>VMKM01000047.1:0-600000 GCA_008360985.2 Macquaria ambigua
CGTCCTAGTTTTCCAGCCTTTGATTCTGCCTGCCTGATTCTTCCTACTGAACTACTGCCTGACCCTCGGATTGATGATTCTCTGCCTGACCCCCTTCTGGAGTTTGACTGTCTACCTGGTTTTGACCCTTGCCTGCTTTTCGACCTCAGTTAACGTGAACTTTTATCTTACACTGACTGTCTTTGTGTCGTGCTTTTGAATTCAAGCTTGCTGTTTTTCCTGAGGAAAGCTTTTTAGGCATCTTTAGAGGAATAGTCACTCTGCTCCTGACTGACTCAAAGGTCAGCTGAAGGACACCAGATTGGATCTCTGGACCAGTTGGTAAGAGCTGGTCAGATGCAATGAGTGATCAGTTGCTCACTTGCTGAGGAGAGTTTCTAACCAAACCTTTTTTATTTTAAAAACTTGTATTTAGATGATTGAGATAATTTTCTAATCTTACGATCTGTATGATTGTCTTTGAGACTTGCAAATGTTGCATCATGAAATCACCACCTCATAAGGGTCTCATTCTCCCTGAGCAGAATTGACATTCTAAACATGCATTATGCAAATGACAGAGCAATACAGAGATGCCAGTGCCCATGTTAAATACGGTGGCCATCATCAGGAGTATATCTCCTGTGACATTGAAGGTATACAGCACTCACTGCATAAATTCATCTGCACATCAATCTGGCTCAACAATTTTGAACAGATAGTGTATGTTTGGATCTGAACCACTGCATGATTTCACAGTAAAAAAAAGACAAACACACCCATTTTGATCAACATTCAAATGATAAATTATTCACTGCCTGAACGTTCAACCCTCCTGCTTATTGAAAACTACTACCAGTTCAATGAAATGCAAAACATGCTGCTATATAGGAATCTAATGCTATATAAATACATACAAATCTATGCAAATAGGTTTGTCCAAGTAAAGAACACACTATATATGCATGCTTTTGAAGTACAGTGGGGCTTTGAATAAACGCCCTGAAGACGTACCTCTAACTAAAGAGACTATGCATATTCAATAGGTGAACTCTAAGTGAGGGAGAATTGCGAGCCAAAGGCTACAGATGGAGAACGGGGGGTGGGGGAGTGTTGACTCTGATCGAGCTGCTAGTATAGGTTTGTGTTTGCATGCAGAGATGCCTTTTATTTCAGTCCAAACAGTGGAATATGATCAATTTTATGTGTTATGTGTGTTGAAAGGGATATTTTGGAAAGAGACTGTTTACTATGTCTGGGCCTTTCAGAGGCAGTACACCTGGTAGGGAATTCTCTCTGATGACGACACAGAGCTTTGAAGTCTGTTGATGGTTTGATGTTGCAGTAGTCCAAAGCTTACTGAGCCAGGACAACTACGAGTCTGTGCTTACCCTGAGAGCTATATCATGGTGCACTCCCTCCCGTCTGTCTGGTAAAAGACACAGGCAGAAACAGCGCAGTAATTGGGGCAAAACTAGGTTTCCCTCTATGTGCTATACAGCTCCCTAAGCCATATTTCTCATTTCACCCTGCCAAAAAAAACCTCAGCACAGAGATGACCAAAATAATCCAATCAGGGCTCTTCCATGGATTTCATTTGCTGTTAATTGCCTTGCCTGCGCTTAGAGGTCACTTGTCACGTTGCAGAGCTGGCCAAGGGCACTGCCGACTACATCTCCATAATGGCCCCAATTCCCAACGGGATTACCAGCAACGGCACCTCCACATTCTGTACACCTCCGAAGCCATTACCCTCGGTCGAGCACCCGAGCCCTGCAGCATGTCAAATGCTGTTATTGCACAACGCTCTAGCCATTTAGCACCACTTGCAACTGATGAAAAAGAGACATTTCAGAGGTCTTTTTCTTTTTTCTTGTGTTTTACGTTTTAAAGCTCTCTGTTTGAACCCTATTTAACTGTTAAAAGTCAGTCTCAGGTGGTGAAAACGTTTTCAGAACCACACAACTGAATGTTGATAGGCTACAACAGCTTTGGTTGATACTTAGTCACGTATATTCTCAATTTATTTTCCCCTGACTAAAGAGCACTATGTTCCTTTTTTTTTCTTCCTTTAACCAGCCTCCTCTTTTTTCCAAGACTGAATGTGATGTTTGAAGCCATGGCTGCTTTTACAGCTTCCCCTCTGCAGAGAAAAAAGGGGCAGAGTGGGAGGGGAGAGAGTAAATGTAGGAGCAACAAAAAGCAGAAACAGCAGAAGAAGAACAGTGAGTGGGGTATGCCGTCTGCGCTGAGCGTGTGTATACAGATAAAAGCGACTGTTCAGGGGGAAATACATTCATTATACATTGAAGAAACCCTGAATGAAAAACAGTCTACCCCTACAAAGAGATAACAGTGCAGAGAGGAGGCTTCAGAGGAGCAGACACTGTGGTGCCATGCATTTACACCACATTCATCACAAGGACTATTATCTTACAAATTAACTTAAATCATACCTGAAGGTCTATCTATTCTGTATTGACTTTGTGTTGCACCATCTGAATATGTATTTGTATTTACATCTATAACACTGAGCTAATACCTTATGCAGAGGGAGTTAAAATAAGCAAGACTAATTACCTGAAATTGATAAATAAATCAATTTTAGATATTTAGACATCACAACATGGGTTCCTTCATTCCTTTTGATTTTAGAGTAGCCTGTAGTCAAAAGGTCTAATTTCCTTTTATAATTTAATTGACTCAGTTGACATTAGATAGTGGCTAATCTTTTTAATCATTTGAATACTCTAAAGGGTGACATTCTTGCTGAAATATGGTAAATAATACATTTTCAATACAACTATGATTCCCAACCGTTTTTGCCTGTGACCCCTTAATATAAAGTCATGTCTACTTCCCTCATCAAAGGTGGCATGTTTATGACTTGTTAGCAGTTTATGAACAATTTTTCATTTTCAGAGACTTCCATTTAAATAATTAGTGGCATGAAGAGGTAACCCTATTAAATACTTAGGTTTAATCATTTCCTATCCCAACAATCATCTGCCAACCACTTATAGACGTCCCCATCATCCGGGTTGTGAACCACTGATATAGAACAATCGACACTAACAGTAGCATAGTAAATTAGAAAATCAAAACTGTTGTAAGAAATGTAAACAGTCCAGTCCCTGGCATCCTTAGGTAATGTTTAACTGTATGAACATATGCGTCAAGGAATGATGACACCATCTGAAGGTGCCTCTTTGGAAATACAAGCTCTGACATCCTTCAATAAATGCACTGATAACATTTTTGTTTCCTGTATAGAATTACAATAATTCAACTTAGACTTAAGACAATAATTTTTACATTTTACAAATCAGTTTAGTGATTTAGTAGCCTGACATCGCCAGACCAATTTGCAACTGCGAATTAGTCTGGAACCTCTCAGTTCATTTTTGATTTCCAAGGGGCGTTATCAACGGGCGCAGACCAAAATGCCCCTGGATGCAACTGGATAGACGTTGCGCGAATCCTGTCGGAAGTACGGCAAACACATCTTTCTTATCAGCAAAAGCTTTAAGTGCAGTTGTTTGTTCTTCTTTGAGAAAAAATATACCGTCCAGTTGGTTTAATATGAAGCGATAGCAGATTCAGAACGTTCCACATCAGGGGCAGCCATCTTGGTTGTTCACGAAAATGCCTCGACAGTGCTCCTCTGTGCAATCATCATATCAACCCTGCCTTATATTAGATAAACGGTGATAATTGGCCCGACCCGGGCCAGGTCAAGTGGAAATCTGTCTGAATGGGAGGGAGACCAAATAAAACATGAACTCACAGATTCGTCTGGTTCCCATGCTAGTGATTTTATAGCATTGAGACGTTTTCAAGGATATGACTTGTTTATATATGTGTGCTGTTATATTGCCCTGTGTTTCTTTTATATCTTGTCTTAATGCCCTTTTATATTTTATGTAAAGCACTTTCACTTGCATTGTTGTCGAAAGGTGCTATACAAATAAACGTACCTTGTACCTGTGCTATGGATGCAGGGAAAAGCAGGTCTAAAGATCTTCTCATCTGTCCCTCTCAACCAAAAGCTTCTTCACTGGTAGCGGCGGAGCATGAAGTGTTCCCAGAGACGTTATGTTCTTGCCAAATAGTGTCCTGCCTTTCTGACACCTCCGTGCTGAGAGTGTCCTCAACCGCAGAGCCTCAACATGTAGACATGACTGATTTTTCTGCACTATAACCAGGCTCAGAAGGTATTAGTGAGATTTGTTTTGGGGTGGTGCTTTTGAATTTCATGATACACTCGTGGGATTTAGAAGCAGGGCAAAAATATTGCTTCATAGAATAAAAATCAGTTAAATTTCATTTTCAAATTTCTGCCACAGTATCATTTATGAAAATAATCAAATCAAACATCATATCACACATCAATCAATCAATCATGTAAGGGAAAGGTGTGTGGAAAACAATTTAGAAAAATGTTTGGAAAGGTCATTTTTACTGGATCCTGTACCCCTTATAGTACAAATCTTAATCTATCGCTGTCTTAATCACAGACCTGGATGAGGTAAGAGTTGAGTTGCTGCCACTGATCCAGTAAAAACAACAAAACTCTCTGTAATGAATTAATAAACACATTCACAAACGTAACTGTAAAAGAGATTTTGGGATTAAGTCTCAAGAAACTGCCTCAAAGAGTGTGTGATGTCTGTAATGTAAAACGCTCACAAATCAATAAGCATCGCCGTCTGTTTTTTGATGGAAACGACACCAAATATGAATTATTAGGAAGGATTTCTTCATCATGATGAACTGCTGGGAGATGTACAGAGACAGGGCTGATGGGTGAGTGATGACAAAAACATTGAGAACAAAACGGCTCATTATCACAGACAAAAGACTGGGGACAATGAGACTTTACACACAAACACTCACAAAAATGAATACATATTCACTTTGTAATGGAACACATTCATTTTGCACATGTTGCTGCACTTCTTAGCCAGTGAAGTACCACACACACAAACACACACACACACACTCAGAGGGCTGCAGGTTTCTCAAAAGACTTCAGCTGAATGGAAGACATGATGGATCAGCTGTTTAGTTATGAATTCACTGAGGAATCAAAAACAATGGTGATGAATAGGAAGGATGAGTCTCTGTGTGTGTGTGTGTGTGTGTGTGTGTGTGTGTGTGTGTGTGTGTGTGTGTGTGTGTGTGTGTGTGTGTATTATTTATTCATCACATTGTGGGGACAAAAATGTGGTCCTACAGTCACATTGTGGGTGGAAGTTATTTGAACCACTGATGGATGATGATGACTGGAGGTTTTATGTTATGCGTGGTGGGTTTTACTGTATTTATGTATATATATATAATGTATTTATATATGTATTTTTTCTGTGTGTGTTCTATGTTTCAAACTTGAAGGACCCTGGAAAAATGTTTTGCAGTTAGGACTTGGTTTTAGGGTTTAGGGTTTTGCTTGTTGGATTGTAAAACAGCATCTAAATCCCCCGTCACCCCACACCTTTCCATGAATACCTTCAACGAGAGACCGTCCGAAAGTGTGCACCCTTATCCTCATTAGCACGATTGATTTTGTCGAGACAAAAAACAGACACACAAAAGACACACAGCTTGTAAAGTGAGTGATCAGAGAGGCAGCGTGATGCAGCCAGGAGGAGGCTATGATGGCTGGTTTTTTGCTGCCTTCAGAACGGGTAAAAAAACACTTTTACCTTCAGACGTGGTTGGAACAAAGGCATGACACATGAAATAGTTTGTATCAACCATATTGAACCTGTTAGCCTCCAGGGAATGAATGTCTTCACAAGTCAATAGAGTGTATAGCAGTACAAAAAGAAACAGACTTTTAGCAAAAAGTTAAATGAATGCATATCGTAAAATGAGTAAACATAAGACCTCAGCACTCTTCTCCTTGATCCTGTAATTCAGTCAGTGTTCCCTACAGAAACCTTGAAGGAAAAGTCAAAATGTTGTTTTATCTATTATCCAGCAGTGGGTTGTGTTTTCAAAGGTATTTTCATGATCTTTACTTTCTGCCTGCAGTTATTACATTTCTGACCAGAGTGAAACCAGCGTTTCAATCCTATATTTCCACATGCAGGTAAAAAAAAAAAGAATAAAAGAAAAAAAAGTATTTTGATTTCATATTTTGATTTTTACCCTAAGTTTTGCATATTGAACACTATGTGACCGACTAGCAGAGTAGTGTACAGAGTGCTGAGTTTACAGATGAGGCTAGGTTTAGGTAAAAAACATGCCTCATTTGGGGTTTTATTTTTGAGATGATGATTGTATTTGGTAATAAAACAGACTGTAATTCTCATGAATCTTCTGGATTAAATTTGGATCACTAATTTCCCAGTCAATGCATCCACTTGCAGTGTAATACTCATTTAAAAGTTAATTTCATTTCTTAAATGCAGTCTTATCCTATTGACAGGACTCTTTTCATCTGTCAACTCTCCAGCCATTTTCTCTGAGCTTCAGGTCTCTCAGATGTGAGACAGAGAGAATAACATCAAAGACACAAGCCTGGCTGCCTTCTGGGCTTTCCAACAGCAAAAGCCCACCGTCTTCACTTCAAGGACCGAGCAAGAAGAGGGAGATGAAAGAGACGCCCGGTTTTACTGAAGCATTTGAACTTTTGACTTTCTAGCCATGTGGGATATTGGCAGAAGGGAGGAGCTGCTGTCACATTTCAGTTATAGTTTAGTTCATAGTGCACACATCTGTGCAGGTAAAACAAGGTAACCACCAAAGAGAATACCTCACTGACTGGAGGGTCATTCACCTGTGAGTGATATAATTATCATTGCTACATAATACAAAGTTTAATTAAACTTTGTAAAGTTTAAGGTCTGTAAAGTATCATTAGTTATCAAACAGTCTATCATCTCATGTGTATGAGCAAGTGAGTAATTGCTCTGCTTATTTTTGAAGAACAGAGAGAGAGAGAGTCAATATTGAAACGGAGAATGGTGTGAAATTTGATGTTCGTAAGCAGGAAACAAAGGGTATGAAATATTCATGTCAAGTGAGACTGCAGGTAGTGGTGGGAAGAATTACCACGATTATCACTTGTAAGTGTTCATGCCTTAGTTACTACTTTAGTTATAGTTTATTCAAATGATTTGAGGCATCATTTCTGTTCAGTAGTGCTATGCCATAAAAGTTAATGACTCGAATCATCCAACAAGTTGTCACATCGAAATGACAAAACATGACATTTATTAGTGCCTTCCAATTCGACCCATATGACCATTACAAAAGTTATTTGTATAAGCATCTAAGTTAAAGAAGCTGAAAGTACTTGGTTAATGTAAAGGACAGATCATGGTCATGGTTAAAAGAGACCAACGTTTATTTTTGGTGGAAGACGGGACACGAACTGAAGTCAATGTCATGTTATTTCTGCCTTTGCTTCTAAAAAAAGAACTGTCATTATTTGCACGGCCACAAGAGATTCCCCCAATTCGGATCCCAGATTGTCAGTCAGAGCATCGTATAGTACTTTTTATTTCACTGCGTCACTGTCAACAGAACAATACAGGATAAGAACATGGGCAAAAGGTTTTACAAACCTAGTCTAGTTATATCTCAAAATGTCATACTTGTCAACCTAACTGTAATGGAACTGGCGAGACGGGTGAAGCATGATGGATCAAATATTCAAAGTACTGTCCCAAATAAGATTCAAGCTACTGTTTGGACATGATCACACCCTACATTTCAGAAGTCGTTAGTATCTATGCTCCCAGGGTCCTATATTCCCCAGCTCAATATCCTCTTAACATGACACATTAAGGAGACCTTTCAAAGGGTTTTATGTTCCCAGCAGTGTTTTTTCTCAAGGTCAAATGTTCAGTGTGTGTTTCCCTGGGTCAAATGTTGAAATCACCCAGCAGCTTATAGCCTTCTGATGTTATACTCCTTAAAACATATGCCCTCAAATTTGCGGGCAAGGCAGTTTTCTTGACTTAAGACACTGATATCTCCACAAACTGCATTTGAAACGTCCATCTCTTGAACTGCAGGGATAGCCCTTACCAATCTCTTACAATGTTAGTTTATTTCAAGAGACACACATGCTGGGAACATAGGACCCTGGGAACGTAGGGATGAGCCCTTGTAGGGAGATATTGAGTCCAAATAAAGCAGTGCCCTTCAGAAAAAATATCTGCTTTGTGTTTACATGTTCCAAGCCCGTTGGCAGTCTGTGATTACATGGTTGTTTCTCGTACAGCATACAGATGTGGCTGCTTCTTCTTCTCCTTAGTAATACATAGCAGCAATCAATTTCCTGCTGCCATTGCAACAACCTAAAGCCTAAAGTAAATGAATCAACGTGTGTACTGACACCAACACACATGTGCACACTAAATAACAGAGCATGTTGATCCCTCAGGCTCTACATGTAAATATTTACTGGAGCTGCATGTTGGATCTGACAGTCCTCAGACCCTTTCAGAACCACTCTCGTTGTATTTATCTAATTACTTATTGATTGATTTATTTTTGAAAATGAATTCTTGCAGATCGGGTTCGGCGAGTCTGTTTCAGATTGGGTCCACAATTTTAGAACCATGAAAACCCCTAACACTTGCCTCTGCCCTCCATCAGCTCACACTAATAAAGGAGGATCATGCATTTATCATCAAACTGTATAATTTTAGCCAATTCAACAAACTTTATTTAAAAAAAAAAAAGTACAGTACATATTACAGCTGGACCGTCTCCCTTTTCAGCCTCACCCTGTCTTCCTCCCCCTGGGCCCTGTATTCCTTTCCAGACCCTGTCATGCCTCACCTGTCCACCAGTTGCTCTCAGAGATGTTCCCTCCTTTGTCTTTCACCTGGCCCTCCTCCTCCTCCTCCTCCCTGCACACCTGTTCCTCATCCCCTCATTAAGCCCCAGTGTATATATACCCTCCCCTCTTCCCTTTGATTATCTTTGTGTCTGACTTGCAGAAGCCTTCCAGACATTCATTGCTGCTTGTTTCCTGTATTTTATTTGAGTTAAACCTGCCTCGTTACTTGTGTTTAAGATCTGCTGCCTGGCTAGCTCTGTAACAAAATGTTTTTTTATAGAGGATTTATATCAGTCTTTCTGAAAAAATGAAACATGTTCCTGGGGTTTTCTATCCATATTTACTGTAGTTACATGGCATCTACTACTGTACTTTTTTAGTATTCAACATCTACAGCTCCCATGAGGCTCTGGCAACAAACATTCAGTTATCAACCCTAATATAATCTGTAATTTACTCTCTTTATTTGTGTGTTCTTGTACTTATATCTATGTGAGGACCACTTTGCATTTTAGACATTGAGAGTGAGGACATTTTTAGAACATGATATTTTGTCTGGTCCTCACTTCTTCAAAGGGTTTGTTTGCAGGTTAAGATTTGTTTTTAGGGTTAAGGTTAAGGTTCAGAGAGGGTCGGACTATTTGGGGAAAGTCAGTTTTGTGGTTCTCAACAAACTGCTGCTTCCAGGCTGTCGCTGGTGATTGTAGTCTCAAGCAGTTGAGGCCCACGGACAACACTGCTTTTTCTACCTGTGGGTTGGGAATCAGTCTTTTAGGGACTCGTGATGTGAGGAAAGGTGGCTCCAGGAAAACCGTCTACCTGAACCTGAGGGTCCCTAAACTGAGTTATGTGTGCTAGGTTTAGAGTCACCCACTATATAAATTGCTTTGTTGGCCTGTAACTCCCAAATCTGAATCTTCCTGTCTGTCTTTTGATGAACGATGGGCTCAAGAGGCTAGATCAGGCTCTACCAGCAACACATTCTGAGAGGTGTTAGTGAAGGACTCAGATTGGGTGACTGAAGCATCTCCTCCGGCCCAACCGCATTGAGTGTCAGTCTTGTAACCTCTATTAGGGAGGATTCACCTCAACAGGGACTTGTCTCCTAAAAATAACATACTGAGGCCTTTAGGGGATAGGGATTGCATTATATCAATAAGCATCCTCCTAAGTACAGTACAATTACGTGTGTGTGTGGCTTGATCAGATGTGCCAATACCTATCATCTGCCATGTTCACCACTGAGGGCTTATGAGGGCAAATCACCAATAAGATTTTACACGTGCTGTTCCACAAGAGTACACATCCATTAGAGAGTAACAGCGGGAGAAGGGCCCAATACAATGACACTCACTTGAATAAAGATTGGTTTTATGTGGGCAAACAGAGACAGCTGTGCATTTAACAACCTCTGAATGTTCCTCCAAAAGAGAGATCAACCATTTTTTAAATCCCCATCTTTCTAATTCATCTTTTCTCACTGTGGCAGTCATTAAGAGTTCTCTTCATACAAGAAATGTTTGTTGTTGTTGTTCAGTAGTTTTTCAAGATCAGTACAGCATTTTGGGATAAATCATTTTGTATCAAACAGTCAGGTTTGTTTTCAAGGTTTTTGAACCAGTGCTGCACTTCCAAGAGTGTAAATGTGTAAGTACACTGAGAGCAACTTTAAAACCAGAGTCAAATTCCTTGTATATGTACACATAGTTGGCCACTTGGACCTGGAAACCTTCCAGGAACCAAACCATTTCTATAATTTGTAGAGGTCTGTCGTCTGAGAGAAATTAATTTGAGAGCTTTTTCAAAACTGTTCCAGGCTTTCTGAAACTTTTAGACTAGTGCTTTTTGTTGAAACCAGTGCCAATGATTATTTTAATTTGTTCAGTGCACCCTGCTCAATGTTAGAAATAAATTCAAAGTGAAAGCAGCTCAAATCTGATGTTTTATACTTCCACCATATATATCTCCACCATAGTCTGCTCCCAGTTCCTAATTAACTAATAACATTTCAATACCTTGATCCAGCTACCACCTCCCCACATGCACTGGAGTACCTCACACACAAGCTATCATTAGCTGCCTCCTTTGCTTATACTGTACATTGCACCTACTTAATAAATTGAACCCAATTTTTTGTTTATTCCCTTGAATTTGGCATCCTGTTACAGTATATGCCAATCATCGAGCACTGGTATTTTTGTGGCATTTGTTTTGTTTGTTTTTTTCTCTCTGTCTCGCTCGCTCTCTCCAGGTGACATCAGCTGATTCTTTTCACCTGTGAGCTCCAGGTCTTAACCTTTTGTTGGTCAGTCAGTTTGACAATGAGTGCTTCAATCCCTAGGAGGAATGCCTAAAGCTCCTGCTGAGGGCTCAGTTTTTCTAATCCAGAGGTGTTTTGTTAGATAATATTTGTTGAGGAGTTTGATGAGGTTGTTGGAATCCATATCTCAAACTACAAACTGACATTGATTTGCACAAGATATGAGCAAGTAACAGTAACTGCTTTTGAATCTACAATCTACCTCTGTGCTTACACTGGCTTGAAAATTCTTATAAGTGAATGATTTAGGATTTACTTTTTGGCATAACCACAATGCAATAATCAAAATTATAAAAAACCAAAAGCTCCACACAGCTTTTTGTTTACACATAAACATCACATCTGAAGAGAACATCAGAACTGGGTATACTTTCAACTTCAGTGTGAACAAACTCTTAAAACCCACTCTGTAGCCGTATGTTGACTGCAGTTCTACCCCTGAGTGTACACAGAGCTGTAGAGTGCAAAAGCCCAAAATATTGTAACAGACACCTAGACAGCACGTGCTGAGTAACACGTGATGAGAGATTTCCCTTGTTTGTTAAGTGGCATAGATCTGCCTTTAAAACCATAACAAATCCATAATGTGACACATGTGGTCCTTCCTGCATGAGGCTTGACGCTGCCAAGTCGCATGCCTGACGGACATCGGCAGACTGTTTATGGAAATATCGCCTTTTGTTCTGCTGCAGGACACGAGACAGCCAGAAAAAACACAAAGGCCTGGCATTTCTGCTTTGTCTATGACATTTACAAAGGGACAGATAAACACAGAGGCTGTGTAACCCATCAGAGGCTCGTTCCGAAAACGCTTTCCGATTGAACTGTCACAGCAGGGCACGGTGCCACGTTAAACCCCATTTTATTTTTCCTGTTTAATTTCTGCCGTCTCACTCTGCTGCCATGTTTTCTGGCAGCCAGCTCGTGGACGGCCACAGAGATGCAGAGCCAATGAATGAGGAAGGGGGGGGTGATACAGCAGCCATGATGCACCTGTGTCTCTCATCACTGGATGAATTTCACGATGAAGACCCAGAGGTGTCATCAGCTTATGCGATTCATTCACTGTAAATGAGAGCTCCACTGTTGTATGCAGAATTAAGCTTCACATGCACCATGATTACATTTGCATAGTGTTGTGTGAAATTATGGAAGCTTTAAAGCAGCATTAAGTAATCTCTGACCTATATCAACCTTTTATAGCCTAACCCAATTACTGCAGTTATTGTTGTGGATCATTCAGATAAAAAAATAAAATAAAATTCAGGGTTTTTTGTTTATTTTTCAGTTTATTTTCCTCAAGCAGGGTTTAGTAAGTCATGGAGACCACATCTAGTTTCAAGTCTGGTCATGCCTGAGGTCTTTATTGGCAAAATGTCAAGTCAAGATGCAAGTCGACAAACCTCCCATTCCAATCCGTGAAGTAGCTGTCCGGGAGCTTTCAGTCTTTTCCCATGGTCTTCATCAGCAAATGGTGTTTGCCCAGTTGTCATGGAATTGTAGAAGTTCACATTTCTTTTCTTTTCTTTTCTGAGCACTTTGCAGGACTTCTTGCCCATCTTTGCTTAAAAGTTGAGATCTTGAAGTGAGATTGTTTTGGCAACTGCTGTTTCCAAGGTCAAGAATAAACTTTGAACCTCAAGATGCAATTATTTAAGTGTTAATGGTGTTTGGCTTTGCAAAGTCTGTCTGATCCTGACAGGGTTTTTTTTATATAATATTGTCAAGTGTTTCAAGTCTCAAGTAAGTCAAGTCTCACATCAGTCAAGTCCAAGTCTCATGTCCTCAAGCTGGCACAATGGCAAAAAATAAGGAAAATGTATCACAGGTCCTTTCCCGACTTTGTACTAGCCAGTAAAAAAAAAAACAGTTGTTCATGGTTTCCTTTTTAAAAAATACAGATAATTGGGTCAAATAAAGCAGCTATAGTCTATAAACATTAGATGCTTGAGGCTCTGCAAAGCTGCATACTTATTTGGAGAGTGGGATGTTTAGATAAACAGGAACTACTCGCTGGCTCGGAGGCTTTTTATTTACCATTATTAGTTCCCTTGAGAATATTGATTTGCTCCTCTGGGTCAATACCATTGATTTGAATCACAACTTCATATGCAGGGAAATTCCACCACTGTGGTTTCCTGAATTTGAACTCTGGTTGACAGCTCATCCTGTGCATAGATACTGAGGGAAGGTATGAGAAATGCAATGCAAGCAGAAATGTAAACCAAAGGTAAAAGGTCAATGCATCAGTTTTAGCATTGTAGATAACAGCAGATAATTTCATCAGCGCCAAGCCTATTGTCACATGCTTACCTCAGCCAAGTGGCATTGAATGAATAGTCCTCCAAAAAGGCATTTAACTATATTTTTTTGGCAGTCGCTTTACTCTTCTTTGCTCCACAAAAATGCACTTCAGTGGGAAAAGACCAAACAGTGCAGCTGAGGAAAAATGGCTGCCATTTTGCAGCCCGACTAAATAACTTGTATGAATTTTGAAAACAGAGCTCATCAATGCTAAATCCTGTCTTCATTTTTAATGAAGCCAAATACGAAATAAAATTGCTTAAAACCAAATTTCTCCAAGAGTGAACTCAGACTGTTTCTCTAAAAGTTTTTTATGCAAGTACAAGGAAGGAAGACTTTCACATGAATTTCCCAAGAGAAACTGCATAATAAAACTGTAAAACAGCTTTGCCGGTGAACAATAAAACATTATAAAATGTGCTCATAAAGGTGATAAATGTTTCAGTCTGTTCAGTCAAGCAAATGAAGTGGGTTCATTCCAAATTCTTCAGCTTATTTACATAAAAGTGACAAAAGTTCAAGATGCTTCATATTTTCAGGCTTTTCTCGCACCACTATCTTATAAAGCATGCTTTATAAAGGGTATGTAACCAGTGGCTTAATTAATGGCTTATAGATTTAAAACCTCCATCAAACCTTTATAGATCCGTGAAAAGCACCACATTTGCTGGTGTAAACAGGAAGCAGACTGTCTACTCTGCGGTTGGTTGCAGGAAATACTAGGAACGAAGAACAGCAAAGGAGAAACGTAAGACCAGAGATTTCTCTTCTTGGACCAACGACGAGGTGGAACTGAAAGTAAAGTGTTGTAATTCGTTATCCATGTTGAATTGACCACTGGCAGTCAAGGTTGATGTTGTTTGTTTTCTTCCAGAAAAGGGTCACGTGATAGGACGTGACGAATCAGAGAAGGACACGTCGTGGCTGATAAGACCCAATCAGGGATCGAACGTGGGTTTCTGCATCATCGTTTTAAAACGTCTCCATTTCCGCTCGTCTTCACTGAAACGCAATCCCGGAGTTTTCAAACTAAAACGAGGTCAGCAGCGTTTTTAAAAGTCTCCGTTTTAGGGGTTCCAAAACGCCGGAGTAGCGTGGACGCTAGGCGCAAACGTAGCAAACGTTATGCATTTTAAAACGAACACATATTAGTGTGGATGTAGCCTAAGAGTGTCTAAGTCATTAATAAAGGGTTCCTCCATCACAATTATCCAGTCTGTTGTCGTAAATGTTTATGAAATATTATTGAACTGGGATTCATCTCTTCAACATTAAAGTGAAAAATTCAAAGAGGGTTGGTTTTGCTCAATGGACTGTATGCTTTAGAATTCATCTCCTTATTTGCATCTTCTCAGAGCCGGCCAGACACTGACGCTGCTTTAGTGACTGAAACCCAAACTGTGGTGATGTCCCGATCTGTTGGCTACAAGCACATGAAAGCAGCAGCTCTTGCCAGGTCACAGCCACATCTGGATGGGTAGAGGTTCTCCGTCCCTGTGGGAAATGCGCAGCGGGAGTCATCAGACTGTTGCAGATGAACATCAAAGCGAAACCTCCCTTTAATGATTCATAGCTGCTGTGGGTGCTGTGAATCGGCACCAGTGGGACCTCCTGCATGTTCCAAATCTCTGCTGCTGACAAAACAGCTTTGTAACATTTGACTAAGTGTTAAAGCGGACAAATCTGCATTTAAACAGTACACTCACAATGGCTTAAAATTCAAAAGAGAATCCGAAATGAGAGAGTATTGTTTGGAGTTATTAAAGTGGTTCGGGGGGATTTATACAAATGAGAAGTTTAAATAGTTCTGAAAAGTCTTGAGGGCGCAGCACTACTTTTGAGAGCCAGAAGAAGTGCGTGATCACATTAGCATATATTACATCTGGGCTTTCTGTGGGAAACTGAGGCCTCCAGGAGGGCAGGCGTCTGTGTTTGTTTCTAAATAAAGTAACTGCCAATAAACTCATTCTGCGAGGTGAGGAGAAGCCTCTATTATGAATGTCAGTCTGTTTATTCTCTTTCTCTGCACAATGAGGCTGTGTGCCATTTCAAAGCAGCCATGTTGAAACCAAGCACTTGTATCTCCACAGCTCTGCAGCGCACAACTTCAATCCGAATAGACCTCTTTTGTTCTAACTTGAACTTTTTCTGTGTGTACACGAGTTGGAAATATAAGAAAACTGCTGCTCAATATTTCAGCTGGGTTTTCAGTGTCAAGTGGTTAACTTGAGAGGAAAACTTACAGAAGAGGCTGTGCTGTCTAAGCCTTTGGCACTGGGAGCACCTGCCACACTGAGCAGCTCCTGCAACTGCAAATATTTGGGAGAATCGCTTGAATCTGGTTTGTCTCTTCCACTATGTATAAGATCAGTAAAGATAACTTTTTATTGCCAAGACTGTCAGAGACATTGCAGATGAGAAAGCCCTTTATATTTATATCATTACATACTGCAACTGTGCGTCGCTGCAAAGCCGAACTCTTGAATTCAGTGAAAAGTGATTCTGAACTCCACTTTCATCTTCAATCCAGTTAATAGTAGCAATGCATGATAATGTAATTTTGTGTATTCTAGGAGTTTATATGGTAAAACCGCAGTAAGGGATTAATCAGCACTTTTAATGTTTATTTTTTAATTAAGTTTAGGTTCCCAGTTTTTCAAGTCTGTCTTGAAACAGTAGTCAGGGGCCCATATGAACATTGAAACAGGTTTTTCTGGACATTTAACTGGACCTGAAAAGATCCCTTCCTAATGCTCTTTCAGTGTAATTCCACAGGCTTTGTTTGTGTGTGTGTGTGTGTGTGTGTGTGTGTGTGTGTGTGTGTGTGTGTGTGTGTGTGTGTGTGTGTGTGTGAGAGAGAGAGAGAGAGAGAGTGTGTGAATGAGCGGCAAAAACCTTGTAAAGTGCTTTGGATAAGAGCGCTATATAAATGTAGCCATTTACTATTGACCATTTAGTTACACTGAAAGCATGTTATGAACTGATCTTTCAATGTCCAGCATGAACAGGAGGAATGATTACAGCGAGGAAAAAGCGGTTTCAATGTTCTGACTATTTTTTTTATTTAAAATGATACTTAACCCTATATGCACAGGACAGCCATGTGTTTCATATTTTTAGTTTGTGTGAAATAAATAGAACTCCACAGTAGCATGAGCCGTCACAAAGCCGGGTCTAGCCCAGATTCAAAACAGGCTTAGAATTTGTGCTAAACTCATGCGGTCTGACCAAGACTCAACCATCCTGCACGGGTCAGTCTCTGTCAATCACCCTGGCGTCAGTCACCTTCACCCTGTGCTGTTGTGTTGCAGTGAACATCGTCTCATGCTGGTTATTTTCCAGTGAAGGTGGCTTCAAGGGTTAGCTGGCAGGCAGCCAGTGTAGCAGCCCGCTGCCTGGTGACAGCTCTGTGTCGATTTAATTGACTATGAATAAGTGATAACATCTTAATTGAATTAGACAGCTCCACAGTGACATTGTTGTTCAAACACCTCCTCTGCAGTCAAAAAGATAAATGAAGTTAATGTCAAATATTTCTCCACTTTGGTTTCTGACAGAATGACTGGAAAACTTCTCATTTGTGATGAAGATGATGACGATGATTAGGCTTTTTATCATTGTGTCATGCATACAAATATGCCCAGTCCGCATCAGATACCAGTTTCCATGACTTACTGTACATTCAGAAATCAAGTAAAGATCAAATACTTTGTCTCAAATGCGTGGAAAAGAAGCCGAGATAAAGTAAGGTAACAAAAACTTCGAAATTAAACAATCGTTTCAATTTTTGATCACCTGTACACCAAAATATTTCAGGTTAGTTTTACATTTCATGTAAAACTGAAACTAACTAACTAGTCATAGTCTGTACAATACAGAAAAAATGTGACCCATTTTCCAGCTCTCCCAAATCACACAGCTCACTCAATCTATTTTCATCCTGAATCATTTTGAATCTGTCATCTTCAGCTAGAGAAAGATTACCAGTTCTTAATAGTCCTAAAAGATGTTTGGCTTGTGGATAAGCGTGATGTAACTGACAGTGTGACTCAAGGCCATATTTTTGCTTACTATGTACACACGTCTTTAATTTGGATATTGACAGTAAACGTTCTGACCATTTTTCTCTGAAGCTTACTTTAAGCCTCCTACACATACAACATCCACCCACACTTTGCCTGACTAGACGTCTATCAGGACTGTGTGGGCGTGTACAGACTGTGCTTGATTGACGTCTCCCTCACCCTCCTTAGCTTTCTTTCTCATTAGCATGTTAGCACTCACCTTATTGCCAGCATAGATAAGTAATTGGCTAAAGCTCGTTAGCCCTAATGCTCTAAATACAATTCTATGCTATTTTAATAAGGCGGGTGTACAGTCAAATCATTTCACATTTAAGTTTTATTTGGTATCCCTGAATCACCAATATAAGAGTAATTACATGGACCTTTGCTATCTTATTCTGTTTTTGTGGGTGACAGTAGCCTGCAGGTTAGAGAAGTGACTTTCAATGCCCAGACACACTAGAAAGCGAAGTTTATCCACACATCCTTGTGAAAAAGGGCAGCGCTAGAGGGTTGATGACGTGGCAACTACTCGCAAGGCTAGTTGATGAACTTCTGTAGCTGGCGGGCTAACGGCCAGAACATGCTAGCTCCAGTCAGTCACAATATTTCTCCAAGCTTCTTTCTTTTTTCTCTGTGCTGTGCCATCTTTGCCATCTTTGCTCTGTCGTTTTATACATTTTGGCATTTTCGTCTCAGGATTGTACATTATTTAATTCAATTAAAAGTTATTCAAGAGGGTATCACTCAAAGGAAACATGGTTTTCACTTTTTTAAATCCTGGTGTGACCTAGCCTTTAGACGGGAAAGGTCATGGTTTTATTCCCAAGTCCAGCTGACAAATCCAACAGGAGAAACATGTTTTGATCATGTATGTTGAATTTTGAGTTTCACGTTAGGTTTTGTAGAAAAAAACATTTTCACAGAAGATATTTTGACATAACAACAAGAAAAGTTAATAAAATAATAAAATTAATCAGAATCAGCTTTATTGGCCAAGTATGTGTACACATACAGGGAATTTGACTCTGTTTTTTTTTCATTGCAGCTAAGAACAAGGACAACAAAGCTGAACAAGTTAAGGTAAAGAGCAGACAGGACTGTTATGTGTACAAGTATGTGAAAAAATAGGTGATAAATAAATATATAAAAAGCACCAATCACCAACAACATAAATAAAAACTATACAAGTCAAGTGTTCTATAAGTTGTAAACAATACAAATAGTGCAAAGGAAATAAATATTTAATGGATATACATGGAGTGGATCATTATGTACAGCATATGCATGTGTGTATATGTATGTGTGTGTGTGTGTATGTGTATGTATATATATATATATATATATATATATATATATTTACAGCGTGCAGGATTTATATTGACAGTGACAGTGCATGATGATATGTACAACAAAAAGGTGCATTTAAACTGTAAAAATATAATTTATAATGGAAGTAAGTGGATGTTTTGGCGTTTTAATGATGGCTGAATTCCATTTAGCTGCTTCAGTGTTGTGCAGGGACCTGGTATTGTGCATGCTGACTCACTGTCATGGCTCACTGGGACTCTTGAACTGTGCCATAATGTTATTAGTAACATTTGACAAGTCAGGATGTCAGCTCTGCTCTGTATACCGCTGTAGGTTACTGAGAGACATCACACCAACACAGCTCCAGTGTGCGGCTCTGTGCTCTGCTGGTACTGGCCGGCTCCCTGCAGTGACCTTTAGAAAACATGATGATAATTATATAAATTGATGATTTAAATCTATATCTGACCCTTTTGTCCCTTTTTACAATTGGTATCATTGGCGATCCAGAAAATTGTTTTTATGGTAATAGTTTCATGCTGGCCTACACGGTAAGTTTTTCTGACACCTTTAAATGCAGCGCGCGCACACACACACACACACACACACACACACACACACAGACAAGCCTGAACACTGTGAGCGCTGGTTGTCAAACATCCTCGATTCTCCGACTAGAAAATATGAAAAGTGAAACTGTGAGCTACCGTCATTAATTATTTATTTATCTGTTTGTGTATTCAATTAACGAAAATGGTTCTGTTCAAAACCTAAAGTCCTGGTGCTGGTTGCAAAGATGGACGGCTGCACAAAAGTAATGATTTAACCTTTATTCTACGCTGAAGTAGATTGCAGTGATCTTTCTGACCACCTGTGTTTGTGTCACTCACAGGTGTCGTCAATCATCGCTCAGGCAGCCCTTCAAGTCTTTTTGTTTATCTCGAGGAGGAAAATGCTGCAGTATTTTTATTTATTTGTCACAGAGGAGGTACTGACATGTGACAGTGTGACACTGCTTCAGCTTCAGCACCACCACTGAGATGACACTTCAGTCCTCCTGAGAAGGCACAGCTAGCTGCTCCAATCATTTTTTGTGTGTGTGTGTGTGTGTGTGTGTGTGTGTGTGTGTGTGTGTGTGTGTGTGAAAAGAAATAAAATTGTGCATTATGCTATAGAGTTTTATCAAAACTATTGTTGCTAGGAGACAGGAAAACCATCTGGAAGACTGTTAATTAAAGGAATATTCTGGTCTGCATCTCGTTTTCATAGTTTTGGCCATCATTCTTATCAGTGATGATCATTTAAGATTTTATTCAACAATTTCAGACCCTTTTCTCTCCCAGATCTTTCCAATAGAGATCTGTGGATGTAACAACACGGGTAAACAAACATTTGCCGATACAGGTCTACTTGCATTTACCATATTCATTTTGTTTTCTTCTGAATTTATGGTAAATCAGATTTCACATAAAATTGGCACTTCTGAAATTAGATATGTAGGGTGAGTTCACCCTAATTACAAAAAAGGTTGAGTTGACTTAGAAATCTCACACATAGATTCCTTAAATGGCCAAAAGTATGTGGACATACTTTACTTTTATACTTCTTACCATGTGCACTTTCGGTCTGGAGCTGCTTTTCATGGCCCCATAATTCCAATATTAAGATATAGATATTTTAGACAATAGTGTTCTTCCACATTGACAAGTCCATACAGAAATGAGCCCTGACCTCAACCCCATCCAACACCTTTGGGATGAACTGGAACAACTAACATCTGCAGTTTCAAAGCCAATTTTTTAAGCATATTTAAAATTCAGCATTGTTTACATCCACGTTTACAAGCTAACAGCTAACAGTCTTCTTCTTCCCTGCCTTTGTTGCCACATTGCTGCATACCTTGGTATGTTACCACCACCTATAGATCAGTGGGATAGTGTGAAACTGTTGGCCAGATTGTGTATCGCATGCACTAGATAAACAAACTGGGGAGCCGCTCATAGAAAAACTGCTCCATAGCTCTACTAGAGGTCAAAAACAACACAGGAAAACTTTGAAAGAGCGGGGGTTGTTACAGCAGCAGATTAACGCCCATGGTTTTGGAATATGATGTTTATCACATATGGATGTAATGTTTGGGTGTCCACATACTATTGGCCATATAGTCTATCTCAAAAACCTTGCAAATTAAACCTAAACTATGTGCATGGCTGGACATCTCTAAATAAAGAAATGTGTTTTTTTTGGAGTGAACCAAACCTTGAAAAATGTCAAGAATCAAAGGTCGAAGTGTCCCGATATTATAACCCCGAATGACTATAAGTGATAGCAAAGGGAAACACAAAATGGAAAGGTAGAGGAGAGAAGTCATGCTGGATTAATTTAACAATATTAGCCTGTCTGTGTGTACTGCAGTACTGTACAACAGCTTACTGTCAGTAATGCTAAACTCCATTTCATTGGAGTCATTGGGTTACGTTTGGTAGCTTTATACCACCTCGGTGGCCACAGGTTCCTCCATTCAGTTAACATAGAAACTGCATTTCATTACACAATGATTAATGTTGCAGTATGTTAATTAGTTACCACCCCTTACCTGATGAGTAACGATATGCCAGGATCTGTTCATGGGACTGGGAGCCTGTAACTTGCTGCCACTTCATAACAAACGCAATCTGTCACGAGGGGGTTATGGACTTTAACCATGGGTGCTGTTGACTGTGTGGAGCCAGTAGACAGGGCCGTTCATCTCGTCCTGCCTGGTGTCTGGAGGCCATCATGGGCAGCTGGAGTCCAGGTCATTGCTTCTGAGTTATAGCTGCTAATTATCCAGCTCCTCGGCGTGAAGGGAATGCTAACTAATGGCCTCAATTTACATTCATGCTCTTGGATGGAAACCATGCACAGTGGCGATCGCTCAGCGTGTGTTCGTGTGTGTGTGTATTTGTGAGCACACCTGTTTGCACATATTGATATACTGTACACATTACCAATTATCTGTGAACTGTGACAGTTTCCGGTAAACCTAAGCTGTACCCCAAGTCCATACTTTATACTTATAGTATACAATACACGATATACAAAAAAATGGAATCAATATATTTTACCATTTTGTACTCGCAGGATATAAAATGTGTGCGCGGATTAACAAAAAACTGTGACTTTGAAATTTCTCTGCAGCGTAAATTTCATAAAGGGAAACGAAATGTTTTCCAAAGATATAATACTTTGTTTTTAGAGACTTGCTAACTTGTGACCCATGTCAAAGACAGATTTCCACTATTGGGATGGGCAATAATATTTTGATTCAAATTCCTGATGTGTCTGATGCTGTCTCACTACTATCTGCAGTTTAGATTTGTTTGCAGATGTGAGCACCTCCTCTGTAGTACGCAGTGGTAAGTGTATGCAGTATACATACTGACATCTTTGAGTATACCTAATTCTTGTTGCTGTATCTCCAAAATGTCAATTTTTCATCTCAAGAAAAACAACCTTTTTTTTCAGTTTTTTCACAATGTATTTTTCAGATAATCTGATGGGCTTTAAATGGTAGGAGAAGTAGGAGAATTTTCTCAACCCATAAAGGAAAAAAAGAAATGATGTCATAATCAATATAAAATCACCCAAATTGAAAATGCATGGTTTTCATTGGACAGCTACATTTTACTGTTACTTTTGCAGTGTGTATCCACTTCAACCTGCTTTGAATTACTGTAGTATGTAGTGTGGAATGAGGACACAGATCAAGTTAGATAAGCGTCTCGCCGTGCTGATTCAGCCTATAAACAGGAAGTGAATAGTGAGCGTGACACATCATTCTGGGTCTTGGAAACAGCAGCTGACGTGACAATCTCAACTCCGGGTCCACGCACTCGCTTGTTCTAAAGCTTTTGACCCTATTAGATGGTGTTCATCATGTAATCTGTTGGTTTAAACTCCTTCCCTTGAGGCCTTGAAGTTTATTTGCAAAGGATTTGTGGTGCTTCTTACTATTAGGCTGCACAAAACGTTTAGCTGCTCTGCAAAAATGGCTTTTGGTTTATTGCAGTATGTATTTTAGGGTGTTCTCTTTAGGACCTTTAGGAATGTGAAATGCAAAACTATACAGATGGAGATTTTAACAGATTTATTTTTAGTTTCCTGTGATTTAACATGTGAAAGAAGGTGTACATTTTCCTTTTTTCCTGTTTATATACGCAGTAAAACAGTTTGTGCATGTTAGAAGAGGTGTTTTTTGTCTTCTTTTTATCTTTCAGGCAGAACGTGCTCCTATACAAGTATAGCAAACATAATTATATAAAAATGTATAGTCAAATATTGTCCATCTCAGTGCTTGGAATAGCCACATACAGTACAAACCTATAATTTCCTAAGATGACACATTATGTCAAGAAAACCCAAAATCAAACTTACTCAGGTAGGAGGAGATGTTCTGCTGATGCTGTTATAATTCCTGCTGGTTTGATAAAACTGACAGATGACATAAGGCCTCTTTTAAAACAGCTCTTATTTACAGCAGCAGACTGGGGGATAAACTGCTGGTGCGAGTTGTGTAGTTTTGTAGTGAGCAGCTCCTTTAAACCTAAGGGGAATAAATAGAAGAAGAGCACATTAAACACATTTGTTTCTTTCATGCTGGCTGCTCCGCATTAAACATTATTACAAACTGTTATTATTCTTTTTCCAGCCATTATTTTTTACGAGGGAAGGTTTGCTGAGCGTGCTCTTTTCAGCTCTTTTGTAGCCCTGCTGAACATTCATATAATTAAACTCATTCACAGGGAGCTGCCCAGTACACAACACCAGTCTTCTGCTGTTGGCCACTGTGCAGCCGCACCTGAACAGCTGTTATCTTGTAGCTGAAACAAAAAGAGTTGCTAAATTATCTTAGCATCATATTTTTGCCTGTGTCCCGTGGAGCTTTTTTTTTCCAGACTTGGGGATATTTATTCTGTGCCTGATCCTGTAGTCCAAAGTGCAACATACTGTAGTGTATGTACAGATCCCAATGGACAAGTCCTCCAAATCAAACAACAAATCAGATCCACCCATATAAGCGTTATCTGATCTGACCTCCCTATCTTCAGGATCACGTCATTTGTCAGAGCCTTCCTTAACCATTAGGAAAATTAATCACATGACCATTTTCTGGTCTGACATCACCATGGTTAAGTTTGGGTTAAGTTTAGGCAACTAAAGCTATGTGGTTAGGTTAGGGAAAGATCATGGTCATGGTTAAAAGAAACCAACGTTGACCTTCCACCTTTGCTCCTGACAGACGAGACTCATAATTCACACGACCACAAGAGGTGTAGATGTAACAGTTGGTTGTTTTATGCGTTTCACCAAACGACTTACATTTTTGTGGGGACAGTCTCCAGTGTCTCCCAACAGCTAGTCAGCATTCTTTACAGCTTGTGTGATCAAGTTTCTAGTAAAAAGTTATTAAGATAATAATCTGGGACCAACTTTAATATAAATAATAAATAAAGTAACACAATAATGATTTGATGCACACCCAGTTTACAAGAGACTTTACATTTATTCTCCCAAACATTGACCCCGGTTCACACATACATACTCATACACTAGAGGAGCAACAGGCTGTCATTCATTGTGAGAGGAAACGAACTAAATTAAAAAATGAAAATGGTTCACATTGAAAACTATTGCTGTTATTCTATCCTGCTGTTACCACTGTTGTTGGACGTTTTGCCACACTTTTGTATTGGTTCTTCCAGCATGGCTGTGTGTCCCTTGTAACTGCTAGAAACCACTCTGCAAACATTAAATGCAAAGACTCTATTATAAAATTGTGCTTTAGGTAGATTACGCCAACAATATCCTTTTTATTAATGAGTGTGCTGTGACCGCAGACACTCCCACTGAATGCGCGAACCAGGATGAACAAAAACAAACCCAAACATGGCTGCACATTAATCAACTGCTCCCACTCCGATGTAAACTAATGACGCTGGCTTCTTAATCATGATTGAATTGGCTTGAATTCACAAGATTCCTGACGTGTCAATGTATCATGTTTTGAGAGCTTAGTTCCACTCGACAGGTTCATTCTCGCTCCCCTCCCCCCAAAAAAATTCAGCTCTTGAGAGCCCTTTCAAGTCTTCCCTGCTGGCCCTGTTTGCGATCATGGATTCGGTGAAGAACCACATTGTCTGATGTGCGGGCTGCACTCCAAGTCTGTCTGTGCCTGAACACACACAAAAATATGGTGTAATTACAGCAGTGACTAACCCAGCACGCATTCATTGGAACATTTAATACTTTAACTATTTGGTGATAGCATCGGGGGAATTGCAAATTATCCTCTACTTGATAAGGAGAGTTTTGGCGATAAGACAATTGTGCTGCAAGTATGCTTTTACACAGGGGTAAAGATTGCCCCAACCCAATCAGAATCCAGCATTCTACCTGTCCATAAAATAAATCATCTTAGAAATCAAACTGAATGTCTGCCTGTAACACAACAGAGCCACTGATCTCTGTTGTGTTACAGGCAGACATTCAGTGCAACATGCTGTCATCTGCATTATGACAGGTATTGCAAAGACCTGGATTTTCCATATTTTATGTCTTCACGTTGATGCCCAACAGTTCTCTCTCTCCATCTGTCAACACCATCAAGCTCCTCTCAAACAATATTCCCTATCTGTGTCGCTTTGAACACACAAGGAAATTCCCATTAGTGTTTATTTATTTTATTTATTTATTTATATACTGTGTGTGTGTGTGTGTGTATATAATTTTTTTTTTTTTTGCTTTTGCATGTACGTGCCTGTGCAGTAAATGTCTCTCTAAGCTGTGTGTGCATGTGATTGATTGGCCACTGTGCTGCTACTGAAGCAAACATGCATCATCTGCAGTCTGCGACCAGCTTCCTAGGACGGCTGTTTGTTCAGCACTCGGCAGGGTTATCAGGGATCTGGAATTAGTAATAGGAACACTTTCTTTTGACCTTTTTTGGTTATAACGCAGCTCAGTCAGTCAGCTGCACACATTTGCAGCGAGGAGCCACGAAGTAAAGGCTTTGTTTCACAGTCCTGCCACTAAACATCGCAGAGGTATATGTTTTAATACAAATACTGACTACTACAAGTGTAGAAGAACAAGGCTAGAAAAATACCTAAAAATAGTTTTGCTTTGACTTTAGATCCACTTATCAAAGTTAAACTGTTCTTGATCACGTGTGGGACTATGCTGCGGTCATGTTTTTGCTTGTATCTCTTGCTCTATTATCATGCACATGCACGGGTGACCCACATTATTACTGACTGCAGAGGACGGAAGTATACATGTGCAGTGCAATGCAAGCTATATGACGTCCATTGGTTTTACTCTATTCCACTGGCTGACAGATGGTAACAGTAGTGTGCAAAGAAATGTAGCAAAAAAGTGAAAAACATTCACTTTGCAAATGTTTTTTGAGGAAGAATATGAATTTAAAATGTCTGTTAGGCCTCAAGGAGACATAATGTACAACTGTGATTGTTTGATGAGGTAGTTTAGTTTTCTAATGTAGGTTCCTTTCAGTAACTTGTAAAACACTACAAAACAACGCAAAAACTCTAGCTCTAGGTTAAGGTATGTTTTAACTCAAACGATGTCTCAAGAGGACATCAGATTAACACTGTTAACAACACTAACAACAGACACGTGCAGAGTTGTGGCTAATATGACCTTTCACACGTAGTTTACAGGCTGTTTATTGTAATGATGGTGACAGAGCCTGAAAGCAGACAAAAAGCCCAACAGAAACATGGAGGTCTTCAAAGCCAAGGGTAAACATGTCACAAAAGGGTTGTGAGCCCAGTGGGAGAGCCAGGGTGAGCTTCTGATTGCTTTCATTATTTCCTCTCAAATCAAAATGTCAACCAGCATGAAGAAAGCGGTCCCACTGTGTTCGCTGATAATTAGAGGATCCATTTTCCTGTTTCACATAAAGCGAGCTCTCTGGAATCAAAACGATTGGCTGAGCAAGAAAACCCCAGTTTGTTTTTCACTTTGTGCCACGCTTCCTCCTTCAGACCCCCATCTGGTCTTACAGTATCTTTTCTATCCACCATTTTAGAAAGGCTATGAGGCAATGTCTCTATAAAGTTATTTGATATATTCTCTGTATTTGTGTGGTTATTTCTGCACTTTTATAAAGATCACTTGTCAGTCAAACAGTGTTTCTGCAGATGAAGTTTCAGTTTCTGAGCTACATATTTCAGTTCACAGGTGTCTGAAGTGAAAAAACAAAGCTGAATGAGTCATACAAAAGCACACAAGTAAAGGCACAATCGTATTTGAATAATTTAAGAAACACACAGGAAGAAAACGTTTCTTTTTTAATTACAGCAGAAGACACAACCAGCAAAACAAAGATGATGAATAAATCCAGTAACAGAGGATGGGGGAGAACATAACAACAGAAAGGGACATAAATGCTGAGAATAAATAGGATGGGAAAATGATTTTACATAAGCATGCTGTGTTGATTTGATGTGTTGATGATTTGGTGATTTAAGATGAAACTGACGCTGCTTGTCTGAGCCCCTCTGATATTCGTCTGGATCTATATGTATACTGAACAACAGAAAGGGTATCTAAATAAATCCACCCCCTTATTAGAATCCACCTGTTCCAGTGCATGTCTTCATTTAGATTAAGTACTCCCAATAATTTACAAAATGTCTAAATTTGGGAAGAAGAGGAAGAATAGGAATAACAATAGTAGAACTATGAACGAATCCACAGTCCCCTCCCTCCCCGCCGTTAAAAACAAGAGATCTGACACCAAAGGTTTTATTCTCACAGTATCCACTGATATCTGAAACATGGTAACTAAAGCATGAGTAAGTTAAAGCAACTAAACTACTTGATTTAGGTTAGAATCGAGTCAGGAGTCATTAACAGGCTTCAATTAATAGTTATTTCTATCTATATTATTTATTTGCTATCTACTGCATGAGACCATCAGTACAGCCGTATGGATGCCTAAGGAATGGGAATAAATTAGTTTTTTTCCCAGTAGCTGATCAACTACGGTCTTTGTTATGAAAAATTGAATATAGGTTGTAGCAAACAAGTTACTGAAAAAAGTAGTCATCACATTTCTATGAGCAATTTGAGTACCTGGTATGCAGTTTTTGAATGTCATCATGCACTCTCTGCACGTATCCACAGTTTACATTTTATGAAACTGCGCAAGGCATCCTGCTGAGTATTCGCTCCAAATTGCAAAAGTGTAATGAGAGCGGTAAGACTGAACCAAAACAGTCATTCTGTGTGCCAGACAACCAAAGAAATTAGCTAAAAGACGATTTAAAGCTGCGTAGAGCTGAGGGGTGATAATTCTCTATGGGTTCATCACTATGAGTGTCATTTGATCCATTGTTAATCTACAAATATTGATTATAGGTGCTTTAAAATCAATCCTAAAATTAAAAGGCAACCACTGTAGCGCTGCTAAGTAAAAATGTTCAGTAGAGGGAACTCAGTAGGGACTAGATTTGAGGTAGCCTATATCTTTTTCAATAAGGAAGTGAAGGAAGCAAAACCGAACATTTCAATATCACATTTGAAGTATTGCTGCAGGCTTAATGTTGTCAGATAAGTTGTTACCACTGCTGACTTAAATCAATACAGGACTGGTGCTGAACTGGGCAGCTCCCTGTGAACGAATTTAATTTATGCGCATGAAGCAGAGCAATGTGCCTTCCCAGCAAACCTTGCAGTTTAATAAAGGCTAGAAAAAATAATCACAGTTTGTAATCGTTTTAAATGCAGAGCAACCAGCATGAAAGAAACAATGTGTCTAATGTGCGCTTCATCCATTTATTCCCCGTCGGTGTGGGGGAGCTGCCCACTGGCAAACACAGCTAACACAAGTGAGAGCGTGACTGTGTGTTTGCATCGTTCTCCCCCAGGCTGCTGCTGTAAATACAGTATGGATCCTATCTTAAAGGGGCTTTAAATGATCTGTGACTTCTATTGGACCAGCAGGAATTACCACAGCATCATTAGAGCAACAGAATAGTCTCCTGCACAAGTGAGACAGCTAATTGGAGCAGAGACGCAACAGAAACCTTCAGCAAAGAGGAAATATTTCCCTATGTTTTGTTGTTATTGGCTTGTGAACAAGGCTTTTTAGCCAGAACTGTTGTTACCACTGTCCTCTGTTGAGCAGATTTCAAAAGCACTTCAAGGTTTGGCCGTACAGTAGGCGTACTGCTGAGTAGTTGAATAGCTGAGTTTTTCTGTGGGGTTTTGCTCTTTGAGAAACCCAGGATCTGAGATTCTGTAATATTGTTTGTCATTTAAAATGTAGCTTTAACAGATAGCTTTTATTAATGTCATGTTTGTCTTATCTGTTGTATTATTCATTTTTTAACATCATGTGTTAGAAGCTAGTTATCTGTTCAGTCAATCAATTGATATTTCATTTTTTATGGCCTTGTTTGAATTTTTTTCATTCATTTGAGTTGTCTTTTTTATTACAACATTTTGATTGACTTCTCTAAAGCAACCCTGTTTTGAATGGTGCTGTATAAATACATTTTACTAAACATTTTTGCTCCAAACCAAAACAGAAAGTGGTTATAAAGTGACTTGAATCTTTGCACCTGGACCTCAAGTGCAGGTTTGTGTGAGTATTTTATACCTTTCTTTCACAGAGCTTAGAACTTAGGACCCAGCAGCTGTTATGTTGTGTTATCTTAGACACACTGTGATATGTGGCAATAAACTTTTGGCTCAGTTTTTCATATGCAGAGAAAAAACAATTTGGCCTCGGTCCCCAAATCATAAACAGGGGAGTAGTGGTGAGAACTTGATTATGACAGCATATTAGCAATATAGGGGTAGTGCCCAAAACCCTTAATATTCAATTAGTGATGTGTCTTAGAACTGATCAGCAACTGATGAACGTGCGGAGATGCGTTCAGGCTGCAGAGGGTTAGACACAAATATATTATATTGGTGAAACAGCCCATACATTTCTCCACAAGAAGATGAAGAATTCTCACACACTGTTTTCTTTTTTAAATATATTGAGATCCACTAATTATCTTCCCAAAAATACCCCAAAAACCTTTATGTGAAAGTAAACACACATAATTGGTCACGACTCACTTTAAAAGCTATAAATAATGCAGTTTCTGTTGACTTATCCCTCAATTTTTGCCATAGTAAGTAGGTACAGCATGTAAAATAACTCTGGTATTTTTAAACCTGGGCCCTATTTTTACAAATGTTGGGGTCGAAATGACTAATACTACAAAAACAAGCACTTTTAGTGGACGTACTTTTCAGGGGCACAATTGCCTGCAAGGATTACGTTGCAGCCATTGCAGCCTGTTTGCGGATGCCGGCAGAGGTGATCTACTGGACCAATTCCAAAACTCATGGTAAGTATTAGTCATTTTGACCCCAAAATTTGTAAAAAAATAAAAATTTTAAAAAAAAATAGGGCCCAGGTTTAAAAATACCGGAGTTTCCCTTTAAGCTATCAAAAGTACTTGTTCTGCAGACAAATGGCCCATGTTAGTGATATATTATCATATAACAACATGATTAGATTGTTAATATTAAAATAAAGTGTTACCATTATGGTTTTATTCTTGACAAAGAAATAGTATGAAACTGTCTAAGCATGTGTAGCAAGAGAAACAATTTATCCATTTATTTCAATCTGCTTCCTCTACATTTTTTAACTCCTTCTCTACGGGTTACATCTTACTACTTGTTCACTTTGCCTTCGGGGATGAATTCAGGTCTTACTTTATCACATCAAATCTGCTTTAGTCCTGTGGAATCCAAACCACGAGCGTGGCTTCAATGACATCTTCTCTGTTGGAGCAACAAGCTTAATATCTATGTAATCCAGGAGATAAGAGAGAGGGGGAAATCTCTGTATAAAGATCAATGTTTCCTGCATGGACAAAGTCGACTGCCTTTATTGTTGCTTCCCATGCAGGCAGCTTCACTGGGTCAGACACATAATTTTCCAGCATAGCGTGAATGGAGATAAATCACTGCTGCAGCATGAATCTTAAAGCAAGTTGCACTCTTTTAGCTCTATATGTTCTCTCCAGGATATTTTTGCTGGTGCCAGTGGTTTTTCCTTCCTTGAACCTGTTGTTAAAGTAGGAATCGTCTTGAAATATTTTTCGGCTGTATTTTTCTCTTTGAATACATTACAGGTGTGTTCTTTGTTTTGCTTGCTCAGCTCTTTCTGTTCCTGGGTGGAAGCTCACCTGTCCTTTGAAACGATCTGTGCTCTCTCCCCGTTTGCTGCACTGCTCAATTGAAAAGCTTTTCTGCACTGAGATAATTTCCTCAGTGTTGACTCAAAATGCCTCTGCAGTTTATCCTATAAAAGCCAAGCCTCATTCATCAAACCTCTGCTGGATTTATTGCGACAAAGAGCAGCAGTAATTCATAGTGAGTGCTCCCTTCAAATTTTAAACAAATGCAATTTCCAAGCCCTGACAGAGATGCAGGTGGACTGATAAAAGTCTGGTTCATATGTTTGCGAGGGAGCAATCAGGCTGTGAGCTCCTTTGGCGGTGACTTCACACACGTTTGGCAGCCGGCACTCGCGCTGTGGATGCTCTTGGAAAACAACAAGGCATTATTGTTGTTTTCCAAGAGCATCCACTCCGATTTCTGCCCTCCCATCCAGCTTTAGACTGTAGATCCAAATTTGTCTAAATGAAAGGCTATTAACATGTGTCACACCCAATTATGTTCAGCATCCTTGTCGCTAATTGCATTCTGCCCGGCAATACAATGCAACCCAGCTTGCGAATCACAGCTCTTTTGCGCAGTTGCACAGAGCATTTGGCTTCTGACAGAAGACTAGGAACAGAACAATGATCTGTGCACTGAAGGAGACACACTAAAAGACAATGCTGTGCTCAATGAGAGAGCAGTTTGTGCTGGTGACAAGTTGCTGCAGCATCTTTAACAGTAACTAAACTCTAACGCATGTTTGACATGAAGTACAATCCTATAATGCTAATTTGCAACAGCAGAGACATTTTGTGAGAAACTACTATGGATTGCAATGAAAATTTGTGCAGACATTCATGGTCCCCAGAGGATGAATATAGACTGTAGTGATCCTCTGACTTTCCCTCTAGCGCCACCATGAGGTTGGCATTTGTGGTTTTTAGTGGTTTTTGGTTTTCCATTTGGAAACACAAAAGGTGAGGAGCCACTGCAAAGGCTAGATTATTAATAATGTCTACATTTAAAGTGCATTAAATTGCTTCTTTTCAAGCATATCACATCATTGGGAGCATTTATCCGTCCCATACCAACTCCAAAACTGGCCCTCAAAATATCACATTAGTGTCTCTGTCGAACAGATAGATTCCCTGGACACTGACGTTCAAAGCCATCTGGACCTTTAGGCAGTCTCAGCTTCATTAGAAAAAGAAAAGGTCCTCTACGACAGCTACATGAATCCTTACTCTACACCAAAGAAAAACATTCTTCGGTTTCTATAGAAACTTTTCGAGCCCCACTTGCTCTTATATTTAGCGCCTGTTTGTTGGTTTCCTGTGAAAACTTACAGCTCTCATGAAGACCTGGGAACGCAGTGGAAGCGTAACCTCGCCGACGCAGCGGCTCCAAATAGCTGGCATCAGATTCCCGAAGGCTCCCCTGCCATCTGCAACTCAACACCCACCAGCAGCCAATACACTCGCTAACAGGGGTGGGGGTTAATTATTGGAGCCCTTGCTCAGAAACAGCAAGCATATGCATTAACCATCTCATGTATATTTAATATTCAAAATGCCTTGCTTATTTCTGATGCAGCGCAACAACATCAGGTTTTTCCACTTCCAAGAACTCAACCAGACTGGAGAAGTAAACCCTGAATACTGTTATTATCCTCCTATCCTCCTCTTGCCATGTCAGTAGAAATGACCACATGGATACACAGATGTGTTTCACTCCAGTGCTGCTGTGTTTAGCCAAGTTGGCAGCCAGTAAAGGCCCCCATGCCTCCTTTCCTGTCAGCTCATCCTCCATCTTTGCCTCAGATTTTTTGGATGACCCAATCCAGAGACAGATGGATCGGACCAGGCGCCCTTGTTCCCTCCCCGGAGTCAGGACTACCTGCCAAATCCACTGCAAAGTTACTCTGAACTTGATTACAGCCTGTATTGCAGGGTACATTGTCAGCGCGCAAGCTGCTGACTCACTCGTTAAGCCATATTGTCTGCTGCTGCTGTTTGTAACAAAGAGCGCTTTCTCAGTTAAGATCTTCACATGCAGCTGCTTGATGAGTTAAATAGTAGTTGGCGATGATGCACAATAGTTTTGGATTTTGCGATATGTTTAGTGCTACTGTGACTCTCACTGTTGTTGTTTTTCACTTCCCTTCCCAGAGATCACTTTTCAGTCAGACGGTGTGGGCGGCACAGTAAACACAGTAAACAGCATCAAACTTTTGACAAAAATTTTAACCCTTAGATGCAGAAGTAGGTAAAAAGTGGCCCGGCTGGTCTGTTTGTTTGTTTTCTTTTTGCAATATTTTTGCAAAAATCTTATTTTACCTTGCAAGATTAGATCTGCAATTGTTTTTCACATAATTGTAAGTAAAATGTAAATGTTATGTAAGAGTATCTGCTATTATCATGGCTGGCTAACATTAGTTTGCTAGCTAGAGTCTCTACATAAATGTCACAATACAGCCTGCATTGGCACTGGACGTAAATCATGTGCTGCAGAATCGTCCAATATAAACATAATTCCTGGGATACCGGGCTGTCTCAAAGATTAATTTTAAGGTATTACTTTCTCTTTCGTGGACAGCTGACAATGAAGGCTGACAGAAAATGTGGCCAGAGAGAAGGGGATAACAAGTAACTTCACATTTAGTGGTGGTTTACTTGACGAAGCTGCATCAATAAATATTAGAGAGTTTGAAGATCTCAGTGTCTGGACTACCACTTTTTGTCCTTGAAATCAAATATAGGTTACTGCTGAAGCTAGGATTCATTGTTGTGAAAGTTAAAAGAAACGAACACCTGCTGTCTCCAGTAATATTATTTTACATGATGAAAAGATTGATATAGTTTAGTCCATTTAACCTAGCAGGGAACAGCTAATCTAGCTTCATCATACATCCTGACTGGAAAGACCAACCATCAACTCAATCGAACTAATTTCCTGAATCATTGACTGGCTTACATTAGTTCAGTATACAGAATAATCTAACTCTGTTGAGAAAAGTTAAAATCAGTTCTTGTTTCTATTCTTGTAGTTGTGTAATTGCACAGAAGGGAGTTTTAAAGGGAGTTCTGATAAGTTCAAAACTCAAAACAGTGGGATAAAAGCCAGGACGCCATCATAGTCTCTTGTTGTTTATAATCTCCACGTGCAGAACTGAAGAGGCGACTTGTTAATTACAGATTCAGCTCATACAGGTGCATAACATGTTGGAGCTAAAGGTCACAGCTGCTTCACACAAACTCTAGAAGCCTGTATTTTCCTTGTCACATTATCATCTCAATGCTTCTCATGGCAACGTAACAGCAGCATTGTTCTGCTTCAGCGGTTGAGAATGTGAGAATCGGTGTGATGTGTGATTGCCAAGCTTGGTGACCTCAGATCAGTGTGTGTTGTGCGAAGAAGCAAAGCATAATTGCATATGCACCTTGTCCACATTTTGTGCTCTTCATCATGTTATGCTGTAATTGCTGCGTTGGCGTAAATATAGGTTGCCAGGGTACAATAAGTGCTCTCTGTAACTTTGCAGGACCAATCAGAAAGCAGTATACTGACATAACAAAGGTCATCTTTGCAGAGGTTTTTTGCATACAGAACAAACTTTGACAAACAGCAGGAGCACAAATAAAAAAACAACCTTCTCTCACACCAAGTTTCAAAGAAGCTTATGATTAGAAAGTGGAAGTCTGAGCCTGTTAAGCATTCTGGCATTTCCTCTGGCTTGCTAATCAAACATATTTAATTGAAATCTAATGCAGCTCATTACAATGTTGGTGGAAAAAGAGTATGACTCATAAGACAGAGGAGACACAGTCTTATTCATGCTTCCACTGGATTAAGACTCTACAGCCACGGCAGCAGCTCAATGAGGCGATAATTAGGCAGAGTGGTGCTTTGAGCTAAATGCTAACATCCGCATGCTAACATGCTCACAAGGGCTATGTTAACATGCTGATGTTTAGCAGGTCTACCATGTTCACCATCTTAGTTTAGCATGTTAGCATACTAACATTTGCTAATTAGCATTTAATATAAAACTAAACACATTTCACCTGATGGTGACACTAGATTAAAAATCAGAGGATCACCAAAGTTATTTGGGAACATGAATATCTTTGCCAAATTTAATGTAACTCCATCCAATAGCTGTTGAGATATTTCACTCAAAACCACAAGTGTCAACCACGTGATGGCCCCTCGGGGAAAGGTCAGGGGATCACCGTCATTATTATTATTATTATTCAAAATGGTTTTTTTTTTAGGCAGTTATTATTGAAAGTGGACCTAAAATCCAGGCTCAAAAAAGGATGAGATTCTGGTACCAGTAGATAATTTATAACAAGCCTGGATATCATGAGTAAATGGCAATAAAAAATCCCTGCGCCTTACAGTCACCAGCAGTAGTTAATGGTTTCATATTAACATTTTCATTGCAGGGAAATACTCCCAGTATAGGCCTGCACTTCTTGTTATGTTTCCTGTCAAAGAGAAAACATTAAGAGGATTTACAGATTACATTCAGTACAGGCGCTGACACCAGTCCTTTACATATTATTAAAGTTGCAGGAAATACATCACATTTTGTCATAATTGCCTGGAAAGTCAATGCACCACATGTGAGTCTCTATCTTAGGAAAACACCATTAATTTACTGTGCACATACACAGTAAGGAAATCTCCCTGAGGATTTCCTGAGGCTGACTGGTGACAAATGAGAGGTACCGAGCTGATCACGATTTGCTGAAGCAACATCTTCTCCTATATGTTCTTCATTCTCTTTGATCCACACCTGGTACCTTTTTTTAAAGGTTTTTGTGACAATGTTGGGAGGAAAGTCAGGGGATGCATGGTTGATACGTTTAGTATGACCATTTTATGGATTTATACATAATTATTTATTAAAAATGTTTTGTCGTTATGTTGATGAAAAAATTAATCTGGCAGCATTGTATCTCTTTCACAATGTATATGCTATTGCAAATTAGTATAAATGTGGGGGTTGTATTTTTAAAACATGAGTTTCTGTGAATAAATGTTGTGTATGTACATAGTAAATATTTGTTTCTGCATGTGGTGATTATTCTTTCATTCACTTCTGCAACAAATGTGATATATTATGTTTTCACCCACATACAGTGATGCGCTCACAGACCAAAGTCATAAAAGGCACATCATGTTTTCTACACAAACCCACGCACACGATAAGGTGGTGATTCTGATATATAGCACCATTCATCATCCCGCTCTCTGCGCTCCATCCAAGTATTACTCATTAAAGTAAAAGAAATCACATGTATTTCTTGTCTTTACAAACCCTCTGCGGAGGAGAATGAACACTTTAATTTAATTCGCCTTTCCTCCTGTTTGTCAGTGGGTAGAAGGGAAAGAAAAATGTTTTACAAGGACTGTGGTTCTGTCCTTTGTGGTTCAACTGCTGCCATAAATACAGCTGTCTCATATGACCAGGACATTCAGCATACAGAATATAGCTACTATAAGACTTGTGTCCCATGAGGTATCAGACTCCTGCAAAAAAAATAAATTAAAACCACTCTGAAATTGCACCTTTTTCATTAGAACGGCCATGTATTCAAATTTTATGTTCAAGTTCCCATGTGTCTCCTCATCCCATAATTTCATTACAATATCATTAGGATGTCACTGGCTGAAGCGGTAGTGTGACCATAGTGTTCCCAGTGCTTCTGTCCAAAAATGTCTCTGTGTGATGCAGATATCCTCATGCAATTAAGAGGCCCAGAGGGATGAGAAAGTATGGCTTGTCCACTCTACTGAATCACTTTTGGTTTTGACAGGAATACACCTGTGGGAGAGACAGTAGGGAGGTGGTCTGACATTGATGACTTTCCCCAGGACACTGTCCAACTGTGCACAGCTGATTTGTCACAGCATTTTTTTTTAACAAAGATATTTCTCTCTAGTGGATTATTAAATCAGAAATTCAACCAAACGGAGATGCTAGGAAAACTAATGAGTGAGAATAGAATTATTCAAGGAGCGAATGTCTACAGATCAGGGTTACTGCTGAAGCTAAGATTCATTGTGGTGAAAGTTAAAAGAAATGAACGTCTTCATTCTTCAACAATATTGTTTTTAATTAGCTTAGCTATGGTTTTTGACTTTTGGCTGACTCTACATGTAACTGTTTGCTTCTGCTGCTGAATGAATGAATTATGAATGAACAAATGAATAAAATGTTTCTCATACCATTAAAATGGTCCATCCCACATTGGATTACATGACACACTATAATACCACATATAAATTAAGTGTGCTAGTGTCCTGCATCCATCTCTGTATTGGATGCACATATTATAGATGAACATGATACCAACATTCTCATTTTAAAGCAAATGTTTGAGAATTAGAACAAAATACAGTTCAGCAAATTAATGAGTAACATTTTGTCAAACAAGCGTGGTTGGTGTCCTCCTGAAGTCAATGTTAGGCTATGTGATATACACTCAGTTGCCAGTGTATCAGGTACACCTAGCTAAAACTAATGCAGTCTAATACAACAGTCCTGCACTAAAGCCTACCTTCATGAAGGTCATAATGTTCTGTTTCTGTCGAACCTGTTGTTCATTCAGCTGTTTGATCATTTTGGAGGCTGCAGTTTGTGTTGCTGTTGAACTGTACTGTATTATACTGACAGGTGTTTATGGAATTTAGCCTCCCCTCGTTGATTTAAATGTTGTGGACAAAATAATGCAATTTTATTCAACAGCGCCACAAACTACATCCTCCAACATGATCATGAAGTGAAATCAACACCTTGTATTAGACTGCATTAAATAAAATAAATAAAAAAACATTTAAAGTGAATTTATAATGATGATGATATTTTCTAAATGCTAATATACAGAGTTTATCTAAAATAGATAGTCAGTTGCACCTTGTGGCTGACTTTTATGGAGCTGTTACCAGCTGTTTCCATTCATGCTTCACCATCTCTGGCTCATTCATAAGCTTGGCTACCAGCTGACCAGAGACATCCAATCATATCGCTGGCCACAGCGGCCTGACACTTAACTATTACCTTCATGCCCGTGCACCCAAAACCACCCGAACCTCCTCCTGTTTGCTAAGCTTTTGCTATAAATTGTCAATTCCTTGATTTAAGTGTTTCTGAATAAAATTTTATTTAAAAGCAACATTCACATTTCTTATTTTCATGCATCTGTTATTCACTCTGTACCTTCTAAGAGCACAATCAGGACTATTTATTTTGCATGGGTGTTTTTTAGCACCTCAGTCAGTCAGCGGGTGTGTGTGTGTATATGTGTGAATGTATATACCATGTGTATATATGTTTATGTAAGAGTGTGCGTGGGTATGTTAAAGCAGGACCAATGAAGTGCATCCCTGCATTGTTTCACACCACAGAGGTGAGCTGACCTTCTACGAGCTAATTAGGGTTTGCAAGAGCAGAGATAATGAGAGGGAAGCACGCCACATGTGAAAAATACATGACTCTCCCATTTACCGACAAATTAGCTGCCTAGATGGTGTGTAACTCAAAACAACAACTGGTAAAGGTCAAAAAGGAGACACAGTTAGATGGATATCCTCAGGTTTTCCACCACCGCCTGCTTTCTCCTAAGATGCCTGGTAATTCCTTTACCTGTGGGGCCTAATTAGTCATCAGTAAGGATGAAAGAGGGCAGAAGGTGCACAGACCTAGATGTTTTCAATCCTCTACCATCTCCCCTGGAGCTGGATGATAACCACCAGTGGCTGCACTCATTACAGCCTGGGCTGTGCTCCAGGACAAGAGCTGTGACAGGACTCACATCCTCCAGAGGTGAGGAAGAAGAAAGAGCCCACTGTCATTTATTCATATCACAAAAGTCATTATCCCGGCCTGCATAGCTGTCCGCAGTTCCAGTCCGAGAGACGGCGGAGGATGTGTTCTTGATGGAAGTGGGGAGCTGAAATAAAAGATTATTCACTTATTCACTGAGAGTGTGAAGAGTTCATTCCCGAACAAGACGTCTGCCTTTTGAAAATTTTTTCCCCGGCGATATGGATTTGATAACACAGAGGGCGACAGGTTTAAATTGATTCAAATGTTAAAAATTGAGCTGACAAAATTAATAAACTAAAATACTGGAATATTGGAAGGCAGGTAATAAGCACTCCGATAAGGTCAATAATGTAACAGTAAGTTTGAAGTGGTAATCTGTGAAATCTTCATTCATTTTAATTCTGTCCATCTTTGCTGATCAGTAATCTGCTCTATCATCTCTGCAGCGCACTTGTTAAGACAGCAGGATTCCACACGAGTGCTTGCTAAAGACAATAAACATGCTTCTCTCAGCTGCACGCAGGCTAATGTGCCCGGGTGTCATTTGGACAAGTTTTCATCGCTGTTTCCAGTGTTGCCAGATTGGTCGGGCTACTCTTTATTTAATATATGGGCTGGTAAAAATTGTTTTGGACGCATTGTGATAATTCGGGCTACATTTTGTAACATTTGGGCCGCTCTTCTCATTCGGGTAGTATGATTGAAATTAACAGGACACCCTCAGCTCGACTGAGCTTACTGAGCTCTGATAACTGATCAATACGACTGATAACTGATGACCGTCAAAACCAAATGTCATTTCAGTTTATTACAACTAAGTTGAAACTGGTTCGCCTATTTCAGTCATTATTCTTGGTGTCATAGCTCTGTGATGAAATACTTGTAAAATCTTACATCTGTTCATGTGTGAAAACTCTAACGTTTAACGTATCATTATCTAAAAGGCTTTTAGATTTCATGACTTTTCTTTCATGATCTTTTATACGTTTTTCATTATTGTAACCGTGGTTTTTGGTTTGCCTAATTATACTACATATACTGTACTGTGTGTGTGTGTGTGTGTGAGTGTGTGTGTGTGTGTGTGTGTGTGTTAAAAATTGGGATACTTTTATGACGATTGGGCAGGTTCTAGGCTCTGATTGGGCTACCTTTTGTCAGTCCAATCTGGCAACACTGGCTGTTTCTTGGATGCTTGTATGAACGTGAACTGATGTGTGCGCCAAGCTGCACGGCACGTTGGCGGGATTTGGGAGGAGTGAGCTCGTGCCCATAACACCTTTCTCTGCATGGATCTGCCAGGACATTTACTCATGTACAAAGTTGTTAACAATACCTCGTCAACATTCAGGAGATCCCAGCCTTTTTCACAACACTCAAACAAGGTTGAAAAGTTTACATGCAAGTAAGACAAAGGTGCTAATGGGAGCGCTACGCTTATCAACTACACACAAAATTTGACTTTGGCCACATTGCACATAATTTGCAAGTGTTAATATATGTTTTCTTTGTACTCAGTGGGATGAGAGTGGGTTGACGCCTAACTTCGCAGAACCCTAATTTCAGCACAACAAACACCGATTTATTCTAGGTGGCGTGAATTGAGGCAAATACACAAAACAGTTTGTGTTCTTCTACAGACTGAAGACAAAGCAGGGATGCAATTTCTTGTGTGCCAGAGAATTTTTCTTGGGAAAGATCTAAATATTATAACAGCAAATGGAGAAGAATTCACAAACGTATATGCTTTCTTTAACCAACTGCTTAAACTTTACTGTTAGCTTCATTTTTCACATGAGAAACATGTAAGGTTCATTTTAAGAGGGAATAATCTTTGGATTATTTGTTTTGTGCCACTGTGTTGAAAGCAACTGTCTGCTAAGACACACAAAACTGAAGCCATTGCAGAAATGTCTTAAGATAGGTGAAACCTCACTGCTGCTCGCGTCAAAACATCTCTGACTTCACAGCAATCGAGTGTAAAAAGGGCAAAATTATCTCTCAAAGCCAATAAATTGTTTCCATCACTTATAGGTTATGGTACAGGTGGTACATTTAGTCTGGTTTATGGCACAATACTGCCACGACTTCACATGACATGCCAATCAAAAGCCTTATACAGTTCCTCTTATAACTTGGCTGTGTTATTGCTGCGCTCATTAAATGTGATTCATTTTTAATCAGTCTGGGCTGTAACCAGCTGCAGAAAACACTTTTCCGTATATATTACACTGGTTAATACATCAAATTAAATGCACTGTGTAGTTTTTTTTTCTTTTCCATTTTTTTCTTGTAGATTGTTAAAATGGATGAAAAACAACAACAAACCAAAGCATGAACAAGGTGTTCTTAATGACTTTGTGATCACAGTCAGACTCGGGAGATGTCTTCCATTAACAGCTGCACTATTGTTACTGTATTAAACATCACCGTACCGGGCGCTCTCAGAAGGGAATTTCTCTCTTTTGTCATAAGATTAGACTCCGTTCCAGTGATTACTCAGAGCTCAACACTCAACCTGCAGGTGAGAATTATGCCAATGCATATCTTTGCATATTTAAGCCTGAATATTTAAATGTAGAACATTCTAATCACTGAATATTTTCATGTCCTTGATGTTGATACCGTGATGTTCGTGGTGCCGCCTCGCTCGTGTTCCTGTGAGGCTGCCGAGAGGGACTGAGGAAGATTTATTCCTGGGAAAACAGGAAGTGGCTTAATGTGGACACATTGACAGATACTCTATGCACGCACACACCACACACTTCATTTATGATTCCTTGTATTATTCCTTAACCCAACTTTTCCTTAACAACCAATCCCAATTGTTACAAATACTAATTTATTAAACACCATTTTACTGGTTTCAATAAATAATTGAACATCAGCACACACCACATTTAATGCAGTAAGCTGAAGCCTCTCTTCAGTGCAGCAGAAACATTTAAATATATACCCAAAAGGCATTAAGTGTTGCAGTGGTAAGAGATGTTAGGGTCACTGATTCAATCCCCAGGCCGGCAGATAAATCTGAGTGGGGATGAAATACAAATAAAGGTTAAAGGTAAGTAAAGTTGAAGTGTTCAGGATCAGTCTCAAGAACAGATTTTAAGCATCAGTATTGACTCCATCTTGACAAAGATGTGAAAACTAAGGACTCATCAGTTAATTAATTTGTGGGGTTTTTTTCTACTAACAGCGTGGCCTAAGGACGAAGAAGTGTTACCAAAAATGAGCCAAGACACAGTAGCAAAGCCTTTGTTTGAAAGTTGCTATACAAATAAAGTTGTCTTGCCTAAAATATATATTTCTTCTTTTGCTTCTAATCTTTCTTTCAGGCAAAAGACAAAAACAAGAGAGATGTACAGCTGTGGGGAAAAGTCTCAATATCAGTGTTTGTGTAAAATATAACTTTGAAATTACAATCGAATGTGGCCATCACATCTTTAAAGTAAATCAAAACACTGATCTTCTTAATCAGAACATTTATTTTTTGAGAAAAATAACTCAACAACAACACAACACAACAACAACTGTAAATTAATCACAAAGATATTCATAAGGAATAATGTCTTTGATTAAGAGGAGGGTTTGAGCAATCAGCGTTTGTTCCTAAATGCTTTATCACAGATTTTATGCATTTTGTAATCAAAAAAATACTTTTTATTTAATTGAATCAGGTGTGCTTGTGGTGCAGTACAGGGATGCGTGGCAGCTTAGTAGTTCACACCATAACCTCATGAAGGACCTCCTGGTTTTGAACCTGAATGGGAAGAAACTCATACAGAGTATTTAAACAAACAAATTCCAACCAGAAAAAGTCCAAAGACATAAAAGGCAGGTAAGAAGAAACTTCCTAATTGGCCTTACATGTGAACGTGTTTGTGCTGTGTGTTAGCCCTCGGATAGACCGGCAACCGGTCCGGTAAGTCTCCCTGTCTTTGCAGGCAGACAGGGAATAACCAATTATTCCTCTCCCAGCCTTCCTCCATTATAGATGAATGGAGTACATTAAATGTTTTTAGATGCCTTGAAGAAGTTTGGAAACCAATGGAATAGAAAAGCAATGATAATCCAAATAATAAGGTTGGGTTTCTTATTAATTGGTATGTGATGTAGAGGGTTAAGATGCTAATACCACTTTAATTATATCAGTTTGTGGCAACATTAGGATCTTTTGGTAAAACTGCTGTATTAATGCAGTCTATTTGCCACAGCCAGCTGATTTTTCATCTATAAGCCAAACTCTTTAATAATGTATGTCTACATACATCAAATGTGGTTAGAAAAATTACAGATAGGGCCTTTAAGGAGTGTGTAGTGTTGTGTTGATAGTCCTCCTCACAAGCACACTCACATACTGAATATCAACAACCTGAGAAAAGCCACAGGGGCCCATATATCAAGGAACGTCACTAAGGAGCTCAATAACCTATTTATAATGCGAGGGGGCTGTGTGAAAAACTCTGTGCTGTTGGCTCTCACCAGGGGCCTCGATGCAAAGCGACGACAAGCTGCTAATCAGCCATGTCAGAGCGTAGTAAGAAACAACGCCAAGATCAAGGCTCCATACATCAGCAGCTCTGTCACATCCTCTTCCATTTTGAACGTTAACCGAGCAGTGCAAGGTGAGCCTCCAGCTCTCCCACTGTTGAATCGAGCTGTGCAAGAGAAGGAGAAACCTCCGGATTCGTTTCGAGGCCGGACCAACACAGAAGCTCCTTGTAGATATTCTCTTTGATCCGGCCAGCCTGGCACAGGTTGACTGAGATCCAAGCAGGCATTAGACGACAAAGGGATCTGAGAGAGGACAAGCCACATTCATGCTGGGCTCTGAGGAGGCCAGCTGATCGCACCATCTGGCCTTCCCAAACAGGCTTGTGCTCCTTGAAAAGCCACTCGACTGATCCGCAAGGAAGTTAGACTTTGCCACATGACAATAGCTGCTGCCTATTTTTGTTGAACACACAAGTTTCATGGATTAATCCATCTGGAAAGGTCGTTGACTCAGTCATTCTGTATCAACAAGTTGGCAAGTATCAAAGGCTGGCCAGTAATGCACAGATACACTCATTGCACTCATTCATTAGTTACCAGTGGTTAACTAGCATCAGGTTAGCCATAAGCTACAAGTAAGGATGTAAGTGAGTTGACGTTTTTTTATCGAAATATATCCTCACCCGGAATTTCTTGTCATAAATGAAGTTTGCAGATGATGCCTGATGTTATTCTTTTAATATTTGTTATTTTGAGAATTTCTTCATCATATCACATCCATTTTTATTTTGGTAATATGGGAGTGTATCTTTGTGGTGCAAACCTGAGGTTATAACTGCATGCAGTGGCAGGGAAGGAATATCTATCGCATGTGGCCATTCCAACATGATATTTTGGTGTTTTGAGAAATGGGAGTATTGTATTGTTGTTGTAAATGTAGTTGTAGCATTACATTAAATTAGGCGATCTCCTGCACTTGATGTTCAACCTGGTGAATGCCGCTCTTTGATGGATGTCTGCATATGATTAATCCAGTAGTGGATCTGTCTCCATAGTTAAGATTTACAGATTTTGCTCTCTACTTTGTTTACTTAATCTCAAAAATATGCTGCTGTAAGTGAAACGTTGATGACTGTAATAACGGCAATTTAAGGAGGAACACACAGTATCTCTGACAGTTGCGTGGAAGCCTCTTTGTTTCAGTACATACTGTGTATATATATTGTTCAATATGTGAATGCACAGGTTCTAGGATCTTCCCACGTATTTTTCCCGAGAAATGGGGCCAGATTTTGGCAAGAATTCCCAGAAAATACTGCGATCTCAATTCCCAGTATTAAAGTAATTTGACACGATTTCACAGATGATTAATATTCTTAAAAAGCTACCCTTAAGGTCTTTGAAGGTTGCGAGATATATACGCTCAGGATTCCAGGCTAAAGGCTATAGTTATTATTATGATTGCTTTCAGTCAATTTGTGTGGTATGGATTTTCCTCTGCAACAGCATGAGGTGCAGACTTTCGGCAGGTCAAACCCATTTTGAGAGGAGCACAAGCTACGGGTTTTATTGTGAAGGAGCTCATGTTGTGGTTGAGGCTCCTGCAGTTTGCTGGGGATTAATTTATATACTGAAGCCCCAGGATACCTGCTGCTGTTTTGCCCTCCTAGATCTTTTCAGTTTTGTTTACAACATTGCGATTCACCTCTGTCCATAACTACTTGGGTTATTTTAGAATGACTGTGTTGCACTTTCTGAAGGCAAAACAGCTCTTTAACCTTCCCTTTTTATCTTCTAGTTCCTGGAGCAGTATGCAGCAGAGACAGAGAGGCAGCAGTGTTGGACCTTCTCACTAAATAAAGCTTTACTTAGTTACTTACTTACTTACTTACTTCTCACCTGCATTCAATCGACTTTTGCGCACACTAATCTTTTTATTTTGTAGAGTCTTTGCTTGCTGTGTCTCATGGTGGTGGTTTAAATTATCTGTCAGTAAGTCTAACCATCTTAAGGTGTTATTGTGAGAACAGTAAGTGCCTAGACTCTGGGTGGATGACGTGGAAACCATCATTTTCTTTGTTATGTTGACCTTGCCAATCTTATCACACTACTACTTATCATTCTACTCAGTTAATTGTCTCCGTGGCTGTTTGGGACTTGGGAAAGATGGGTCTTTTTAATGTTAGTCAGGGGTGTTAGCCAGGCGTGCAGATACTGAACCTACTGCATGTCACAAACATGTAGCAGAGGGATACAGGGATACAGATATATTCAAGATGTAAACTTTTACTGAAGATTTGAGGCTCTTAGCACTGATATTAGTAATAACCCAGAGTTCTAAATCCTCCCACCGTATCTTTTTACTGAAGCGAGTACAGTCCAAGTCACAGGAGTGTTTGATGTATTGGAGGAATTTTTTTTTTTTTGTTTTTTTTTTTTTAATCACAGCGAGTGAGCCTTTCCGAGCGTGGGCGTCTGCTGGAGGCGGAGTAATCCTCCTTGGTCTCAGAATCCAAACATACCCAACATGAAAGGAAAGTGCAATTATCCAGTCTTATTCCAGATCAATTGGAAGCCACCACCAATAAATGTAGAATTGTTTCTCAGTTGTCTCCTCTGTGTGCGAGGGACCATGTGGGCTTTGTCTTTGTTTCTGGGACACTATGAGCGAAGTCACGGGTGAAAAGTAGGGGGATGGATTGATATATCACTCTGACATACTTGATTTTAAGGCGCTAAAGCGTAAAAATTTGGCAGAACATTGAAAGATACTGAATATCGGCACAAAATATGCCTCAGTGACTTCAGCATATAATGCGTCTCTTTCACTCAGACATTTTGTCAGATACCAGATTACATGCATGATACATTCTTTATTAATAGCTTCATTAGCTGTTTCATTAATTGCTTTACATCCTTATATCCTATTTCAACTGATTTATTTTTAGTTTAATGTACTATTTTAGCAAACAGTAGCATGTACATTCAGTTGCCAGTTCATTGGGTACAACTGATGCAATCTAATACAACAGTCCTGCAATAGATATACTGCGTTATACTGACAGGAGGTTCTATTATTTTGTCCACCCCATTTATATCAATGAGGGTAGGCTAAATGACAGACACACCTCTCAGTATAATGCAACACATTTCACTGTAAACTGCAGCCTCTCTAAAACAGTTAAAAACTAAGTGTATAAACTCCATGAAGGGAGGATTTATATATATATATATATATCAGTTTTAGCTAGGTGTACCTAATAAAATGGCAACTGAGTGTAGACAGATTATGAAGATGAATAAATGCACAAATAAACAATAAAAACAAGCATGGTGTATGTACAGTATGAAAAATAGACCAATATGTAGGGTATACAGCACTGAATGTAGCTATATGTACCAATATATATTTTGTATCTTAATATTATTTAATTCATCATTTGTTGATTACATTATTAAATAATGTGTTATCCTCTTTCTCCTTTCATTTTTGATAAGACATTAGCATAATTAGGACATTTTGTTTTTGTATGTGACCATTTTGTTCTACATTGTGTATAAAGCAAAAACATATATAATATTGTAAGAACCAACCGGAAATTTAACAATCTTGCAATATTGTATAAACAATATATATCTACAGCAACCTAAAAATATATTTATTATCATTATCATTGCCTGTTGGGCAAAAGAAAACATGTATGTTTACATTTTTTAGGTTTATGCCATGAGTGGTTACATATATAACCATGGTTCTCTGAACAAAGATACTATCTCTCAGCTCTAGGCCAATCAGAGGTCAGTTTCAAGTAATTGTCCGCATCAGTGCCCAAATAAGTAACAGGATAGAGAGTCTCTTCACTCAGACAATCATGGTCACATATGTAACCTTCTCTTCTCATATTGCCTGGTGTGAAATTACCACTTTAAATTTAAAAGCTGTCAGACTGGCCAAGGTGCACAGCTCTGAAAGTGACAGTCTAATTCCACAACTCATTCATTCTGGGCTGTCACCTTTTTGCTAAATATAGTACCGAGTTTCTGCCCCAAAGTATCTGTCTGACAGGTGATGAAGGCATATTCTCTGCCACTCAGTCAAAGTGACATCCACTGAGAGGCCGTTCGTTCATACCACACAATGGGTGCTCACCATTAAATATGTATTTTATTCTTTTCAGCTTTATGAAGATATTCCTTTCTATGTGCACTTTGAAATGAAACCACTTCAAGGTGAAACAGACATTTCCATAAACATGCAAAAAGTCAAGGATTTTGCAGAACTATTTTTCATTTCACAACAAGTGAAATCTCAGTATTTTTCACTCCAGAACAAACCCACTCTATGTTCTCCTCTCACATCTCTTGCATACGGATCCTCAAAGACATAATCCGCCCACACCCTGCTCAGTTTATGACAAATCATCCTGATGCATGGCAAATTCTTCCATCCTAAAAGGCCCTGAGAGGGCTGTGATCTATGTGTTCTAACAGTAACGTCCTAGTTTAGCTCTCGCTGAACCATGAATCCACAGTTTCATCATCAGATATACATTGTATGCATTTTGCTTTGTTAAATTGATGCTAAATTTATTGTCCTGAAGGGAAAATGTGATTTGGACTGAAAGCTGCTGCATAAACATTACATAGCCTGCATGTCAAATAAATATAAATACTATATAATAATTTGTAATCAGACAACACAATAAAGTATTATAGAAAATTATATTTTTACTTGTTCCAGCTTTGCCAGTCCTTCATTGTGGAGCAAATGATGTATTACAAATTATTTTTATTGTGTCAGAGGAATAACATGCCAAGGCGTACCTGATCATTTTTGCTTTTAAATGTTATCAAATTTATTTTAAAGTAATAAATACAAAACTTTACAATTTAAAAATGGCATTAAATTTGGTGAAGGGCGCATAATGACTCACAACACAAATCTTAAGACCTGGACAAGAGTCCAAGTAGTTGGTCTTGACTCAGGACCTGACTCCACTCTTCATAGCCAAGACTTGAGACTTAATTGTGAATTTGATACCAAAATCACGTTGGACAGTATGTTTTGAATACAACAAACAAAATTCCAGTCACCTCAGTTGTCTATAATCTATAAAATCAAAACTATCTGCATGATAAGACACTATTAGAGGTTAAAGATTATTTATTGACTTATTTTGTAATTTGGTTTGACTGACTGTTTAAGCACTAACCAGATAACTGCATGCCAGATATGAAAGGCCTAATTTCCACCTAGACTGGCACAGCTGCAATTTAGCCACAATACTGCAAAGTAAAGCACTAGACTGTATATACTCTGTACTGTATAGTACAAGACAAAACCCCCCACCCATTTTGCAACAGTCTGCATCTTATTAGTCTCGAGGCTTAGATGTTGTTTTTGCTCACTGATGTGGATTATGCAGTGAAAACAATAAGAAACCATACATTTTACAGTTTCAGCCAATATGCATAAATGTTAATTTTGTAAAATATTCAGCAACATCTGTGTTCAAAAATGCATCTTTTTTTTGAAGCTGTGTTGCAATCGCATCACATGTGAGCACACATAGTTATCATGGAGGCAGAGATTTACTGTGGGAGGGGACAAGCAGAACATCAAAGGCTTAACATGCATGCACTGCTCCGATCCCACATCTTATGCAGCACATCATCCAGGGTTTTGCATTTCCAACACAAGACACACACAGAGAAAATCAAGGAATGCACGGGAGAAGACGTGAGCTGGTGATGTAACTGTTTGGACGACGCAGCCGTGTTTCTGGGAGGTTAAAAAAAAAACTCCCAATGTTTCATAAAAAACAAATGAACATTACGGATACAGTGAGGAGTGACCTGGTTTATTTAAAATCTAGGTGGCTGCTTTGATCAAAAATTGACACTTGAAGAGACAGTTTTCAGACCACATCAGGCACTTGAGGGAGGTGATGCAATGATATTGACTTATTGAATCCGTGGCACATGTGCTATCGACTTCTGAAGAACCTCCCGTGGAATAATTGCTCCCCAAGGCTCCTGTCATTTGCTAATCCATGTGAAATGTTGCACTATCCGCTATGGGTAAACAGGAAGGATTAGTGTTTTTTAATATATGCTCTATTCTGGCTGGCAATTCAGATGCGCCATGCGAGTCATAAAGGGATGTTATTATCTTTGAAAGCCATACAATCACGTTTCCATCTCGCATTCTTCGCCGTTATTTTTCACTCTAGCAATTTCCTTACCGTCATGAAAACACTCACTGAATACCTATTGGTTGCTTGTTTTCGAAAACACTAAAATCCCTGTTTAATAAAAGTGCAACTGAAAGAAAGAATAACAGAAGAGATAGGAAAATGTGGTGAAATCATGGCTAAACAGAGCTGAATGGCACTTACCTTTTCAGAGAGATTTTTTGTTTTTTTTTTAAATGTGAAATAATGACCTTTCTGGCACTCTGTATTCATCTTCTACTCACTCTGCATTGTATTGGTTCATTACATGCGGGAAAATCCCATGAAGCACAATCCAGAGTAATTTAATGGAACTGCTGCTGGTTAATAACCAGGAATTGATGTCAGTTTGCATTGTGTTCACTGTCATCCCACTGATGATTGCTCAGTGTTGTTACACAGAGCTTGAATCACTTGGGCCTCAGATTCCTATTTCCAATTAATGTTTTTGGGCTCTTGCTTTAAAAGGTTATTTTATCAGCCTTCAAGCTATTGTTCATTTTCATCCATTGGTACATCTTTTCTACTTTTGTCTTCATTTCATCTTCCAGAGAGTGTTGCAAAATATTCTTTAGGAAAATAATCGTGTTGTCAGAAATCAGAAGTTATGAAAGAGTTTTGAAAGAGAGACGGGACTCGTTGATCTGTGGCTGCTTGGCCTCTCCGCAGAGTGAAAGCAGCAGTCCTCCATCAGTGTCTACACTGGATGCATTCAGCCACAGAACTGCTGAGCACTAAAAGCATTTTGGCAGAACTCACACCCCAATACAAAGTCAAAGTATATGCACACACTGTTCAGTGCACACTGGAAGAAAACAGACTGTGTGAGCGTGTAGACAGCTGTATTGATGTATTGATCTGCTCCATCAGACCCTCTTGATTGAGATGATTGAAAAGACAGGTGTAGACAACCTATCATTGTATTGATGCAAAATACTTATAAAACTATTACCATAAAGCACTACTGCTAATTGATATGCAACATTGTCCCGAATAGCCTAACACACCCAGAGATATTAAAGGGATGGCTACCATGGTATAAATGGTATATCATATCACACAACCCTATTTGTCTGTATGTACTGTATTTGTTATATATTATACTATATATTATATATATTATGAAACTATGGGCAAACATTAACTGACATATGAAACCTAGCAGTCCAGATGTTATCAAAATGGTCTTTAAAGCCACTTTGTACAATTATTATGTGATTATAGAATCTTTATAGAATACAGTTTTTTCTGATGGCATGGATTTGTTTGTAGAAACATTTTGTTCATTGTTGTCTGCCACACAAAATCTCAACTCCAAAAGCAGAGAGATGCACAAATGAATGAAGTAGATTGGAGTAGATTTAAAATGCAGGATAGAGATAACTCTGCACTTGAAGTCTCACATCAGAGAAGTTGCAGACAGAAATCCCTTTCTGGTCTCGAGAACAGTTTAATTGTCTGTTACTGTTACTGTATATCTCATTGTCAACCGGCTTTAAGTGTTGCATTAGATGAAGCCGAGCAGTGATCTGTTCTGAGGAGAGACACGGATGAGATAATTACAGTAATACATTACACCAAATCAGTCGAGTGGAGAATTCAGGGTGTGTTTTTACCTACCTCACTGCCTCGGCAGGTCAGACTCATTCAGTTGGAATGAAAGAGGTTTGATGATGATATGCAGCAAACTGCAACCTGCTTTTCAGAGGTACAAGTTCACATGTACAACGTCAGAGCTCTTGTCATCCTGCTATTATTGAGGGCAAGATTCAAAAGGCTTTTGATTGCATCGTCATAGCTGTATTTACTTTACTGTATCATATTTCTTTACGGCTCTTCTCCATTGTTGTTGTCATTGCTGTCATCATTCCCATTGTTCACGGCCACAGCCAGTTCATCACAGAGAAAGCTGAGACTTTTTTACTCTGAATCTAGCGTCCCAGGAGTGTCTCCTCCCCAGCTGTGCACTAACCTCGATAACAGAAATGCTTTAGGTTGTAGATGGCTGGAAAAGTTTAGGGTTAGAGTCATGGTTGGAGAGAATGAGGCAGGATTTGTTAGCAGCCTGAGGGTAAGGTTTGCCTGAGAGGCTCAACTCAGGGGGGGAAAATCGTCAGCAAACAAAAACAAAAACAACTGCCTTAAAACGACCCAAACATTAAAACTGAGAGATAATTTATGTAGTAAAGTGATTTAAATATAAAAATGTGTTTCATTGCAGCTAAACTGCATCTTTAAATCTGTAGATGGTGCCATCCTATTTATGGAAGGAACCACAAGCATAACAAATGCTGTAGGTTACAGGGCTCTGACTTTCCTCCTCACTATCAGATCAGAAATGAAGTCCTAATATGCTTATTAATTAATTTCATGTTTTGAGTGTCCCAGCTGAAATATTGTAACTAAGTATATACTGTATATTCACCACCAGCAGTTAGTTTCAGTTGAACACTGTTGCTATAGCAACCCCTACTTGCACAGTTTAACGGAGAGTTATATCCACCATTTTGTCAGATCTGTGACCAAGCAAATATTGACAAGCATATTTTATCTTCTGGCCCAAATGCTCTTTTCAAAGCATCATGTGTAGTTACTGATTTTATTGTAGCTGACGTGTGATTTGTTAATGTAGTTTTCCTGCAATCAGTTTAAGTTAGCCATTATATATATTAGCTGTCTGAGGCTAATGCTTTGCTAATACAACATTCTGCTTTCCTGTTGGGCTAATTGTTATGCACTTACAATATACCTTTGACATAACTTGTTTATGGTATCTCATGTTGTTCTGATTTGTAATCCCTGTCTTTGACTTTTTGTCCACTGCTGTCTTTATCCTTTATTGGAGGTGTGTTCACTGCATCGCTGTGCTCCTATGGTGAAGAGTATAAGCTAAAAAAAATGAAAACTCTCAAGGACATTCTGGTTCAAGGTCTGCTTACAAGCTTTTTCTGGACCTTTCAGTCACATTTCTCATCAGCAGATGGAGTTTGCTCAGTGGTCATGGAGATGGCTAAGTTCACTGAACTCCAGTCACATAATGACAACTGAAACTCAGCTGATGAGGACAGTGAGATGTGATTGAGAGCTCAGAAAAAAAGCTAGTAAGTGGATGTTATATCTTGAGTTTTTAAGGTTAATTTTTTTTTTTCCCACAGTTGTTTTTATCACATCAGCCTTACTCAGTTCACACACTAGCATGCCCCCTCAGTGTAACGGTGACACACATCTGTACCTAAATCAATTAATGTTGGTAAGTAATCTGTATTCTTTACCTTATTTCGCGGTTTTCAGTCTACTGAACATGTATTGAAATTATCCGTAGCTTGTTTACATGACCTCACCTTATTGCACTAATGGGTTTATTTCTATTATTTGTTGTATTTCAAAAGCATATTTTATATTCTACTCATGTTTTCACTTTTGCAGCTTCATTGGCAGAACTTTATCCACAAGAATCAATAAAGTTTAATCTTATTTTACATTAAATAGATTCCTTCTAAACTCATTACATAACGTGCAGTATCCCGCCAAATGGCTTTCAGTGTTTTCCTAACTCAAGGTACATTACCAATGGAATTGTGGGAGTCGGTGCTGGCTGGTGAGCTGGAGGCTCACGATGCACAGGTCAACTCATTTTCCATTCCAAGTGGTTGCTATGCAACTACATGATCGGGTGCCTGAAGACCCAAAGTAAACAGGTTTTATTCTGTCTTTGCAATGATAACTCCAAAACAACATGCAGAGCCAAAAGCAGCTGAAAGCTTCATTCAATACACCGGGATCTTCAAATTCTGTGTCATCTCCTGTTTATTTGCTGCAGGGTCTACAGTAAACATCTCAGGATGTCAGGAGAATTAGTTCTCAGCTAAAAGCTCCAAGTCTGTCATAATTCGATGATGCTTTTAGAGTGAAATTCAAACCATGAAAGGCTTCACAGTACTCTCAAAGTTCAAAACTCATGAAGTTATAACCACCATTCACACGAATCAAGGTAGAATTTCCAGTAGCTCAGCTTTAGAGTTACATTCATACAATGAAAGATGACATTCACATCAGCACTCCACAAATCTGGAAACTTATCTGCATATAATTACATTAAGAGTCTCTGTGGAGGCGTCTTTCTATCATTCAAATAAATCATAGTGGACATTTTAATGGAATTTCCCTTTAACTTTCATCCATCTTGTAACTTTTGTTTTAATCCAAGTGACAAGTTGATACATAGGCCGCCACCTGCCTGCCTTTAAACAACATTAAAAACTCTACAGAAATCTAAACCTACCGTATGTGAGTGGGTGTAATAACTCAAGAAGTGCCTTTACTTTTTAATCAATCCATGACCAGAGTGAAGACAACAAGCTTTGAAGATTTGAAGCACTTAAGGCTTTAGAGACTGTATTGTTCATTACTATATACAGTATGTACAAACATTCAGTACAACACGTGAAATGAATGAAATGCAGTGAGTCTGTTTTTAAGGGGCTATGAATACCCACAGGTGCTAATGAATCCACAAAGAGAGCATTCTCTATTCACAACCCATTTCCTGTCTGAGAGATCAGATGAGTCAGTGTTAGCTTTGAGGCTGTAAAAGATTTCTTTACATTTGTGATAATTGTGAAATGGAGTGTACTCATAATTTTTTAGATGTGATGGGCGAAGATAATTTTCAAAATCTTGCTGTCTGCCACACAAGAATGAGTGGATGTAAATTGGACCACAAATAAACAACATACTGAAATCCTGCTTTTAGATAGTAAGCAGCCGACAGGACACAAATGAGACAGATGCTTTTACCAAGGCGGTCCTCAACAGAGCGACAACACAAAATGGAGGACGCAATCGTAGCTTATTAGCTGTGTAGCACAATCCACTGTTACCTAACCTCCTCTGCTCCACAAAAGAGGCTTGTAGACAGTTATGAGAAAGGAGTCAATGGTGCAAATAGGTCTCTTACCTTATTTTTCCATCAGCGACCAAGTTAACTAGCCTGATGACTGAATAGAGCATGTCCCCATCTGGCTAGCGTGTTAGCGGGTAGCTTGCCAGCTAAAGTAGTATACCAACTATCCTTGCGAATAATCACCATGTCTAGTGGTTTCTAGCAGTTTCTAGCACCACCCTTTTCGTGAGGACATGCGGATGAACTTTGCTGTGCCACTTTCATATGTGACCAGGCCTTAACTGTCCTTTCTCAACACCAAAAGCGGAAGTAGCGTGATGCTAATATCACCACAAAAAGGCTCATACCAGCATTTACAGCAGCAAAGTTTCACACCGAAATCAATTCATTTCAGGGAAAGTAAAATTTACTTGCTTTCAACTTTGGTGACCTCCGTTGAGTAGTTTCAAACAGTTTTGACCTTTAAGGGATTACCATCCAATTTTATACCACCCTACTCTGCTGAAGGAGAAGCAACCAAGTTGAGCTTAAATTTCCTCTTCATATCCTTTTTGCCACAAATGGAGCTGGCAACAGCCAATGTTAGCCACTGCAGTAAACCTTTTTCACAGCAGACCTTTTTTACATGTCAAAGCAGGAAAAGCACAGGTGTAGTTAATAACATTAACGATGGCTGAATCCCATTTAGTTTTTCCAAATTTGTGACCCTGGTGTAGTGCATGGTGGCTTCCTTGGACAATTGAATGGAACTGCACCATCGTTAATGTTATCAATTCCACCGGTGCTTTTCCTGCTATGAAGAGTCAAAATGTCTGATGTGAAAAAGGTCTACACCCGCAAGTAGCCAATACATTACCAAACTTCTAGCACCTTCCATTTTGCAATAACACGCAAATGAATTTCGCTGTGGCACATTCTGGTGTAGCTTGGTGTGTTCAGACTCAACTTGAAGCAAACTGTAGAAGTGCAATAAGTCCACATTCAGTCAAACTCGCTCAACTAAAGTAAAAATTCATTTCACACCCTTAAAGAAAAGATCGAGGTGATGATGGGTGGTATAATGCATGTGACTTCGACACGGAAACTGCTGCTGGCATACCATCTCCTACCAACATCCCACTGGTTTCTTTTAATGTTTGATCCATTTCTAACTAAAGTCAATAGTTTGAGTTGACTAAACTTAACCCTATACTGTCAACTGGGTAGTTTTGGAAAGCACTGAAACACAACCCATTTTGTCATTCAGAACTGCTTTCACCTTGGCATCATGTGCTGATGTGACATGACAACTATAAGTACCGTGGCCTAAACACATGATCTGCAACATTTAACCGAAGAGTGATTAACAATCAATTAATGTGCTCAGCATTTGTGTGTAAATTCACTGTGCATTCCCCTGAATAAAACCAATTAAATTAAATTAATCTGCCATTTTAAGGGCTATGAGTGCCCACAGGTGCAAATGAATGGCTCTCAATTGGCGACAACAAAGCTGCCATTCTCTCTGCTGCCTCTGAATGAGAGTATCTGCCAATTACAATCTATTTCCTTCCCTCGTGTTGGCACTCCATACTCCGCTCCAGCTTCCTGCATTTATCTCGAGTCTGTTTGTGAAAAGAGAAGCTGCATTCCTGCATGGAAAGAGAATAAAAAAAAGCTCCCCAGAGGATGGAGCACTGCAGGGCGATGAGGCAAAGATAGCACTCGCCGTGGAAAAGGAGCTAAGCACTCAGGGGTGAACTCTGTTTGTGAGGACTGTGATAACGTGCGCATTTAAACGACAAATAAAGGATCCACGCTAGAAAGTCAATCATTGAAGCCCATCAGGGCCTGAGGAAACAACCTGTGTAATCTGGTGCATTTCTGGAGGACTTCAGTTATATTTCAGCTAATTGGTAAGCACAGCTGTCACTTAGTCAGTACACTGAAAGAAGACAAGGTATTGAGTACCTTAATCTCTTTGCATACAGTGGCGGCAGCAGGTATAGACATCAGGCCAGAGCCATGGACAGATGAGGAGATGATGGGGGCTATTTCAAAGTCTTTCATTACAGATTTAAAAACTAGACAGATATTTATCATTAACTGCATGCAAATTGGCCTATTACATTTTCAGACAAAATCAAAGACGAATGTAGTAAACATCAAAATCATTCATATTAAAAACCTTAAAACCTCTGTAATGTTTTATAGGTCTGTTATTTCCTATAATTTCTTGAACATTTTATGAAAAGAATGATGTAATTTGTAATTACTGAATGACTGCTAGTTTAGATTGTTTAGTTAGCTGTGTTGCGTTTAAAAGCAGTTGTTTATTTCCCAGAGGAATTTCCTTGGAAAAACTGCTATTTTTAAACCCAAATAAATATTTATTCATCATAAATTTATTATCAAAAACACATTTTTTGTGCACAGCCTGAAAGACTCAATGTTTTAAATGAATTAGTTAATTGAAATTGTACCACTTGTCTCTATTTTACCTACGATTAGTGCCAGATAAAATAGTTCTTTCCAGGCAACGTTTAAGGAAATTATAAGAAATGAGTTATTTAAATAAAGCGTTACCAAGACATCCATTAAAATACACAGTAATGCCACAGAAAGTATTTGTATAATTTGCCATAAAAGAAATCTCATTATGATGGGTGCCTTGGTTTTAAAATGTTTGGGAGCAACTTTCTGCCCTTTCACTTTGCAATGAAAGATGTCAATAACACAGAGATGCTCTGTTTTAAGGCCCCCCTGACCCCTTGAGGACATGGACTGTGCCCAGTATGCCAATTTTGTAATGCATCATTACCTTGAGCAGTGCATGGAAATTGGGCGCTGCCAAATATTTGAGTGAATTGGAGCGGCTATAGTTTCCCGTCCCTGTTTAATCGCACTTGAATGCCGTTCAGCTGCATTAAGCGACACAAAGAGAAATTTAGAAGAGGCAAGAATGCAGACAAACACTGATTGGAAGTATATGCACCACAAATTGAGGCAAAGATGTGTGAAATGTTTTAACTTGAGCAAAACATTGCACTTCTGAGTTGTGTTTTATGATTCTATTTTATTATATACAGACAACGGAGCAGAAATTTGAAAATCTGGAGGAAAATACAAGAAACCACTGAAGCTCCCTGTAAGTTAGGAAATCAGTCTGCCTGAGTTGTCAAACACAGACATACTCCTCACATAGAGTGGGTGTGTGTTGATACAGTAAACATCTGTACTGTCAGCTGGAGAACTTGTCAACTGGCTACTCATGTCAGACAAAAAAAGCCTAATTTGAGAGAGTAGTGAGATGAAATTTTGCCATGAATTGTCTCTGAACACAGGCTCATTGTGATTAACATTCCTTTCTCTGGTTTGACTCTCTGTGTTAATCAGTACAGGTGGCTTCACCTGTGTTGATTGCTCTCATAGTTTGCACATGTGATCTGGCCTATTGAAGTTCCTCAGTTTGAATCTTTTGTGCTTTGGCAATTTCTACACAGGAGAGGACAGGAGGCACTTGTTTCTCTCTCCCTCTTCATTTATTCAGTCTGTCACGTTGCAGCGAGGTTTTTAAGTTCGTCTCCAGAGCCTGGTTGTGTTAAAATGCTTCCATGTGAGAATAAAGCTGGAGAACATCCATCTGCCTCTGCATCTCGGTTCTCACTCTGATGAAACTGTTACACAAGAACAGTCAAACTCTTATTTTACAAAGGGTAGGATTTTATTGTTTAGTTTTTACATTTATTTTTTCACACTTGTATTTCAGACATTCAAACCTGGGGCCTCATTTATAAAATACTCGATTCAAATTCCGCCTTAAATAATGACTTGTTACCTTTTGATCAGGTTATTTCTAGAAACTTGTTTTTGGCATGAAATGATCTTATCTCTGTAAACTGTGACATGACATGAAATTTTGTGCTGGTTATATTAGAGTATGTCCTCTCTTGGATTGGGGAGGAAAACCCGCACAGTGGTTCACAAGGGGAGAACATTTTTTCAGTTATTAAAACACATCAAACTGTCTAAAAATGGGCTCATAATTATGTGAAACAGTTTGAAAAACAGTGTCTTAACTATGGCTGCTCTAGTGTTTATAGGAAGTTGATGTGAACTGTTTTTAGAAGGTAACAAGACCAAAATAACTAGTTCCACCATTTATGAAGTGGTTTCAAGTCACTTTCGGCTCCAAATGTTTTGTTAGAAGAAGACATTATGGAATCATGTCAACTGTCACAGAAATCTCCAGTATTTAAATTTTGTTTTAACAGTGGCAAAAAAAAAAGTTGTCCAAATGATTATAAATCAAACATAATCATGGCATGGAAATCTTACTGCTTTCACCTACTGTTCCTTTCATTTGAATGTTTTGGGGTTTTTTTAATCATTTTAATTTATTTTTATTTGACCATTCAGTAATAAATGGTCTCCAACTCCAACAAAACTTGTTCTCTACTGTACTTAACACTGGAACAAATGGGAAGTTGAATGTTACTCGTTCACCTTCTCCACTTGAGTCCCAGCTCAATGGGAAGATTGAACAGCAGCCTCTGGGTCACAAGACTGTCTCTAATCTAATTACCCAATTACTGTCCTCCCCATAAGCAGAACATACACAGTAGTATTGACATGAAGCGCACTGTTCATGACCAGTCTGTGTGTTTTAGAGTGGGTTTATTTGTAGAGTTGGCAGTGCCACTGAAAGGAACCGTCAACCCTGCTGTTGAAAGTGCCTTGCTCTACATATTAAACTCAACAGGACCACACATTCAACTCTCTGAGGTGCTCTGACTCGTTTTAGTTTTTTGGAAATCCCAACAGGCAGCTCCTTCACTTGTCTCTGCACCTGGGTGATTAAACAACAGCTTAATGGAGCCTCAGGTGATTTCAATGTTGAGTTGAGCAGGTGGTGGGGGGGGGGCTCGAAAGTATATAAATGCTCCTGTTACAGGCTCTTGTTCCACTCGGCACTAAAGAGAAGGAAATATTTCCCTGCATTCAGTGCGTGTGCTTGAAATCACAGCAAGAGTGAGATTTGCTTGTTTTCCTCTCCACTTCAACTTAGATTGTTTGTGCATCTCGCTCTCTAAATTGCAGTGTGGGGGAAATTGCTTTAACTGCTTTACAACGGAACCATTTGATCAAAATCTTGACTCAATGTGCCAGAAAGGTCAGAGCAGAGAGAATAATAGACCTGAGGAAGCAGCTAGATGCATTAATCCACAAGATTCCAATGAATGTATCAATTCATTCTTGATTTAATCTTAATTTAACACACACACACACACACACACACACACACACACACACACACACACACACACACACACACACACACACAGAGAACAACAACCAGCCGCCTCCTGCTGGCAAAGTAACTCCTGAGGGAGGAAAGAGCGTTAATATACCACTATAGATATTTTCAAGGGATTTGAAACCAGAATACAAACCAGCCAAATGTCTCTGATTTAAACAAAACCTAATGTTTATGATAGCAGTGTTGTAAATAAAACAGGAGTCGGAGGTCAAGAAGATATTTGTCTTTAAAAGAGCAGAATTGTGTTTTATCAAGTAAGAGACCTGTGAAATTTCATGACGTTTTTTTAAAAATGTACAAATTGACTCTACATACGTATGTTTTGAAATTTTAACCCATGTCTGGTTGATTACGACAGATAAAGGGAAATTCAGCAGAAATAACAATCCAAGTGAGGCATTCAGAGCTGTAAAGAAATGGAAAAATAATTCCACACTGCTACCCTGTAGCAGAAATACTAAACTCCTTCCTTCCTTAAGGGGTCACAGAGGCAAGGCAATGTTATTTGTATAGCACACTTTGTACACCAGGGCAATTCAATGTGCTTCACAGGCTATTAAAAATACAGCAAGGTAAAGAGATGTACAATATAAAAATGCAAGCAAAAATGCAAGCAAGCGGCACAAGAGAAACTAGATTTAAAAGTAGACAAGTGTAGTTTAAATATGTAGGAATAAAAGAACACAGAAAATACTCCCGCATATAGATGCACAATAAATTAAGCTAGAAACAATTGAAATAAAATAAGATTAAGAAAAAGAGGCTATTTAAAAGCTAAGTTAAGAAGATACGTTTTTATCCATTACTGGGTGGAGCAGGCGGATCAGCCAGAGGAACTGCTGTATTTATAAGGAGAGACCATATTAATTGAATCCATCCAATAATAGTTGTTTTATATTTCAGTCTGGACTAAACTGACTGGAAAAAATACCAAATATGTCCTGCTTAATTACAAGGACATTTTTAAATACATGTGTTTTTCAATACAATGCAATGATACAAACATAAAAAAGTGTCTTCATTCAATATAAATGGCAATATTGCTAAAGTAAAGCTAACAGATACACAATGTTTATCTGAAATTGTCATACAGAGTGATTTTGTGTTTTTCCCCTTTCATTTTGATGTTAAGGGGAATTTTAAAGGTCATCAGAATAATGTTAAGTTTAGGGTTTGAGTGTAGCCAGGGGAATGCCCCTGCAAGTGTAGCCTAGTATTTTAAGTGTCTGTATATGGGTCATTTACATGTCTCAGACTGAATTTACAACAGTCTGGAGTAAGAGAAATGATTGAACGCTGCTGAAATCGCAGAGTCCCAGCTCATTTTCTGAAATTTTGATGTAATTTCACTGCTCCTGCATAAATCAGGAGAAGCTTTTACTACTACTAATACTTTCTAAACTGTGGTTGGGAAAAATGATCCAAGCAGGTTGGTCAATCAGTCCCAAGCTGTCCAATAAATAATCTTGGTCCCGTTGTTTCTACTGTTACCTGACCACTTGAGCAGAAGACTTTCAGAGGTTGGAGCCTCATTGGTTTAAACCGGAGGTGCGGAAGAACAGATCAGATGAGGTCAGTGAGCGGCAGATCGATGAGGAGTTGTTAAGATCCCACAGTCAATAGAGGAAGTAGAGAAGCTGATTCTTTGCATTGATGTCTTTCACCTTATATGAACAACCTGAATAAGTGGCCTGAGGGGGGATTACGGAGTCGAAAGGGAAAGACCTTGTTCTTTGGTGGGAAACAGAAAGTCACTGTCCTCCCAAGAAACTGCTGGAAGACTGAAGATGCCTGTATTTATCAGGACTATACTAGTGTGTGTGTGTATATACATGTCTGGTTTTATATATCCTCCAGTCATTTTGTACTGTGTGTAATGAGGTACTTTTGCATTATTTAAGGCCTATAAAGTTTGACATTTTCTGTGTTTCTCAAATAATCCTAATTGTAAAAACAGGTACCAGATAAAACTAACTTTGAAACCAGGATAAGTTTAGTCTTACTTGCTGCTGTTCAGTGAATCAGTGAACCTTTTAACCGGCTTCTTAAATAAAGGTTTTAAGTTTGCTGTGTGTTCATGATATGTTGACTGAATTTACAAAACTAAGGCTGTATTATTGTGATATACTGTAATATAATATAAAACCATGTTTTTTGTTTTTTTTTTGTGTGTGTGGTTGTTTTTTTTATGATTTAAGCAGACATTTGATGAATACACGCCAACACTAGGGGGACATTTTGCATTAGCAGGACAGTTTCAGAGAAAAATAAATGTATTGGTTAGATTTAGTATAATCACATGTATTCATACATTTCCTCTTGTGACGACCCCTCCCACACTTGTGGCTCCTTGTGTGTGTTTTTCCTGCGTTTCCTGTTCCTGTGTAAGAGGCAGACAGGTGTGGCAAAGGTGTGTCAGGAGGATGAGCCACACCTGAATTAACTCCTCCTGATTGCTATATAGGAGGGCTGGATATGTCAGTTCTGGTTCTCTCTCCTCCCAGCTAGCAGGTTTTTGTTTGGGTTCTATTAGATTTGCTTTTCACCTTACACTTTGCACACACTACATTTGCCCACACCCATGCACTCACTACACCACTGATAATACTGATTTACATGTTTAACTGTATTTTTGTGTATAGTTCAGTATTGGTTAAATACATTTGTTTTACTTTAATCCAGAATTATCTGTGTGGTCTCCCGTGTTTTGTCTGGACTCTGAGCTGGTTCATGACACTCTCCAGAACTGTTATTGCTATTCAGGCAGTCTCAAATTATTAAGTTCATAAACTTGTTGTTTGTTTACATCTGGTTGTGCAACAAGCTAATAGTATAGGATGACAGCACCTGGATGTGGTGCTTTGCACCCACCTGGGGCCTGTACTACAAAGCAGGATTTGGGGTTATTGAGGTAACTATTGAGGTTTAACCCTGGGTTTTCAGGGTTACAACGGTGGTTCATCGCCATGGTAGCCTATGCTGCTGGGGTTAGGGTCATGTTTGTGTAAGAGATCTTAAGACCTTGATTGAGAAGATGGGAATGTCTTTAATTATGCGGGCTTTCTTATATTTTGCATATGCCATGCTCAGGACTGCTGATCTGTCCAGACTGACGAGAGAGAAATCACCTGGAGTCCAGATCTTGGAAGAATTGGGTGGCATTTACTCCTCACTGTGAGTGTAGAGTTAGGGGATTAGGGTAAGGGACTATAATCATGACTCCAAGAGTCATGAAGTTGTACTGGCACAGGTCTTAGTCTTAAATTACTCTTTTTTTGCTTAGGGAACAGTTCCCAAATGTATTTAAGCCCAGATGAAAAAAACAGTAAGAACTTAACTAATTATTTTAATTAAAAAAACAACCCTCCTGGAGAAGGATCAAGAGTAATAGTGTCATTAGATGGAATTGCCACATTCGTATAGACTGAAGGTACATTGTGCTCTGTTGAAAAGCTTTCGTCCATTATCAAGTTAAAGTCTATAGCAGGTGCCTGACTCTCACTATTCTGTGTGGTATTGTCAAGTGAAGGCCTAGATGATGCTTCCTGTGCACTACATTGTGAATTACTAAGTAATTCTGTGTTCTCATCAGCTGCATGGATAACCACTTGGCATTTTCCTTTGGACATCTGTAACTGTATGCACGTTTTAAGGAGGAGAAGAAGGAGAAACAGGAGCAGTGGGCTCTCCACCAACAGGCCCTGTAGAAATCAAATTCAGCCTGCCAGGTGGAGCTAGTGATGGAAGTGGAGGGAAATCCTCTGGGTCTAGTTGTAGAGGGGCTGCTGGAGAGTTTTGTGGAGCCTGGCTCAACTCCATAGATCTACATGTCTCAATCGAAGAACTTGTTAACTTTCTCCTGTATCTAGTTCTACCCCATTGGACTATTTTGTCAAAGGCTTTTGGTTGAAAGGAACCTAAATTCTCCATCTCTGTAGCCAGCACTGAATCATAATGCGGTGCTGGCTCTCAAAATGACCATATTAGTGGACATCTATTGTGCAGTGTTCTGCTTCACCTTGTTAGAAGTAGTCAGATTAGGGGAAGATGGTTTGATGTGTCGCATCATACCTATTGGGAACACCTCCCATCATGGGGTGATTCTTGTTCTCAATGTGTTCCCTGTTTCACCAACATATAACCCTCCACAGCAGGTCCTTATTCTGGAGTGTCTGTTTAAGATATACAATAAGTGGGCTGGTTTAGAGTGATGTGGGTCTTTGTTCTGTTTGCCAAATGCTGTATGTACCAGTTCATCCTACAGATTTTTGTTTCTCTGAAGGGTGGAGCACGGAATTCTGTTTGGTCACATTTAGTCTATAGTTGTTTGAAATGGGTTTTGACATCTGTTATTAGATAACTCAGGCTATGTGAGTGTGTGATTCCCAAGGGATCAGAGAAAGATAATTGTCTTTTTTTGTAGTCTTTCGCCTTTATTTCCTTCAGGAAGCGTCTTGAGTACCTTCTAGGCCTGAGAGCCGTGAGGAGAGTCCCTTCGACGTCCTGGGGGCAAAGTGCAAATTCTATGGAACCTGATTAGTTGTGATTTTATCATCCTCTAAATGTATGTTTCGGATGGAAACTTGATTTGTGCAAACGTGCATGTCTGTCTGTAGCCCCTTACACTTACATATCTCGCACTTATCTACATATATCTATATACAGCCTGTTCAAGGCAGGAATGTTGCGCCATTATTTCACCTCGCCGTCTGTATAAAATGTACGAACGCGGAATGGGGGGGGGGCATTGTTGTTTTGTCGTTAAGCCGGCAGTAGAGTTAGTAACGGAGCAGAATCGATGTCTGTATAAAATGGAAGAGCCGGCAGGACAGGACAGGGGTGTGATGTTTTGATGACGAGTTATGTGTGCGACCCACCACTGGGGGATTTAAAAATCCAGATAGCAGCAGTTAGCAGCTAACTCAAAGAAGAAGAAGAGGTTAGCAGCTAACCTACAGCAACCAAAAATGTGAACGCGAATTAGGGAGGCAACGAGGTCTGGGAGCTCCTTACCCTCTGAGCAGAGGACAAGATCAACAACGCCTATGTTGTACATCACACTAGATGCTGTTGTGTTACACGTGGTTGAAAGTTCTGCAAAAAAAGATGGTGAATGGCTATCCAAAAACGTGCTGTGGTTGGTCTATAGACACCTGCAGTGAACCATTTTTTTGGGTACAGGTTAGCTTTGAAGAGCGATAAAACTCTGCAGTCTCTCCGCCAGTCATATAGCGCCCATATACGGTATAAGTGCAGTCTACATTAGTCTCAGGGGAGGTTGTAATGTTTACACGGATTCACACCACACTACAATTGGTACAGCGATGAATGTGCCCTCCATGCTTTGTGTGTGTATGACTGTCTGCATGTATGAGTTTGAGTGTGTAAAAATGAATTTGTGTGTGGGGCGGAGGTTGACAACTGTTGCCATGGGGATAGTTAATACCTCAGCTTTGGGAGATGTTCCTCTTGAGTGTCGTTATTCCCAGTTCATGATTGTTGACACCATCTGTCACCATCAGCCGACATGGATCACAGTCTGCTCTGTAGACACAGTTGTTTCTTTTTAAATGCTCCTTTTCTCACGCAGGTTTCTAAAAATAATTCTTGTCATTTGACATTTAAATTTGTTGTAAAAAGTGAAGTAATCTGCAAGTTTCCTCAAGAACTTGCAAAAATGTAGAGGGGCAATTACTTTTGAAAGTCGCTGGAGGAAGGAATAAGTGGAATCCAGATCGAACCGGATCAAACAAGTGCAAAGCAACACAAATGACATGCATCCCCTTGGAAACAGACTTGTGGCATATTCACATTATTGCAGAAAACAGCTTTTACAGGCGCCTCCTCATGTATGTGGTGCGTTTCGACGGCTCTGCACGGATGTTGGAGCAGGGAACACTGCTTGGACAAAAAACTACTTGTGTTTCTGAATTTCCAGAACTGTTCAATAACTAGTTAGCCTCATATGGAGACCAGAGAGAAAAAAAAAATATTCGCTTGGCAAAATATCAGCATGCAGATGCAGCCACCAGGTTTGTTACAAAACACTGTTAGAGCCTCTAAACCTCCACATTGGTGGGTGTCCAAATACAACCAAAGGAACCCAGTCTGCTGCTGTTTCTAAGGTTCTGGTTATTTACTGTAAAATGAAATAGATGATGAATTTTTAGATATATTTTTATTACATCTAAATTAAATCATAATTCAGAAAAGTTCCATTTTGCAGATTTAAGCAACAACAAACACCCTTTGAGATTAGTCTGTGTACAACAGTGGAGACATGCAGCTTTCTGACAGATGCTTTACTGTTGAGCTCTAATGAACTGTTACTTTTCAGAAACAACAAATGGCAAATACATAACAGTGGAGTTATGACTTGCAGTTAAAAGTGCTGAAATATAAAAGCACATTGTACAGAGATGTGTTCTAGTAATTAAGACTTCCATAACTGTCTCTTTGCTATAAACTCCATATGTGCTTGAGAGGCATAGTAACAGTAACTAAGGCTTAGCAAAAGGTCAATTATTTCTGAGCACCTCAATCCATAAACATCTCAAAATTATGAGGAAACCGTCTCATATATGAGATTCATATCTTGTAGTTTTTGAGATAGTTCACGTGTTTATGATAAAATTAAATTAAATCTTTTTTGAAAGTTGGAAGTAGACTCAATAGCTCAGAATGCAGTGAAAGGTCCCATTAGTTCAAAATTCAACCACATACATGTTTTGTGGCATCCAAAATTGTCTTCCCTCTGGAGCTGAAAGATTTTTTTTTTGTGTGTTGCCACCTTTTGTGTCTTGGTTGATGAATTATTGACCTTTCCTTTCTCCACCGATCTCTCTGCACTGGATCACACACAGCAGTAATAACCTGAAGCAACAATATTGCCAAACCCATAAAGGGCAAGAATTGAAAGTAAATGAAAAGAAATAAATAAGAAAAAATGAATTTATAAAAGACAGCGGTAAAACTCCTGTAAGCCAGCAAGATATTTCATCTCTGAGATGCAATCTTCTCAAACTCTAAAGGTCCTGTTTTGTGGCTGAATGCAATTTCAGCCAACCACTGCCATATTATACCCACTGTAATGTTCAAACTAATTGTGATTTAATGGTAATGACCCAGCTCTGAGGTCCTGTCTTTCATGGAGCTGACATACTGACAAGGTTAAGTACTAAACTGATTCACAGCAGCCATGCTAACTGCAGATAGCAGGCTTTGATTTTTCAGTCGAGGCGAGAGGGGAGACAGACGGGGAGGCTGCTGCTGTCAAAACCAGCAGCGCTGAGGATATCATGCAGCACAGGGCTGCTCTTGCTGTCATTCCACCCATGGCTGTCTGGACACATCAAGAGAATTGGGCACTTGAGCTCTGAAACAAGCCGTGACACTTGACGATCCCCCCACTTACCTCCTGCAAGCATCGAACTCTTGGATGAATCTTGTTCATCCATGGTGCTGGTTCAGACTTTTCCTGATCTGCTGTAACCCCACAGCTGTCAGCATGTTCAAATGACATGGAAGGGGTCGTTTAAGGACAGTTGTACCAATTAGGATCTCCCTAAAAATATGGACTTGCACATCACTGGCTGTACGTCTGCTTTGTTTAGTTTTAAAGCTGTGAAAGGCAACTTCAGCACTGGTGGTCCCAAGAACAAACTATAAGCAGTGCAGTGGTGGAAGAAGTATTCAAATCCTTTTTGTTAAATAGCAATACCACAGTGCCACAGTACTGTATTCCAAGTAGAAGTCCTGCATATTTAGGTAAAAGTACAGAAGTATTGGCAGCAAAATGTACTTAGGAATAAGTAGTAAAAGTACTTATCTTGGCGATAACTCTGTCAGAATAAGAAGATGAATATCAAATCTGTTACAACTGCTTCAGATATCCAGTTATTTACTAAACTAAACATTTGGAGATGCTTTTTCATGTTTAAGTGTGACTACACTTTAAGTCAAAATATATAGTGTACTGCATATAAAATTCAACATTTGCATCAGCAAACTCATGAAGGGGGAGCAATGAATCTCTTGCTTAAAACATTTGACTGTCTTATTGTTTACTTTTTATATTTCTGTAATCTTTTTCTTGTAAAATACTGGGTAATAATAATAATAATAATAATCATCTTTATTTATAGAGCACTTTTCAAAATCTACGATACAAAGTGCTTCACAAAGACGGCAAGATAAAACGGTCAAGTCATAAAATCAAGGAAACAGATACCCAACAAAATAAAAACATTTTAAAGGAAATAAAAGACAGTTCAAAGAAAAATTAAAACTCACATAAAATCAGGAAAGGCTCTCCGATTACAGTATGTTTTAAGAAGGGACTTGCATCTTCAAGCTTCTAAAAAATGAGATGGGAAAATCGTTTCTCATACATGCAACCTATTATGAAGGCTCAGAAGTAGACGTTGCTTTGCTTTTATGAAGTCACGACCTAAAAAGATTGGAAACCACGGCATTACATCATCAAAACCTCCTTTTTTAGTGTCTCATCCTGATTAACTGCCCTGAGTTTGACTCCTGGTGCCCCTGCTGGTGTAATAACAGCACCATGTGGTAAAACACCAATAATGGAAAAGAAAAGAAAGCTCCACAGTCTCCACACCACGGACTTGCTTAATGACTCAATAATATGGTTTTCCTCTTCTCATTTCACACATCTGAGCACTCCGCCCACAGATACTGACTGAAATAGCTGCCATCTAATGGTCCTGAGAAAACAAACAACACATCGCATCCTGTTGTCTTCTGAGAGTAATTTCTCCTCAAACTGCGAGCAGCGAATAAAACCTGGACCCCGTTCCTGCACCACAGGAGGGGCCATTGATACAAAATGAAGTCATATTTATCATTTCAAATGAATAATCAAGTATCAGTGGCACTGTGGGGAGGATTAAAGATGTCCATTTATGTTTAATCTTCATGCATATAATCCCAATGAAGTCTATTCATACTGCTGCTTTGGATACTGTTAACTGTAGTGATATGGGACCTGTTGACTGATCATATCATTTTGGCACTGTCTCAACAAAAACTAAACATTATGAGCTTTATAAATGAAGTATTTATTGCAAGCTTTTTTAAGTTTTGCACAGGTTTTCATGATACTGCGTCCATCCCATGCACATTCAAAACCTCATTTAGTTTTTCTCCAACTAATGGCGATGCAGGGAAATCTATCAGCTCCAGCTCCAAATACCAAAACCTGATAACAGCGGTGAAGCAGCCACAGCTGTCACGCTTGAAACCAGTTGTGTGTGAAATTGTGTTTGAAAGATAATCCATTATTTTAATGTGCTTGGAGTGATAGATTGGCAGGATTCACCACAACTTCAGAAGTCAAAGAAAAACAGTGAGTTTCATACTGTGTGGCAAACCTCGGCTCTCATATAACAAACACAAGGAATTAATTGCAGCAACTGTTTATTTATATTTTCTCACAAATCAAATGTGAAGTCAAATTTCTGCATGATGTGTTTATATATATGTTTACACTAAACAATCATTTCTTGCATAAACAAACTATAAAATATTTGCAAATGCTGTTTTTCCCCCCAAGTGTCGTCTTTAGCCATGCTAGCATTGTGGCCTAGGGATGTCAAGGTTAGTCGGTCGGTCCACCACTATTGTGGTCCAGACTAAAATATCCCAATATCTCACTGGATGGATTGGTGCAAAAATTTGCACAGACATTTATAGTTCCCAGGCGATGAATCCTAACGACTTTGGTGATCTCCTGACTTTTCCTCTGCCGCCATCATCAGGTCAAAATTTTAATTTGTCCAAAACTTTGGTTTATAACCAAACACCTGCAAAACTAATGACATTCCCATCAGCCTCAGCTGTACTTTGGGTTTAGTGCTAACTAGCAAATGTTAGCATGGTAACACACTAGGCACCACTGTGCCTTATTGCGTTTCCATAGAGCTTGATTCATTAATATAAATACAATTTTTGATTAATGGAGCTTTAAAAGGAACCATCAGAGTTGTTGTAGCAACATGAAATGTCTATGAAGGAGAATTTTGTTGTTACTGTTAATCTATTTAAATGTGAAGATCAAGAAGAGGCAAAGAACTACAAAAAAAGGTTATACAAAAAGTTGGGTTTAGTAATGGTTGTATCAAACTATGATAAAAGGAAGTTAAATATGCGTTGTCACACACATTCTACCTTCAGGGGAAACAAATGAGTCACTGCAGCATCAGGAACTTTTAAAGGCATTTATTGATGAAATACACACTTAGGTTTTGACAAAAGCTTCTGTAGTTTTGTACGTAAGAAATTCCAGCCCCATTCTAGACCCAAAACTCCTTGAATTATATGTGGCAATGGGAACCAGTTCATCACATGTGTAATAAATAACAATAATACAAAAGGAGGCAAGGAAAAGGACACCTGAATAAGTGCCTGTGTTAACCTGAAAATTAAAAAAAAAATTGTCACAGGAAAAAAAGGTGAGGAAAGAAAAGAGAGAGACGAGACTAAAATAAAATCCAGTCGTTTTGTATTTCGGGTGCATTAGTGTGTGTTCTGAGATTTCCTGGTCACCCTCAGGACCAGAAGGCATTTAGTGACCTGAGGAACTGACTGGAAAAAAGAAAAAGAGTAAAAAATAAAACATTGGAGTTCTATGCTGAACCCTGGGATCATCTGAGAACTGTATATTGCACATTTTACTTGCAAATACAATAACCACATTGCCAGATTCACACAATTTAGTTTTCTTTTTTTTTTTTAAGCTTGACCTAAAAAAGAAGACACCTATGTGTTTGTTACACACAGACAGAGCATTAAGTAGACATTAACACACTTGGAATAATGCAAAAAAAAGGGAATTCAATTGCAAATTCATAATTTAAGCCATTTTATGCATCAGTTCATTATAGGTTTCACAGAAAAAGAGAGCAATACAAATTTGTGAACAAAAATCTCTTTTCAAAAATTTCTTAACCAATAAACTACTGCAGAAGTCAGCATAAATAAATAACAATAATAAAAAAAACTGGACAGATTTATTGATGATATCTGCTATGGCTCATGGGGGCCACTGTGAGGTTTGGTAGCTGTTGACAGATTTCCCAATTTGTTTTGAGACTGCTGGTTTCAGTAATTCCCAATCTAGCACTCGTACACAAAAGCCAAGGGGAGTCATTTTCAGCTACTGGGTCTTTGAAAAAGGACTTTGCTGATCTTAACCACCAGTGAACAATCTCTAAAAGCAACAGTCACGATCCTGAAGTGGTAAAACAATCCATAATTTAACCAGTCATTTGCTCTTCAAACTGCACCACCCATGGCGACGTGATTCAGTGCACTTGAGCGCGGCGCTTTCCAGAGTGGAGCAGCCTTTTAGAGCAGGCGTCAGCTGCAGCAGTGCAGTGCCACCCGGGCCAGACGATATATATTTTGTGGAGTGTTTTAGTCCGTGTAGCCATCTGAGAGACCCTCGAGGTCTCCTTCTCCGTCACACACAAAGCCTGCCTGTGAGATTACTGAGCTTTACAGAGGACTCAGAAATGAGGGAGAAATAGTGAGCTGGGCAACAAAGAAAGCTATCACACTCCCAGAGTGGACACTTATTACAGTGGAGAGAACATAGAAGAGCCATTTTAGGTTGCCAGGAATGATTCTGCTGCCAACAAGCTTGAAATGAATGTTGCTGCTTTTAGAGAACAAGCTTGTTAGACGTCTCACAGTTCAGAGACTGTGGACAAAGAAGCCCAAATAAATAGTTTACTCCTCTTCACATCACGGTGGTAACGTATTTTACGATCTGCAGGTACCGACAGTCCACGTGAAGCTGCGGAAACCACCACGAATCGAAATTGCACGCAGCTCACCCACAGATCCCAGCAGGAGACAACAAGCAGGCCGACAGGTGTTCAAGGTCAAAGCAGAGAAGATGAGTTAGAGAGCTGAAGCTCTGACAGATCACGCCCCCCCACCCCCCATGCCGGAGACCTTTCGGAGCTGATACCGACCCCTATCTGCGGCGAGGCAGAGTCGAGCCTACTGTAAGCCTCTTAGCTTAGCTGTCAAGCATAGCGGCACTGATGTCTCAATGTTGGTGCCGATAAAAAGCATGAACATCGATCCACTCCAGTGCACGGGAGGTGGAAGATGCAGCCAGCAGTATTCTCTCAAATATTGAAACAAAATCAACTGTGTGATTTTTTTATTTTTTTATTTATGGATGTTCTGCACTTGCAGAGCCAACTATCTGTCAGAGACTGAGTCTCAATCTGACTCTGAGGAGGCACAAACATCTCACCAGAGAAGCCTATAATAAGTGTGAGTTTCTCTTTGAGGCAGGAAATTGCAGCTAGCACACCCAGTTTCTCACCAGTTCTTTTAGTTTTCACAGCATCATCCCAGTCAGTCTATGACTTTAAATTAAAATTCCCTCTATTTGCTTTCCAGAGCAAGTGGGTAAACCAAACCCTGCAAACCAATGAAAGAGTGGGGGGAAAAATCAGCACCTTCATCTGCACAGTGAGACAGCTCTGACAAGAGACACCCAAGGACTTGAGCACGTACACGTACAGTGCAAAGACGACGTGTGAAAAAAGGCGGCAGGAGAACTTCGCAAAACACAGTGCTTTTCTGTCTCTGACTCAGTCTTTCTTGAAGAAGTCTGAAGTTTGAGACAAGGAGTCGTTAGCACCATAGAGAGCACCAGCGGCAGAGACAAGACAATTTCTGACCGTCACTGTGGCACCCCCACCCTTTCCACCAGATTCCCCATCCGTCACACAGATCACAGGGTTCTTGGAACAATACTCAGAAAATACACAAAGTGAAAGGCTTTTGTTCACACCGCAGCCTTTTGTGTTGAAATCCAAACTTTCTCACATCAGATTTTTGTGTATATTTGTGTCTGCTGTGTGATGATCAGTTGGTTTCTAGATTTAAATCTTGTGTGCACATTTTCACTTTTGCAACTGTTTCGTCACTATCACCATGTAAGTAAAATATTTATATTTCTTTTGTGTGGATTTCTTTTAGTTTTCTTGTTCTAAGACCTGGAATCTACGTACATGAGATTCTTTTCGGACAAACACAAACAGGCTATTTGGTCTTCTTTCCATTGTTGTGTTGTTGTGCGACGCTGTTACGACGTGAGACGACTGAAAAACCTGCGTAGACGAGGTCGAGATCTGAATTGAGAAGAAAAAAAAAAAGAAATCTGATGAGTTTCGTGAAAACAGATAAATTGTAACAAAAGGTGCAGCGTGAACACGACCACATAAAACAAAATGGGGAAAAATTGAACACACACTTAGATGTAACCTTTGTTTCAATGCCAGTCCTTTTTAAACAGTACAAAGCAGTGTATGCAGTGTTCTGCATAATACAGAAATGTATGAGTTGATAACATTGTTTTCTGCTTGTAGTCATCATTATAGTAGCACCTTGTTTGGGGGGGGGGGGGTTACAGCTTAATCACCTGAGGAAAAAGCATGTACATTTAAGAGATTTCATCATACTGAATGCTCACAGGGGAACCATGAGGTGACAACACACAAATATGACGAGGACTCTGGTTGGATGAAGCGAAGATCAAAGACTGAAGTTACAGAGAGCTGAATGGCAAAATAACATTAACATTGGGGATGCCTGATACCAGGGTCAAACAGCACTTTCCCTGCATAAAACCAGATCACTGTGACGTCGACCTCAGAGTGTCTTTGGACGAAATGTACTTGACACTGGCCTTATTTCTATGAAACAGCATGTGTATGAGCCTTTAAAACACCAAGTCTGCACTTACAAAGACATAATAGCGCACATTATTACATTATTTTTTTGAGGATTTTCAACAAGTTCTAACACGATACTCTTCCAGGAGCTGACAAGCTGGTAATGCTCATTGTTTTTGGGTTTTAATAATTTATAAGAGTAGATTTTAAGAATAGAGATCAGCTTAATTTTTTCCATTATTTTTTAAATTTCTGATTTAGTTTCTACTCATCAAAACGTTGTTTGCTGTTGCAAGAGTTCACAGTACATGTTCAGTGTTTACAGAAATAAAAGGGAAGAGAAAACTTGAACTGAAAAATAAATGGCAAGAAATGCTTGTGCTGTAAATTATATTTTTAGAATCAGATTTCAAGTTTTAACCCTCTTTTTTTTTTTTTAACGCATACTTTGCATGATCTTAAATACCGAAATTGGTACAAAAAAAACCCCAAAACAATGAACACTTTAAATAGGCTACTGGATAAAGGGCCTTGAAACATGAAGTTACCATAAGAAATGAACTGAAACACGTGGAGAGGATATCAAAGACTGCAGGAGGAGTTTTGGTTGAGCTGGTTAGGTACAGACCTGTAGGTTATAAAAACGTTCATTTAATACACACATCATAGGTCCTTATGTGGCAGGGTTCCTATACATTTATCCATTTCCAAATCCCAAATTCTCCAATCTTGGATTTAAAGATTATGACAGATATACAATGGTGGATGAGCTTATTGACTTTGCCTGAAGATCACTATACAAAACTGGAGATACCACGATACTGGGGACGATGAGAGGATTTCCGACATACTGTATGTATGTGTATCACAAGTTTTTTTTCATACCTTTCAGGCTTGTTATACAATTTCACAACAGTTTTCAAATTTAATATATTTTCCCAGACTTTTGGAACCTAAATGATGAATAGGAACCCTGCATGTGAACATACAGACAAAACAGCTTGTTGTGGGCAGATACAATGCAAAGGGTTAATAATTGTTTAATTACTGACGAGACAGGTCAGTGAGGTAACACTACTTGAGGTCGAACACGGCGTTTAGAGATCCAGTTGTGGTAACGCTAAAGACAGTTTAGCAGTTTGCTTTGAAAGTTGTGAGTTAAGACATTTTGTAGTTATACAGAACATTGGTTTGCTGTGTCACAAAGTTACAGTAAGAACAGCAAGTTCCTGAGGAACAATCCTCCTCAGGATTAGAAACATACATTTATAAGCACCAAAAATGACCAAACAGTAGTCATTTTATCCAGAATTTCATTATCAAAATGTTCAAAAAACCTCAGTACCTGCGCGAAACCTGAATTTGTGAGTCATTTCTCAAATAACTCGTCAAAAAGACAAAATTTGTGTCTTGCGAAGTCAACAATATTGAACACTGTACTGCAAAAAATTCCAAGTTTTATACTAATTTTGTGACAAAAACAAATATCCACTTGACTTTCAGAAAGGTTCTTAAATTGATTTTCTTATTTGCAACTCCACCTGGCAGTGAGAAGTAACTGAAAAATACCCCATTAACACAACAATGTGACATCAGTAAACTGCAGACTCATGTTTGTCAAAACGGCCCGTCTATGGTGCTTCACACTGAGGAAGTCCAGCTCTGAAGAGAAAGCTCGCAGTTTACCAGACACCTTCATATTTTGCTGTTAAATTACAAATGTCAATTCACTTCCTGTGGGCGGGAACATGTCCATACTTTAACTCCAGAACTAAATTTGGGCAAGATGCTCTACTCTGTTGCAGCCCCACTGTTAAGAGAAGTGACACTGGTGTGTATTTTACAGTTACTAAAAACCATTTCTATTGCAGCTTTGAGAGAGTTTTGCAGTAAATGCGTGGTATAAGGGTGCATGGTGCCGACAACATCTGCTGCTAGCGGCTCAACCCAGAAGCTGTAAACATGTGGGTATTTCGGTATTTGCCTGCCTGGTGCTGCTGAAAGACGGCAGAAACACAAGGATGGATATTAAGGACTGCATGGTGTGAAAACTTTGAGATTAAAATCAATAAAAATGAACAAGTTCTCTGCCCAAAATATTGCATTTTATGTCTTGCAGGCATTTTTGAACAAGAGTGTTTTGTGTAGCATTAAGACAGAATTGGTTGATAATGATGTCCAAAAAAAAAAAAGACAATGATAGCTGTATTCCATGGAAAGCAGGTGAGATGAGGAGCGTGGGGGTGGGGGTGGGGGTGGGGTAGTTTTGAAGCTTCTTATCTGCCCTAAGGTTTTGTAATGCCATGAGAGCAATGTAACATACTTAGACCCCACATACACACAAATGGCAGAGGATTTGATATATTTGTTTTGTGTCGTTCTCAGACAACATAAAGATGCATTTATATATTTTGATAATGAGTCTGTCTTTAAAAATCCTAATTTATCACCTCCGGACACTTATCGCCCCAAAATATAGATAGCACTTCTGGGATCCACTCTTTTTTTTTTTTTTTTTTTTAACAGTCTAAAGTCTCTCTTACTCTCTTCAATCTCTCTCTCTCTGTAATGACATTTTATGTACAATATTGGTATATAGAACATAAATTACTACACAAAACATTTTAGCCTATTCACAATTGACAATCATCAAGAACCCAATAGCAAATTAGACAAAGCCAACAAAATGGAAATTAAAAAAAAAGATTCAGAGACAATTTACTTGATAAACAGCTTAAAATTGATGCCTGTTATATAACTTTTTCCATATACGTTCTGTGCTCCCAAGATGTGTCGAGTGTATTGTGAAAAAAGGGGGAAAAAAACACCTTTATAAAAAAACTTCCTCTCCACTTTAGTCATCGTCTCAGGAGGAGGAAATCCGCATGAAGCTCAAAAAAGACGGTCACGTGATTCCCGACATCTTGTTTGTGTGTAAACAGAGCACCAGTAGTGTCTTGGTTCCATGTGTCTCTTCTGTACAAAAGTATAAATATATGCTTTCTCTCCATTAGTTTTTTTTTTTTTGATCTTTTTTTTTTGTTCACATATCTAGGATGTAGCGGACAAAAAATGGTTGTTTTAGTTCCTAAAAACACACCAGTGTTGCAGTATCTGTGCTGGAGGTTGCCAGTTTTTGTAGTATTTGCCCCCCCCCTTTAGATCCCGATCTGCTGGCTTGTGTTGACTTTTACCGTCGGGTGTTTTGCTTGGTGTTGGTTGATCGTCTTTGCATAAATAAAAAGGTTTCGGCACAGTCCGCGGCCACTGGGCCCAAAAAACAAAACAAAAAAAAACAACCGTTGTGTCCGTTTTAGCTACAGCAGATCCATCTTGGGTCTGTAATGGAGCAGGAGGGGGGATTTCTGGAGGGAAAAACGAAAACACAACCTCAGTATGAGCAGTTTTTGTGAAACCCCTTAATGGACTGTTCGCTAAATCCCTCCTCCAAACAGCAATTAGCTTATCAACCGTACCGTATCCAAGCACGCCAGGCCTGTCAAGCTTTGTATTGCTGCACATGTTGAAGCAGTGTGGATGGAGGGGCTCTAGTAAGAGCCGTCTCCAAAGAGCCTTTTTTTCACCCGTCCAAAAGCAAAAATATGTGGGAAAAATTGGAAAGAACCGATTTAATAGCCACTAACGGCTAACTAGCGTACAACACAAGAAGCCTAGTGTTACTCTCAAAGCCAAAAGTTAGCATAACACACACAAGCTAACACAATTATTTTGTGTGGTTATAGGCTACGTTACGTTCAGGATTGCAGCATCCACTAACTGTAACTGATGCTTCTATATCAAAGTTTAGGCCAACATTAGCAGGTGCTTGTTATTGGATTTGGGAAAGTTTACCCATAAAACTTAATCCTTTGTCCTCATCCTCAGATCCTTTTCTTGTAACATTAACTTCTTTGTTCTTGTTCTTCTTTGTGTTGTTTTTCCAAGTAACTTTTTATGTATTTCTATCATAAACATCTGAATGGAGTTCTGCATGTTTTATCATACTCTACTATAATACAAGGGCCTGGAGCTAATTAGCTCTACCCCACAATACAACAACACTGCTACTACATTATTTCCATGTGGTATGTCTTCTGCATGGATCATCAACCGCTGAGGATGCTGACTTCCTGCCTGGGACATGTAGCTCTAGCCTCAGTCTTTTTTGAAACAGTACACAGAGCTGAGTTAGCATATCATCCAGGTAGCCATCATTTTGATGAGTCAAATCATTAAAAAGTCTGCCAGATGGACTCGAGCAGAACTAAGCTAGCACTGGTTAGCTAGTATGCTAGCTACAGCTGATAAAATACACCAGAGGCAAATTGACAAGTTGCTGACTAAGAATAAGAAGCCATCATTGTCTACTTGTGTCTGCAATCAAGGAACAAATAGGTTCAAAAATGACCACATTTCAAGTGGTAAATCAGCCACAGATATCATTGCAAAGCAGTGCTAGAATGTAAAGCTTGACAGGCGTAGCAACAGTAACTGGGGGGGGGGCCATATAACTCAAATTTCTTCATAGTAATAATAATAGTTCTTCACAGGCAATACAAAACCATCACCACATTATACAATAGTATTTCGTCTTTTTGAGGCACAAGTTACCTTAAATCTCCATCTTGTCACAACAACAAATTTCAAAGTGTGGTCCTTTCCCAAGATTTCCTCGTTGCATAAAATGTCCAGCTGTGGAGAAAGACAACAAAAGAGCAAATTAGTGAACAATTTCTGACCTGTGTCTGTGTCTGAACTTTCCAACATGCGGGAAATAAATCTCCATTTCCCTACAGAGAGGTTAACAACATGACTAACTATGACAAACACTGGTTGGAGCCCCTCTGCTCTCATTTTTCAGTCTGAGTTATAACATCGCTGTTTCTGGGACAGGAAGCTGGGGAAAGGTTATTTTGACATGGAGTGGCCCCTGGCCCCTGTGCAGCAGCGGGGCTTCTTGGGAAAACACAAAAGTTCAATACTGAACACAAGGCAGGCTCGCCAAATCTACAGCTCCTCCTGTGAAGTCAACATTGATATTGTGCTGAGCAGTGCCTCGCATCTGCATCTGCCAGTCAATACTGTGAGAGGGAGGGAGGCAGAGGGAGAGGAGGCTGGAAACAAACACTGCCACAGCATCACCTGCTGGCTCTGACTGGAAGGATGCTCTGATGGATAAACACCAGCCAGCCTTTATCAGCACTGACAGAGCGGCAGAAACTGTCCAGGTCTGTGATTAGGAAGAAAAAATACCAAACCGCCCCAAAAATAATCCAGATGGCTGCAGAGCTGTGATTTCATCTCGATACTAAATGAGGGCTTTTGTGTCAAAATAAAAGAAATTTGAGGGGGAAAAAACTACAAAAAGAACATCCCCGATCCTCGATTTCCTTGTACAAACCAGAAGGTTGTACATCACAGCTTTGGGAAGATGCTTATAATCCTCACCAAAATAAACCTGCAGGAGAAGAGTACTGACACTACTTTTAAGACATGTCAAGTCCAGTAAGAAAAGTCCGTTTTTAAGCAAAAAGGCCAGAAAGGTCACTTGTTTCAGCTTCTCAAATATTTGCTGGTTTTCTTTGTCTTCTGTGATAGTAAATTGAAGATCTTTAGGTGTTTGACTGTTGGTAGCACAAAACAATCAATTTGAATATGTCAACTTGGGCTTTGAGAAATTACAAGGGCCCTTTTTCTTTTCTGACACTTTACAGACCCAAACGATGAATCTCTTAATTGAGAAAATAATCGGTAGATTAACAAATATTGTAAATAAGCAATAGTTGCAGCCCTATAAACAACAAAGAGACTGATTGCACATTATATTAAGACAGAGATAGAGGCATTCACTAAAACAGTAGTTCCCAAACTCGGGATCTGGGTAGCCAAAAAGGTTGGAAACTATGGCTCCAAAATGCAAGAATCTTGTAGGTCTTTGCACAATGTAGATAATTTTATCTCCTACACTTGGCTCTAATGTATACAGTCACTTTGGAAGATAAAGTAATGCTTTTTAAAGAGGTTGATCAGTTTGGCTGTTTCTGTTCATTTATTCATGCATTCAGTTCCTGCAGAGACATTTAGATGGGTGACAGGACCACAACGGTGGGTTTACACACACGAGGAATGAGTAAATAGCGCGCTGTTCTCTGACAAAGCAAAGCCTTGTAAAGCTCTGCGCTTGGCTCGCCACTGAAAACAGAATCGGTTCGAACAACAGCTTTTGATAGTCAATAGAAAGGACAACAATGGCTGGTGGGGAGAGCGGATGCCTCGCCAAAGTTGTGCTATGGAGGCCGACGATATGATGGAGCCTACCCACTCATCTCTGTGACAGCCAGTAAAAAAAGAGACAGAAAATTAAAAAATAGAAGACACGAAGGCGTCTGTGATGATTATTCACGGCATTCTAAAAATCCATCTGTCAAATTATCGCCCATGCTTCCCCCTGCTGCTCTGAACGGGGCGGTAAAGGCAATAAATAGAAAAATTACCACATCTAGATATCATAAGGGCTCGTTTCCTGCTAAATATAACAAACACAAAGGCCTTGTATGAGTCAGTGCAGAAAAGTATAATAAACTGACCTCTATGTAATTTCTTGTGATTAACTAAACTTTCTGATACACATGGCCCACACCGCCCAGCTGGTGCTCCAAACAAATTAAAACAAATGCCAAGAATTAAAAAGATTTGTTCCAAATTGCTACAAATCCATTTTGGGAAAAAAAAAAACATTTTTTGTCAGGCTTTAACAAGCACAGATGATTGTATCTACATTATTAGTTAAGCACAGGAATTAAGATGACTGAGAACAGTAATCCATAGTCACGCTCATCTTGTCACAAAAATTCATTTTGGACTCAAAGTCCTTGAAATGAAAACCACTGTTTCACCCAGGTCACTCTCATCTTGTCCCACCACCCACTCAAGATCCTTTTGATTAAGAATAATTCATGAGCTGAGGTGATTCTCTGATATTTAAACGCTTTTATATGTCTTACATTTCTTTTCCTTTTGTGAAGCAGACCGATGTTAAACTTCAAAATGCACTGTGCAGCCTGACCTTTGCAGAATTGTAGTAGCTTTGACCTGCAGGTCAAATCTAGCTTTGAGCAATGGAACAATGTGACTGGTGCCAAATGTTAGCTCAAGGTTTTTAACATGTACATGGTGGCATTAAGCAGGGGAAAAAAACACTCCCTCAACGACGGGGCAAAAAAAACAAAACAAACATTTTCTCTTGAATTTGTTTCTTTATCCTGTGATCTTTATAGTTTCACAGTTTTATACCTTCACTAAAACTACATTTAGCATGTGACAGATCTAGCAATGGCTTCCTCTCAGCTCACTGCTCTCTGGGCTGGTGGAGCGTGTTATTATCTGTACCTCATTAAATGATGTCAGGTTAAGCTTTTTGGCGATGAACTTCTTGAGGTGGAGGACTGTGGCTTGTGCTGAACAGCGGATCCACTTGCGCTTCAGACCTCGAAGCTTGCTGCTGTTGCATTCCAAGCAGATGCTGACCTGTGAGCACAAAACATCAATAAGACAGTTTTTATTGTAGTTTTTACAATGCTATCAATACCTATTGCAGGTTAAAAGGACTACACAGTTTGCTAATAATAATTCAAGATTTTCCCAAAATACACACATAGCATTTTTTTGGCAGGTTTATTTTTATGTCCGAAGTGAAGTGTCAAAATAATGAACAGATTGTCTGGACATTTTGGAAAAGACATCTGTGGACCCCGGAGGATGAATCTTTATGACTCTGGGGAACACTTCTAGCGCCAGAAACAGTTCAAAACAGTGTCCAACACTTCAGTTCATGACAAGATTCCTATCAGCCTCACTTTAAGCTTAATGCTAATATAGTTTGCTAACATGCTGAGCGTTAGCATGTTAATGTCTACTGCCTGGCTTGTAAAGTTTAGCATGTTAACATGTTAACAAACAGTATCGCAGTATCTCAAGAGTCACTTATTTCCCCTGATCTTTCATGAAAACAGATTTTATGATTAATAAAGGACAATATGATAGCTGGCACTGGTGCTGATTTCCAATTCTGCTCGTACTGCATGTCCCACTGAACCAGTATTGTCTGTGCGTGTTTTGCTTATTGGCTTCTTTCATGCGACAGAGTGTCGCTGCCTTTGGCCTGTGCACTTGTTTGTCCCCTGGGGTGAAACGGTAGGTGGTTTTGGCAGTCGATGGTTGCAGGAGTCAGAATGCATTACTGCCACTGAGCTCCCGCCCCCACGTATCAAAAGACAGAAGAGGAGGACAGGAGCCATGTATTTCTTCATTCGTGGGTGTCCTTCTGTCTCTTTTTATCCCTCTCTTTTGAGACAGGAAAAACTGACATTACCCTGGTTTCTGCTTAAACTTGGAAATCATCTCTGTTCTCAAATAAACTCTGGCAGCGCTTCAGTGCACCCCCTGTCCTTCTATAAGCAAAGAGCGACACCGTAATAGATCTGATTTCCAGTGGCGCTGGCAATGAGGGAGGCTCATAATGTGAAATAAAAGCATCGGTGGTGATCTGGACTCCACGGCGGCTCCACGGCAGTCTGAGAGGCAGTTTCATTACATTACAGTACATTAGTGACATCCTTATGGAGCCAAAGAGTCCTGCTACAGCTATACATACTCACAGACGTGACTGATGCAATAGTGAGGCATATCAAGAAAATATCATATGTTGCTTTTTGGTGTCACGCAGAGAAAGCTTAACACTGTTTTATGGCTCATTACTGAGTCCTGAATGGTTGCAGAGGTCTGAGGCAATATGTCTGCTGCTGTTGTTTTTGTCTGTGTGTGTAGTTGTGTGTAAAAAAACAAAACAAAAAGCTTGAGTCTCTCTGTGAGTATTGAGTTTGGACCGCTGATAAATCAGGCTGAGGATTCAAGGCTCGATTAATAATTTAGAGCAAAGCTGCGTTCTCCAATTTCTCCAAAGTAGACTCTTTAAGCCCAAAATAGTTTATTAAGTTAAAACAATCTTTTCTCACCCTACAGATATCTTATCCCGTCCTCAGACCTCATACAAAAATATTAACCTCTGAAACTCCACTACTTAGGTTTCTCTGATTAATTGTGGCTCTGTTGTAATCCTTGTTTTTTTTTTAGTGTGCCACTGCTTTTATTAGCTTTCTCTGGCACTGCCTCACACCCCAAGGTTACACTGTGAAAGGTCGTCCAGAAGACAGCGGGGAAGTGTTCTGGAAGTCGGCCATGCGTGCCGGTACGCCTGCCGGTTCTTCTGAGTGGCTTCTACATCTTCAGTGACATCATGATGGGGGGCTGGCAGCTTTCTGGGACAATTTTGTCCCTCATCTTCATTCTTCTTGACTGCAACTGCTGCCATCATTCCTCTCGACTTCTCTCTTTCTTCTCTTTTCGTAGGACTATAAACCCCTTGAGATGTACCATCTTGTTTTGCATTTTCCAATCTTCTCTCTCCACCAATTTCTGCTTTTCTAATAAAATTTATCTTTTATTATGGCATCCTCTGCTCTCTACAATCTGGGCTGGTTGTTGCATTCTTTACAGCAATAATTTATCGGCCCTCAATTGTCTCTTTATTATTTTACAGCTGAATGAAAGTTAGTATAAGCACAAACACAAAAGTGGTATCCCTCAAGTAACTTGTTACTAGGACTTGGTGAAAAGGATTAAATCAGGGTATATGTAGTTTTATGTCGGTGTAAACGATACATTGTCTCAAGGTATGTGTAGTGTTATTTTGCCCATTTCTTGACGTTCAAAGGACTTGATTCTTCCAAACAGCTCCTTTGTTCTGAACACATCCTGCAGCCTTAGTTTGGAGAGTAAACAGTAAAATGTGGGACCTCTGCAGTCGCAAAATCTATGGATAATCTTAAGGCAGTCTGTACACAAAAAAAACGTTGAAGGTTTCCCTGGAGAAGGTCTATATATGAGGTCCTGTAAACAGATAGCACCTCCATAAACCTCTTATTCATGCACAGAATGAGAGGTTAATAACAGGATTTTACAGTCTGAGGTTATCACAGCAGCAATCAATTTTATCCTCCATCTAGATGACTGTGAGGGAGACTATAGAAGAACACCAGTCGTGTTTCTGCCAAGAATGTGTTCTTGGGGTCAGGGTTACTCCTCTGGTCAATGCAGTGTGTTGCCTCCTGACGTTGCATTTCATCGTGGCGCCCTTTTGTGATTCTTGCCACAACCCTGTGTCCGTTCATTGAAATGAATGAGAAGACTATGTTTGGTTTTTTTGACGCAGTGATAGTCTGTTTCGACACTGTTTATGGTGAGTAGTGTCTCCCTTTCCATCTCAAAGATCGCTACTTTTAAGAGTTTGCATATCTCCAGCAGACTGCATCTTATTCCATCACAGTCCTTTGTCTTCATCATCCTCTCATCACAGCCATTTCCTTTGTCTGTTCTGATGAGACTCACCTTCTCAATATTCACCACTTACTACTAACTCACACGATGCCTTCCTCCAGCATTAATTCCTAAAAATTACATTCCATAATTATTTTGATGCCACCTCATCACCCTGCATTGTGACTTGTTTTCATCAGCGGAGCTTTTTCTCTCTCAATCCTGCAAATCTCTCATTTTCATCAGTCATCTTGTATTCCTCGGCTCTTTCCCTCCCTCCTCCTCTCTGTGACATTTGACACGACTGCCGTATTAGCTATTCTGAACGCATTCTGCACCATTGCTGAATATCCAAAGGGCAAGATCTTCACCCTCATCGGAGCAGCCTGCCTTGCCCGCATGGCAGTAAAGAGCTTGTTGATTGGAGACGACCGGCTTGTTTTTAAAAATCTGCCTGTTAGGTTTTTGTCTACGACTAAAATGAAAGAAAAACAATTTTCTTCAGCCCGTGCAACATTGCAGGGAAGACGCTTTGTGTTTCTGATAGCATCTGTCCAGCATAACAATAACTCCTCTCTCTCTGCATTATTAATATCATTTTGCAGGGCTTGAAAATGTGCAAGAATACCAATGAAATCAAGAAAAGCCCATTTCCATTTTAAATGTGTTCAGTGGACGGCTGTGGTGTGGCGCTGTGGTGTCTGTCATTAAGTGGATTTATACAAATCAAACAGGCGAAACACCAAAGACAAAAGAATCCAGTAATTGTAAAACAGCCTGGTAAATCACATGGGGGCCACTTTTATAAAGGCAATAATTTATGTGCAGGCTTTTACGGCATTTGTACCCACAATTATCACCAACCGTTTTTTTTCCCTTAGTGCTTTTGTTCCTGACAGACTCCTTTGTAACCCACAATTATTTTATCCAATTTGCTTCTTCTAATCTCTGCTAAAAGACAAAACAATGTGTACTGCCTCCCAAACTTCTTTGTATATTATAAAACTGGTTTATTGTTAAAGGGCCGGTTCACCTAATTTACATTAAAAGAAAAACAGACATGGTCACCAGGGGGGAAGTGATTTTTTTTCTAATTTAGGTGAACCAAGCCTTTAACTAAATAAAAGAGAGGCTGTTATTTTAAGAGGACCTGGAGAGAGGAAATGAGAGATAAATTGCTGCCCATCAGGAAGTTAGGGCTTACCTGCTCATCGCTACGGTGATAGTCGTTGTCCTCTTCTGGTTTCTCCTCTCCTGCCTCCTTATTGGCCATTTCCTCTGATTTTGCATCACCTGTGCAGAAAACAAAAGGGAGGAAGAGCACTGAGCTGCTATGTTGTAAATTCTGAATAAAAATTCATATTTGCTCCCCAGAGTAGAGCACAGTAACAGATCTAAACATGCACACGTACACGGTAAAAGCAAAAACGTATCAACATTTCTTTAGCGTATAGTTCATGGGCACTTCATTGTCTCAAACTGCATCTGCATGTTTCTGTTTTTGCTGCAGTCAATCCAGTGATCGAGCAGTGTGTTTCTCTCATCATGCTCATTAACTCAAGTCAAGAGGCTTGAGCTTAATCGATGTCCATGGTGAACTCGTTGAAAACAAGACTTGTCGGACGCGGGGGAAACGGGTCTGTTTGTCTCTCTGCAGAATTTAAACAGCATGTGCCTGTTGGAGCGTAAAAGCACCTCCTGCAGAGGTCCATTTATAAGGCAATTGCATGTCCAGGAGTGGCAAAGCATCCTTTATACTACTTATCCGCTGTCTGAGCATGTCTCTAATACAGGGCAACTTCTAACCAGAAAAAAAGCCTAGTCATTCTCCATACTGATTAGCCTACATGAGGGCTGGCATTAGCTCTACCTTAATTGAGTTTGTCTGGTTTTGCCATTTGGGCCTTTTTTTATTTTCAGGAAAATGGAAGCAGATATGGGAGAACATTAGAGAAAGCAGCAATCTCCTGTGAGCAGACGGTAAAATAGGAAGAAAGAGAGTTCTCACACTGTGCTACTGAGGGTAATGTGTTCAGAGTGGTGCAAGAAAGGTAAGGTACTGTTTAATAATACACCACATAGAGCTTTTGGTTTGGAGCTGGAAGAAGCCTGAATGACTGAAGCTTGATATGATTTAAATGAAAACAAGGTTATATACATTTTATAAATGTTAATTCACTAAATATGTTCTGCAATCTGAAAGTACCTTTTAATTATTCCCTCCAGAGAGTTAATACTGTTAGTGTGGACAGACAGATTGTAAAAAACAGTAAAAAGGAAAAAAAGGAAGGATTCAGATCTACAGAGCTGTCAGTCAGCTTACAGAACGCCAACAGCATCAGACAGAAACTTAGTCCACCAAACCGGTTGATAAAATTGGCACCCAACTAAATAAAAATAAATAAAAAAAATAAAAAAGTATTTGAGTTTCAACAGTGTCATGCTGTCTCACTGCAGAGACTTTATAGAGACCTCCTGCTTTAATCTGGTTTCTTGTATGCACATAAACACAGTGGAAGGCAGACATCGAAGCAACTTTTTAAACCCCTGTGAAGCAGCTGCTACAAAGTTGTCCAGGACAGGAGTGGTTATAGATTTCTTTATGGGTTTTCTTGTTGGCTGTGATACTGTAGTAGTATTGAATTTTTAGACATGAAACTTAGTTATCAAAGTCAAAATTGCGGTGCTGTGACAAAATTGCTGCACAGATGGGTATTCCTTTTCTGTAACCTTTTAAAAACAAAGAAATTCAGTCTATTCTTCCTGGATTCAGTGGATGTAATAACGTGTGTGTGTGGACAGTTTACTTCAGCGTAGACTGCAGATGGGATTGCGTTCACCCCTGTGTGACCATTTTCCATTCAGGCTAACTCTCACCAATTCCACTGAGTATTATGTGGCAATGTCTGAGCTTGCTCTGATGTCTCCGCGGTGATTGTCTCCAGAGTCGGCCTCACTGATTGCTTATCAAGAGGGGCTTGCTCTTATTGTTGTGTCTCACCTTCAAACAACCCTGGAGTACCTTGGTGACTCCAAACAGACATAAAGACCCTGTTTGTGTTTGGGGTAATGGGATGATTGCTTGGGTCCGGGGATTTTAAATACTGAGCAGTCTAGTCTCCTACAGAGTTTCTTTCTGTCTCACTCATTTGGGATCTCTCGCATACAATCAAATCACAAAGGCATGTACAATGACAATATCAAGTGAGGCTACACTGGGAACGTGATAGAGTAAACTAGCCGTGTGTGTGTGTTTGTGTGTGGGAGTTTATATTGTCATGAAAGAGAAAAGTGCACTCAGCAGACTCATCATGGCACCATGTCCCTCCATTTTCTTGCATTAAGTGCTCAGGAAACCAGGCAATTTAGAGAAATGATGTTGTATGCTGGTGGGAACCAAGTTTTTGTTCTGCCCGTGTCAAGTAGTGCTTGGAAGAAAACTCATTATGTATGCACTTAAAAGTGAAGCGAATAGAGTTTAGATTCATGTGTGATGTTATCTGTTAATGTCACAGTGCCATTGACAAGAAGCAGCTGTAGCCAGGATGTGAAGATAGAGGGCGTGTACAATGCCCAAAAAATACCTTTTTAATGTTAGAGAATTCATACAACTAAAGCAGAATATCCACTAAAAGCCAGAGTTACATCTTTACTTAATCTTGTGGGCCTGTCACGCAAAAGAGCCCTATGTCAAAATGTAGTTTTAACTTGGTATTGGTGTATTTTGGTTTATATTGTGTTCACTTGGGAGATATTACAAAATAGTTTTGGGATTGGGAAGCCCAATATTCCTAAATAAGCCCCCAAATTTTGCTGTTGGGTGGGCCAAAAGCTCATTTTTGCTACAGGGTACCCTAACATGTAATTTGAATACCAACTACAATTTAGGGTTTCCCTGTACCTAAGGTTCACAAGGAAATACAATTATTAAACTTTTTCAGTTCCCTGTTGAATAAAAACAGAGATTTCATTGTCACTAAGCTACAAGACTGTTGTTGAAAAGCAGATGTTGGCATTGGTCTGCACCAAAGTCATCAGGACTAACTCGAGTAAATTTATTGGACATTACCAGCATTAACATTTTTGGTTCTGAATTCAGCTCTGAGGAATTAGGAAGTGCTGCTCTGTGCTGTGTGGTTAGCAATGTGCCAGAAGAAGATTTATTTAACTCAGCTGGTTAGAGAGGACCCCAGAGAAAGTTTCTGTTTCTGAGGGATTCTGGATAAATGAACCTTTAATTAAGTGTACTGCGGTTCAGCTCAGCAGGCAAGGGCAACATTAACAGAGTGCCCACTGTCGCCTGCAGTTAGTGTAGTGTGATCTCTGCTATACCATGTGTTAACTTTGGTTTGCCATTCTTAAATAAGAGCTAATGAGGTGCATCCATTTCCTCAGACTGGAGAGTAAGAGTGGAAGTAAATAAGCCAGAGTCTGGCTGTGTGTTTTAATGCAAAAAGTTACTTTAATACCTGTGTGGTGATGCTGGTTATGAAATCACACCATGGCCTGTATGAAATAATTGAAAATATGTTTTTGGCCTTGTCAGTGAAACTGCCTGGCTCTAACAACAACTTGATCAGTTGGTTTTGATTGATTGTAAGGGACAGGGTAGCCTCTAGAGGTCACTAGCTGGGCATTTAGACTATAAGGCTGTGTTCATATTCAGTTGGAGTATAGTGTCAGCTGGCACTATCAAACAGTCTTAATCTCTGCAATAATGAAGATTACCTTTGTATTAAAACAATGGTTTTAGAACATTAGCTTCGGCTGAACTTCGGAACATGTTTTAGCTCAGACAGAGGATTGCTGATGTAGACCCCCATTTCTTAGTGGACTGTAGGGTCGGTATGACAAAGAGGAGGGATCACTACGACTCTGAATGCTCCTGCCTACGTAAAATTACACTTCAGAAAATCGGAACCTATCCTTCAATCTGTGTGCAGGAATCCAGGTCTTTGAAGGTTTTATAGAACATTTATTCAGTCATAAAACAGAGACTCTCTGTAACTAAATCAGAGCTTCGATGGCACCTCCAAGAACCACTGACACATGCCAAGATTCTCATGCAACACAGTAAAGAACCCTAGGGGTTTCAATCTTAATCTCTTAAGAGTTTTTTAAGACTTGGGTCAAATTATTCAGTCCAGACCAAGGTTTGTTTCTTCAATCCTTTGGGAGTCATTACATAAAACATGAGAATCCTTCCAAACATAAATTATAAAAAAATATAATATATATAAACAACACACATCTATTTAATCACAGCAGGAATCGTGGAGAGCCTTAAAAGGTTATGTCATTATTTGAATGCTACTACTTTGGTTCATCTACCATAATAAAACCAAAGAAATCCAGCGATGTGTGAGTGGGTGGCATGTCATATTACTGTTTTTATAATGTTATGCTAAAATATACTGTATTCACACTGTAGGTAAAGATAAATGATGCCAATGTGACATATTCAGGCTAACAGGTCGTTTAGCTTCCGGTGTGTGGAGCTGTGAGGTGGAGGCCAACCCTTATACCAGCTTTGAGGTGGACCGGACGATTGAGTAATTCTCTCAACTGCCCTCGAGTTCAACCGCAGCTTTCACAATTCACAAAACTCACAGAACTCAGTTATAAATATACAGTAAAATGTGTCAAAAGGCTGATAGAGCTTCAAATGCACAAAAAACTCTTTATTGACCCAAGGGAGGAAAACGTCCTGGTCAATGAGCCTCCAAATGATATGCAACCACTTTTGATTTCCTACAGTTTTTTTTCTTGTGTGTCAAAAGTCAAAAAATATTTTTATTACTACCCAAGGCAAGAAACATCATATTTGTTTGTAGTTTGGCACACTGAACAGAAATGATGGTGAAATGCAATCGAGGAGTCCCTGAGTTTCTATTTCTGTTGGCTTCTGTGCGAATGATCCTTAAAATGTGTTTGTGTACGACGCGCGTGTGTGGGTGTGTGTGTGGGTGTGTGTGCTGTGTGTGTGTGTGTGTGTGTGTGTGTGTGTGTGTGTGTGTGTGTGTGTGTGTGTGCTGTAGCTAAACCTGTCTTCTAGCGACGAGACACGGGAAGCTGGAGAGCAGTTCCACTTCCATTTGAGCCTTAATTACCAAAATCAGAGAGGGGGATTAAGCGAGCGATTAGGCCTGCCAGCGTGACAGCCCTCTGGGCACACATTTACACCAGCCTTTGGAAGAGAGCTGGTATGGAAAAGCCGTCGTACACAACAAGCGGGCCAGGGACTCATTCTGATTGGCTAAATTGCCTTCATCTCTACTGCTTAATGGCTTCCGCTGTTACTTGTGGTCGTGCATCTAATGTTACTCATTACGAGTTGGGGGATTCATTCCTTACATAGTACAATGAGAAGAGTGAGACACTCACACTGCCAACGTGACAACTTTTTCTTAAAACAAATTTTAGTTTAGTCCAAAATGTAAATAGGCCGTTTTTCCACAGGCACGGTTTAGCCCTCTTTAATCACGCAGAGCTGTGACACATGCGTTTCGCCACCCTCAAATCAAATCCGTGTCTTGCGCTAATCTGATTGGCTGAACTCGTGTGTGGATGGGCTGGTGACTAGAGAGAAAGGACTGTTTTTAAAAGTCTTGCTGCGATAGCTCTCAGAACTTTTCTAGCAACTAACTGAGCCTCTTTGTTAGGAGTTTAGTTACATCTCTACATTCCTGTTCGTACTTTCAGATATCAGCTTTGTTACCTTGCTGTGCTGTCCAATAGAAAACCATAGAACAGCACAGCTGCTCATTGCTCAAATCGGCGCAAGTATCCCTACCCCTATTGAAAGATGGCATTATTGTTTAAATTACTTTGTGAAAAAATGTCTAGTCTCATAGTCTTTGCATGAATCAAACTAAAAATCTGAGTAGTTTAAAGACTCTGTTTACTGCATTTTAAGATTTTCCTTGTTCTGTTACTTAACTTAAGGAGGAGTTACAGTGGTCCGTTAAGGAGTTACAGCTATATTCACAAGCTCCGTGGATATGTATATAACCTTCATCAAAAATGTAACTATATGTCAGGGCTAAAGTGGCTACAGAGATACCACGTGGAGACCGCAAGAACTGTGATTGTTCAGCTTTGACTGCTTAAAGGTGCCCTGTGGAGTTTTCTTGTAAACAAACAAATGTTATGTTTACATTCAGTGTTACTCACCGAGACCCGTTGTGTGAATCCTTGAAGTCTAACAAATGTGTTAAGTGCATTTCCTTCCTCATGAAACATTTGCAAATCCAATTTTTTAAAGTATTTTAAATACCACACTCATAGAAAAACAGCTCCTTAGCGCTACTAGAGGTCTAAAACTGCACAGGGAACCTTTAAGTTTCTGCTGCCAGTGGAGATTGCTGAAACTGAAAGCAATCAAAAGGTGAAGAAAGACTCAAAAATCTGCTCCTTTTTAGTAACACATCTAATAAACCACCTCCACCGCAAACCTCCTGCTCACAGCCGTCAGTAATGAGACAAGGAAAGAATGTAATAATTGAAGCAATAAATCAAAACCTACACTGTAGATATCTATAAACCAAACCAAAGTATAAACCAAGCTTTGATGAGCCCCAAAACAAAAAATGCAAACTGATAATGAGTACATAGATTTGTGTCCATCTCAGGCAAATTCTATTTTTTTCTTATTCTAAGCTTCTGCCACTTGACGGGTGCATTCCCTGTGTAGGACCACCTAAGTTTTCTTTTTTTGTTGGTTTGTTTGATCACCTCAGCCAAGTTGACCCCGACTGCCATCTGGAAGACCTTCAACACATGACTCATATCACATAATAAAAGGTAAACAACACTTTTTGGCATGCTGTGGCCTCCCATGCCTGTTATGTACTACCTTAAGGTCATGTTGAAAAGGGGAAAACCTGGTAGGTCAACTAGTAAATCGAGCTACTAAGGCCACCAGGGTTAGTTATTGGATTCACACAGGGGCTGCCCTCGCTAACACAATTCTAATGTGTCTGGTTGGGATACAAGTTTTCCAATTCATAAAAACAGCTGAAGGAGGACGTGTGGGGAAGAGCATACCATTGCGCTGATCTAGATGAGTCTTCATGTTGCAAAGTTCTCCTTTAATGTCTCCAGGCACCTCCATCCCCAACTTCTGATAGAACTCCCTCTGCTTCTTTATCTCCGCTGCACGAGAGGAGAAAGATAAATATAAGAGAGGGCAGCGTCTTCCTCTCAAGGTCACTGCTGTCACTGGGCCTTTAAAATTCAACGGTGTGTGTGTGTGATTATGTGTGTGTGCACTGTAACCTGCTTCATTAGGCCTTCTAAGTCCAGCAATGACAGCAAGAATATTTTATTAAAATGTATTTGTTTCTCAGAGATGCCAAGTCAACTTATGAACTCATACAGACAGTGATACCAGGTTGCACCAAAGAAAGACAATACATGACACTTACCCTCTTGAAGTCCCGGTACCAATTTATAGACAATGTCTTGCATTGTTCTGTCATGGCTAAAAAGAACAAGAAATACATTAGTTACATTATTAGTTGATGAGAATTAATATTATGGATCAACAGCATCTGAATTTCACGTAAACAACACATCTAAAATGCTAGAGATGCACTTGGCACTGTATCCCTTTGGATTTAAAATTGTTTTGTATAATCTGCAGCAGTGGTTCCCAACCTGGGGGTCTGAACCCCACCAAGGGGTCACAAGATTATTCTGAGGGGGCGCAAAGATAATTAACAGGATAGGAGAGCAAGAAAAACACGTCTGCTACAGAATATTGTGCTTATTTTTTCAGACAGTTCTCTAAGCTTTTTTCTCGCAATTAACTTCTACACCTTCAGGCCTCTAAAAAGTGCTCAAATGAAGCAGTCTGAGACGATATAATCACTCTTTGGTTGAACTGTAGACATGTAACCTGCGATGAGGAGTTGCATTAGACAGAGCTTTGTTTGAAGTAGTCACGAGCCAAAAAGGTTGGGCACCACTGATCTACAGTACATATCAAGGCACAGCTAACTGAGAAATGATAAAAACCTGAAAATGTCAAACTGACACTTATGGATCCATGACAAACACGTTATAATGGACTGAAAAATTCAAATGACGGTGGCTCTCAGAGGCGAGCATGCAGCATATGCTCTGTCAGTCAGAGTGTTAAATACCCTTTCACTGTTAGGCAGTGCAGGTGACACAGGTGCACAGCGTGGGCTCACGTCTGCCATCATCATGATGGTGCGTCTTGACAACCAGCTGAGGCAGCCAGCTAACGGACACGACATGTTGAGTTGGTTGCAGATTTTGTGGAGGAAAAACCTTAGAAAAATGTGGCACGTTTGTCTCCCCTGCTGTCCACTGAGAGTGTCATTGTATCTGGGGCCAAAATTAGCTGCGGAGGCTCGCTCCAAAATGCAGCAAAACACTGACCCCTGCTGGACAGAGCTGGTAGTGTATTCTCACAGCCAAGTTAACACAGTTACTGAGATCTGCTGTGTACAAATGTGGCACAGATAATATGTTTAAGTTAAGAGAAACCTCTTATTTTGGGTTTTGATGATGGTGGTGGAGATCACTGTCGAACACATTGCTCCAAACTTCAACTGGGTTGAGATCAAAGGCCACAGCATATAATTCACATCAACTTATATTCATCAAACCTCTTACTTAGCCCTCCTGCATCTGTTGTGTTTCACCACTCATTTATTCCGGTTTTTCCATTTCTATTTGTCACATGTCTATAGGCATATAGGTATCATATAGGTATATATTTTAAATGGATAATCTTACTCTTTGTGTCCTTTGGGACAATTTGTGTTTGAGTTATCCAGAAAATACAATTTTTAGTAAAGCAACCATGCACTGGCTTCAGAATTTGGAGAAAATAAAACCATGTCAATCCAAAATAAAATGACCTTAAATCACACTGCAATTACTTTTAGCTCATGTTGGCAAGATTGTCTATTAATATATTTCAGGCTGAGGTGATCATAACTTGTAGGTTTTAATGCCACTGATTATCTTCCATACCAACTGTAACCACCGTGCCTCTCATCTTTCTAGCATCAAATTAACTAATACACAATCTTTAAAAGGTCACCGGACTCCGTGCACCAATACAAATGATAAAAGGTGTCACTTGTTCCATCTTGGCAGGTGAAACAAAGCTAACAGGAGAGTGAGAAAGATGTCAATCAAACCCCCACCCCCACAGACTCCAGAGAAGAGCTCGATTCACATGGGTGTGCAGAGCCTTTAAGGTCATGATAAACAATATATTTAAGGTTTATATTCTTTTAAATTAGTGGTGATTTAGTTGTGACTTAAACGTGTATATTATATTTACAAAAAAAAGTTAATTATTTACAGATACCAGCAACATTACCTAATTTCCTTCCCAGAACTAAAGAATGCCAGGCGTTTAGAGTCATGTTAAGTATGATGTTGTGATGGTTTTATTGTCATAAATCAGAATCATTTCAAGTGTGTGAAAAAAAAAATGGACTAAAACCATCGAGGAAAGCCACACTTGACAGTACAAGAGGCGGGATTAGTTCTGCTGAGCTAATTCTCTGCGAGGAGACGTCCGAGTGTGATTTTGAGTTCAATCTCAAACATCAACTTTGATCCATCTTGTTGATGAGCAGACGGGGCTTATCTGTCATCTCTTGGGGTGTTTTGCCTTCAAATCACTTGTGATGTTTCCCATCAACTCCAATTTCCAATTGCAAACAATGAGGCAAAAAAAAAAAAAAAAACAGCTGTGCGAAGAGCTAATGTGTTTAAAATGGAGCATTTCCTGTAAAACAATGAGTCTGCAGACAGCGCAGTTTAGACGGTAATGACTAAATTGCTGGTGCACATTAAGTTTGTATGTCACATTAATCAGACATTAATGCATGAGCACTCAGAGGGGGCACGAGCAACAAAGTCCCTCATTGAGGAGGATGTAGTCTGGCAGAGTGAACTTCCCAAAACAATAAGAAGCAGACGTGACTTCCAAAATGCTACGTCTTCATTTTAACCTGACAAGAAAATCGTTTCATGAAATTCATTGTCCTAATTCTTTGATGTTTATGGCTGTGTGTCAAGTCAAGAAGGAAATTACAGCCAAGGAAACGTTTTATTTTCATTTTAAGTGGTCAATTATTTCGAAGAGAAGGTGCAATTTTGATGTCATTTTTAAGCAAAATTCTTATTAACATTTATATCTTAATATTTCCCTGTTGTGCTTGTTGAGGTCCACTACAGTTTCATAATACTAACCGTCACGTTTTGTGTCAACACTATCAGCAGCGGTGACCTGTCAGTAGTTACTTGAAAAACTACATTTCCCAAGTTCTAATTTTGTAATTTTATATCAAATTCCCTCACTTTTCTCTTCCTGTAAAACGTTTAAATATATTTGATATCTCATCCTGAGATTGGGGGCATATACTGTACATACACTTATCCAATCAAACTAGCAACTAGCTAACTCCACCCATCATGTAAACCCAAACTTGAGAGAGGTGTTGTGGATCGTAGCAGCTAGCAGAGCGATGTCATAATACGAGGTGTGTAGTTGGACTTATTAATCTGTACCTCGTGCTGCTCCTCCTGATCCAACAATGTGGGTGAGGGATGTGTGGATGGAGGCCGACAGTCCTCTACAGCTCCGTATCTCTCTACAGCTGATGCCCCGCAGACATATTCAGTTGTACTCAGAAATACAGCACCTTACGGCAGCTAAAGACGCGCTAACTGCTGTTTCACTGGGCCTCTTTGCTGTGTTCAGGGTGTAAAATGTAAGCTAGGCTACAAGTTTGAAAATGATAAAAAACAAAATCTTGGGGTGTGGGGTTAGAAAGAAGTGAGCTTACCAGACCTCTGCAGCCCACGCCTCATCTCTGCTGCAGGCTAGAGGCTCGAGGCTACATGAGCTGCTACTAGCATAACACACCTGAATCTCTGAATCCAACTGTCAGCGGCCGAGTTGCATTGTGGGTAATGTAGGCGCAAGGTTTTGACAGGGAAGAAGAATGTGTGGAATAAAAAAAAAGACCACATCTCTGGTTCTGCTGCATCGATTTTGATCCTTTTATGTAAACTGTCCATCTTGAGTCTGACAGTTTTATAGGAGTGCAATGCTAAACCGGCAGAGTCCTGTCAACAGTATGAGAGGCCTTCACAGGCTCACATGGGGCAAGAGACAACCATACTGCTGACTGATATGAGGATATTATTGCTAATGTTTATTAATCAAAAATAACAACCTTTAGTTAAGCAGGAAGTCTGAGTTATTATTTATTATCTCTTTCACTGCAATCATGTGTTATCATGCAGGGCTGAGAGGGATCTAGTTTGCATTCCAGCCTGCAATTACAGAGGAATTAATCAGCAAAATCACGTTAATTACAGTTTGGGTAAAATGAAAATCTGTACACTCTCAGCCATCCGTGAGACAATCCATTTAAAGATTTAATAGTATTTTTATTGTATTTATGTATATAATGAATAACTGCATATATTATGTATTGCACATTATATAATTATGTATTTTCTAGAAGCTTATCTAGGAGTTTAGGTTATTAATGCTATCGCGTGTAGCATTAATTTATTCATTAAACCTTTTTATGTACATGTATCTATGCCTATAAAAATACACAGAAATATAGAACCACCGCCTCAGCAAACATTCGGGGGCTTTTGCAGAAGAGGAGAAATAAAATGGAAAAAGGCCAGAAGCACTTTGCTCCTTGGTAGTTTATTCTTTACTGGCAGTGCACTACTGATGCTCCCAGAGGCAGCGAGCAGCTCCCTGCACACTGATGGAGCACTGTCAAAACATCAGTGTGAGTGTGTGTGTGTGTGTGTGTGTGTGTGTGTGTGTGTGCGCTATATGTTTGTGAGTGAGGAATGTAGAAAGAAACCTAGAGGAGGAGGGGGGGTGTACTGTATATAGAGAAGAAGAATGGAAGAGCATGAAAATGGAGGATAGCAACTCACTCTACCTGTGTGTGTGTGTGTGTGTGTGTGTGTGTGTTTGGGGTCTGCGGGGGCTCCCTCACTCACCCGATGTACTGCAGTGGATGGCTCTGATGAATAACAATCCTACACGTGGGGCACGTGTTGTTTTCTTCCAGATACTTCACTAGGCAGCTTCTACAGACTGGAGACACACACACACACACACACACACACACACACACAGGGGAGATATGGTTACTCTCCAAGCTACAGATTTATAAATTAAGCCTCCAAGGGGGGGGGAAAGGGCCAGAGCACAGTGATTGACTTCCAGCTTTTGACATTAGAGTCAAACACAATAACAAACACATATAGCCAATCTAGAACAGGTGTACAGCTGTCATTGGGTGACTGGCTGAACAGGAGAGGAGGCATATTGGATTCACACTGGCCTAAATGAACTGAATTTGTCATGTTTCCTCTAATTTATTGCATTTGATGGATGCAGTACTTTTTGTACTTCTATCTGTGTGACTTTAGGATATCTGTGTTTCTTTTGTTTCACATGTGATTATAGTGCACTTGGACACCTCCCACCCTTGGATCCATTATCCAATAGATTTGAAATCCTGTTCTTTGGTCACTGTTTACAATTTCTTGAATCAGGTGCAATGTTCGTTGTTTCATGTTGATTATTCACAATGAGTTTAACACTATGGCTTTTATTTATTTACTGTACACAGAAGTGTCACCACACAACTACAACCAACTATCATTTTACTTATATTAATATGTCAAGTCTATTTCCTATTAATGAATTCATTATTTAGTCTATAAAATGTCCGCAAATAGTTAAAAATGCCCATCACAATTTCCCAGATCCCAAGGTGACATGTTCAAACTGATTGCTTTGTTAGACCAATTGTCTACACCGCAGGATATTCAGTGTAAAATTATATAAAACAGAAATTCTGTCAATCAAAAAACAAATTAATTGACTCGACAGTAAAAGGAACAAAGCAATTAGAAGGTGGGAATTCGGCAGAAAAGAGATGTGCACTCTGACAATGAAAACACACTGTTGACTAAAGCACTGGTTTTACAGCTGTTACAACATTCTGACTTTTGATGAATAATTTAATGTTTAAACATAAATCACTTGACCTTTCACCTATGGAAAACCTTCATGTGCATAATACGGGACATATTTTTAAGAACCAGCACTGTAATTCCCTGCACACAGGTCTCAGTCAAATCCATCTCCACCTGACATTTTTTATTGCAGTCTATCAGAACAGCTGCAATGGTGACGTGATGTGAATCTCTTTGTCTCAACTCTCCAACGCTGGAGCTCGTTTCCAAAGTGAGAGGGAGAGTCAAAGCGTCTCGTCTAGACTCTGATGTTTACAGTGGGCAGAACAGCTCCCATCTGTGGTAGAAGGACTCCCTCTGGTGGACAGACGAGGTATTACACCGTCTGGGTTCATCTTACATGTCTATTACAAGTTGATTGTTCTTTCATAATGCTGCACGCTCTTGTTAACATTTAGATATTTAGTTCAGTATCTTGTTTGGAGCCGATTAGAATTGCTTTATGCTGCAAACATCAGCAGGGATGAAAAGTTAGTTGTTGTTTGGTTTTGCTTATCTAAAAAGATGCAGTAAAGTTAGTAAAGTCAACTTAGGGTGCTCAGAATCTGGTGTTAGGATTGGTCCGGGGGGTTTTCTCACTTTAAATAAACAAAAAAGCTTTCACTTCAGTCTGTTTCAGGCGAACCAGAGAGCGACTGATTGGTCCACGCCGCTCCAGTTCGATTCGATTATTCTCACCGACCCAAATGCACTGTACCAGGAATAAATGTGTCGATTCGATTTAACAGCTCCAAACACAGTGGGGGGTGAGAATGCCTTTAAGCTCAAATTCCACAGACCCCTTTCATTATTATCAGTAGTACCTTTGGAGCTCACTTACAGAGCCCTACATGGCCAGGCTCCACAGTATATCAAGGACCTTCTGCACCCCCACACCACGAGGCGAGCTTTACCCAGGGTTTTCTAAGTGTACCTCGGGCACGTTTTAAGACTTGTTCCTTCCAGTCGGCTGCTCCTAAGCTTTGGAACAGTCTCCCAAAAAGTTTGAGGTCTTATTTATTTGATTCTATTTGATTTTATTTCCTTGACTGTGAAGGACTTTGTGACTGGTGTCTGTGAAAGATGCTATATAAATAAACTTGGCACTAACCACCAGCATTTGTCTTGATGTCAGTATAACTATACTGTTAGCTCTGCCCTCTAACGACTTGTGAGCATTAAAGGGCACTTAAGGTTGCAGATGAGGCAATCAGGCTGCAGCCTTGTCGACTCAGTGACCCGCCAGGCATTACAAAACGGCCCATTCAAGGTCGTACTGCTTTGGTTTCGCTCCAGCAGGCAGTAAAGCCAATAATGCAGAAGGCTTTGTCTGTAGAGGCACTAGGAAGCTTCTGTGGCTGCTCAACAATGTCCAGCACAATCTGACCAAGCATGGGATGGTTTTAGAAATACTGAGGCTGAAAAGTATATGAGGCCTCGCTAGTTGTACAGGAAGTGTCTGGCAAGATGGTTGAGGAATCTAAGAGGAAGCTCTGCCCTAAAACTTGTTTCACAAGAGCAATGAAAGGTGCCAAAAAGCCCTCAGATCGTCCACAGCTGCATTTTATGTATTTTTCTACAACAGGGTGTTTTTTTTGCCCAGATATTGTTATGCACAATTACTCCAGCTTAATTGTGTAAGTGTAAATTCATTGGAAAACAAAAACTTTCAGTCGGATGTAGGATCCCAATCTAAATGTTTAGCTCCATGTGAAATCACTGGTTCAGTCCTGTCTTTCAACTAAGAAACCATGTGAAACTGAAGCCCTTCCTTTGACCCCTCAATTAATGTACTGCCTTTTTGAAGCTTGTTGCACCTTCAGAACATTCTCCTCCAAGTCTGAAGCAAAATCATCGTCTCGTTTATTTCCTCTTTTTCTTTTCTCCCCTCTGCAAGGCGCTTTGTAACTTCTGTTTTGAAAAGTGCTACATAAATACTTTAGTCATATTTAAAGATAATTGGACACCAACACACACAACGAGTTTGAATGAGTCAAGCAGCTGAACAGGCCTCAATTACTGGCTCGCTGATCAAAATGCACATTTAAATTGGCAGCTGATTCAACTTTCCAAACCCCTGCAAAAACTCCAATTGTTAATTATGTTCATATTCCAAATCATGTTAATTAAATGTTTAATTAAAAAAAACAAAGAAAATAGGCCCATGTGGTTTTTGTAAGGCCTTGCCATTTTTATTTTTGAACTGCTACAACTGAGGCACAGCGAGCATTTTCATTTGAATTTCTCTCTGCCTTTGAAGAATGTTGGATTTCTGCATTTGTTTGCTCTTCAAACACCATCAACTGAAATATATTCACTACTGATGTGTTATGAACTTCACAGCCTATATGATTAGAGATTGTTAAACACACAGAACAGAAGGTATTAGCATTTGTTTGTTAGTAGAAAGTGGATAAATACCAGATACACACTCAGAGGCCACTTTATTAGGTACACCGGTACAATCTTATGCAATCCAATACAACAGCTCTGCCATAAATTCTACCTTTACAAAGTTTATAAGTAAATAACAAAGTGTATAATGATTTTGGTGATAGTTCATAGTTAAAAGGTGATGTTGTACTGGACTAATTTTTTATCCTCCCTATTCATGTACATGAGGGGTACAGAATATTAGAAACACCTCTGAATATACTGCAGTCCAGTACAACACCACCACTATCTATGACCTTGATAATAAACATTTCCGACAATGCCACCAAAATCTGAATATATTATAAACTTCGTAAAGGTAGAATTTATGGCAGAGCAGGTGTATTGGATTGCATAAGGTTGTTATTATTAGGTGTACCTAATAAAGTGGCCACTGACTGTACTTCAGCAACAGAGATTTATAACTCTCTGAGAACTGCTAAAGAATCTCTACTAAAGTATCTCCACTCACTCAAACTGTCATCACCAGCAGGTGGTGTAACTAGTGTAAAAATAGTTAACTTCTTAACTAAGTCCAATGAGGTCAAAAAGATGCTTTCAGAGCTTTAGGAATCCAAATACAATACACTCCACATGAGCGGCTTCATTATGAACACGTTGTCAGAGAATCAAAATTTTAAGTCTAAGTACCTACAGTTGCCATTGCTTAAAAATGCATTTTCCCACCATCTTGTATCCAGCTGTTCTTCGGGAGGCGACGTCAGGTACCTGACTCCTGAGATGCTGAATATATTTAATTATGTATACTAGCTATATACTATGTATAACACGAAACACAAAATCATTTTGTAAAATGTGTTTGAACAAATATAAAACCGGACACGTTTGCACTTTCAGATGCTGTGTAAAGATGTGATGTCCCAGTAAAACAAACAGACAGGCTGCTGTTCTGTCCTCTGTTTTTGTCTCTGAAACTGTATGAAAATAACTGTTACAGCTAATTATTCAGGTTAACTTTGCTGAGGCATACATAAACATGCAGAAAACAGACTGATTACACTGGATAAATCAACACTGAATACCAACAAAAAAAGAAGGATTAAGATTGACTGAGAAAGAGGGGTTTCACATGACAAAAACATCTGATAAATATAATCTTTCCCCTGTTCATCGGGTTAGAAGACACAAGACTCTAAAAAATTCTTCATACAACCAGCTTTTAGGCTTGAGAAGCTCTATATAGAATGATAGCTGAGGCTTTGACCACACAGTATAATGACTGTAACTGAAGATGCAAACAGATGGTATTATCCTACTTTATTGCAGATACCCTGCTAATGATGTAGCAGTGTGTGAATGAGAGATGACATCTTCTCACCTTCTTATGAGGGCAAATAAATGTGCAGATTACCTGACAGTGACTAGACTCATTTCCTGTGAGTCTGCGTGTGTGTGTTCACTTCAGGTTAAAAGGCACTGACTTCCAATTTGCTAAAATGACATTCATATAAAACATGAGTGGTTTGTTTTATGGGTGATGTTGTGCTATACATAAATAAAAATGAAGGGAAACATCAAGTTTCAAGTGGGTTGAGAAACTAAGTCCACAGCAGAGTGCATAGTCAACCCAGGCAATAGACAGATCAGGCACTTCATAGCTGGTGGTGTGACAGACCATACAGACTGCAGGCAGTGTTGTAAGTCAAAATACAGCTAGGAACAGTGCTGCAGGGATCATAGAGGCATCACTCTGCCTCCAGGATTCTTCCCATCAGGGATAAATCCTGAAGGCAACTCCTTTTGAGCCAAGAAAAATCTTTGGAGACAAACACAGCCACCAATGTGTCAGATAAACAAGAGAAACTGATGAGACAAAAGCAAGAAGAGAGCTGACAACAAGAAAGAACAACAGGGATGAAAACCAAGAGATGAGCTGCAGAACTGAAAAAGTACTTGAAGTCACAAAGAAAGACAGGAAAAGAGAGTGTGTGTGTGTGTGAGGAGGGACCTACAGGTGTGTAAGCACTCTGTGACGGTGGTGGCGTCGATCAGGTAGCCCTCACACAGACGACATGTGATGTGGGCGTTGATGTGACACAGCTTTATCTTCCTCGTCAGCATGTCGGGGTTCTGCGGGAGAAGAACGAAACAAAACGAAGAATTAAAGCTTAAAGCAAAAGTTCAAGTAAAGATTCTTCAGGTCATGTTGAATCATTCTGAGCATACTCAAATGTTGGCATCACTTTTATTGGCAACTAAAACTTCAAAACATTTCTTTTGTGCTGTTCCAAACTACTTCCCCTCCTCCATTTACAAGTATACAGTATTTCAGTGAAACACTACAATATGAAAGTACTATTTCCACATTAAAACATGAATACAGTAATATGTTCAGTCTGAGTTTTTTTTTTTGTTTGCCACGGAAGAACATCTAACCAACTACATGCAACTACTACAAAAACTTCTACAAAGCTTCCAAGACTGAATGCAGTTTTTGAGGAGTATCTTTTACAGTAAAACTGCTACGTTTAAGGAAAACATTACCGACAAGTAAACAAATATAAAATAATTCATGTTAATCAGCAACTTGTATTGTGTCTTTTCTGACATTGCTTTAGAAGCAGGGTTCATACAGCTTTTAAGAGTAAAATTCAAGCACTTCTCAAGCACTCTCAAGGTACCTAAAACAAAAATTTCCAGACTCTCGAAGCCTTTATCATCACATCTAAATTGTTACTATAAATGCCAGGAGACAGAAAACAAATATGACGACGGGATCGTTTCATTTTAAATATTAAAATATGTTTGGTTGGACTTCCGGTATGGCGCAGAAGCAAGCAGCAGCGGCTCCCAGACGGTCTTACTTCCCCGCTAAATAATTCAATTCAGTTTTATTTATATAGCGCCATATCATAACAAAGTTATCTCAGGGCACTTTTTCGTATTGAAAATAAGTACTGGTTATCTGGATATCCAGGTATAAATGTTGTTTTCTGTAGCATGAAAGGGGGAAACAAAAGAAAGACGAGGAAATTCCCAACAAAACCCGAGGATAAACGATAAATCACTGATTGAAAGTGAGGACACTGGCGACGACGCTAGCAACCAAGCTGAGCACGAGGCTATGGAAGCCATTCAAGCTAACATCATTGCCGAGATAAAGGCGGTTCGCTCAGACGTGAAAAAAGATTTTACCGAAACTATTGGATTACCGAAGAGGTAACTGGCGGACTTCAGAGAAGAAGTTGGTCATTAGCTAAATGCTATCGTCACTGATTAAAAAGAAATAACGGACAGAGTCGAGGAGACGGAGCAGAGAGTAGCTGACATGGAGGAGTGGAGCGCCGAATTCAAGGAGGTGCAATCCAAAGAGAGCATTCAGGCTCAGCTAACGGACCTGAAGGCACGTTCACGAAGAAACAACATACGTATCCATGGAATCCCGGAGGGAGCTGAGGGAGACGACGTACAGGAATTCTTAGAAAAGTTTATTAATACTGAACTGTCCCTCCCTAACACACCCCTCGGTATACAACGCTGTCACCGGTCCCTTGGATTCAAACCTCCACAAGACTCCAACCCGAGGTCTATGGTCGTCTATTTTCTGGACTAAAGAAGAGTGTTTTTGAGGAAGACTACCCGACCGAGATACTCATGAAAAGAAAGGCTTACTCCACCATCAGAAAGGCGCTTAAAGAAAAAGGGTTATCTACAGCAGCGCACCAGAGGTGATGGGTGACCTAAAGAACAGAGCATTAATCCCGAACTGCCCTGGAGTCGAGACCCCCGCGGAACGCAGGCCTACACCCACGGCGAGACTGAGACAACCTCCCTGGGAAACAGCAGGTGCAACATCACGCCGACACCGAGAAGGACGCTTGAAAAACATCCAGGATAAGCTAAAGGGGTTTCGACGCAACGAAGACGCTACATAAAAACCGCAGGTATTATGAACCTTTCAAAGAGTCCGGTAAGATTATATCGTAACACCAGGTCGGATTAAACTACAAAATATATTGGGTGACGAGGTAATTTTTCGTATTATAAGTTTAAGATACTGAAATTGACCACACATCTGGGCATTTATGTTTGTTTCTTTATGTGCACTGCTCTGATTTCAACCAATCGGAGCTTTCGGTTTGCACGAGAAGGGCCCCCTTCGGGGTTAGGGGCTTCCCCTCCTGAATTTGAAGTTAAATTCATACTTAACAGATGGAAGTCATTAATGTTAATCGTGTGGGTTTATATGTTATTATGTCTCACTTTGATTCACAGACAAAAGTTCTTTTGTTCAGGCCATCAAGGGATGTTTAAATATCTAGGTATATTTTTTTACTGTTCTGTTGGCTGAAATGCTGCACCAAGAATACAGAGTAATCACCCTTAATGTGAATGGGTTACATAATCCTATAAAAAGAAGTAAGGCAATTGCTAAAATGAAAAGAGAAAAACTAGATTTTCTGGCAAGAAACACACCTCTTGAGTATTTAACATGAGAAGTTGCGGAAAATGGGATTTAAAAACATATTACTCCTCTTTCGAAAGGGGAAATACGAGGGGGGTAGCAATACTAATTTCAAACAAAGTAAACTTCCAGTTTTCCTCACAAATTACTGACAAAGAAGGCCGCTACTTATTGGTCAAAGGTTTTATTGACCATAGAGAAGTTACTCTACTAAATGTTTATAGACCACCAGGAAATGATAGGTAGTTGATCAAGAGGATTTTTAATATGATACGTATGGAAACATCAGGTGTGCTGATTTGTGGGGGGGACTGGAATATCTGTATCTGTATAATATCATATTTGACTCTGAAATTATTTCTTTGCTTTTTTTATTTTTAATATGTGTATATGTATATTTTGTTTGGGGAACTTTGTTTTATTTCCTAATAATATCAAAATGGACCTTGGAAGACTTAAAATTACCCCAGTGCTGCATGAATCAGTCATGGACTATAAAGATCTCTATGATTTAGAAGGACAATCACGGACATAAAAGAACCTCGGACCTTGATACCGCGATGTAACCTATCTTCTTTTCACTTTTTGTTTACACAATGTTAAGCTGGCCCTGTCTTGGTTTGTCAGTTCTGCTTTTGTCAAAATAAAAATAAAAAAAGAGTTTTGGTTTACATGAATGATTGTGTAGATGAAACACCAGATTGTGTTGGGGGGGAAAAAATCAAGCATTTTTCAAGGAGTATATTCGAATTCAAGCATATTCCTAACCTTGAAAATATAACAGTTAAAATTAAGCATTTTCCAAACTTTCAAGACTTTGTACAAAGCCTGTAGAAGGAAACCCTACTTTAACGGGGAGGCAGACTGTCCTGCAGGTACCAAGGGGACCCCTCCACCAAAAGGGGGCGTGCGGGGGAGAGTGAGTGCCAGTGATCAATAAGCAAGTTCCATGTTTTTGTGACCAATCATTGTTTTACATTTTGGTAGATATGAACAAAACAGGGAATCCATGCTCACGGGGACAGAAGCGTTTTCCCAGAAAGCAAATATAAAATAAATCCTAAAAAAGGAAATGCTTAGCTTATTGCTCATTTTACACCCCAAGACAGTGAACCAAGATCAGCTGTACTTCAGTTCAACATGTACCTGCACGATCACAATCAGACAAGCAGGGCTGACAGGCAGCGACAGGGAGCTAAGTGGGTGATTCATGCTTTGAAAGATGTACATGAGAGCGGTGTTGAAGGCAGTGCTTTGCTATACAGAAGCTAAGTGTGTTGAGTAATTGAATGACTGTGGTTGCACTCTGTAGCATCATCAAGTCACTGGGTGTCCTCTCTGTTCTCACAGAGCTGAGCAAACAGAGGCTCAGCTGATGCTTGTCAGCTCAGAAATATCAACAGCCACCAGCAGCTGATATGGTTTGTGTGTGTCGACGTTTCAATTACTAACAATGTGGTTTGGTTTTACTAATGATCTAGTCCCTGATTTATTATAGAGCCCCTCGTTTTATATATATAGTTTTACAGTTGTAGTTTGAGTGGCTTGCTTTAAAATCTATCAACAGCGCCAGTCTGTCCAGCTTTTATAACCCAGATGAAGTCTGAGTTAATAAAAATACACACACACACACACACACACACACACACGTTCCGTCCTCTGTATGTTTTGGGGGGGAAAACTGAATTTGTATTTTGATTTACAGCTGTGTAATTCTAATAAAAAGACACTAGAAGTGAAGATCAATGAAAGCTAAAGAAAGAGAAGACAGAACATAAGACTCATCTTTCTCTGTCTCTGCATGCTGTTTTTATCTTGTGTTATTGTGGCTTGTAGTTAAAGATGCAGATAATACAGCCTTATCTCCCAGAGACAGTGTAACACACGTACACACTTTTTCAACCACTTAGCGGTCAGTTAATCTATTAGCAATAACGATAAAAATATAGACGTGTTACTTACATTTTTAATTACGTTTGGAGTTACAAGCCAGGTACAGCTATATAAACTGGGGGATAATGAGGTCACGATCCGTTACTATGCAACTGCTGGTCGTCATGGCGTCAGTGCTTGTGAACTACATTCTAAAATAAGTCTGAAACATTTCCACTTCATGTCATATTTTATCCCCATTAACCTCAGGTCCCTGAATGAAATAACTGAACATGAAGGTAGAAATGCCCTCAAATGTTATGTACATACATGTCATGTCGACAGATGTATAAATTGTAGTGCACAGTGTAACTGACAGACTGTTTTATGAGGTGGATCCTACAGAGAATATCACTATCAAGGATAACTTTCAAAATAACAAGAAACCCAAAGAGAATGCTTTCTTTTGATGAAACTAGACTGCCCTCTGGTTTGAGTACAGAGGGAAACCCTGAGGAGGCTGCTCGGCTGTCTGGCCCCACTCGTGGTCTGACTCCCGGAGTCAATTGTATATGATGTTTTTGTCTACCCTACCTACTCTGAACCTGACTGCTTCTGTCTCCCCCATCCATCAAATCAACTCTACTACCAACAGTTTGTTTTCCCAAGATTTAAGAGCTGCTTTGTTACTCAATGTTCCTCTTACTTCTGACACAAAAGAGTTACCCTTCCATTTTAGATTAATTTCTAATAGTATGCAATATTAGGGCTGCAATTAACAGTTACTTTCATTAGTGATTTGCAGATTATTTTCATGATTAATCGATTAATCGTTTATAAAATGTCAAAAAAATGTCCCAAAGTGACGACATCTTCAAACTGCGTCTTTTGTCCGACCAACAGTCCAAAACCCAAATACTTCATTTACTGTCAGAAAGGACAAAGAAAAGCCGCAAATCCTCACATTTAAGAAGCTGGAACCAGCTAATGTTTGACAGTCTAGCTTGAAAAATGACTGAAACGATAAATCGATTATCAAAATAGTTGCCGGTTAATTTTCTTTCAATCGACTAATTGATTAATCCACTAATAGTTGCAGCTCTATGCAATATTCAAACTGACTTTGTTAGCATACTTGCTAGCTTGCCAACTGCAGCAGCTCACCAACCGGTTTGCTTTAACAATAAGATAAAATGCAACTAAAGTACAACTGCTCCTATATTTTTGTTCCAGGCGTCTTGTGGAGTAAAAACACGGTAACTGGCTGACCGGCTTACAGGTCTGAGTGTGTGACAGGCTGACTAACCAACAGACTGCAACAGCAGACAGTTGCAGCCACATCATTAGATGTGAAATTACACCCAGGTACCGCTCAGATAATGGCTGGCTGTGCCTGGTGAGTTAAGACACTGAGACAGCTGATATCCATCATTTAGAGGCTCCAACCTGTTCTGAAATCCTCACTGACTGCTTAAACAGTGAGATCGATGTGAAGAAGAGAGAGACACCAGACAAACAGAGATGTTATTATTATCGTCTTTGCAGACGGACAAGAGGCTCCAATGTCCAGTTGTCAGCTTTTTAAATAACTGAAAAAAGCTTTAGATTGATGACGATTTTTGTCATGACTTTTTAAAAAGATTTCATAAACCCAATATGTCAGATTTAGAGCTGATAAGTTAGTTGATCAAGTCATTTTTCAAGCAGAAATGCCAAATATTCCCTAGTTCTAGCCTTTTTTTTTGTCTTGATAGTAAATTGAATATCTTTGGTTTTTGAAGTGTCGGAGGGACAAAACGAGCAATTTAAAGACGTTACTTTGGGCTTCAGGAAATTGTGACAGGAATTTTTTATTTCATTTTCTGTATTTTTTTTTTTTTTTTTTACTATTTAGGACATTTTATAAATCAAACAATAAATCAGTTATTTCAGAAAAGAATCATCAGATTAATAATAATGAACATAACTGCTAGTTAAAAGTTAAAATCAACATTTGAGCTGTGTAGTTTCAGTTTCCAAGACCAGTATTTATCAAGCTATATTCAAATGTTAAACTTTTGTTTCTCACGTATAATTCCTAAGTAACATGTTGGTCAACATTTGCGATGCACATAAACAGGAAATGCTTTACTCCTAAGAAGACATCTGACTTTTACTAACAGCCAAGACTAACAGTAAGCACCAGTGAGAAACAGCAGTTCTCAGGGTTTCTCAGTATGATGGTTCTTACCCCTAATACCGCCATGCGTCGACTGTGGATGGTGCAGCGGCCCACGTCTCTTCCTGCGGTTGTGCGGCCGACAGTGTTAGCTCCTCATCATGGAGAGCCTCTCATTGGAGCCTACAACAGAGAAAGAAGCAAGTGGCAAAGCTGTTAGGAAGATTCATTCTGAAATCTCACTGATGTTGTTACAATCTTGGCAATATCCAAAAATAGTATTCTTGGAGACAAAAGAATACTACCTGTAACCAGTTCAGCTTTAAAGGAATAGTTCAGCATTTTTGGGAAAGAGGCTTATTTGCCTTCTTGCCCAGAGTTAAGATGAGAAAAATCAATGCCACTCTCACGTCTGTCAGTTACATATGAAGTCTCCAGCAGACGGTTAGCTTAGCTTAGCATAAAGACTGAACTAGCCTGGCTCTGTACAAAATCTGCCAACGAGCACCTCCAAAGCTCACCAATTAACACATCAGTACAAAAACCCAAGTGTAAAAACAACAAGGGTTATGTGCTGGACTATTTCTTGGCCAGGAGCAGTAGTAGCAGCAATATTATGTCACATAACACCCCGTAAAATGGGAGAATTGTCGTTTTTACACTTTGTTTTTTGTACACATTAAATACATGAGATATAGTGTGTTCATTTGTGAGCTTTAGAGGTGCTGGTAGGTGGACTTTGAGCCAGGCTGGCAGTCTTAAATCATTTAACTCTGCAAGAAAGTGAACAAGCATATTTCTAAACGTGTCGGACGCTCCAAACTTTGGTTTTACTGAGCGACCAAAGAAAAGAAAGCTACCTACAGAGTGAAACTGCAATGGAAACCTCAACGAATAAAAACTTCACTGTACCACCCACGCTGTTTGATTGACGAGCCAATGCTTGGCAAGAGAGAACAAACAAAAGGAATGTATTACCGCTTTACCACACATGTTTAATACAGTACAGTGTTCCTGAAAGTTGTAGTTGTCCTCCACAGAGGGCAACAGATTTCCTGGCAGCAGTGACTAGTCCTGTCCTGCCGTCACTTTGTGTGATTCATTGCTTAATTGTAGGAGTCCGACCACTCCAGTCACGATGGGAGAGGGAATGCCAGGCGAACACCCACCACTGTTTCATCCTCCTCCAAACACACATGTAAAAAAAAAACTGCCTTTAAAGTCTCCGGTGACAACAGTAAGTCTGCCAGCCTGCCTCTGTCTGCTCATCAGACCATGAAATTAGCCCAGTTAGTCGACAGAGATGAAATGTGGCAGGGGCTGCTGGGGACACACACACTGTACTGCTGCCTATTAGAGAGCCGTCATGCGCTGATGAGCTTCACACAGATGTTATCGTCACATGACGCCCGGCGACTCCTCGGTGATGTAATGTTTTATTTGAGCGTCGGTGGGGTTGAGCTGAGGTCACGTTCGCACCGCGCATGTTTGCAGCAAACTCAGGAGTGTTTCCTCTGTTTGTTTGGTTTGCTTAACAAGTGTGAGAACATTAACTGTCTGTACTAACAACGTAGGTGGTTGTGGGTATAAGAAGACAGATGTTGACATCTTCCGTCAAGCAGTTACGTATGCTTGAAATGCTCAACGTGTGAAATGTGCTTCTTTTTTGACAGTATCAAGGGCAGATTTGACATCTGTCCTTGATACTGTCAAAAAAGAAGCACATTTCGACGTAAAGGAATAAAACTATAGCGATTGTCTCACCAAAACTCTCTAAATGAGCTACATTATATAGCCAAAAGTGTGTGGACACCCAAACAAAGTATATGGACACCCAAGCATCAGATCTTGCTGCTTTTGAAAAGATATTTGCTCAGTTTCTGTCCTCTGCAGCACTCGTGGTAGTGTTCTTGAACACTCCAGGATGACTAGAGGGATAAAACTGGAGGCAAAATATATAGAAAAGATAAAACATAACAAACCACCTCAGAGTTCAGTTCATTCGCTTCACTTCTGAACTGAGGCTGCTGCATTCAGGGTCATTTAAGGATACCAGTCAAATGAAAGCTGGACACATTTATTAATTAGCCAGCCTGCATCCACCACAAGATATCAGGTTCAGTGGCCAGGGATCGTTGTTGCATGTCAGACTCCTTATTTCCCGTCCATCTCAACTGTCAACAGTGCAGTGAAGGCAAAAAACATCAGGACAGCAGCAGAGTTAAAGCAAACTTTAATGCTTTAGTGCAATTGTGCCAGTTATCCTTAAATAGGGAAAAGCTCCATCTTATATCTTGCAGAGCATATAACCACACAAATATTATTTGTTTCTTCACTTTTGTTGTCTCTCATATCCACTTAGCTTATTTACACTCTATATATAGGGCGTTACATTATTTCCATGTATGTATCGTCATACAAAACACCAGCTGGGAGTCAGAAGCAGGCCATATAACAATAGCCTGATAACAGACAAATGGGCTGAACCAACAGTCCTAAACGCAAATATTCAATTTACAATCGGTAGAAGACAAAAGAAGCCAGCAAATATTCACATTTAAGAATCAACTTATCGACCAATTCAGTGACTAATTGTTGCAGCTCTAGGAAAGTTATATCCAAACAATCGGAGGGAAAACAATTTAAACATCAACCTACATTAAGAAATAATATCTGTTAGTATTAAGAGCTCCAGAAGACTCAGACATTAAGTAAGAACTTCAGATGAAAGTAAAAGGTATCTGATGGCCTTTTTGTCATACTGTAGTGATTCACAATGAGACTGTGGGTTCATCATCACACATCCACCCACTGAAACCTGTCAAGCAGCAACTGTTTCCCACAAACCCACTGACACACTCTCCATTCACACCACCGGCACATCCAGAAACCAGTCGCTCTGGTTTTAGCAATCATGTTCTACGACAGCAACATCAACCGCAAATATCATATCACTTGTTTCCTTGTGTGTTGGATGTGGTGCATGCTTCATATTTCGGCTGATTAAAGCAACACAACTAATGACATGTTATTTAATGTGAGAATAACTTACTGTAGAGCATTAATGTAGAGATAATGACTGTAGATAAATGCTGATGCTTAGTGTCTCATGATGTAGTTCTTTAATGGCTCCAAGAAAACACTTGAAGAAACTAAATTTGCTCTTGAGAACTTAAAAGTTAATAATAAACTTATTTATTATAAGTCTGCGGGGTCACTGTATGCACATTTGTACAGATGCTATATGCATGTTTTTCATATGATTTTTGGTAAATAAATGCTTGTGGCTAATATTTACCAGATTTATCCCCTTCAGCTGCTTTTTCTCATAAGGAGAAACAATATATAATATATATACAATGACATCCAAACAATCGCAAAGATTTCTAGCAGAGAAATGTTTCTCTCTTTAGACTTTATACAACTACCAGAATTCCCCACAAATGGTCATATTATGCTGAAGAGGATCACTGATATTACTGGTGCATATGAGTGGGACTGAGTGATACTCAACTTACTTACAAATCTGGCCCACGACAGGGTGCCGGGGTGGCCCGCAGACCATTTTCTAATTCACAATGAAAATAAATTGATTCACACTGGGAATTTTTTGTTCATACTAATTAGTAAATGTTCAATAATGTCCCTTGGCTGTTAAAATTGCATATTAGCCTACCAGCGATCTGTGCAGTGCAAGTGGTGACACTTGATTTCTGCAAAAAGTTCACGTACACCTGACCTGCGCAGGGCACATGGGAGAAGTTTGCCTTCAGGGCTGTCTGCCTGGCAGAAATTCCTGAGGACAAACTTCTCCCATGTCTTGGCAAAGATGAGTGAGGACAGCAAATGTTGAAAGGCTATCAATGAAAACAGGCAGTTCAATGAAAAATGGACACATGAATGTCTTTATTTTGCCACCTCACACCAAACCACTGTGTTTAATTTGCCAAATGACAATTGCTGTATGCAAGGTTGCTAATATCACGAGTCAAAACATGCTAGCTTCAGTGCAGCTGGTAGATATCTGATAAATATTATTAATGCTTGTTTATTAACTGGCCCCTTGCCTCCTGTCATTTGGCAAAAGTGGCCCCCAGGCAAAGCAAGTTGAGTATCCCTGGACTATACTGTCAAAACACTGAGGTGATTCACTACACTTAGTTTGACCTGACCTAGTTCATGTCAAAATATATTTTTAAAATCCACCAGAATTTGTTTCCAGTCATCTTTTACATAATTGTCAGGACTGTGGCATGAATCCTCTCTTTGCTTGTAATGCTCGTGAATGGAAACGTGTTGCACCAGTCCCTCTAGACAAGAGGATCAGCCAAATGCCTTAAAAGTAAAACATTTTGAGGGTTGATTTCATTTTTGGTGTCCTTGTATAACAATTTGAAAGCAGAGAGCAGAGTCTAGCTGCCTCTTAGGAGAGCAGAAATAACAGCGCAGGTGAAGGATGAGAATTTCAGTGGTCTAACTGTTTCAGGGTGAGAGGTCAGTTGCCCTATTTGATCCCTGAGAAGTACCAACTGTGCATATAAAATGACTTTTCATGGCAGCAAGTTCCTTGTTACAGTCAGCCAAGCACAATTTTATACAGCTTATAATACATTTTGTGCTATCACTTTACCAACTTTAATTTCAAAAGTGCTAAATAAATAATGTAAATAGGTGGAAGATCTGAAGTATGTAACTATGAATGGGAAACAAATTCACATGTGCCCCTATAGCAATGTTTAAAAAGATTTAGATAACCAATAGAACGCAATATCTAGTTGGCAGCAACTTAGTGCTGGACAGACAAAATCCTGTGCACTGACTGCCCCAAAGCAACAACCTATAAACCATAGAATACAACTCCCGAATCCTTGAGATCAGGAACAGAAACACATCTTTGTCAACAGGCCAGAGGCACTGGTAAATACCAAAATGAACAGCCCACGTTCGGTATTTTATCAGTTTTTACGATTGTGTAGGAGCTCCAAACGATTGTGGTTTATCTGCCATATAAGTTGGTAACCAAAAATCAATGCTTATAAATCTGTTGCAGAGTCTGCTGCTAACGTCAACTTTCTTTAATGTGTGCAAATGAAGCTGCATGCAAAGACCTGCAATTAATGCACAGATATACAGAAGTGATGGACAGTGAAAACTGCATTTCTGGCGACTATAAGAAAAAGTTGCTGTGTGTACCATAGTTCACTTTTGAGACGTGATATTGGCTTTTAAACGTAGTCACTGCTAGCAAAAATGTCAAATCAGAGCTGAACACTAAAAATGTATCTAATTCATTTTTGCATCCGATTGTGGACCATGTATCTAAATACACATTGACGAATCATCTGAGATGAATAGATATAAGAGCTAAGAGAAACAAGCTCTGTAGTAAATGTTTCTCAGTGATTACATCTGTATATTACAGCTGCCCATGTTTTTTATCTACTGGACTCATTCCTTACATACATTATGGACAACTTTTCTGTCCTGTATGGTCATAAGTTGATTTCAATGTAATTGTCAAGTCAAGTCTATTTATAAAGCACATTTAAAAACAACAGCAGTTGACCAATGTGCTGTACAATCAAAGTAGCAAAAACCCATAAAACACAATAAAAACATAAGTACAAAAGACAATAAAATAAAAAAAATGAAAAAATAATAATTAAAAGAGCAACTCTCATACTAAATTAAAAGCCAAGGAATAAAAATGTGTTTTAAGACGAGATTTAAAAACAGGCAATGTAGGGGCCAGCCTGACATGCAGAGGCAACTCGTTCCAAAGTTTGGGGGCTACAACTGTAAAAGCTCGATCTCCCCTGTGCTTCAACCTTGATCTTGGCACAACCAGAAGGAGTTGGTCAGCGGACCTGAGTGACCTTGATGGGACATGTGGGTGCAGAAGGTCAGAGAGATAGGTTGGAGCTAGCCCATTTAATGATTTATAGGCAAACAATAAAATCTTAAAATCAATCCTAAAACGTACAGGGAGCCAGTGAAGGGAGGCCAGTACGGGGGAAATGTGCTCTTGTTTGCGTGTTCCTGTTAAAAGACGAGCTGCAGCATTCTGGACCAACTGCAAGCGTGATAGGGAGGCCTGGCTAACACCAACATAAAGTGCATTACAGTAGTCAAGTCGGGACGAGATAAAAGCATGTATAATCCTCTCAAAATCATTAAATGATAAAAAGGGCTTGACCTTAGATAAGAGCCTCAGTTGGAAAAAGCTAGATTTGATCACAGAGTTGTTGTGACAGTTGTTTGTTGTGACAGTTGTTTGTCCAATTTAAAATCACTGTCCATTAGCACACCCAAATTTTTTACAGTAGGTTTAACGTATGGTTCCAGAGAACACAGGTCCATATGAGGGGCGTCACAGGCACCACTGGGTCCAAGTATCAAGACTTCAGTTTTAGTCTCATTGAAGTTTAAAAAGTTCATGGCCATCCAGGCTTTGATGTCCTTGAGACAGTCCAACAGTGATTTTAAAGGATTTGAATCATTCCGTTTCAAAGGCAGGTAAATTTGAGTGTCATCTGCATAACAGTGGAACGAGATGCCATATTTTCTGAGAACGGACCCTAAGGGGAGCACGTAAAGAGAAAATAGGATCGGCCCAAGAATAGAACCCTGAGGGACTCCACAAGGAAGAGGTTTTGAGGAGGACACAGAGTCACCAAGGCTGACAGAAAAACTTCTGTCAGACAAGTAAGACCTGAACCACTCCAGAGCAATACCTTTAATGCAGACACAATGCTCAAGGCGAGAGATGAGGATACTATGGTCTACTGTGTCGAATGCAGCTGTGAGATCTAAAAGCATAAGAATGGCAGATTTAATGCCTTTATTATATTTTATTTCTGTACTGCTTTGGCAATATAGGTTCCTGATCTGTCATGCCAATAAAACTTATTTTTACCTGCAAAAAATGCATGTAATGTAACAGGTAAAAAATATATATACACATTAAAATGTACAGGTAAAAATGATGAGGTGGGCCACAGGTGAAAGAGAGGAGAAACAACAAAAACAGAACAAAGAAATTTAAATAACGGTCAGCATTGCAGCCTTGACCACATGACCTTTCCTCTCTTTCCTTCACACCACCGTCAGGACAGAGTTAAATTTTTTTACCCCACTTCTGGTAGAAACAGCCACATCATTGTTTGTCCCATCCAAATAATTCCACGCTGTCTTTTAGCGATGTTTACATATTTAAATAATAATATCAGAGTTTACAGTTTGGTATTGTGACAACACAGTACTGCTGCCACACGGGAGCCACACAGCTTCCAGTGCATTATTAACTTTGAGCTACTAATATAATGTAATTCATGCCTTAACCACTGTGAACACACAGATACAAGTCCTCTGGATACAGCCAAGTCTGGAGATTAACAACATTTGCAGTCAATCATGAGCTGAACAACTGTCTCAGTAGCTGATAAGTACACACAGAGACAGACACGCTCAGAAGGAAACACACACTCACACACACACACACACACACTCTGGCATCACAAAGAGCCCCTGTTGGCCTGCCTGTGGGTATTGGAGTGTTTGGCCTTGGTATAAATTGGCTGCCAGCTGGAGCGACGGACACTGAAGGCCTGCATCAGTGGACGGAGCCAGGAGGAGAGGCCTCTTCTTGTGGTGGAAGCTTTGGATTCACTTCAAAACACACACACACACACACACACACACACAAAGTACTAGGCCACACACACACACACACAAAGTACTAGGCCACACACACACACATACTTCCACACTTAGATGCAGACAAGAGTGCACACGAAGCACACAAAAATTTAAACATGCCCTCGGCCCAACTAAGTATTCAGACATGCGCGAGCACACACACATCCACCGTCACACACGCAGTTATTGTCTCCTCTTAATTCTGTTTGATGGCCCTCAATCCTCCAGCCAGGATTCGGTGCCTGGGGAAATCAGGCAGACAATAGAGGCGATCCGAAGAGAGGCAGACTGCAGCCGGCCAGGAGGCCGTACGCGCTGCCAAGAAGCAGCAAACACTTGAATAATTGAGCTTTGAGTTTAGGTTGTGAAGGCCAGGAGTGAAGTTAGTGAAGCTAACGTGTGGTACGCCTCTCAGGTCAGACACAATCACAGAGCGAACAGACCCTAAAGCTGAAACTCCTGCTGTTCACACCATGTTAAGTAGCTGTTTCTGCTTAGGTTTGAAAATACACACTTTGAGATATACATTTTGGGTGTTAATTGAATTGTAGAGTCTTAAAGAAAGACGTGGCAACCATCAAATCATGCATCTGAGTGCATGAGGAGGTCAAGGATTAGACAGCACAGTAGCAACACAATCATTTTGACCAAATTTTCCATGCGCTGTATGATACCAAACTGGTAGCAAGGGTAAGATCTTTTTTCTTCTTCTTTACTTACAAGCTATGAGTGTATCAGAGTGAGCAGTGAGGAGGAAGAGATGGGAGATGGTACATCGAGTACTTCTTCATGTCAGCAAGTCTGTCCCAGAGACAGCAGACGAGAGAAGCAGAGATTCACTCATCTGATCACACTGACAAGATGGAAAACTAAACCACCAGACAAAAACTTCATGTAAAGTTAGTAGAGCTGCAACGATTAGTCGATCGAAAGAAAATTAACTGCCAACTATTTTGATAATTGATTTTTCCAGCAAAAATGTCAAACATTAGCTGGTTCTTAAATGTGAGGATTTGCTGCTTTTCTTTGTCATTTCTGACAGTAAATGAAGAGTCTTTGGGTTTTGGACTGTTGGTCGGATAAAAGAAGCAATTTGAAGACGTCACTTTGGGCTCTGGGAGATTGTGATGAGCAATCACCGGCAGATTAATCGATAATAAAAATAATCGTTAGTTGCAGATCTAAAAGTTAGTCTACCTCGCTCACTGACTCCCATTGCCAGGTAACCTGCCATTGATTGGAGGCAAATTTATGTGACAAAAGTCTGTTTGGTTGGTAAAACTGGTTGGAATCAACCATCCATACACATTTTTTTAAATCACTAGCCAATCTATGGAGAAAAACACATTTTCCATCTTTGCTCATCAGAGAACAAATGCAGAACTAACCCGAGTCAGAGCAAATGTGGAATGATCTTGGGCACCAACTACCAGGAACAAAAACTAGGATCAATGTTGTATGTAGCAGAATGGGTGAAGTTCGACAGGTTTGTATAGTACTTATTTAAAGTCACTAGAGCTGAAACAATTGGATTAATTGCAGCTATGTAGATAATCGATTAATTGTTTAGTAATTTTTCAAGCTAAACTGGCAAATATTCTCTGGTTACAGCTTCTCAAATGTGAGGATTTGCTGCTTTTCTTTGTCCTGCATTAGGAAACTAAATATCTTGGACTCATGATGGACATTTTTACAATATTTTCTGACATTTTAGAGACAAAACTTTAATCCACGAAAACATGGATTGTTGGTTGCAGCCCTAAACACACACTTTCACACTTGAAAACCCTGGATATGAGACAACGTACACGACCCTTTTTGAACATTCACACATGGGTAGAGGGTAAATAAGATCTCGATCTGCTAATGTAGTTCCATACACATCATTTGCAAACTATACACTTAGACTAGAGCTAGGAGCTGAACAGGGACGTCAACAATTGCTTTTTCGTTATGTGATCACCTTAAGAGAAGGTTTTGCCACCACTAATGCTCTACAATCAACTTCAAGCACCTTTGTGATCACTGAATATATGTCTGAGAAGGCTAGAAGTTACTGTAATTTTAAAAAACAGGGTTACTTTGGTAATTTTATAGTTACCCATGAATTATTTTTGCAACCAGTCTTCTTCCTAATTGTTCCCTTTCATACCAAAGTTAAGCTACTTTGATGTGAGCAGAGATTACTGCACTAAACTCAGGCCAGAAGCCGAGTTATGAAACTTGTATTGACCCCATTCACACCAGTTGTTACCATGTCCTTCAGTTTGTGCCTGAATAAACACACCAAAAAAGGTTTGTTATGTTATTTTCATCTTTTATAAAAGCTCAAGCGCAAGCATTTCATGACCCAGACTCGTCTTTATCATCAGCACAACCTGTTTGTTCATCCAAGGTCACAGCGATGACGCAAGCCACGTCTGTTTTTCGACTGTTCTGCTTGAGTAACTATCTATGAAGGCCAGAATGATCCTGTTATTGATCGCAGGACCCGATGCCCTCTGAGCGAGCAACATAATCACTACACAGAATGTGGAACTCCTGTTTACTTACTTGGTGGACCTTAAATGTTTTCCACAAATTTAACACAGCGAGATTAGACAACCTGTTTAAAGCGAATTCAGTATCTCAGTGTTAAAAACATGTTATTGTGCTGCTTGAAGTAGAATGAAACACATAAACAATAACTAACTGTGTCTAACTGTGTGGACCACTGGTGGTTTTTATTATGTAGATCAGTTTTAGTCATGTGTAGCTCAAGATGGGATGAACGGATCCTAGAGGGGAAACTGGGCAGATTAGAGCAGCAACACTATCTGGGTTAGTGGTTTCTTTCTGTTACTAGCTCCATCGGTAAACTGCACTCATGCTAAAAGGGTTAGGGATTCCCACCAGAGCCACTAGTACAAAAACGCATACACTCATGACACTGTAAGGAGCTTTGGATAAATGTTTCCACTAAATGGCATATGCTATTAGCATCGCCAAATGGGCTTGTTATCCAGCTCCTTCAAGTTATTAAACACAGGCGCTATTATGGAGCATGGGGTGGTCCTACTGTGCAGAGAGAGAGAGACACACACAAACGCAGCCTTCACATAAGGAGAAGCTATCTAACAGTAAACAGTCTCAACACCCAGAGGCTTGGGACACACTGGCCACCCCAACGGCAAGAAGACAAAAGAGATAAGCTTCAAATGAGGAACAGAGGCTCTGCAGAAATCTGTTGAAACATGTCCTCTCTACTTCTCTCTATCCCCATCTGCTAAAACTAAATAAATTGAGACCTGATATTTACATTTTCTTATAATCGGCTTCCTCAAATGACTAGACTTCACTTGACTACTTCATTTTCAATTAATCATTTAAGTCAAACCTGCAATAACTGATTGGGGGCAGCGGAAACAAGTTGTGAACACAGCGTTGACATGTTATCCCCTTTTAAAGTCAAGATGGAATAAAAAATTACATTTAACCCTTTTAATCACATCTCCAGTCATATTGTGCACCTATTTAACAATATATATGCCAAAATCAATTTTTGTATTCTTCTATCAAAATCCAATCATGTTTTCGTCCTGTAAAACAAAATGTGACTTGTGCTTACGTGAGCTTGAACCAGCCAATTTCAACCAATAATAAATCAATCAATCTTTAACTTTTAGCGGCACACAGCTAAGAATCGTTAGTTAGCTAGCTAGCAACCGCATGGTACTTTTCACTGTTCAAATCAAATTCCTCCCAATGTTATGTCCCACCTGCCAATCCTGTTTCACCTTGAAATACGTCACGATACGGAAGCTAGATACTCTCGAAATGCCGTTTCCTCTCGACTTTAAGTTGATATGGTGAACGAGTCAACAAACTGTTGCCTATTTACACATCCAGCAGTTACAAAGCATCATCACTATTCATTCAGAGTCGTGTTTGTGTCCACCTGCTGAATGTAAGTCCAGTATTCACTCTCTTTTAGCTCTGTTTTGGTCTCTTTCAACTCCTGAAGGAAATATCTGGCTCTTTAGCTGCTAAATGCTTCTAACTAACTGTGGCACTAACTGTGTCTGTCTGCTGATACAGTGGGTTTATCAGAGCCTTTTCACTGAAAACAGCTGCCTGCTGCCGCCACAAACAACACTATAAGAGTAGTGAGAGTGAACCAAAACAGTAAAGTTGCGGGTCGGACAGATAAACAATGAGCTGAAACTCACTATAAAAGCTCCGTAAAGCCGAGGGGAGCTGCAGATTCAGGTGATAATTTTCTGTAGGTTCATCAATATGAGCGACTCCTTTCAGCTTGTCACTTTGTTTTAATATTGTCTTTCATACATTGTTACAAAAAATGGATTATAGCTGCTTTAACAAACCAGCATTTCAGTAAGGTTTGTGTTAGTTGTACAAACTCTGCAAGTTTGTTAGTAGTCGTTCAGTCTTTTAGTAATCTGTTTGGGGTTTTATTATAGCTTTTTGTTAAAGCTCCACTAATCAGTGTTTTTATATCAACAATGGCTCAAGTGACTGTGCAATGTGAAAGGGGCCGGTAGTAGTGAGAAACTCATAGAGAATTATCACCAGATTCTGCAGTTCCCCTCAGCTCTACGGAGCTCTTTAACGTCTTTCTCATTGTATTGGTTTTCGGTTTTGGTTCAGTCCGACTGCTCTCATCAGTGTCGTTTCAAGCCACAACAGGCAGCTGTTTTCAGCAAAAGAATATCTGATTAACCCACTGAACACTACCCACCCAGCATCAAACTGCAAACAGACACAGAGACCAGCTGGTAAACATAGTGGAGCATTTAGCAGCTAAAGAACCAGATATTCCAAAGGTTTCTCCACTCGTAACTGTTTCAAAATGCTTGTTAAAGTAAGCTCTTTGTTTTGATTTCAGTGAAATCTTTGGTGCTTGGAGCTGTGTTGTTTCTGCAGTGCCCTTCAAAAGATATCACCTGTAAGTAGCCAGTTTTTTCCCTTGAATTTTCTATAGTTTGCAACACTACTCATGCAGTTTACTCCAAACAAACAAGTGTTGTCACTGGAAACAAAAAAACCCTTTGGGACTGGGTTGTTTTACACTTGGGAAAGATGTACTACATGCCGGGTGTTTACACAGCGAATGAAACGGCTCCTATGAACCTGCCACAGGCTATATCAACACTGTTCTACATTAACTAGTGACAGAAAGCACCAAAAAGACATGTTTTCATATGAATATGGAAGATCGAGGATCATTTTCTACAAGTAATGGCCTGGGTGATAAAACGATAGCTTCATCAATAGCAATGCCATGAAAGCACATAACAAATATGCTCTGGCTCATAAACAGCCCATCATATCCCTTGATAAAGGAGCGTTCTACGAGTGACACACAAACAGCCAATCATTTAACAGGTGTGTGTGTTCGGTTGCACCATCGACATGTGACACAACAATAGAAACAGCGTGGAGCGAGAAAATGAGTGCAGACGATGAGGAAAGTGTTAATAGAAAAGGACAGGTCAGCTCGCCGGTATGGCCGATTCACAGTAAGGTGGCTAAATTCAAAATAAAGTTGTTAAATTCAACCTTTTTTCTCCTGGTCTTTATTAAAAATAGGTCATTAAAAATTATCAATAATTATCTGAAATGAAACATTTTATCGTGATACATTTTTCAGCTATATCGCCCAGATTTATATCACGTGGCTTCATTATTACTCAGTGGTCAATTTGGCATAAATGTCCACCAGACAGTACTGACATCGCAATAAAGAGCCCATTTTAATTCAGTCATTAAATAATAAGCACTGCTGACTGCTGCTCCCAGAGTGAAGGAACACAAGGGGATAACAAGCAAAGTTGTTGCGCTGGCATTTTCTCTCTCAACTGTCAAATAATTGAATTAAGCTTGAATGAGCTTTTCCCCCAAACAAGGCTGTGTAAACCTCCAGAATATTTATCACAGATATCACGGCAGGCAGATAACGCTCTTTAAAGTACTCTATTACGATGAAGTGTGGCAGAATTATTATGAACTTCCTGTGTTACAGTTCACTATTTATCTTGCAATAGCAGATGGCTGACAGCAGTAACTAAAACGCAGCTTGAAAAACATAAATTAACCCTTGACAGCTACATCATTGACCTCTAGACAGCCATTTGTGAGGAGTGGATTAAATAAAAGGCTGTCCGGAGGCTGCACGTGCTCACAGAAATGTCAAATATACTTCCTTTCTTATTCCAAGCCACAGCAGTGAGCCAGGCTTTGGTGTACCAGTGTAATCTCGGCTACATGTTGTCAAGATGCAAAGCAGCTCTTCTCTATCCCAGATAATCATCCTCGGGACCACCAGCAGCCGGCCAACTGCTGCTTTATTTTGGCCGAGGCCGGTGCATTAGCCATGTGTAGTTCACCAGTCACATTGGAGGGTAACCAACTGGCCTCTTTTCCGTTCTAAAAAGCCTCTTGTGTGGTGAAATATTTTTGGCAGGTGAATATATTGTTGCACCGGCCACTTTAAAAAGGTGAACGAATATTTCCAACCCCAACAGCTGCATGGAAGTAGTTAATTTACATTTCAACTGATGTACTTGTGTGAGCACAAATGTTTTGTAACTTTGCATCATGTGCAGTAGAATTCAGTTGGTTTTTTAACTACTGCAAACACTGACAGACAGTATTTGCAAGTGTAAATAATACACAACCTTGAGTTACATGTCATTTGTGAAACACATTTACACGTCTTAGACAGGTAAAGGTTTGGAAAAATGACGGTTTAGAAAGAATTACTGACAAATTAAGACACTGATTTAACATTATACTCTACATTGTGTGGCTTTGAATTATGGAATTATTTATTTTTTTTCTGAAATGCAATATGAAGTTTATTAAGGCTCAGGGGGAAAAAAGGAGTGGCGCTACATCACACAGCAAAAGGCCACATATCTAATGATTGAGGTGATTTTTTTAAACTGTCATTTAGTAACTTAATCGATGACTGACGAAGAGATGAGATGCTTTAGGATCTGTCAGATTCAGCACAGCAGGTGATTGACAGATCAATCACAAAGTACGTCCGCTTTGCGACAGCACGCCGCAGTAGAGACGGCCCAATCAGGTGCTAATATGTGAGGAAAGATCTCAGCGCTGCACTGTGGGTCAGACACAGGCTGGAGTTACACCAGCTGGACAGGTTTTACCCAGTAGAGATCAGAGCACTGGGACCAGTGGTCCAGGGCCAGGGGCCAAGTTCCTCGACTCTAAGTGTTCCTCCTTATTTAAGTGTATTTAAGCAAGGCGTTGAACATGTCCCAGCTTCAGGATCACTGCTCTAAAGCTGACCCTGATCTCTGAGTGAGGATGAGGAGTCGGGCAATGACACAGTAAAGATTTTGTTTGTGATAATAGCTGCAAAGATTTTGATGTAACATGAAGCTCATCACAGCGGTGGCATTAACCCAGACAGTGTTAGCTTGGGGGGGGGGGAGGGTACAATTTTACATCCCCACAAACACACTCACTTAAATTAACCGTCTGCCACAAGTTTGATTTTCACAGGGTGTTCTCTTTCTATGACATTGCCCTCAGGCAGAGTGCACCCCCCCTCCCTCCTGCCATGCTCAAAATAATCTGTATGAAAGCGTGATTAGGACTGAAACAAGCATTTGTCTGGTGGAGAAAATTCAAAGGATTAGCTTTTATCAGATAAAAGAGAGTCCAGCTATAGTTTCAACAATGAACAAAGGCCATAACTTTGTGATTTAAAGCTTAATATTATTATGAAATCTCATAAATTAAGCTGTTATACTGTAGTGCCAAGTGTGATTTTAACGACTGCCGAGAGTGAATTATAAAACAGCCAAAGTAGTTTTAGGTTCAGACTGTATCGTTCCAGATACAATGGTAATCCAAAATATGTTGCTGACATTTGCAATTGTATTAATTTACAGTATAATAATGAATGTACACAACGTAAAGCAACAAGTCCTCCAACATAAACGACAGAATAGGTCGTTTGACTCCCAAAACAACATACATAGGCGTACCAGACCTTCGTCGTCATGGTAACAATATTAAACGCATGGTTAACGTTGTGAAACGGTCGCAGTTTGGTTAGGTTTAGGCACCAAAACTACTTTAGGAAAAAATCATGGTTTGGGTTAAAATAAGTACGTTATTCTCTTCTCCATCAGGTGTTAAATTTGCTTCTATCATAATGCTTCAGGCTGCAATTTTATTTTGAAAATTAAAATTGTGATACACATCGTTTCCCCATTTAGCCTTCATGTTCGGCTCTGGTTGAAATGACATGGTTTCAATGTTGAAGGATTACGTTTTGTAATTACCGACCACGTGTTACTTCCTAAAGGACTTCAGTGACTAAATTCACTCAACTTACCTGCCTGCCTGCCAAAAGGTCCCTATCAGAAATGTTACTTGTTAAATGAACTCAGTGCTGACAGTGTGCAGGAGTCCACTACCTGCCACCTATCCTGACAATGCCTTAGTGATACGCTGTATTTTAAACCTTTATTTACCCAGGGAGGGTTTGCTGAGGGTGCTGTATTTTCTTTCAACATCGCTCTGCTTTATATTCTTAGTTACACCCAGTAAAACCACAGTCACCTACTATTTGCAACTTAGCAGCTCTACTGGTGCGACTGGGCTTTGCTTAAAGCCACATGAATAGTAGCAGGTCAGGGAGGTGGAGGGGGCTTGTCCTCTTTCCCGCCTTGGTTTTCTCAGCCGGAGAAGGTTCACGCTAAAAGACATTATAGTCAAACATTTCAATCAATAACCTTTGGCCATTTAAGCCACAGCCTCTACATGCAGTATTTTATGTTTTTCAAATGAAGGCCTCATTTCCCTTAAGACTTTTACTTCCTGTTGTAAGAGGATGTTGCCCGTCATTTCCCTTACTTGTGTTGCAACATTGATTTTACAGCAGCAAGGAAAGGACCTGATGACAGCCCGTTATAAAGATAATGTGAAATCACACCTATGCAGTAAGAATAGTATAAATAGAATAGAAGAAAGTAAAGTAGGGCTACAACTAACGATTTCTTTCGTTTTCAGTTAACGTCCTGGTTATTTACTTGATTCATGATGCCAGAAAATACTGAAAAATGCTGATTACAATTTAAAATATATACTATATAAAGTGACATCTTTAAATGACTTGTTTTGTCGGCAAACAGTCAAAAACGAAAAGTGTAATTTACTATCATATATATCAAAGAAAAGCAGCAAATTCTACCAGCGAATGTGAATGTTTGCTTTAAAAATTGACTCTTATCAATAGTTGACTATCAAAATAATTGACAATTCATTTGCTGCTGATTAACTAATCAACTAATTGATCATCTCAGCTCTAAAGTAAATTGATTCCCGTTTCGTGCCGCAAAACAAACCATTCGACTTCCCTCCAGGTGCGACCCAGTGGATCCAAAATACAGCCAATGAAGATGATATATGATATGATATGATATCTAAACTACTGATCTCAACGGATTTCGGGGGGGTATTTGCTTCATTAGTGTGAAACATTCAATGAAGTGGAATAAATCTGTGTATTATGACTGGAACTGGTTCTCATTTTGAGCCGTAAAGCAATGCAACAGATTTACAGTGAAACCCTACTATAAAAAGACATTTTGACTGCACTGTAACCTCTTTCTGGGTATGATGTGCGAGTTTCTGCAGGTGACATTTCTCTTTTTATCCGTTCAGCCATGGTGGCTTTCACTCTTCATGCTAGGCCCACTTCTTCTATTTATTTAAAACGACCTGTCAACACAAAACAAAACCTCACTTCCTGTGCACCAGAGAAAAATATACCAGGTGTTCAAACAAGGAAGTGTAACAGCTTTAATTAACTGGAGATATTGTTGCAGATTATTACTCGTTCTAATACTGTAACATTGATGTTTATTCACGTATTGATAATACGTATCACAGAGACTCTTATCATCCATTTCTGAAATTTAAAAACTACCTGTCACTTTCACTTGCAAACCAAACACCATTAAGAGAATAATCCTCAGGTTAAAGTGACCCTCTTCTGAAGCTCTTGGCCTACTGACCTCCATGATAATGACACCAGAGGTCGCGAGGGGAAGAGAGGTTTTTTTTGGGAGGGGGGGGGGGTCCTGGACACCACCACCCTATACGGTGAGATGAGCTCTGCCAGGAGGGGGTCACTGGAGGTCACTCTAAATAGTCACAGTGGGATTAGGGAGAGGAGGACGTAGAGAAATAAGGAAGATGGAGGGTAAACCTTGCTGGGTTAAAACACCAGCAAAAAAATTCAACCTATCTAAATGTACTGATTTAAATAATTATTTTCACCACTGATTAATCTGTTGATACTTTTTATGATTGACCAATTATTAATTTAGTCTATAAAATGTCAGAAAAAATGCCAATCACAATTTCCCAAAACCCAAATTTGGGTCTTCAAATTGCTTATTTTGTCCAAGCAACAGTCACAACCAAAACAGATTTAATTTACAACAGTACAATCTCAGAACCCATCGGCTATTGTCTGGTGACGATTTAGCCTCTAGGGGCAACGGACAATATTTCGGGGCTTCTAGTGTAACCAGCAGATATCTGGATAACTGATATCTGTGCCAAGACTTCCACTTCCACTGCCGGTCATTGTTTACAGCCCGATTAGCAACTTGAGACGTGAGAAACAGATTACATCATTATTTTTGTTGCCTTTCTGTTTTATATTGTTGTTCATCTCTAACAGATATCTGCATATGAATGCAGATACAGTTTACCTTCATGCAACCAAAGCCCGCTCAAACGTGATTGGTCAATACTACTCAGACTACAAACGGAAACCAGAACGCTTCCGATCCCAAAACCTTGTCCCTTGCCTTCAGATTCTGCATTCATATGCAGAAGCTTAAACCAGCAAATGTTTGCCATTTGTCCCTAATAAATGACTGAAATGTTCAATTGTCAGCTCATTTTCTGGTTTATCATGTGATCTATTAATCAACGTATCATTTCAACACTAAACCCTCCACTGAATAACCACTATATAATAAATCCTTATCTGTTGTCTATGTTAGATGATGTACATCGTGTATGCACACTGCAGTTTAGATGGGAAAAAGCTTACAACATCTTCAACAGCTATCTGTCAACCGCACTATTCATTTCTAAACTAAACAAATGGTAATAATTCCCCTATTTCCATTTCTCAGAGTAAACATATTCAAATGCACCATTCAATCTGCGGTGGAGAAGAGACTTGCTGCAACAAGGAGGATGCAATGAGCCATTACGTGGGTTTGTTGGTGAACCGGCTCGCAGCCGTGTAGTGCCGTCTTGCTTTTCCAGTTTTAACCACAAACCGTGGGCTCCAGGCCGCAGGCAAAGACAGAGTGGGTCGCACACAGACCCAGAGATGACAGTTATTACCCATTTACTGTACAAGCTGGGCTGAAGTACAAGGCAAGCAAGTAATTAATTCCTCACTTGGCCCTCCGACGTTCATTTACAAAGGCTTTCTGGGCTCGTTAAACTGACAGAGATGCTAAATAGTGGTGTCACTCGTGCACTGCTCTGTTACTGACTTTCAGGAGAAGTTGGTGCAAACGCAGACCTTCGCTGACCCTTAACCACATTTCATCAAACAGCTGACAGACCACTAAATAAAAGCTGACCTGTTCTATTGTCTGTTTGCTTCCTTCAATACTGCAGTTTAGTACGAGAGGACCAGGTGAAATTGGGTAATTGTTGCCATACAATGGTGGAGGTGAGCGATGAAATAACCATCTCCTAACAAATCTTCAATCTCAGATTCATCTCAAGTCTTATTTCATGCCAGTGAGAAGAAGCTAAGCGCTCTCTGTTGTTACGTTTCCTGTGAATCATTCAACTGAAAGCTGAGTGGGCAGCGAGCTTCTGATAATTACTGTTAAAAAGCACAATATTTAACTGGTCTGTCTTACAATCATATCTGTACTAACAAGGCAGAAGATGTTAAGAAGATAAAACAAAGAAAATTCAGTTTCAAATTTTGTTTTTTCTATGTGTTTAACAACTTGTGTGACCTCTGAAAGTTCAGTGGCCCAACTAATAACACTGAAAAAGCACATTTTAAGATAATAATTTAAGTAACTGTCTTCTTCCTGGAGGAAGTTGAGGCTTAATAAAATAATATTCTCAGCCAAGGAATTAATTAATTTCAATGTTGGTGATTTCCTGCTTTACAGGCTTGGCAGCTAAATCACAAACTTCCCAGAACTGAAAGCTGGTGCATGTGGAGAACAAGCTGTGGGTGAAACAGTGGCTAAATGTAAGAAAACTGGCCTATAAAATAGTAGGAGAAATGTGACAGAAGCCTCATGTTGTAAAGGCATTTAATCCATTCAGGAACATCCTACTTGATTTTGGCAACAGCCTTTAGCTCTACCAACTACTCCAAAGAATGTGAGGGCTAACCTGAACAAAGAGCTGGGGTTTTGTAGCCAGTGAGCTAACTTTTCAAAGCTTTTTATTAACTAACTTCTAGCCATAAACTAGCTTTTTACAACAAGCCAATATACAAATCAAATGGGTTTACAGGAGGATCAGGTTAGTGGTGAAATGATCAGTTACCAGTCAAAACCAGTACAGAAAGTCTGTGTATGTGTGACTTGTACTGTTGAGATGGACAAGTCACAATTTTAGAAAAACACTCCGCAGCAAATGAAGACCTCCAATATGGCTGCCAGGGTGACGGTTACATGACCTGAAAGTCCAAAGATAAAACCCTTCCAGAGCAACTTTCAGCATCCATACACTCGAGAATAAAGTAGCCTTCTGAAACACAGGCTCGCTGAGCATTTTCTGGTGTTTTCTCCACCTAAATCTGTCTCTGTGTCTGTCAGCTGGTGTTTTAAATGTCAACACAAAGGAAAGTCAGACCATTTTAAATTTCACACAATCTGCTGACGACCAGCTCCTCAAGATATTGACATAAAAAAAAAAAAATAAAAAAAAAAGATATGATCTGTGAAAGCATAAGCAAGGCCATGAATCTTATCTGGAGAGTCTGAACAGCTGCTGCAGCTCCACCTGACCGACGGATATTCATCTGCACTGATTTAATGTTCATCCTTGTATCCTCTGGTCTTAATGCAGCTTCAGATAATTCTATCTGGTTTCATCCCACTGCCAAAAAGCCTCATTTAAACACTTTTGTTACCATTTTCTTCAGTGAGGCATTTGTGTGTCATCTAGGCTAAATAGTAACTCAGGAAAATGAATCATCACTGTGGGGAATTTTGGTGTGCCATCTTCTAAATGATGCGTCTGATAAATTCAATACACTTGGTTCCACTTGGTTTCAGCTAGTATCCCCGTGGCTAATATTTTGTAACTGCTTTGTACAGTTAAGAGTGTTGTTCCCGGATCTAAATACTGCTAAAGGGAATTTCAAGAGAATGAAAAGATGCTGTGTCCTATTCTCTAAATTCTGCCTCGCTGCATTTTATTAGAATTAGTTTCATGTCGAGGCTCGTTTACGTCAGAAAGCGGCTAGAGCTGCAACAATAAGTCGATTAATCGATTAGTCGAACGAAAGAAAATTAATTGCTAACTATTTTGATAATTGATTAATTGCTTCAGTCATTTTTCAAGCAAAAATGTCAAACATTAGCTGGTTCCAGCTTCTATGTGAGGATTTGCTGCTTTTCTTTGTCATTTCTGACAGTAAATGAAGAGTCTTTGGGTTTTGGACTGTTGGTCGGACAAAAGAAGCTATTTGAAGACGTCACTTTGGGCTCTGGGAAATTGTGATGAGCATTTTTCACAATTTCTTGACATTTTATGGACTAAACAATTAATCAATTAATCATGAAATTAACTGGCAGATTAATCGATAATGAAAATAATCGTCTTTGGTAAGTGTGTGAAACTTGGTGATGTTGCGACTACTTGCACGGCTAGTTGGTAAACTACCGTTTACCTTTAACTATCTGGCAAGCTAACCGCTAACACGCTAGCCAGCTAGGAGCCTGCTGGCGCTAGTCCGTCACAAAAGCTCTCCAAGCTTCTTTTTATTTTCTCTTTACTGTGCCATTTATTCCCTCTGGCATTTTGTTCTCGGGACTGTACATACTTTCAATAAAGAGTTATTAAAAGGGGGAAAAAAGCGCTCCGAACCAGCAAGCTTGCCAACAGGCAGTTGGTTAGTCATTTTGGACTCTGCTGCTCTCCATTCCCTCAAAAGGTCAGCACGATCAAGCTGCTTGCTACTGGTCAACAGTGTAAATTTGCATGTCAAACTTAACCAGCTCCCTCATTCACTTCAATGAGACCTCTTTGAAGTTTTTTTTATTTTTTTTTTAAAAAGGAAGGGTTGTCTAGTAAAGAAGTTGAACCTGGTTCAACAAAATGCAACAAAATGAAGTGCCAACTACTAACCCACCACACTGCCCAATCACATACATGCAAGCACACATTCCTGCTAGGTTTCTTTGTAAATGTGAACAACGCAATTCTACTGTTCACCATGCAAATGCCAAGACGGAGGATACAATGATTATTGCTGTGATAACTTTACAGAGTTATAAAATCCTGTCTCATAAACCCCTGTGCAGTGTTTTGACATCTGATAAGCCTTTAATCTCACACACATTTCATTCAAACTGGATTTCACAGCTTGTTTCATCGTCTCACAGGAACTTGAAGTAACAGACCCCAAACGATGCAGCTCCTTGCCTTTTTTAACGCTGTCCAAATATCCCCCTTATGGTCTAAATGGCTTTTCCACCGCAGAAATAATTCTGTTTGGTCTTATCTAAGTGCAGATAACCAAACGTTTTTACCCATCAATGCGTTCTATGTGAATCTAACGGGATTTAAATCATACTGGACTGTCTTGTTTGGCTTCACAGTGTTGCTGAATACTGCAACTGTAATCTAATTTACTTTTTCTACAGAATTCATTTTTGTCCGTTCTCATCAAATGTTCAAAGAAACTGTGTCGCGGGGGAGAAAGTGAGACCAGTGCTGAGGATTCGAACAGCTTCTCCAAACGGCAGCTTGATTTGCAGCCGAGGGATTCTCCACAGTTGCCTGGCAGCTCATTTAGGAAGCTGCCTGAGATATTTCCTGTCCAAGAAAAAGACAAATGCATCTTCTAGCGCTCAAGCCACTATTGAGTTATTTCATTATCAAGCAGCCCTGGTCCTAAAGAGGCCATATCCTGCCCGCCTGTCCTGAAGGGACGACAGTTTTATCTGACTGCCCAGTGGGACCATTAACATGTTTTGGGGTAATGGGTCAAAATAAAAGTCCTTTTGATAATTTGTAGTCTTTATGCACTAGAAATCTTCCCATAGCATTAAAAAAAACTCATTAGATGTTATTCAATTTCAGGTCAGCTGTCCAGAAAAGCTCCGGGTAATTTGGGGTTTCCCTGCAAACTAAGCAGAAACCTGACATGAAAGTTAACGCTTGGCGGGCATGTGCAGTCTTATGCAACAGCCATATCATATGGTATCTCTGAGTACAGGCCAAGTAACATTCAGCTGGCCAAGAACCATCATTCAGGTCAGTGAGGTCCTTCAGTGGGCTTTGAAAGGAGCCCAGTAAGGTGAGATTTGGCTTACAGCTACGAAAGGCGACATCTTTACTTAAAAATACAACAGTTTTATCGGCTCAAATTAGATTGAATTATTAAGTGTGGCTGTGGCAGGGAAGAGCCTCCTCTCACTTCTGATTGAGCCTCCGTAGATTTAGATGCTGGTGTTAAGTTGATACACTCTTCCAAAGGAAGCAAAAAATAAAATAAAATAAAGTTAAAAGTGAATGAAAGCCCCATTGAAGGAAAAGCCAGACTCGCCAATGTTAGATCTCTTTCCTCTCTGATGGTATAAATCATCAGTGTCTCGGCTGTTAAAACACGAGCATGCTGGGTGCAGTTTAGTAGCAGCATGTTGCAGGATTTGAGGCTATTGAAGCTCACAACAGCAGAGAAAACACTTGCACTGTGTGTGTGTGCGCTTTCAAAAGCACAAGTGAATTAAACAAATTAGGCCTAATTCTCCCTCATTGAATAAAATCCAGAATCTACAAACATGCAAATATTTTTCCATTTCAAAAGTTCAACAACTGGACACAAGATGTTTCCTACGCCCATGGTTCCCAACCTTTTTTTTGTCCGACGAACCCCCACAGCCCTATCAGATGGGCCTAAGCACCCCTTTATTGTACCTCTCTGATAGAAGGGATGGCTTTATGGTATTGTTCAATGGTATTTTTTAGTAGTTTTGGCCAAGTTTGCATTTGTACTAACTGCCATTTACAGTATCTTTACTTTTAGCTTTTTGTTGTCTTTTTTCCCAACTAGTCTTTCTGCAGTCTTAGTCAACTTACAATTGACTCAGGTTGGTGGAAAACTGAGGCATGTCTTGAGCAGTCAGGCTACCATAGTTGGTGAGTTATTGTGGCAATAACTATAAAGATCAGCATCGCACAAATGTGTGATCTTACTTGTGTGTGTTGATTTTTCTCCTAGACACAAATACGTGGATATTAAAGCTATTATAAAATCATAATTTCTATTTTTTCAAATTAGCTGAGCTGAATTTTCCACATAGCCCCTGGTAACTGCACACGTACCCCTGGTTGCTTCACACATCACATCACACTAGTATAGGTTGCATATTGACTTCCAAACTAGCTGCGGTGCCACAAAATCCTGCTCTACCTTCATGTGTTGTAGAGAAACTTTCCTTCCTCAGCAGATGAACGTGAAAACAGCCTTCATGGTGTCCAAGTGCAGGGGGACTTTAACTGCAGACAGAAATGACTTGCTAAGACAGCGTAGACCTTAAGATGTGGTGGAGACAATATATATATATATATATATATATATATATATATATATATAAGACGTTCACTTCTCAGCCAGATTTAGCCCAGCTTTAGCACCTTCACCATCTTTTGACCTGCCAATCACCCAAACCATGCTTCCTGTGTTGCAGACTCCCTCGCTAGAAAAAAAGTTGAGGAAACCCCTGAATATAAAGCCGGATTCTGCCCTGTCCTGTCCATCACACAGGAACGCGTTACTCGCTGTGTGATGGTGATATTTTAGCTGCATCTCCCCCCTCCCCCCCAAAAAACTGCACAGACTTGTTGGCTGCTCTCTGCATGCCTTCCCCCCCCCCCCCCACAATGTCACACAGGGCTTGCTGCAGCAGCAGTCTGGCGAGGGGCGACAATCCACCCTGGAGGAAAAAAATGCACCAACTTTCTGTCTTGATTTAATCCAAACCTCATGTAGATCCTCCACACACACACACACACACATACTGAACTTTGGACGGCAGGAGGAAGAGGTTAGCCTTAATGGTGGACCAGGAGATTTTTTCAAGAACATTCCAGCTCAATGGGAAAGAAGGACTGGTGTTTGGCTGGGAGGAACAACAGCATTTAAACATGACGAGACAGGCAGAGAGGCGGCTGCCAGAGCCTCTTCTCCGGTCCGGCTAACCGTGTGCATCCCGGCTAGCATTAAAGCCGCCTTAACGATGCACGTTTCCCCTTAAAACACCCCATCCCCGGTGTGCAACTGCAGGGCCCGGCGCCGCCATACACCACCACATAGACACATAAAACAACACGTATAGCATGCCCCGTAGCACCAAGCGGAAAGAGACATGCGAAAAATGAGGAGGAGGGGGCACAAACCGGGACCGTAAACCGGCGATAGACCCGCCGAGCACGGAACATAAAGAGAGCAAGTCTAGCTAGACGAACTAACCTGTTTGGGAGCAGCACAGTCCGCTGGATATTGGATATGGATATGGATATATCCGAGTTAAATCCACTATCGGTAAAACAAAGAGGCGAAAATGACCGAGCGGCCGCGGAACAGGCCGAAACAGCACTCCTGGAGCAGTGCTGCGCACGCGCGGAGCACGGCCGGAGGTGGTTGGGGGAGGAGAGGGGGGAAAGGAGAGGGGTGAATGAGTGCAACTCATTTTTAAAATTGATCTGCTGAGTGTGTCATTCATTATTAATTATAAGGAAGTAGCCTGACTATTGTTTTCACTGTGTGTGGGACACAAAAGTCAACATAACATGCTGATGCTACAAACAATGAACCTGTTAGTCCCCCTGTCTAAATAAATAAATACCCCATCATTCATTTAGTAAAATCTATATGGTAATTACGAGGGTAAAAATTCTTATTGGAATGTTTGGGGAAAATTTCCTACATGGATATTATTGTGACTTTATTATAACGCAACACATATGAGAAGCTGGTGGTGAACAAATCAAAAAACGTGAACATCTGTACCAAATGTAATAGCAATCCATCCAATAGTTGTTGAGATATTTCACTATCATATATATTGACAGAGATTGTTTTGTTTCCACGGTCAAGAATGAACCTCAATCTTTCAAATTTCACGCCAGCATGGAGTCTTTAAAGTGCTCGGAAAAATGGAAATTTGTCACACTTGTCAACTGAGCAAACTCATGATGAAGATCATGTGATACGATCAAAAGCTGCAGCACAGCTGCTAAATGCCAATGGACCTTGTGGTGAGACTGTTTTGTCAATTAAATAAGATTAAGTCAAAACTTTATTCATCCATATGTGCCAAAGATGCTCTGTATACATGGTAAAATAATAAAAAGAAATACTAACCTATCTATTAAACATAGTGAAATACAATAAAAGTAGAAAAAATAAGTTTAAATGTAGGACAAAGAGTGGAAAGGTGCAAATGACAAATAACACGTTGTTAATAATAAGTTATGTGTTATAAATTGTAAGCAATGAAAAAAGAAATGTGCAAAATGGTGCATCTATGTTAATTAAAAATGACCACTGAGTTGAAACAACACCACCTCTGACAAACTTTTTAAAAAATTACATTAAAAGCTGAAGAAGGCTGTATTAGATTGCATTCAGTTTTCAGATTTTACTGCAGGTAAGTTTTTCTTAAAGTCGTTATAAAGGTTAACAGATGCATCCTTACAGCAATATTACAGTGATTTTTATTCTGCATGTTTTTAATCCTGTTGTTCTGATACGTTTTGTGAAATGGTGCAAAATAAAGACATGAAAATGTGCCTAAAGTTGGATCCATTCTTCATATATATATATATATAATCTTGTGATCATGATTGTCCATACTGTAATTTTATCATGTTGGTCTTTTATGTACTATTCTTTTTTTCACAATTTCAAACTTACCTTTCATGCTTTCAAAAGCATTTCTAAACTTTCAAAAGCATTTCTAAACTCACCAATGGCGGGAGCTGTAAATACCACCAGGGCAATTTCCTACTGTGATTGATGCAAATAGTAATGGATCCCACCAGGTTTATGACCAGAAATGCTATTCTTAAAACTGATTATGTATAAGTATAAGTCTTGAGGTGGTTAGGTTTAGGTATAAAGTTGAAAATGACTATGGCTAGGTTAAGATTGAGGATGGTTGGGGTTATGTAGAGATTTGGTGTGGTTATGGTTAGAGTAACAGGGTGGGTGGGATTCTGGTCTCTGCCCAGAACTGCGGTGGGATCCTTAAGAACTGTTGTCATGAAATATGGCACGCTGCACGCTCCTAACAGGAATTAATGATGTTGAAGCAAAAAATAGTCACACAGTTGCCAAAATGTCTGTTTTTAGTACAACCACAGGTCAACATGACCCTCAGAGGTTTTAAGTCTTTGACATTGCCATCTATGATTCATCCACATGCTGCAGCCATGTTTTTGTGCAGGAAGTACAGTAACTCGATTAAAGCCTTCCGGGGCCGTGGGCAAGACTGATTTAATAAAGTCTGAGTCACTTCCAAGAGAGTACTTTTAGTTAAGTGTGACTTTGATTGCAGTGACTTCAAATTAGGACTATAAAAAGCCCTTCTTCAAGCACTGAATCAGACAATAATGGGACTCCAAAAGGGGAGGTGTCATGGCTGCAACACATTAGTCATCACAGCTTCATGTAAAGTCAATGTTTCAAATATGAATATGCATCATATTTAAGCATTTAAGATATTTCCTTCTATAGTTATGTTGATCAGATGTGCTATTTGGGATATTGTTCATAAGGTATATTGACCCTTTTGAGTGTATGTTTGTGAAATAGGCGGCATGTATTAACTGTAAGTAACTGTAACTCACAGGTCAACCTAAAAAAATAAGCTTTTCCATAAAAAGTTTACTGTCAAGTTACATATAGAATAAGGTTAAATTGTTATTCCTCTGTGTTCGTAGCCTATTCATTGTTGCTCTTTCAAACTAACAGAATTCTTGTATTTTTTGGCCGAGCCAGTATAAATATGAATGCACTTTGTATCATTTATATAGATAATCTGTACATTAAAGTGCTCACACTAATGTGAGCATTTTATCGTATTCATGCTGAATTCATCATGTTATGAACTGGATGATTTTTTCATGTTGTGTTATGTGTCTTTTTTTATCAACTTATCATATATTTCCAAAATACCTCTTTTTTTATTGTTGTTGGAAAGTGTGCAGCCTTTGCTTCTGTTGGTCAGTCCTGACTGGGTTGGGAGACTTTTGGAGCTCTATTAAATAATCTGAGAGTTGAAACCAACACTTATTAAGGAAGGTTTTCTGCATTATTTATTATTTTTAATTGTATGAATAAGTAGCAAAATTACATCACTCTTGGGATTATGTTGCCTTTAAGACCAAAACTGTATACATACTGGCCCAGGAAAAAATAACTCAAAAAGTTGAGGGCTGATGCATACAACATGTAATAAAATAAATTGTTTGTAACATACAGGAGACAGGAGATAAATGAAAGCAGACCAGTTCAAGAAAAATAAAACATTTTGGACATTTTGGTAAGTAAACACAAAGTGGAGTCATATTTCAGTTATGGCTATTTCACTTAGTATTACTTCCTTTTCGAATGAGCTTTCCTGAGAAACAAAACTGTACACAAAAGGGACCAAGAGGCTGTCACACAGGGTGAAGAGAGGGAGGAGTGTGTGGTGTTGTTGTGTGTGAAGAGTGTGAAGAAGTGAAGATCTCTCACTCTGTCTCTATTGCCAGGTACAAGAAAGAAAAATCCCTAGCAGGACGACAGCACTCTGATTAGATTGTTTAATAATGCAAGGACATTTTCACACGCAAGCATAACAGTGTCACATACAAACACAGGTGGGTTTTACACTCCTAATAGTCAAACAGAGGTTAAAACATACATGTAGAATAATTGCCCTCCTGTACATAATTCAAATGCTGGGGTCTGATGTCAATATGCCTTAAAGTTTAGTGGACTTTGTCTTTTACAGACTTTCAAATGGGACTACAAGTATACACAAACATTTTGCCAGGTCGAGGCACAATATATATAAGAGAATTATGAGTTTGTTTTGATCAGTGGTGGAAGACCAAAATCTTACTTAAGTAACAGCATTAGCATCAAAATATACTAAAGTACCAAAAGTAAAAGTACTCATTATGCAGAATGCTGCATTTCAGATTAATATATATAATATCACTGGATTATAATTAGCGATAATCAGCATTCATGTGTAAGTGTCGCTAATGTTGCAGCTGGTAAAGGTGGAGCTAATTTCAGCTACTTTATATACAGCCAGGTAGTTTAATCTATAATAATACATCATCATTTATTAGTTGATTTATATTTTATATTAATAATCTGAATCTGCAAAGTAACTAGTAACGAATGTTGGCAAATAAATGTAGTCGAGTGAAAAGCACAATATTTACCTCTAACATGTAGTGGAGTAGAAGTATAAAGCAGCATAAAATCACAATACTCAAGTAAACTACAAGTGCCTCAGAACTGTATTTAAGTACAGCACTAAAAATGTAGTAGTATAATGTATAAAATACTTTTAGATATTTGTGGCCACTCTACTCAGATTATCAAAATCACCTGGGAGAATGAATAAATATCCAGATTTCAGATAAATTATGGGAGAGCACCCTGAGGCATATTCAATATAGAACATTAGAGTTCAGTAGCAGGTGTCACTTGTTAAAATAAGAGTGCATAAGTGTACTGAGTCAACACACAATACTCGCGTTGGGATATAATGCTTTTGTAAGTGTTTTAACTTACTATTTCACTTTATCTTATTTGATTGTAGCTCTCAATTTGACATTAAAACACAAAAAGCAACTGGAAATCGCCTTTACAGGTTTAGTACATTTACATTTGTTTTTTAAATTATCTGTCTTCGTTTGTCAAGGATGGCCCTGACAGTGTGGATTAAATATTCAGTGGGACTATCCTGACAAGATGGTAAAGATGTGGTTATCAAGGATGTGGTTCAATCAATATAGCATGTATATCTCCTACAGGATGTGGAGGGGATTTGGTTGGGTAGGCTACTCTATTGAAAGTATTTTCCCTCAGCTTGTATCTCAAAACAGTCATTAGAGTCACAAACAGTAAGTCTGTATCGCAGTAACTGACTGTAAGTTAAACTTCAGCTGCAGGACTGTGGAGTAATCCAGAGACAGCTCACAGTCTTCTGGCACTCTCAGCTAGTGAGGTATTGTTAAAACATTGAAATTTAGTTTTTGTAATCGTTTTTTCTTTTTGCAGTTTGACTTGGAGTGATAACAATTTGGGTATTTATTGTAGTTTGTTAGTAACGTGATGTCAGCTATTCACCTAGATCCTGCATCTTTACTTTACTTTTATTGTGTGATCCTTGACATTTTGTAGTTGTGTGTGATATAATGTCCACAAGGACACTATTTAAGGGCTCGACTGTTATAATTGCATATTTGTGGACAATTTAAGCATAAACGGGTATGTCCAGGGCCGTTGTTTTAGCGATCGAGTGGTTCATCATCTCTCTAGAAGATCTTTGGTTCAGTAACTACACTCCCGGCGGCGGAACCGAATCGTGGGGGTGTTTACCGACTTCTTCCAGCTGCAAACTGCTTTCCCGGCGTCCATTTATGAGATAAGATTACTTTATAACACACCAGAAGACAACACAATGGATTTACAGCTTGTATTTTAAAGGACATACACCCGGTTTTTTATGTTTTCACGGACCCAGTGACCGCGAACATGTACTTTGCAATGCCTCGAATATTTGTACAGTGTTAGCTAGCTAGCGTTACTAGCTTAACTAGCTTAACCGGTAAACTTGTCTAAACACTAATGGAGCATTGTGGCGGAGCCTCCCCCGAGGTTCAGACTGTTTCCGCTAATGTTCCGATAACACCAAACACAGAAGTGAAGAAACTGCTGCTTTTTAAAGTTTACAAGAGGAGGTGGTTTGTTCTGCTGGTGCTGTGTCTGTTAAACTGCTCCAACGCAACGGTGAGTTAAGTGTGTATGAAACAATTAAAAACAAAGTTAAGTTAAATGCAGCTTCTGTTAGCAGATATATATTTCTTGTCATAGTCCGAGCAATTTGGTTTTCATGGCCGATACCAAAGTTGTTATATTTGGTCAATATGCAGTAACAATATACAGTTTGCTTGTCTCAGAAATTGACAGCTTCCATCAACTAAATATACCCTAAACAAATCTCCCATTGAAAATATGTAGAAAATAAAAGACCCAGAACGTAATTTTAAAAAATCTCTACTCCTTTTTTTATTAACACTAACAGTTTATGTATGGAAGCCCATGTCTGCCAAAAAAACACCAGATGCATAACTAAATAAATATACTCATGATAAATAAATTTAAAAAACATGGCTCAAAAGAGAACAGCAGTACCAACCTGTAGCTGACATAACAACAGCCCATTTGATGAGTTTTTACAGTGTCTTACTATCCTGATGGCTTTAATTTTTGGGGGATTTAAAATACAGGAGGACCAGCAAGTTCACAGAAAAAATGTTAGGTAATTGCGACTGTAGTTATTACTGGAGTGGGGGTGAAAAATTACCCACATACACGCTCTGGACAGGATTAAAATTGACCAGCACAGGTAATGTTAAAATCACCCCACGTCCCCTGGAGAAATAAACCCAGTCCGAATGGGCCCCTGGTTCGACAACTTCCACAACCTGTTCAGTGATGTTGACGCACAACTGTAGACATGGCGAAGTAAAAGGGGAATTGTGTTTTGTTTCATTTCATTTCTCAGTTACAGACTATTTACATGTAATAATGATGGTCTATTGCTACTCTACATGTACTCTTTTGTGGTCATATTGCTATATAAGACCTTTAAAGTTTAGAATTACAATATCTCCACTTTAAGAGCTCTTTATCTCTTTATGCACAAACCTGTGTTGCCACATTTTAAACATAAGGAAATAGAAGCTGCAACTTTAATTACTCCCCTCCTCTTCCTTCTTAGATATCTGAAATTCTTTGACTTCTTTCTAGAGTTAAATAGCAGATGTGATTGTGAGCAGTGCGGGTAGATGACATGTGGTGCCCCTTTATGTTTGGTGGAACTTGATATAATTCCCAGGGGATGTTGCCATTGTAAAGCAGAGTGTGCCTGGAGGCAAGCGTGCCTGTTTCAGTTATGCAAACTGAGGCCCTCCCTTCCTCACCTATTTCCAGCTCCCATGGGACGCGTCCTCTCTATGGGAGCTATTGTTTCCACGGGGCTGGTGTTCCCACTCACAAAGGATGCTCAGCTGGCAGAGAGTCATTCATGATGTGGCAAATAACAGCTGATGGGCCAGTTAGACATCAATCTGTCTGACGTTAGCAGCCGTACCGAGAGTCTGTTAGTGTTCAACCACAGAAAGTGTCTCGGTCCTGTGGAAAGACGTATGAAACAACAGGTCTTTCATTTGAAATTAATAAAAATAGTTCCCATCAGGGTTGGATATTGAACATCAATACTTTTTGGGCACCTACTAACCAAATTGTGTATCTTTAGCACAGAGTATTACAAACTGTCAAGTAACAAAAAGCATTGCTCTGTCACATTCTTTGTCTTGATTGCTTATTTTGTCATCAGATATTTTCTGATTTTAATAATAAATTTGCAAATTTGACTGTATTTGATTTAGACAAAGTTAGTGTATGGTTGCTTATGTCAAGACAAAATTAAACACTGATATGTTTGACAAGTTTGGCCTTATTTTTATTTTGTTAAATATAAAAACAACTGAAAAACATGTAACTTATATTCCTCAATGGGAGGTACTGCAAAAACAAAGTGTTGACCAGTTGATACTGAAACCTGTATTTCCACTTGTTCTGACGAAACCCAGCCCCACCCTCCATGGGAATTACCTTTCTTGTCTTTGAATTAGTGTAACCTTTTTGTAAACATTTCAAAAATTGTTGAGCATAAAAGTCAAGGAGTATTCTTTGGTCAATCTACTTATCATTTTTAACAGGGGCACACTGTGTCTATTGGCCCCTTATTTGTATCAAATTGCTGCAAGATGTGCCACTGTAACGAAAATAATGGCCGAAAACATTTAATAATAATAATCACAAATTAAAATAATCCCCATTATTTTGCACTGTTATATGGTTGATCAGTTTGCATGTGGGTTTGAATGTGACTCTTGCTGGCCCATATTGAATGGATCATGTTGATATATAATATACAGTATTGGATTGTGATACTGATATTTTGAAGTTTTAAAAAATCCAATAACGATGTATCGGTAGATAGTCATTTTCTTGAAACCCCTTAGATTTTTAAAAAAAATAATTCTTACCAAGGTGCATACTGAGCAGGACATTTTACAGTGTAAAAATACAAATCTTGTCAGTGCTCTCTGGTGGACAAAATATGTGATGGTGACACTGTTTCTAAATGACCTCAAATCTAGTTTGGCATTTCTGTACTGCGATTTCTTGTTACTTCTCGGCTGACATATGAACACATACAGATATATCTGCAATAAGCTAATATCGGCCTAGCTCCAATATATAATTTTATGTGTAATTCAAAGTAGAGCTAAGCACTAAAGTGAGATTTCTATTGTTTGATATTTACACAAAGGTTTCACTTAAGAAGACAGTGATACATTCTGCATTTTACAGGCAAGCAAAAAAACGTAACGGAAATGTTATGGCAAAATAAACATTACATGTTTTCTTCATTTGAATTGAAGTAACTTGTGCATGTTTCCTGCAGTGATTGTAAACTGTTTGAAATGTTTATAGGTGTCTGCATCTGCATGAAGCATGAAGTTTCAATATGAAACTCCACTGGAGTGGAAACTAGAGAAATAGCGCTATTGTAATGAAACAATATTGTGACATTTCGAGCCAAGATGCATCCGAGTTTTGTCAAAAGCAGAGCGGAGGTGTCTGAAGCATCACTGGACAGTCAGACAACCTGATCTTCTTGACAGTCAACCTGTCCTCTGCAAACAGAACAGGTATCTAGAATAAGGAACGAAGGAATGTGTGAAAATGTTAAATTCCTGCATCACAAGCATCTCACCCTGTAGAGGAAAGGACTGACAATGTGTGTCCAAATCAGCTGACCAGCGTACTGTACGTCAGCTCTTGTACTGGTGCTGCCTTTGTGGTCTCAGTGTGTATTTTACAGGTCAGATTCATTCAGTAGCTCTCTGTTTATTAGCTCTGCTTGCTGCATTTTTCCCTAAATACACTTTTGTTGCTGTTTTACACGCAGTTCTCCAGACTAGTGCATGAGTATGCCTTGCCCCTTTTTAAATACCGGGTTAATTTATAAGCAGCGGTCACATTTCCGTGCTCTTTTGACCCTGTTATAATGAGATTTATGGTTGCGGTGTTGTAACCTGGATGTTGGTTCGCTACGTTTCCGTGCACAAAACAAATCAGATTCTGGCAGTAATTCGGATACTGCGTTTACAAGCACTGCAGTAACTGCTCAGTGTTAAAGTACAAGATTTTTTATTGGCTCTGCAGTGAGAAAGAGCACATCGTTTTTCATTATAGTGTGAATGTGTGAATTTGAATTTATTGAATGATAGCCCCTTGAGACTGCGCTTGTGCAATCATATGTTAAGTGGTGTCAAATGAGTGCAGAATAATCATAAATCATAGAAACTATTTCTCTCTTGCCATTTCCTCCTTTTTACAGTAACGTGTGCAGGTCAAATGACTACAAGATACTTGAGGAAATCTGGTCACTAAAATGCACAGTTCAGCTGGTTTTGAAGGTTTGACCGCTGAGAAGATAAAACTAGAGAAACTGGGGCTGATACGTTTTGACAGTTGTAACTTGAGAGTTCATCAAAAGATCGAACCATGAGATTTTACATTGCTAGATCAGGGTGTTTGATCAGTTTTGTATATTATCCGTACTGAACTGGGAAAAAGGGCGGCTTGGAATTGGTTGCAAAATCACCTGAATATTGGGGAGCTGGTCTCATTGGACGCAATTAAAGTTATTCTAAATGACTTGGAAGCAGGTACATCTGGCTGTAAATGTTTTGACATCTTATAATTTTGTAATTTGTTCTTTGTTTTGTGTTTGTTTTATATCTGCATCCGTGTTATTTGTGCTGCTGCCTGTCTTGGCCAGGACACTCTTGAAAAACCTCAAAGTCTTTTAATCCTGGTTAAATAAAATAAATAAATAAAATCACATATTAACATACTCAATATGCAGAATCTTAAAATGGCTGTACATGACCAAAACATGTGAAAGTATAAAAAAGACTGTAAGGATCCTTCCTTTCATCTGTTATCTCCAGCATACCTTTAACATAATATAATCAACAATATGAGCAAGTAAAATGGTTGTTATACACTCATTTCATGGATTTGCTGCTGTGATGACTCTGTAATAGATTAATTTGATCAAATGAATGAACATCTGTGGCGCAAATCAAGTGACAGCACCGAATAAATAGCAAATACTGAAATTTCAGTGTGCATCCTGCTAAATTAAGCCTCCAGTTTTACCTTTTTTTTGTACTGAGTTGACATTTTAAAATGCTGGCTGGGGTCAACTCAAAGCTTTACAAACTGCAGGTTTACCAAAGGCCATTCTGTCCTGTCTGGTTTGGTTTCAGTGAAACACCGCTCTTGATTTTACTGGCCATTTATGTTTAAAGCACAGCCAGATCTGACCAGTACCAACCTTACTGGGGTGGCCTTGGCTCAATAGGTAGAGCGGGTTGTCCACTAATCACAGGGTTGGCAGTTCGATCCCCAGTTTGCTTAGTTTTCTTCTTTAATACGTTCTCTGATCATACATTAAGTGCTATAATGTGTATATATATAGTGAAACATTATTTCTCTTATTGTTGTGTCTGTCATTTGGTCTATTAGTTTTTCATTCTTAATCATTGGTTTTCATACTATTTTTATCCCTTGTGTTCACTTATTTTATTGACTTATCTATTTTTAACATTTTATTGTTGTAATTTTTATTGTCAACAATTTTGTTGTTTTTTACTTGTTTGTGCTGTTTTAATCTTACTCTGTGAAGCACTTTGGGCTGTTTGTATGCAACTGTAAGTTGAGTTGAGTGCCTATAAAATACTAAGAACCAATAAGAAAAAATATTTTTAATTCCTGAACATAGGACTTCCTGGATTAAGATTTCTGCAGGATGCTGAAGATTAACTTTAGCAATATCCCATAGTGAGTTTTATTTTCACAAACTGGCATCAACAATCATTTTGTAAGAGCAGGTGTCACTTATTTTCAAGAGATACATTCTGACCTCCGTTTTGAATACATCTCTTCACGTGTCTTCCCAGATATGGCTGACCTTTGCACCAGTAGCGGACCAGTCTGCCCAGTATCTGAAGGTCACTCTGGAGGAAATCAACTGGTTGTCACTGGTCTACATGGTGGTGGCCATACCGCTCAGCTTTGGGACCACGTGGATGCTGGACACCCTCGGGCTGCGGATCACGGTACAAACTGAGGCGTCACCAGGGGCTCTTGTTGTGTGATTTGCATTGTAGGCTACAGCCGTTTTGCTTGATACATTATAATGGAAATTAGTTGGTACCCTACTGTTCCTTTAGTTTTGTTTTTTACTGGGAGATCTCTGTCTTTAGGGACTGTTTCAGTATGAGCCAATTCAAACAGCGGGGTCTGGGGTTTGTTTTGTATGACAACAATACAAAGCTGTAGCCAAGTGGCAAGTGATTTTACAAAACACTCCAGGTCCAGGAGGAGGAGATATTAATAGTCTAAAAGATTATTTGGGTCTGCCCAAAGGCTTCAGACAGATGTAGAGAGAAAACAGACTGGACATGGAAACAAAGCTGAAGCACCAAAAGACTTTTATGTCAAGACTGGAAAACTGACCAAGAGGTTTTATGAAGGAAATGGTGTAAGACTTGGAAACATTTACTGAAATTCAGTTTATTATTAACATTGTGAATGTACAAAAAGTCGGTTCTAACACATATGGTACAAGAACATGTGAATAAATACAATATGACATTAAAGTTGAAATTATTGCCCTAATATTTTGTAGCTGTCTTTATCTTGCAAATAACTGCATAAAAAAAGAAATTAGATGAATATTATACATTTTTATAAGATCTGTAGTTTGTATAGAATCTGTCCGGTGCAATAAAAGAACCTGTGACATTTCCATCTCTGCTTATACTCGTTTGCAAATTTTTTCAGCTGATTCTGGGATCCTGGTTGAACATGTTCGGAGCCCTGTTGCGCCTCTTTACAATCCAGTACCCTGTGGTGATGTTGGGTCAGACCCTTGGTGCCCTGGCTCAGCCCCTCATCATTTTCACCCCCACCAAGATGGCAGCTCTCTGGTTCCCTGAACACCAGCGCGCCACAGCTAACATGATCGCCTCTATGTGTGAGTGATTTACTGTTTATTATTACTGGGTGTGAATTAGCTAGATAGCTTTCACAGCTCAATACAGCAGTTACTAATGCAAGCGTACAGTCTTAAGGGCTTTAATCTGGGTATTAATGAAATGTGATTTAAAAACAAGAGCAACACGTTAGCTAAAACAATTTTATGTATTGATAATATATGTTAGACAGAGTGTGTTTTTTTTGTCCCCAAGTGACCAATAAATCTAATGTTGCAGCTTTAATGAGTAATACGTTCACCAAATTTAGCTGTTGGAGCACCTCTGAACAAGATGTGTGAATATGTTTAAATTTAGAGGATTCTCAGAAAGATCACTTTTTAAATCAAATTTAAAAAGAGACTCCAGTTATTATCAGCTTTATTTAAACCACTAGGTACATCTGTGGTGATTTTATTAGCAGACTACTTAGCTGAAAGTAACAACCTTATAATTTTGGACCATAGCTGGTAAATTTGTCCAATCTGGCTGCTGTATTATCAGATAATAAACTGTCCTTTTAAGGCCCTAACGCTATTTCTTTTCCCCAATATGTTTATTTGATAATTTTCTTATGTTATAACACCCCATCAAAGAAACATACAGTAACAGTACAACAGTTTGAGACCAGAAATACGTACACAGACACACACACTCAACTTGCACAGATATTGTACAGAGTACAAATAAAACAAAATATTTCCCTACATCTTTTACAATTTCCTTTCAGGTAAAGCCTACATTTCCATCTTACATGATATTCATGTATGGTTCCCAGAGCTGAACAAAGTCTTTCCGCTTGCCCTTAGCAATGTAAGTTAGTCTTTCCAGACCGATACAGTCTGAATCTAAAGCGATTTTTAATATCTAGTTAAAAACATTGGAATGTAAAGTGGGAACTGAAGATGGTGGAATAAAAACTCCTTCTAAGGTTACTACTTCAGGCTTTTATCAAAAAGAAAAAAGCAACGTGCTTGAAATATTTTATTACTATTTATATTATTCAGCCCTTGTGGTTTGCTTAATGCTTTTCAGCTTGTATTTCAATATTGGCTTTAATGCATCACACAATAATTTACTTTTCTTTACTTTAATTGAAAAAAAAAATCCTTGTTCAATGATTTATTATTAATGTATTTTTACATGTTAAATTATATTTTGTGTCAGTGCTGGTGCCCTAATGTCATGTTGGCCCAGTTTTTGTGCTCTGTAATACAGATTAGTAGGAACTGGGTCAGTTTCAGCACATGCTGTAAAGTGCAGGGAAGCAAACTCTTTTGTGTACACAGCAAAATGAAGGATGTGTCCACAGATAAACAACCAGTGTAAAACAATTAGTTTTAATGGTCATTTTGAGTAATAATGAGCTATTTCTCGAAGATACAGTTTTCATATATTCTGTGTTGTCACCAATACTTGAAGATAAGACCTGGGACAACTGAAACAGGGAACAGAAAGTGAAGTAAGACAGCACTGATTCTTAACATAGCAACCAGAATAACCCTCAGTTACACTTCTCTTTTCCCTCCTCAGCCAATCCCCTGGGCGTCCTCCTCGCTAACATCATCTCTCCCTTGATGGCTGAAAAATCTGCACAAATCCCAGTTCTGGTAAGTTGAACTAAGGAAAAGTCTTCAAATCCACTGATGAGACGTTTCCAACATTAAAGGGGCCAGTTGTAGCATAATACTGGTGAATTTTGGAACTGACGTGCACCTGTGGAAAACTGATTAAAGCATTTCCTTCCTCGTGTAGGACTCCAGCAATTTACTGTCGCTAATTACACTTTGTATCACTTTTCCCCTTTTGGGAAGTGGTTAATGAGCAACAGTTGTCTCTTCTCACAGTTACATGTACAGTATATCGGATTAGCAACCGGCAACCAGAGGGGAGGCGGGTTCAGTATCACAGACCAACTGGGAAAATCTGGGTTAAAAAGTAAAAAAGTTTCACCTATCATTATTTATTATTAACAGTGGATGAAATGACCATGTGTAATGTCAAAGAGCATTATCACCCAAGTGTTCTTAGCCTCTTTTAACTCATTGTTTTGGTTTTATAGGACATTTACTGTATGGTTCAGTCTCAGTCATGGCAGCAGCTTGCCTCTGTTTTCAGTAAACTAGCGCTGATAAATCCACTTGTCCAGCCCCAAATGGTGGACAGACAAGGTTAGCAACTAGCTGGTGAAGAAAGTGGATCATTTAGCAGCTAGAGTCAGACAACGTGTGAATAATATGCAAAAAAATGATGAATGCATGTTGAGCAAATACAGCTAACATTTATGGATACAAATGACCACACTGAGTGGTTTCTGGCGCATAACAAGATTACTGCAATGTCCCCGGACTGAATCTTACTGGGGGCTTTAATAATAAACCCCCTTCTCTTCCCTTTGTTTCCCGTCAGTGTCTTCTGTGAACTGTCCAATAATGGCAAAAATGTAAAAAATAAATCTAAAAAGAAAAAGATCAGTTGGCCTAGAACCAGAGGATTTCCACAGCGCGTTGTGGCACTGCAGCTGCTAATACAGCAAACTGCACCAGCTGAAGTGTGTGTGTGTGTGTGTGTGTCAGCGGCTCTGGCCACCTCACCTGCTGATGATGACAAATTGTCTTTAATTCAAGGTGCTAACATCCATTTATCATCACATTATGTGTGTTTCACCCCTCCTCTAGCTGCTTGCCTATGCGGTCCCGGCATGCATCATCTGTTTCCTAGCAACAGTGGGGATGCGGAGCAGCGCCCCCCCCACGCCGCCATCAGCCAGTGCTGAGTCGTCCAGCTCCGAGCCGTTCATACAGGGGATCAAACTGGTAAGGACACGGGGGGGTTAGAAACACACACAGGCTTCAACATAAGATACATAAAACTACGTAAACCATGTTTAAACCCACCATGCAAGCTCAAATAAAATACAACCTACATCAAGTGACAGCATAACATAAAACCTGGGTCGTCATCATCATCCAACCCAATCACAAAAACATCATCACCGTCACCACACACCTGGGAAAGCAAGAAATGAATTCTGATGTGACACAATTTGTCGATCTACAGAAAATTAATTTGCAAAGTATTTAGTTAATTGATTTAATCGTGAGTAATGTTTTAAGCAAAAATTACAAAAAAGTAAAAAAAAAAAAAAAGTGGTTTCAGCTTCTCAAATGTGAATATTTGTTGGTTTTCTTTGTCTTTCATCATAAATCACGGGAGTGATTTGACATGTAAACAGATATTTGATTTAGCTGTGATGAAACACGGAAATCCTCGTCACAATCGCAACCATAATTAACATTTTATTGCTTCAGGGAAAAGCAACTGAGCGTGCTCCTTGCTCACCACCATTACAGTCTACTTTATTTATTTAAATTTGCAGTCATTCTGTTTTGTCTGTTTTATTTTCACTTTTGGTGCTGGTGCTCTGGTTTTGGTTCCGTCTGTCTGTCTCCCCTCTAGTTACTGAAGAACAAAGCCTACCTCGTCCTGCTGCTGTGCTTCGGCTCGGGCATCGCTGTTTTCACCTGCTTCTCCACACTGCTGGAGCAGATCCTGTGCGTGCAGGGATACACCAATGTAAGTACACTGGGGGATAAGACACCATATTGATTTCCATAGGGAACAATTAGGTATTAATTGGACCAATTAGTATCAATTGACCAACACAGACAGCATATTTGATAATAAATGTTTGTGGATATACAATCTAAAAGCAGGAAAATTGGGAAGAAAGACCATGGATCAATAAATAAATTGATTATTTACTTTACAAGTGCACAAATATAGGAATTGACAGTACAAAAATGATCTTAAGTAACTGATGGAACAAAAGGATAGAAAATGAACCCTGCTTTTTTACGTACTGGATGCAGTGTGTTTTAGAAACACACTCAGATGCTGAATAAACGTATAAAATCTCGTTGCTGCAGGACTTCGCTGGCGTTTGTGGCGCTCTCTTCATCGTGTTTGGCGTCGTGGGCGCCGGTGCTCTGGGTCTCTACGTCGACAAGACCAAGAAGTTCATCGAAGCCACAAAGATCAACATGAGCTTCACTGCTCTCGCATTCATCGGCTTCTCAGTGGTGAGAACACGAGACAGGAACAGTTTACATCTCAACACCTGTTTGTATTTCTAGTTTATTTATTGAGTGGACCCTCTCACACCCTTCCACTACTCTGGCTGAGAGTACCACAGGAGGAGTTTAAAAAGGTTATTAGGGTAAACAAACAAAGGGAATGGGAACAGTCACAGTGTTTGATGTGCAAAAAACACTTTTCAGATGTGTTGCTCATCAATGTGCACTATATTTTACTGTAATGCAAATGAAGCAGTTCAATAAAGTACAGTATAAATAAAATCACCAGAAGGGGTTACCCAGAGGACACCAAACTTCCTTTGTTTTTCCCTTCCATTATAGTTATAATCCTGGATTTATGTACCGCACAGGTAGCACAAGTAAAGACACTTTATCAATTTAAAGGAAAAGAATCTGCATGGGAATTTAAATATCCCACCACGTTATCAAGGTTCAGTGCTGAAAGTAGAATTAATTGTCATTCTCTTCGTATACAGTACTCTGGTGTGTTCTGGTGTATACAGTAAGGACACAAAAAAGGGTATGAAAGAGAACAACCGAAGAAGAAACAAAAGACAGTAAAATACAGTGATATTAAGTGATGCAATGAGTGACAGTAAAGTTTAGTGTTTATATTGTGGTGAATGTTAAATTGAAGCATGTTTTTAGTGGCTATTAAAGCTGGAGTGGAACTTTTGTCTCCCCCTTCTGGCAGTGAGAGTAATTACACAAACACTGTCTATGCTTGCTTGTGAGGTATGCCTACATGGGAGGTAGACAATAATCCATTATTTAGGCAGAGTAAATGTAACAGCTACACAGCCTACTCCAAATATTTGACAAAGACCAACCAGTCCAAGAGCAGTAAGGCCACATCCTGTCTGTCTTCTTTCAGCGCTCTCCAACGAGGAAAAGCTACACCAATGGTTATCCGTGTTTGTCCGTTGATCGCTTTCTTTTTTGACTGTAATCCTTCCTCTGAACACCGAGTTTCTTTTTTATCTGGAGCATCAGAAACTTTTCTTGGACGCTTCTTAGGTTTTTCCTCCTAGTTGCTGTAGCTACTCCGTCTCTACGGTTGGCAAACCAGAGCCACGTAGAGAGAACTATCTGAAGTCTACGTGAATCATGTGACCTTCAAGGATTTTGAACTTCTGTTGATGCGACTCTCTCTCTGCATGGCTCTGGTTTTACTACCGGTGCACCAGCGCAGGAATGTCGCCACACACACCAGATTTAAAAACTCTGTATACTGAGAAATACAGAGAGATTTAGCTGGCGGGGAAAGGCTTAATCAGCATTGTGTGAACTCGTCTGGCAACGGCTTGAACGTGACAGACGTTCATTTATATGTAAAAGTCCCGCATGCCAGCTTTGAATGATGAGTTCCCCAGGAGGTCGTGTTTAAAAGAGGTGTTAGAAGGACACTTTTACCCAAAAGCAGCTCACGTGAATGAACATCTGTATCCACTGAACAACAAAGAACCCAAAACCAGGAATTGTACAAACACTACTAACAACAACACATCTTACATATAGTGGCTATTATCTGTGTTTTCTGTAGTTATTGCTGCTGCTCTTTGCTTTCTTTCTTTCTGAGCTTCCAGAGATCTTTAAGTCAAACGCTGTGACGTGTTTTTCATTTGGATTTTTCTGTTGATGGAGGCATATTTTATTATTTGTATTTGTGGAGGCTGTTGCTGCTCATGCAAACTAAGCAGCTCTTCTTCTGCTTCTTTTGTATTTCAAACAAACTAAATGTAAGAGCTCCCAGACGCTGAGTGTTGAAAATAGCAAAAGGAAAAAATGCTTTAATGAACAGGAGTAAAGCTGGAGCACTCTTGTCAGTAATACTGAGCAGCCAAATGGATACTTGTTTTAATATATGTAAATTATATTCATTATTATGTATATTTATACATTTATGTGGAAGGTATTGTGCAGGAAAGGCACACAGAGATACCACTTGTTAACAAAGCTTTTAAGGAAAAATTAAAGCGACGTTTGATGCTCATAACTTTGTTCCAAAGATGTTTTTCCTGCCTGTTGATATTCTGATATTCTGCTCTGCTCCTCTCAGGTGTCTCTGATGCGGGAGCAGAAAGCCGCCGTGGCCGCCGTCTGCTCTCTTTTCGGCCTTTTTGGTTTCTCCATTTACCCGGTGGCCATGGAGCTGTCTGTGGAGTGTTCGTATCCTGTCGGAGAGGCCACGTCAGCCGGACTCATCTTCATATCGGGGTACTACTGTCTGAACACACAGTACACACAGTATACAGTATGGCGGATACTTTTATTAAACCAGGCAACGTTTTCTGCTTTTACTGATTTTCACCAAAAATAATGTGGAGTTTTTGAAAGTTGATGTTATCCCCTCATGTCTGTGTTTGTGCTGAAACAAACCTGTTTACAGCAGCTTGCAGTTCACTTATGTCCTTTTTAGAGCTGCAATGATTAGTCGATTAATCGATTAGTCAATTGAAAGAAAATGAATTGCCAACTATTTTGATAATCAATTAATCGTTTCAGTCATTTTTCAAGCTAAACTGTCGAACATTAGCTGCTTCCAGCTTCTTGAATGTGAGGATTTGCTGCTTTTCTTTGTCCTTTCTGACAGTAAATGAAGAGTCTTTGGGTTTTGGACTGTTGGTCAGACAAAAGAAGCAATTTGAAGACGTCACTTTGGGCTCTGGGAAATTATGATGAGCAATTGACATTGCAATGACATTTTATAGACTAAGTGATTAATCGTGAAAATAATGGGCAGATTAATCAATAATGAAAATAATCATTAGTTGCAGCCCCACAGCTCAGAATGTGTTTCATGTAATAGAAAGTCAAATGAAAAATGGATAGAAAATCCAAATGAGCTGCTGATTATGCACCACAGTCCCTCAAAGTCAGTAAAAAAGTTTTAAAATCCAATTCCACTCAGATTCTATATTATTGATTTTTTTTTCCAGATTTTCAGCTGTTTATTCTAATATACAAAATAGACACTGATCAGTTCCTGGACTTCATCTATGTACTATCTATGTAAATTCATGTTCACGTTAAACAATGTGTTATTGAGATTTTCCTACAATCAATACAAACAGCATCAAAACATCAAATGAAAATAATAGCTATAATAATGATAACATAGTCGTGTTTTTTGTGGTCTTCTCCAGACAGGTTCAGTCCGTTCTCTACATCCTCCTCCTTCAGGCTTTAACCAAACCGCTGGCAGAATCTCCTCTGTCAACCTGCGGGAGTGGCGTGCTGAGCTGGAGGGGTAGGTCACATGATGTCACCCCGCCATGAGCATCTCGCTGAGCTGAGTTCGCTCTTGTCTTCTTTGATTTAAAGCATCGCAGTCGTGCTGAGTTGGTGAACATTATAGTGTGTTATGTGTGCAGTTTACTGACCTCAACGCAAAGATTTCTGGGTATTAAAGTACAAATTATTAAGGTGCACAAGGACTTTAACTTCAGTTGCTGCTTGTGTGCATTTACCTTGTAGTGTTGTGATTGTTGTGTAGTTGTTCATGTATGAAAAATAAAGTTTTAGTGATTGTAACGCTGGTGTTTTAAGTGTGCTGTCACTTAAGCTTTTGAGCTGTTTGATTTGGTTGATTGAACCTCTTTCATCTTTGTCTATTCAATGCAAAGGTATAAAAAAACCCAGAGACTTTTTACAAGAAGATGTAGTGAAGTAGCAACGTTTACAGCATTTCATTAATAACATTATAATGTAATTATAATATATATCATATTTTATTTTGATTTTTTTCCTCCATTTAGAAAAATGTGACACCACGCAGCCCTTTCATACAAGCACACACACACACACACACACACACACACACAGTCACTCTGTGTGTTTTCATGCACTTTGATCAGTCCTTTATAGCCACAATAAGAATATAATATGTTTATTGCAACATATGTACCAGTAGTTTGAAAATAAAACATTTACTTAGATTAAACTTTACATTCCCACTAATGGACTTCCTCTATTGTCCTGCTATAAACCAAACATCCTCCTGGACTTTTACTTTACAATCAAACAGCTTGTAAACTGGGGCTATTGGGGATGTTGAGTCGTACCTTAATCTGCACATTTCTCGCCCTCCCTCAGTGCCCATGCTGGTGATGGCAGGACTGTGCAGTCTGTTCACCTGCTTCTTCGTGATCTTCTTCCACACACGATACAGACGACTGGAGGCTGAGCAGCAAGCCGCTTACAGGACCAAACAAAGCTACGGCTCGACGACCACTGAGGACGCTCCGAGTGTGGAGACATGAACCCGCTGAGAGGCTCATGATGAGAGAGACTTCTGGGTGTGACCGCACCTACAGTTTGTTTTCTTAACCTCAGATTCATAGGTAAAATATTTTAATATCAAGACATTCCCATTGATTCTTTTGTACGACATTGGGGCATTTTTTTGTACGTTGAGATACAATAACAGATTGCACATTAATTCTGGTGCTACGAACAGGTAGCATCAGTCCATAACTCAAAATGAAACATGCATTCTTGTAATGCATTGAGAGATTTTATACTTTTATACAAAAAAAGTAGTTTGTAGGGAGGAAATGCGTGTGAAATAGCCCAGAGTGGCAAGTAACCGATCTGTTCCAGAAATCCCAGTTAGCCGGGAAATGGAAGTAAAAACTTCTTCCTATTCTGATCATGTGTATCGAAATGATTGTTGCATTCTCACTTGGTTTGATTGAAGTAATAGGAGAGAAAATGAAGACAAACCATAAACACAACGCAGCGCATTACAGAAACCTGTTTTCTTTTCTCAAGAATATTTCTATTGCATTTTAAACAAAATATACACAGAAAATCTGTAGAGTGCACAACAGATATGTCGAGTTCACAGAGTACATCCATGATAGAGGAGGACATCGTGTAATCTCGTCCCAATCGGCCCTCGTCCCATCTACAAGCTGAAATTCCATATATTGAAGGGTACTTCACTCCTGGAGTAACACAGGAAGGTGCTAGAAGTCAGGTTTCATATTTAGAAAGGAAAGAAAGAAAAATAAATAAATAAAACAAGGGGGGTTTAGAAACTGATAAACTTATACAGATTATATTTCTGACAGAAATATAATCTGTATAAGAGACAAAAGACAAAAAGAGCGTGAAGGAATACGTCTTTAGTTTGACTGAAGACTTTTTAGAGCTTTTTGTTTGAGTCACAAACTGAGTGGACCTGCTTTCTGTTGAAGGAAAATGCAGACACACGTAGATCCTCGAAAACTGTTAGTGAAGGTCTCATCATTCTGACGTTTCAGCACATGGCAGAGCACTTTGAAGTCATTCTTTCAACAAGGCACCAAAGCAAAATCATGAACTGTGGTACGACTCCAAACTCAGACCCTCAGGGACTGACAGCTAGGGGTGGAGGGAAAAAAAGATTTACTTGAGTATCGTGATCCTTTTTTTTTTCTTTTCAAAATGTTTTGATTCCTAAATCAATATTATTTTATTATATATTAATTTTTATTATTATTTCTGTTTTATTTTCTTGATAGTCACAGTAGAGAGAGACAGGAAAGGCAGGGGAGAGAGAGGGATGACATGCAGCAAAGAGCCGAAAAAAACTCCCAAAAACTTTTAGATGCTGCTGGAATAAAACGCAGAAAGACTGACTGACACGTGATGTGCATTGTTTTTGGAAATATAGCTCATGATATACAGTCTCTAGAGGTGTACGATAAAACTTATCCCGTGGTCTAGTGTTAAAAAAGCAAACAGAAATCGCAATAAATCCTAATATCAAATCACTGCCAGCAAAACCTGATGTTTACTGCTGATGTTTTAGATCCCTGAAACATTTCCTGACACCACTGGAGCTGCTGTGTTGTCACATCATCACAGGCACATCTGTATCTCATCCTCTTGTACTAAAGCCACTATAAAAGATACGGTTTACTAACATACTCTGAATAGAACGCATTAACTTTACATGTTAATCAGGTTTTCTGCAGGTCTCTGAAAACTACATGTATGGACCTCAGACCCGACTACCTGGAACTGAAACCAGACTGTTTCCTGTTTAACAACTGTGTCAGTAATATTACTGTACCACTAACCATGTTCTGTGTTAATTCTGTCATTGGGTTACCCCTAATAACAGGACTGAACTACTTAATGCCTTACATTTGCTTCCATGTTTAAAGGATGTTGAAGCCTTATAGACAGACAGGTGTGGGGGTGTGCTTCTAATACTGATTCTGTACTCTGTCAAAATAAACTGTGCTGATGCACATTAAGGTTCTGCATATGGTAGATAGGAATGACACATTTGCACACGCTGTGTGTCCAGTGTTTGTAGATGTGATCGTCTGAAAGACACAGCTGGAGTCAGAGGCGTCAATATGAAGTTCTTTCTCACTTGAGTGTTTCTGAAGGCCAAGACTGCCATAATGAAAGCTTCTGTAATGTTTTCTGTTTTAATGCCTTAAAATGTCAATAAAACGTTACCTCAAGTATTCAGTTCCTCTCCCCGCCCCCCCGAGTCTGATTCTTGTCAAGAGAGAAGTCTATAAGACAACATATGATTTAGACCATGAAAAGATACTAAAACTCCAAAACTCAAACTAGACTGAAAACTCTTAAAGGCAGACCTGTTTCTTTACAGCGTATATTATGACAGAAGGTAACATAACATTAATGCTGGCTCTGTTCCTGCCATTTAACCATTATGTTTAACCCCAGCACTGGCACACCTAAATCATTTAAAAACAAGATAAATTAGTTTGCAGTTGCTGCTGTTATTAAGGAAAACTGTCAAGTTTCTATCTCCAACAGTGGATTCAGTACATGAGAAATGTAGCTGATTAAAGATGTTTTTTTATCAATGAACCAATGCCACCAGCACAAATGATCACACTAAGCTTTTAGTTTACACAAGTACTCTACTATAGTACAATTTTAAGGTACTTTTACTTTACTGGAGTATTTCCACTTTATACTTTTATTCCACCACATTTTAGAGGGAAATATTGTACTTTTTACTGCACTACATGTACTCGACCGATTACTTTGCTAATTAAAGGCTCTGCAAACCCACACAGGTGTTTCCAATTCACCTGGCTGATTAGACCTCGAGTCAGGTGTGAGGGAGACATCAATCAAGCACAGCACTAACTAGGCAACAGAAGTGGAAACACCTGTGTGGGTGTTCAGGGCCTTTAAGATTTTACATACAAATTATATGATACTTTTATAAATATGATGCATTACCATTGATTAAACTACCAAACAGTATAATAGTTCCATCTTGACCAGCTACATTAAAATGCTGCTTATACTTAAACACATCAGAAATAACATAATACACAGACAGGCTCCACTCTGCATGATTGATACTTTAAGTTTTACTGATAATACTGACATACTTAATGCAGGACTTTTACTTGTAACAGTATTTTTACACTAATATTACTACATCTACTCAAGTAAAGCACCTAAATACTTCTTCCACCACTCACACTAGGTACCAAGCACACTTTTTCTTGATGATCTCGATTCCCCCATGTAAGTATTTTCAGATGACCAGAATAAGACAGAGGGGAAGATGTTTGAGTAGCGGTCAGCGTCCGAGGTGAAGAAAATGACACGACACAAACGAGCAGGCACATAAAGACTCTGGAGAGTTTTAATTCTTTCCCAATTTCCACATAAAACAAATATAAAAAAGTAGAGCGCTCTCTAGATTCGGAATCAGTCAGAGCCGACCTGAACTCTCCTCTCCTATGATCGTTTCTCCAGCTCCGTCTGGACTCAGAAGGTTCGTACAGTTTTAAAAAGACCCTTTCGTAAGAATACGAGCAGGATGTGAAAATCAACAAAACTGAAATCCAAGCAAAAATTAAAAAAAAGTAACACTACAGCAAATGAATCACAGGATTTGTCAAACCGACTCGTTTGAATTCCTACTTTGAAAGACGTCCTCAGTTGTGGTCGCACAAAACTAACGAACGGCACCAAACACAAAACAGAGCTAAATAAAAAAGAAACTGTAATGTGGAGATTCTTGATGCAAGAGCTGGTAGTTTCTAATGTGTAGGTTTAGCACAGGTACTGTGTGAACACAAGTACACATTTCAAATCATCCAATTATGTGTGTCAGTGTGTGTGTGTGTGTGTCTCAGAGCTGGAGGGCACAGAACTGCTGGTAGACGGCCAGGATGTGGTGGTCGAGCTCTGCGGTGAACAGCAGGTTCTCCAGAGTTCCCATGTACTGCTGGATGGTCACATGGTGCTGCAGAACGAGGAGAGAGGTCGCGTCATCGAGAGAATACACACATCAAACATGTACTACTGCAGTGTGTGTGTGTGTGTGTGTGTGTTTTACCATGAGGAAGATCTGCTGTAGCCGCTCGATGCAGTTTTTGTACCAGGGCGTGCTGATGTCGACGCTGCCCGTCTCACAGCGAACCAGGTGCTCCGTCAACAACATGATGAAACGCTGCGGGAGGAAAAACAACATTTAAAGAAATGCACATAAATGTGTGTTAAAGCTGCACTAACAGGGCTCATAATGTCTCCATCTTATTAGCCTAAATTAAAAAGTTAGACTCGTGTGCGTTTCTGTCCACTTTCTATAAATGCAGCCTTATTTCCCAAATTTGGAGGCTCCAACGGTTGTATCCTTCGTGGCCCAACCTATCCCAGGATTCATTGCGCGCAGGAAAGTATGGCGCCCCCAAATGTACCATCAACAGCGGCCGAGTAGGATTACACTTTTAAATGTAAGTATTGGGTTTCAACTCACCCGAATAGCCAACGATACAAATGTTAAAAAACCAAGGGACCTTAAAAATCTCAGCTGCAGCTGTTATGGTTGCTAGGAGAGAGTAGCGGCATTTCGTGGCACTGGTGACCCAAATAGGAAATAGAGCAGACTGTCTCATTTAACAACGGAAATGTCCCTGGTACCATTACAGTCTTCTACCTCACTGTACATGTTTACAACCAATATTAATGGGGCTCTTAATGGGAGTTTGATGCTGGTCCACATATTCACGCGTGGGATCTGCTCAGAACCAGCACAGCCTGCGCTGGATGAGTTGTTGTTTGGGGCCCTGTGGCAGCAGCTGAGGGACGTCTGTTCTTCACTTTCACCTGCAGGATTTGCTCGACTGCTTTAGGGAACTTGAGCTGAAAACTTCTGAAATCCTGCCGTACTTGTCTAAGAATTTTCCGCCCCGACTGCCTTCAGTACCTGGAAGATGACGAGGAAGAGGTTCTTCTGTTCGCTCTGAGCAGACTCCACCTTCTCCTGTAGCCTCTCGATCTGCTCCTCCAGCTGACCCTCCTCATCCTCGCTGGCCTTGTCCATGTCCTCGTCATCCCCGCTGTCCCTCTAATGGTGTACAAACACACACATAAACATTAACTTCTCCTACTTTGACTGAATTCATTTAATGGTCTCTTTTATGACCTTGACAAACAAACATAATGTGATGGATGAAGTTACCCTCTTATGCTGCTGTTTCTCCAGTTTGTCCTTGGCCTCCTCCAACTCCTGCTGGATCTTCTGGACGTGTTTGTCCATCTTTCGGATTGTCGAGTGCAGAATCTCCCAAATGAAAAGTCTAGATGAGGATAAGAGTATAAGTATTTTATTTTACAGAGGTAGGCAGAGAGAATCCCAGAATCCCAATCTTTCACATCCCACCTGGTGAACTCGTGAGCCATATCCTGAGAGAAGAGCCAGTTGGCCACAGCAGCGCAGTCCACGATCTGTGTCCGGATCATCTTGTCCACCAACACGGCGATCATCTGTAATGCAGCAAAGACACCAAATGTTCAACTGGAACTCTGTTATTCCACACGAACGTCACTACATTTAAAAAGCAAATTTTTCCACAGTGGAACTTTCTATCACTGAACGACAAACGTTTTCAGGTCTGAACCTCTTCCTATCTAATTGAAGCGGTTTTTGTTTGTGATGTTTGTACCTGCGGGTGATTCCTCCACACTTCATAAACCACCTTGAGGATGTGCAGCTTCCCCTCGTCGCTGTCTGTCAGGGTCTTCAAGATTTCATGGAACCTGGAGGGATCAGATGCAGGTGAAGCCAGCAGGACTGGATTCATTCAATACAAAACTTGATTGTGTTTATACTCACTGTTAGCACAGTTGGACAGTAGAGAGGACAGCGGACGGCTCTAAAGCTGTGTGTTTTTAGGTTACCATTACAGAATCATCAAAACTACTTTTCGGTGAATAAAGGCTAATCTTAATATAATATGCCAAATGCATTTTTAGTTTGTTTTGTGGGAGAGATGCACTTGAGAACTGGTGAAAAAAAGTAAAAGCGGTTTGTTCTCATGGCGGTGAACTTACTTGCCGAGGGCACTGAAGGAGTGGCTGAAGGATTTGGCTGCCAGATGGAGCAGAGTCTGCAGGAACACGTCGATCTTCAGAGGGTTGAAGCTCTCCCCCTCATCTGGAAGAAAAGAAAGAGAGAGGAACACGAAGAGAACAAAGTAAGGAGAGTGTAAGGAAAAACCTTCAGGAGAGTGCTATTTTACCCAACAGACAAGTGATGACTCTTTTCCTCCAAGAAGCACAGTTGCAGCGTGCACAGAAAAACCATGAAAGCCGCCTTCAGCAGAGAAGAAACTAACCATCATCGTCCTCTTGGTTGGGGTTGGGCACTTCTTTGAGGATGGTCAAGATCTCTTCGTTGGTCGCTCGGTTCTTGATGGCGTTTCCGACAGTGATGGATACGGGGTAACCCGGTAACGAAGCTGTGTGGCAGGAGAGACATTTTGTTAAGTGTTCATGTCTTAACTTGTATGTTGTTACAGAACAATCTGTGGAGGCTGACAGAGGATTAATAATCATGTTGGTGTAGCTATATCAATGCAGTCCATTTACCATAATTAGAGTAATGGCTGAACAGGAAATCACCAGCATACAGTGACCAGAAGTCGTGATTAAAACAGGACCACACAAGTCTTGTCCATTGTCCTTTTTTGTCGCTTATTTTCTAATAAATATTTGAAATGGTCTTTGTGAAATGTGTTGCATTTCACTGGCATTCAGACATGACACTTCTCTCCTGTCCAGGGTTTAGCAGATCATACTACTGTTGTGTAAAAATATACATTTTACATGTGCTTACAAGCGCTCTCGTCTTGGTATTTGTAGACAAAGATGGGTTCCGCCGGGATGAGTGCTGAGAAGGTTGGAGGGACGATGTCCACTATCCGCTGATGATACGACAGTCTGCAGGGGAAGGAGCAAACTTTAGTTTAAAAGATTAAAAAGGAGCAAAGAAAAACATTTCTTAAAAAGGACAAACAATGGAAATATATGAGCAATATTCAACTTCTTCAAGGCGAAATGCATTAAAGCTCCACTAATTACAGAAAATACTGGGAAAAACGAAAGTGAACTAAGTATTAAGCGAGACACAAAAAAAACCCAATAAAGCAGATTTACATGACACCATCTGGGTTTCTACAGCCAATCGGATGTTTGGAATAAAGAACCTTCCTCACACAGACTCTTTAAACAGAATATTTTAGGTCCTCTTGTCTTTTATCTTTTTCCTTGATTTCCGCTGTCTTCCCTGATCTCCACTGCTACATTGCCTCTAAGGAGGGAAAATGATTTAAACTTATAGAAAACATGTTAATAATGCGTTAATACCTCATGCACTTCTCCAGAACCTCTTTGACAAACTTGGGCTTGGGCTTGTCTGAATCCACGGTCAAGCAGTCAGACCTTTATAGAGAACACACGGTCATACTGTCAAACTTATTGATTTAAAACATTAAATAGCTGCTATAAACGCTCTCTCTGTCCATCACAGAATCACCCACCAGTCGTCCCAGCTCCATCGAAACTGGAAGTTGCTCAAATGGTGAGAAAACCAGTTGATTAGTCTGGAAATTAAAAGGGAAATGACAGGGTTAAATCACAGCCAGGAACTACTTCAGTGTCGTCTTTCACCTGCCCAGTCAAAGATGCAGGTAGATTACCTGTCTATGCAGGTGGTGTTCATGGTGTCCAGTCTCATGTACAGCATCTCTGTGGCTTGGGCCAACTAACAGGCAGGCGTTAAGGAAAAGTCTCTATTAAAGTGGAGACATTTTTGTATAGCTAGATGTTTATTGTGTAAGGATTGTGTCCAGACTTCCCACTCTGTCACCAAGATGTGTTCAGTGGAGTGGAGTGTGCACTGTCTTTATGCTCTGTTTCTGCAGCAGCTTGCAATTCAAACACACCAGCATGACACAATAAAAACCCAGTTCTGGGCATGTTGGAAGATTGGGTTGACTTAAACTGCGGTGACAAAAAATCAAGGATACAACTTGTGGCAGTGATCCCGGCTGCAGTTTGCAGAGTTCAATGAGCAGCGTGGTGTACATGACGTCGATGTGAGGAGGAGAGGGCAGCTGGAAAAGCTCTCCAAAGATCACCTGAGAAAAGAAACATACTTAAATATTTTCAACCAGCCGTTAATGTTTCTCTTATTTCTCAGCTTGTCCAAACACTTTCATACCTCCACAATGTGATAGTTGAGAGGAATCTTGTTTTTCCCTGGATAGCTAAGTAACTGGGCAGCACTAAAAGGTAAAAAAAGAAACGTTAAACACTGGTGTCGGTGTTCAACATGCACATTCAGTGAAACGTGATCAAGCTCGTTGCCCACCATGTTTTCCTCTCTTTCCAGTGAGTCTTGATAATACAGTGCAGGTTTTCTTCTATGACAAATCTCTCCACAGAATGGCTGCCGGGCATAACGGGACCCTAAGGATAGAGAGGACAAAAGTCAGTAGACTCGGCACAACAGAAAATAACGAAGGCACCGCATTAAAATCACATCTTTTTAAAAAATTACAAAAACAAATGTTAAGATGCATAAATCACCTAAATCGATTCATGTTTACAACAACAAGGGGCAAACAGAAACTTGATGATGTGTGTTTTTAAAGCCGGGCTGTAATGTACCTCCGGGGCATCGGTGTAGTCGAACATGCGGAAGACGACCCGGGGCATGGGGTACTGGGCGTCGGGCATGTGGCCTGGTGGCGTGAAGGGGGGCAGGTTGTGTTGCAGGGCCTCGCACAGCACGCTGTCGAAGGCAATGTATGGACGAAGGATGTGGCGCTCCTGCCAGCGGTCTTTCTTTAGCTTCTGAATCTGGGCCCAAAGGCAGTCCAGGTACTGAGTGAGTGGACGGGGAGAGACGGAGTCAAAATGTTAACGGTGTCCTGAGAAAAACTAACTATCCCGTCTTTTTTAATTACAAGAACCGTGTCTGCCTGTCAGTGTCAAATTATACTTAAATACAGATAACTGTATTTTTCAGCCGTTGCCGTGATACCTCTCAAGGTGAAGTCACAATCAGCTACATCAAAGCAGATACTGTTCTTAAATTGTTCTTATAAGAAGGCTAGTTTGTGGGTAGGTTAAAAGAGAGACCTACAGACAGGATCTTACTGACGAAGACTGAATATTTCTATAAGATGGTGCCAGTGGTTAGCAGGAAATATTCTATTGGGTAAACATCTCTTCCACTGATTCTTCTTGTCCTTACACTTCTCATAATAACAGCACAGCTTAAAGAAATAATGACTTCACTTCAACAATGTCATGGGAATGTGATTCACAATAAAGGGAGAAATGTAGCTCTTCCATCTCTCTCACCTCCTCTTGTGGGTGGGGCTTCTCCGCTGTCCACACCTGCAGCATGGGGACGTGTGTCTTTACTCGCACCCTTGAAATGATAGAGAAGTGTGACACTGAGGAAGAGCTGACTGATATATGAATCTGTGGAAGGGGTGATCAAAGCATTGAACAAATAACAAGAATGTTGGCAAAAAAAGGACAAATAGCTAAGAGACAAGAGACGAGAGTAACGAGCAAGGAAACAAGGCAGACGTCTTACTTGAGGTAGCCTTCGATCTGGCTGAGAAGCCGGTCCATCTCAACATCCTTCTTCTCATAAAGCTCCTTACCGACCCAGGGCAGACAGGACAGCACCACATACACAAACCAGTCCGACCGGACCTGAGTACACAAACAAGACCACTCACAGAATCACACACTCCTCATTTCAATCACATTAATCATTGGATTGCAACCAAAACCTGTTGAAAATCATGTTGCTTCCCATAATAATACTTCCTTTTAGCATTTTCATCCACATTTAAAGTTAGCTGGTGTTGAAGTCAAGGATTGTCTTGGCACTAAACTCTACATTTAAGGAGTTTAACTATTAATTTGTAACTCTGAAATGAAAATTTAGGAGGATTTAGGAGGTGTAGAGCTGCAACGATTAGTCAATTAATCGATTACTCGATCTAAAGAAAATTAATTGGCAACTATTTTGATAATCGGTTAAAAGTCATTTTTCAAGCAAAACATTTGCTGGTTCCAGCTTCTTAAATGTGAGTATTTGCTGCTTTTCTTTGTCATTTATGACAGTAAATATATCCTTCACTACTTAAGTGTAGTAAACATGACGGCATGATGGCTCCACCTCAACCTTCTACTTACCTGTGGTACATCTTCCTCTTGAGTAACGCTGACAAAGTTTTCGAACATGGCCACCATCGAGGGAGCAGCAATCACGTGGCAGTTGACCAAGTCAGACAGAAAACGCACCTACAAAAAGAAGACATAATGTTAAAAACAAAAAAAGGTGAAAGCATCATTTTGCAATCTGCAATAAACCTGATTCTGATTTTAGGTGCTTGAAAAAGCTCAGCTTACCAAGTAAACTGCTTCATTGTACAAGTTGTTTTTCAATGTCTCCTTGAGTTGCCTGATCATGGCCTCCACAAACTCGCCCCCAAAGTTGTAGTTCCTAGCATTCAGGAGGCCGACTAAAGTCGTATACACAGTCAGCTTCTCTGGTAGGAGGCGGGCGCTGTCAACATAACACAACTCAGTGAAAAACTACCATGCAAACGCCGATCATTTCAACAGCAAAAGGGTGAGAACTGGCATGAACTTACACAGAACATAAAATGCGCAGGATTTTGTTTTTGTAGTTTGGAAGGTCGGCCTCCAACACACCTGCGAGGCCCTCCAAGTTGCTCTCCAGCGATGATGTACTCTGTCAAGAAAAATGAAGCAATTTAGCATCTGCAATATTTAACAAACTAATTCAACTAAATAAGTCTGCACTGAGGGCCAGGTAACATGTGGAATTAGCAAGCAAGTTAATGTAAAGCCCTTCAATGTTAAGCCATACTTTCCGTTCATTCTTGTTGTTGTTGTTTGTTTTTGCTGAACTACTGTATATTGAATTGCGGCAAACACCATCAAATAGGTTCTGGTGATTGCCTTTAGAGGTAAAGCCGTGCCATTTGGATCAGAGTGAGACAGAACAGAACACTGTTGATGTAACTATATTGCCAGAGTTGACTCTTTACCTTCTCTCCCACACGACATATCAGTGACTCCAGGCGGTCTTCAATTTCAATGGGCTCCGATGTTCTCCTCCTCTTGTGGGCCTGACCTCCTGGAAGGGTTAAAGTGTAATGAAATAATCACAGAGTGGAGTGAGAAACATTAGTTGAGAGAATAACTCAGGGGCAGCCTTGATGGGAAGCTCTACCCTAAAACAGAATTAACACATGAAATTGGTAAAGCCTACAATACATCCCAGTTTTAATTTGTTATTTTGAACCAGCCTCTCCTTAAATGCGCACTTGACCAAATTTACACATGAAGAGCTCACCAAAGACTGAAAAAAATATGTCATCAGGGTCATCTATTAACTCTGTGTTATTAACATGTAGATGCCATTATTAGGGGTAATGTTCGATTCAGTGTTTTTGGCGCTTCACCCATACAAGAGACTAAAAAGTCAGAATATCTCTTGTCTCTATTGCATTTAAAGTTGTTGATCTTGCTCTTTAAATTAGCCCAATGTAAATTCTGTTTTAGGGTGGATTATCCCTTTAACCGCTAATCAATAAGTAAACTTTTAGCCCTACGTCAGTGGATCATCACTAATCGTATTAGGATAAAAATGAAAATTAACACATTTTATAATAACTACTCTCACTGAGGTATTTGTATTATTCACACCTCTTGGTTACCACCCCCATATCGACTAGCTACACTGGTTAATAGTAGCTAGCCCCGTAGCTAGCGGTAAACGCGTACCGGTTAATTCTTCCGCTACTAGACAGTTTGCTGAATCTTCTCCTCTTCAAAGCACGATTGCGAAAACAAATATCAACGAATACTAAGTGTTTTGCACTTTTTGGATAACAATGACCAGCTTAAAATCTGGCCTCGTAAAATAATTTATCAATCAGCATGCGTGAACGGAATGCACCAAGCAAACGATTAACGTTACTAAAAACACGCTAACGTTAGCTATCCACCACTCGTTAGCCTAACGTCTGAATTACACATGTAACGTCCACTTACCGTCATTCTCGTCGCTGTGTCGTCTCCTGGACATCTTTTTTTACTCCGCTTTGCTGTAAATGCAAGCTAATTCGACAAGAAAATGAATATGAAACAAAATAATAAGTCGGCTAAACAAGCTTCTAGATCATTCAGCCTGGCCGCTACTAGGGCAGAAAAATAATAGCGGTCTGACTCAAGCGAGGCACATCCGGGGTAGTAAGGGGTCAACCGGAAGGTGCACCGTCTTTTTTTGCCCGATGTTGACTGGCTGCTAGGTTCTCTGCTGCACGTTTGGTGACAGTTGGATATGTAACATGTACATATTGTCACGTTTAAGACTTTATATTTAAGGTTTTTCAAGATTAGGTAAACACTGAACACCCTGACGATGCATTACTCCTACATGTTCAGACCACAAAGCGGAAAGAGCTTCTTGTAAATGTTAACAAGTCTTGTAACTTAGCTAAAGACTGTTTCCTAGCTAACTAAGTTGACAAGATTTTTAAAAGCTGTTAAAAACCATGGCAGCGGATGACACACCTTGCTCAGAGTTCGTGGACTGGGAACTTGACACTTCGACATCTAATGAACTAAAACAGGAGAAAAAACTTTCTGCCTCACAAAGAAGGTACTACAGCTTCTGCAGGAGGAAGGTGAGTGACAACAGAAATAAAAATAAATGAGAAACTAATGGCAAATGTCATATACATTAATCAATAATGGCTCAAGTCAAACGTACTGTAATTCTACTTTCATCTAAAAATGACCAGTGTCTGTCAAAATAATATGTACGTCTCTATATTATGCTAAAACTAATAGAGAAGATATGAATATATTGATTGATAAATTGTACACATCGCAATTACAAAACAAACCTAGACCGATAAATCAGCTGGGCCCATATATCAACTGATGTTAGCTTATTGTGGTTATATCAGTATTGGCATATATGTCGCTAGCAAATAAGAAGAAATTGCATTATTATAATGCCAAAGACAAGTTTGTGGTTTGTCCACCAGAGATTACTGACAAGTTTATTTCCCAACTGTAAAATGTCTCGCTGAATATGTATCTTGGTCACAAATCCTGAAAACTAAAATTTAAGGGATGTGTATCAAAAATATTTGTGTATGTTATTGGTTTATGTATATAATTTATGTATGTAATAAATAAATAAAAATAAAAAAAATATATATATATATATATATATATATACACACCCATAAATTGTCATTGGATATTGGATATAAAAACTCCAAATCAACTCATATATCAATATTCTGCTGTCAAAAATTCAGTATTGTCCAGGCCATATTACAAAACTTAATGACCTATACTGTAGTCTATAGTTTATATCCAAGCTCAGTGGTTCCCAACCTGGGAGTCAGGATCCTGGGTCACAAGATGAATCTAAGGGGTTGTAAGGTGATAATAAAATAATAAACAAGAAAAATCAATTCTGCTACTCAAATGTTTCCTAATAAAATGACAATTTCAGATGTTCAGTCACACTTTTTCTTCTCCACAGTCATTTGCTGCCTTTGTGGCGTCCAAGAGGGACGGCAGTCAAGAGGAAGGAAGCACATCTTGGTGCTGCTGTGGCCAGACCTTCAAGGAACACTCTGCCATTCACAAACATGTGGCCAGGACTCATGATACTGAAATACAGCAGCTCACACAGGCCGCATATGAGCGTTTGTTAAGCCAGCTGGAAGAGGAAACTGAAACACAGCAGCCGAACGAGCGTGAGGCCGAGCCGGTGGACATTTCGGCATGGATACCTGAAACTGGTCACATCACTGAGGAGCATCTTAAAAAGTACTGGTCAAATTTTGATTCTCCTGTCTGGGTTCAGTTGTCATGCTATTCATGTCTTTGTAGTTTTAAAGTGAAAATCTATCTTAAGATTTTATTAACATATGTGATTTATAAAATATTGATTTTATTTCTAAAATAGATACTGATGTCTCTCAATGTAATTCTTCTTTTCAGGGGCCCAGGCAAGGTTATCCTCTATTATCACTACTGTCAAGTGGAGGATCCACATGTCATCTGTGCTTGGCAGAAAGCTTTGTGTGAGAAGCTCCATTTAACTGGCAAGGTGAATAGTTATAGTTTATTTACCTTTCAGCATCATCACAGGTTCATAAAGACAGTTGTCATTAAACACAGAATTATTTTGCTGTTACAATAAGACGTCAAAACTAGGTAGACCACAAAATGTAAAATAGACTTAGAGTTAAAAGTAGACCCAATTTTAAAATTGCAATTATCTAAGCTTAAAAACAAATCTGAAATCATCTAAAAATGAATAAATTCTCTTATCTTGCTTCGGACTGGGAGACTGCTGAATGTATACAGATAAAGCCTTTGAAACTTGTTTCTATAATTGTAAAAAGGAAGGAACATTTAATTAACGGTCCCCTTAAAATATGTCATGATCATCTTCTTCAGGTGAGGGTGGCGACTGAAGGCATCAATGGAACAGTTGGTGGCACCATCACGGCCACTGACGTTTACATCGATGCAATGCGTTCACACCCTCTCTTCAGGATGGATAAGGAGGATTTTAAGGTCAGACTCAAAACTCATGTTGGATGATAGAATACACAGATGTGCCTTTTGTATATTAGATATACATTACATAATGTTTCTACACGGCACCCTGCATGAATATGAACTCTGTTTTGTGTTCCATTGGGTGGCCACAGCCATGTTTTCTGAGAAACAATTGGCAAAATATTAAATAATCATATTCAAAATAAACGAGTCCTTAATTAGTGCTTGTGTGTGTGTGTGTGTGTTCAGACAAGTGATGGTGGCGCAGAGTGTTTTACAGACTTGAGGGTCGGGGTCTATAAAGAAATTGTCCCAATGGGAGTGGATCCTGATGTTATTTCCTACCGACTGGCAGGTATAGTTTGTGTTAACAGCAATAATACTATTGTAATACTTCAAAAAATCCTACCACTACTACCAGCAATACTAATGCCACAGTATAACTATTATTTTCAGTTTGTTATATTTTTTATATACGTACATTAGTAGGATTGTTTGTGTTTTATGTTGTTACTGCTTGGAATTTGTTTTGCTTTTAATATCCCAATAAAATGTTTTCTTTTTATTGGTATGTTTAATTTGATATGATTTTCTGTAAGAAGTTCAGCTTTGTAACAACTGATTTTGTGGTTGTCATGTTAGTTACAAATCCATCTTGCCCCTCAGGAGTTCATTTGGAGCCGGAGGAGTTTCATAAAGAAGTGGAGGCTCTTTTGGCTAAAGGGAATTTGTGCAATGACACCATCCTCCTGGACTGCCGCAATTTTTATGAGAGTAAAATTGTAAGTGATATATTGACTTACACAGGTTCTGCAGGCTGTCTTAATTGTCAAAATTGTATCCTTTTTTATTTTACCCCATTTGTGCTATATCTACACCAGCTGCCTTAAACAAATACTATGTTTAACTTGTTACAGTGAGAAGGCCAGACCCCCAAGGTAGCACTGGTACTGAAGTGAAGTTTTGATCAAATTATGTATTAAGTAGAAAATTCTAGTATTTTTTTGGTGAACTGTTCATTTAGTAAGATGCTGAATTCCTACTAGATTCAGTGGTGTTTTCGCTGACTTTGACCTTTGACATCCCAGCAAGAATGGCAGGAAGAAGGATCATGATCAAACAGGGCAAAAGCCAGGTTGCAATGAATGTTTGTCGTTCTGAAGTGTGATTATTTTTTCCCTCCAGGGGCAGTTTACTCGGTGTCTGGCCCCAAACATCCGTAAGTTCAGCTACTTCCCGGACTACGTCGACCAGAACGTCGAACTATTCAGAGACAAGAAGGTCTTGATGTACTGCACAGGAGGGATCCGCTGTGAGCGCGGCTCCGCCTACCTCCGCTCGAAAGTAAGTTGCCTTGTATTGGATGTGAACTAAAGAACACCATTTTGACTTAGTTAAATGTGCACCAAAGAATGGAAAGTCTTGCTTACCGCCCTGCCTGTAGGATGTGTGTAAAGAGGTTTACCAGCTGAAAGGTGGAATCCACAAGTATATGGAGCGTTTCCCAGAGGGTTTCTATCGAGGGAAACTTTTTGTGTTTGATGAACGCTACGCCATCTCTTCCAACAACGATATCATCTCCGGTTAGTGGGTGTACTAATCCCTTTATCAGCACGTGGAATTATAGAATTAATAAACACTAACATTTAGTTGTTGTCTAATAGTCTAGTCTCTGTTCAGACTGCAGGTACTGTGGCTGTCCCTGGGACCAGTACGAGCTCTGTTCCACCCAGTTCTGCTGTCAGCTGGTTCTGTCCTGTCCCGGCTGCAGACAGGACGGACACACCGCCTGCTGCCCCACCTGCCAAACCAAAGGACAGGCTCAGAGCGAGGCATCCCCCGCTGTTCCGCATCACAAAGAGGAGTGCGAGTGCACTGGTGGACGTCCCAGAATCCCTCAGGATGTGTAGTGATAGAGAAGTTACAATTGGACATTGGTGCTTGCAGCCACATGAAAAATGCTGCCTGTCCCGGGAAATTAATCACAATGTACAACTAGAATTAGTGGAAGGTGCCTAGTATATTTTAAAGTCATGAATGTTTTTATATGAATTTTGGTAATTAAGTCAGATTTACTGTATCTTAAGAGGTTTAATTCTTCATCCGAGAATCTGATATTAGATGATAATACTGTTAATTCAGCTTTTATTGAGAAAATGTAAGAATACGTCTTTGGAATCTGCAGAGTTTTATTACATTAATTTTGTGAAACTTGAAGGCCTCATCAGTAATAAAAGCTCAATTCCAGGAGATAAGAACTTCTCATTTTGTGTGTATATGTGTGTGTGCTTGTTTGTGTAAAAGTGCGATTTCATCTTTTTTTTTTTTTTTTCAAATCAGTGCTTTGTCAATTACGTATGTTAATTACATGTTTTTTGTTTTTCCCAAATGTTAATGGTTTGACAGATAATTTTTACTTTAAGTAATTTGAAGTTATGATACGAATATACCAAAAACACGCAGAATTTACAGCAGTTTTCTTGTGCTCTCATGCAGGTGCCGCTTAAACTTTTTAAAACCACAAGCAGCAACACATCTGTGTGCCTTACTTGGGATGACACATTTTTGATATACAGTATATGAGTATAAACACGTGTCAGTATCAAACAGCCAGAAGCAGGCCACAAGTTATGTCAGTTGTAGCGTTAAATCTTAATTTCAGAAGGTGTCAGCATGAGGGATTTTAATCCCTGAGCCTTCATGAAATAAAGATACATTTGCATCATTTTACTTCTGTTTTACATACAGCAAGTATTACATTATTTTTCAGTTTTACATGTAAAATAGTTGGTGTAATAGTAATAGCAGTTGTAGTTGATGTTTCATCTGAAATTAGACTTTTTGATTTCTAGGGGGGAAATTCACATATAACAAAAGAACAGGAAACAGGAGGTAGCAAAGAAATAAAGAACGGTTTACAATTAAATAAATAAAAATTAAACATAAAAGAATGGAAATTCAAAAGCTATATTCAATGTCTACTTTACAATACCTTAGGCCATATACACAATTTGTGCATTGTGCAAATATCTTTGCAAATACATGAGTCTAGGTAGCACTGTGACTTGTTCAGTTATACTTTAAGCAGAGATAGGTATCTATAGTGTATGTAATATAATAATAACAAAGTATTTTCAACGATATACAATTGATAAATAAACAAATTATACATTCTTACACTGAAACTCCACAAGAGGGAGTGATGGAACACTCAGCCAGGAGTCAGTTAAGAGCCTCAACATCCCGACTAGAAGCTTCAGCTTAGCCGAGCGGACCTGGCCAGGCTGCCCGGGTCTTCCCTGACCAGCAGCAGCCTCTCTGCCGCATTTTCTCGGGTGAAACCAGGCTTTGGGACACTGCAGCTCATGTGTATTTACCCACCCGTGTATCTGTGGTTATAAGGACGGGAGGACCGAGCGATGTCTGCGCCGGGTTTCACAAACCTGAACAGCTCCGTTAGTTACAGCCAGAACTCGACGCCGAACGGTGGAGCTGCGCCCCCCTACCAGAATGGTAAAGCAGGCCGGATGATGCGATTAGCCGGCTCGCTAGCGTTAGCATGCTAACCCTCTGTGATGTCAGATAGTTAGTCTGGCGCTGATTTTTGTTTTTATTTTTTGTACAACTGCCCTCTGGTATTAATTATAATAGTTACATAATGTATAAATTAGGGCGACGTGTAAATCCGGCAAAAACTGTGAGTGTTTCAGCTAAAGCTAGTCAGTTGCTAACACTAGCTAACTTAAGAGCTAATCTAGGTATATACCCCGAGAAGATCTCGGCTAACGTATAGCTATTAAGCTAACGTAAAACGACGGCTAAGCGTTAGCAAGATGTGTGACAGATTGCGCACCATAATTTCTTAATGTCCGCTTTATATTGAATCTCTGATAATCAATCAGTGGATTAAATTTACACTGAAATAATTTACTTGTTATTTATAGCTGTTGCTGTGCTGTCAGGGATGCATATTTAGTTGAGAGCTAACTGGGTATTAACCCTCACTGCTGAAGTAGCAGCTGCTCATGAAGCTTATTGTTTGCAGTTAATGATAACCTCTGTTCAGTACTTTATTTGCGAGCTTTTTCCTGCTGGCTTGACTTAAACCGTGACGGTGGAAGTAAGAATAGACACATTTGACACTAAGCTCATTGAACATGTACTTTACCACCCCCTCCCTATTTTCAGGTCCAGCACAGACATACCAATCCATGTATCCACCTACGGGCTGCTATGGAGCCCCATCTCAACAACCGAGCTACCCCACCATTCCTGCCCACTCCACTCCTGCTCCCAACAAAGCACCCATCAAGAACAGTGCCCAGTACCAGAGCAACCATCAGCAGCAGCAGCAGCAGCAGCACCATCACCTTCCTCTGCATCATGTAGCACACTCCCCATACAGTGCTCCCTCGAGTTCTGCCCCTCCTTCTCAACCATATGCCACCCTCCCCTCTTCAGGACCTCCACCGTCAAATGCCCAGTACAACCAGCAGCAGCAGCATCCACCTTATGCCACTCCAGGATCCTACTATGGACAGCAGTCGTACCACACTCCCCGAGCACAGCACTCTCAACAGCAGCAGCAGCCCAGTTTGGTGCCTGCGCCAGCTGGTGGCCCTGGAGCTCCCCTCTACCCAATTGTTTCGTACCCGTCTGCACCAGGAAGTAGCCAGTACGGCACCCTGAGTTCATCCCAGAGTGCCTCCACGCCGGGAGTCATGCCCACCCAGATGGGTGCACCCCTACATCAGTACAGCACCTCTAGGCCAGCCTCCACAGCAGCGGTGCAGCCTGGGTACAGTGTGGCTCCTCCTAGTCAGCTGGCGCCGACGGTCAATGGTCAAGGAAGCACAGGTATGTGTGAATGGTTGATTTAAACTGAGGCTGATCAGCTGCTGGCTGGAAAGTGAGAATGACATTCCTTAAAACTATAGGTTTATTCTAGGTCACTATATGCATTTGGTGTTGCAAACGCATGTATAGTAGCTGTATTGGTCAATATCAACTTTAAAAAGCAATATTTGTATCAGTCGAATACTTTACTGATGACACTTGGATGATTTTGGAATTAGCTTTGTTGAGTTCCACGCATGTGTCACTGAATATAGCTTTCTACTTAGTTACAGAACAAAAGTGTAATAGTCTTTTACTTTTTTCTCCAAGTCACTTACCTTGATTAGGCATGGCTAAAAGATGTAAACTGTTTTGCACCTGCATTTGTGCGAAGACAAAACTCCGTGTTTGTATCAGCCAATATAAGTATGCAAAATCATCAAAACATACTGGGACACACGCGGAAATGCAAATGAACCATTCAGTATTCCTAGAAAGTTAGTTGTAGAGTTGAGAAGACTGCCGGCAGCCAAAAGTCTGTTACTACTTTTAATGCTGTTTGTACTTCTTGTATTTCCTGAGGGTCAGTCGTCATTCAGAAGTTAGATCTTCGGTTACGCAGACCTTCATTCTCCTGTTGGAAATGTCCTACCTTTTATTCTTTGTGTTTTTCTTCTTTGCTGCCCAAACCACAGTCCACCAACACTATGACCAAAGCCACCAGGCTTCTCTGGGCTATGACTCCTACGGCGGGGTCATTCACAGCATTGGTGGCGCAGATGCAGACCGACCGCCCTCAGGAACCCCCTCCACTTCAGTCCATTCCTCGCCGGGCCGCCACCAAGGTAACAATGAGTTATATTTTTTGGGTTTTTTTTAAGACTCTGACACAACACACACACAAAAGATGAATCGGCATTGTTACTGCTCTTCAATGCTGCTGGTACTGATGAACAGCAGCTTGTAAAAGTAGGTTGTTGAATGTTTTAACTGAGGAATGTTAGTGGGCCTCATGTATGTATGTATGTATGTATGTTTCTGTATATACAAAGTTGGAAGTTGACAAACTGCCATTGTGCAGCTGACCCTCTAGACAAAATATGCATTGCAGCTGTTTCAAAAGAATAATTTTAAATGTTAAAATGTTGAGACCAAAAACCCTTTTCATAGTTGAAAGGTCAACATGAAATCTGTTTCCTGTTTTTTGTTTCACTGCTTACAGAAGAAACATCAATCTAGTGCAGTAGTTTGAGAAGGTGTCCTTTCATTTGATCTTTGTGTTTTGGTTGGAATTTGTGTTGAAGTGAAAACTTTTTTTCTAACCTGCTTTATTTTGGTGTTTGAACATAAGGTCATTATAGGAGAAATGACACCTCTTGGTTTTGCTGTGCTCTGGTGCCTGGTTTTTGTCTTTTCTGGTGTAGATTCTTAAACGAGTCTGTGTTTAGATGTGCAGGTTGGATGTTTGAAATCCTGCTCTAAATCTACAGTGCAAGTGTGTGTGTGTGTGTGTGTGTGTGTGTGTGTGAGTGTGTGTGAATGGTTTACATGTTCACAGCTGCACTTTGGAAATGTACCACATGTCATCTGTTGTACACACAAACACTTTCAAATGTGCAGGTGTGAGTATTGAAACAAAACTGAGGGTTTCAGGTTCGAACTTACCAGCCAGCTGCTGGTTTATTTTGGCTGTGACCTGTGAATTTTTCCACTGTTAGCTTAGCAGGTTAAGACCAAAGGACCAGCTGCACCAGCATTTAATCATAATTTGGGTTGCAAAACCCAATTGACTTGGAAGCTTTGCATAGTCTTACCACAAAGAAAGAAAGTATACCTTTGGCCAGTAAAATGTGCGCCTAAATCAGTTTCCTCTGTCCCAGTGATATTAGCCTCAGGCAAGAGAAAACATGTTATACAACAGCATGAGAATAACAGGACAAACAAAGGGCACACCTCTCTAATAGGCACATATTAAAAAGCACGTTGTGTTGTTACAAGCATTTCAAGTGGTTAATTCGTGTTAAATCAAGTGGTCCAATTTATTTTTTTAGCTGGGTAAAAGCTATATGGTTACACTGAATGCAATGATTGTGATTACAATGCTGTAGGAGAAAAGATTTGGTGAAGCTTGTTGGGTGTAACCTTTGCCTGTGAAAACAACTTTGTGGGTAGTAAAGTCCCACGGGCATTAACACATCTGCAGGTGCTCCAATCAGTTTGTTACCCCAAGAGACATTTGATGCCTACTTTTCACCTAATTGTGTGTACATGTAAGTTTCAAGTTGTTAGTTGTCTCTTTTGGACCTTTTTTTTTGTACCAAATACTCCGATAAAATGTTACTGGTTTCATATGTAGTACTTGGATATAGAGTTAACGTTAAGCAACAGGCTAAGCAACACACCTTAATGCAAAACAAGTTGTGACTCTCACCCTCTCTCATCACCAGAAAATTCAAAATATCTTGGCCTGTTTTAAATTTTGCTGGAGGGTCTATAACTCTTCTGCATGAAAACAAAGTTTATCAAATAAAGCAAAGACCATCAGTTTTGGTTTTAAAGGTAGGTTGCCTGACAAAATGGGGAAACCACCAGCTACTTTTATCAGTGAATGGAAGAAGTTAGTTTATTGCTTCAACACACACCACACACACACACTTACTCCCCGATCTCTGCCGTCCTGTCCGCTGTCGATCACCCAGTCTTGACAGTTTTCTTATGTGCCTCTCCAACCCCCCCCCTTCCAACAGGCATGCAGTATGGATATGTTGCTAATAGTGGAGCTAGCTCTGCCTCTGCCACCACCTCAGGCCCGGCCGCAGCCCCCTCGTCATCCAGCTCTGATGATGATGATGATGATGAGGAGGAGGAGGAGGAGGAGGAGGATGAGGAAGCAGGTCTGCTTTAGCTTTTTCCTCCCCATAACCCATTTATTACCACTTTCTCCATCCCCATATCAAGTCCTTCAGCTCTGTCCTAAACCTTTCCATGCCCTTAAACTTTTTGCATCCACTTAAAAAAAAAACAAAAAAACATACACCTATCATGTTTACCATCGGTGCGTTTCCATCCCCTACCCGTGCAACGTCCTCTTCTGTGTCTGACGCTCATCATTCGTACCTTCCCCTTTCTAATAGGCTAATCAGATTTTTCCCTCTGCTTCCCGCTGCCTCCTCAGCACCCTTCCAAAGTTCACCCAATTCTCACCATCCTTCCCCCTCACAGTCATCAGTACTGGCACTGAATCATCTTTTAAATCTGTGTGTACTGTTGCTCCATCACTGAAAACTGACATGAAAGTTTGTCTCTCAGAAAGGTGAGAGGTAAGTGGGTTAGCATTTCGGTTTATCTTGAGCAGCCTCTGCCAGCTTCTGCTTGTCTTGATTGTCATGCAGTGGAAGGAGTCATCCCTGCATGCTGTCCAGCTCTCCCTCACTTAGTAATGATCTTCTGCCTGTATGCACCTCCAGTTACCAGCATACCACCAACTGTGGTTGCTGATGGGGAAAAAAATCATTAAGTTCTTACCTCTGGTCGGCTTTCAGCTCTAGAACTCAGGTAGTAGTGAACCTCATGGCCTTGGATATGAGTTGGAATCAGATGTTATCTATTCTAAGCTCACATTCAAGTGTTTTGAAACTTAATTGTTGTAAGTTGTTTAGAGATGAAACAAATAGTAGATAAACAGGAAATTAATCAACAAAAATTATGGTAAATGATTAATAGTTTAAGACTTTTCTCAAGCAAAAATGCCCGTTCATAGCTTCTAAAATGTGAGGATTTGCTGCTTTTCATGGTTTTCATATTATTTTTAATTGAACGTCTTTGGGTTTTGGACTGTTGGTCAGACAAATGAGTAAATAATTACTAATTTCATTAAAAAAAAAATAATGAAGAGATTAACCTTCAGATAGTGGTGGCTGCTCAGTGGCCATCAGATCAGACTGGGGTTGTACTGGGTATCCTCCAGGTGTGAGGTGGGTTAGGGGTTAGGGCATAGAGGTTTTCTCTCAGTGGAACTCCCCTGAATAAATAAAGGTTAAAATAATTATTGATAAAACGCAAAAATGTTATTTGCATTGAACTTAGCTGTAAAACTGAAAACCAATAAACACAATAAAAAAATAAAAAAAAAACAAAAAAAAACCCAAAATGAAAATAATCATTAGTTGCAGCCCAAAAAGTGTCCACCTTAAAAAAAAAAATGGTTTGGATTTTCTGTTATTTAAATGTCAACATGTAACACCAATATGTTCACCTTAATTCTTTACTTTATGTTGCTTTAAACTTACATTAAAGTTACATTAAAATTGCATTAGCATGCTTACAGTCGATAAGGATGAACTTAATTATTTGATGTGATTAAAAGAGAGATGTAAGTGTTCTGTGTGGAAAACAGACTCATGCATATGTGTGTTATGCACCACTCAGGTGTTCTGCTGATTACTGTCCCTCAGGAGCTGTGTCATCAGCCAGAGGATAACAAGTTTTTAAATATAGCCACTCCCCTGCCAGCAGGTTCAGGCTCTCTGTGTGTGTGTTTGCTGACTCGCCTGCTCCCCATGAGCGAGCATGGGTGAAGATTTCGTCTACACAATTAGCACTCATTTACACATCTCTTGATAAAAAGAGGTGGTGTAGTTTTTCAGCTTTTCCCCTGATCTCTCCAATTCTCCCCCAGTCTGTCTTACAGGTTGTCTGCTGCAACAAAATACCAGTTGTTGATTCCATAATAATAAAATAAATAAATAATAATACAATGCGATCATATTATTAGGATATAGCACCACTAAAAGTCTATAAACAACAATATCAAATTGTCGACCAGTCCTAATGGGCAACAATCGCAGTTTAACGTGAAGCTAGTAAGTGGACCTTAAGTTAATATTTATTTTCATCAGCCTAAACTGTGATTGATTTAAATCACAGATTTAGAATATATAGGAATTTTTTTTCCAGGTTTGATTTACTAACATAAAATAAAAAGTTAACCAAGAAAGAAGAAGAAACTATATTGGTAACAAAATAAACATTAATCTTTCAGTCTATTAAATGTCAGAAAATAGTGAAAAATGCCTAAATGCTAAAGCCCAAGGTAATGTTGTCAAGTTGCTTGTTTTGTCTGACCAACTGTGCAAAACCCAAAGAGATTCAGTTTACAATGATATAAAACACAGCAAAGCAGAAAATCATCACATTAGAAAAGGTAGAACCATCAAATGTATGGCATTTTTATTAGTAAAAATAGGTATAATAATCTCATTCAAGTCACATACAGTATTTTGCTTTCTTTGCTTCGTCTTGTTGTGCCTTCTTTTCCAAATCTGCTGACTCTCCCTGCCACTAGTGCCAACATGATGAGTCGTCTCAAGTGAATGACATAAGTTATAACTTGTTGTTATGGCAGTGCCATGGCAAGTCTCAGTTGATTGTTCAAGCACATGGTGCATCTTGTAACACACAGATATCAGATCAGTGTCACTTATGAGAAATGGATTAGAAAGCATACCTTTATTCATCTGTGAGCTGACAGAACAAAGAGGAGGAGGAGGAGGTGTCGGTGTCAGAAGAATCTTGGAGGAGGAGGAAGGCTAAGCTGTCCTGGTGTCCTCCTCCTCCAGAGCAGTTAATCCAGTAGTCTGCTGGTCCGATTTAGTCGGAGATAATTGGATCCTGTCCCGTCCAATGAGCTCTCTGCCAGAGAGAGGGGCCTGTTGTGTCTTGGTTTTCTGTAGTTGGTCCCTCCTTTTGGCCCACATGGATTAATGGGTTCATTCAAATATTCTACCCTTGTAATCCTTTTGGGAAAACCTATTCATTATTGGACACGAGAGGAAACACAGTGGCTGCATTAGGCCAAAATGCAATGCATCTACAAGACCTTTTTTGGCAAGATTATTTTTGGCCATTTTGCCTTTTTATTTGATAAGAGTACAGTAGAGAATCAGACAGGGAGTGTGGCCACAGAGAGAGTGGGAGGACACGTGAAACCAGGTCGTTGTGGTTACATGGTATGCGTCTTATTGGCCACAATGACGTCCCATCTACAAGACCTGTTGACTTTTTGAGTTTTGAATAAGGGCCATTGATAAACTGATAGCGACAATCAATTTCTTACCCCTGTGAGTTGTTAGGCATTGTGGGAAATGTATGAAATCACTAACTAAAGCTAATAAGAACTGACACTTTCAAAAAGTAATGGTACCCTGTGTTTTCTTGTAAATAAACAGTTATATTTACATTTAGTGATGTTCACCAACATGCATTGTGTGGATCCTTGAGGCCTAACAAACGTGTTGAATGCATTTCCTTCCTCATACAACAAAGCCAATTTTTAGAAATGCTCTTTTCTTTTGTATCTGAAGACCTGCATTGTTTACGTCGACTAGACATCTTCTTCCCCACGTTTTGCTGGCTAATAGCTACATATCGTGGCATTTTTAAAGTCATTAGTTAAGAAAATGTTAAAAGTGTCCGATAGATTATAGAAGGGAGAAAGACAGAAAATGTCTCTGTGTGAAAGCGAAGATTAGAGAGCGTGAATGAAGATGATGGACTGCAGGAGAGATGATAATAATGCCATTCTGTACCCATCACATAATCTTTAATCGTTTGCTGTTCTGATGTTTCTATCCTCCATGTTTTTCCCCCGTTCCCTCCATGTTTTCTGTGCAGTCCACCAAACATTGCTTGCTTGTTCAAGACTTAAGTGCATAATTTCATCATGTTCTCTTTCCTGTATTCACCCTTCCTCATCTGTTTCTCTTCTGTCTCTGAGGCCTGAGGGACTCCAAACACAGCACTCTTCATGGCCAAACAAAAAAACATTCTCTTTAATGTTTCTTTCCCTCCTCTTTCATATTTTTTATCTTGACCCTGCTTCCTTCGTTCTTATTTACTTAATTTAAAGTTGTTGTCCTTCATTCCCTCAGGCCTTCTTTTTTTTATCTTCCAACTTTTTTTTTTGCTCTTTTATTTTACTTTGTAGTTTGTGTACCTAGTTGTGCTTTTTATTTTGCTATCCCCAATGGGTCCTTGTTTAACTATATTAATTTCATTCTTTACTCTCCCAGCCCTCTTAACCAGTTTATTTCAGTTTTTAATTCTTTCTGTCTGCTTCTCTCAGGTGGTGACACGTCCTCTTCCACTACTGGCAGTGCTTCTCCGGTGCCCAACAGCTATGATTCCCTGGAAGGGGGAAACTATCCAGGTATGTTTTGATTGCAAACATACTGTTCATCATACACACAGATATATCACATTATAAAACTGCTTGCCAGGACTGTGATTTCATAAAGTTGCACTTCCATTGGTAACACTACATGCAGCCATGTATCAAAAGGGTCAAATATTCCTTTCTATAACTCTATATTCTAAGAATTTAATAAAGTTTGACAAGAGAAAATGTATCATGTTACATTTAGGTGCAGCCATGATCATAGATAAACCCCAACATAGTCCCACTCTTACTCAAGTGGTCGTCAAACGTCTCTCTCTGGGAGATACAAAGCAGAAGTGGAAGTTAACAGGTTGATGGAAAGTGGGGACTGCAAAACATAAAAAAAACAAAAAAAAACAATGCAGAACATAACAAACTGATTACATCCAGCCAAATTTTTCAACTTAAAAATAAAAACATGTTGGATCAAGTTCGACAAGTAGAGGAGATATGGGAGAGGTGATATTTTTCTGCAGTGAAAGGATGATGAGATGCACTTCTCAAATTATGTAAAAGCCTGTGTTGAAAATGGGACACACACACACACACTCCCCACATAAAGACCATACTTTCAAAATGCATTAAGCAGCTACACCGACCTTTGCACTGTCGTAATCACGTTAAAACATTGAAAATCACCTGTCCGCCAAACATGCATCAGATTTCTTTAATGCCGAACTCTCTCTTGCCCAGATTCCCTGCCGCCTTCCAATGATATGACCAACCAGGCCGCACCCTATGGTAGCTATGGTTACCCCAGCATGCAGCCAGCCTATCGGCAGGGGCCGGCCTCCCACTCTGACTCTTCCCCCTCTCATGACCTGTATGGCCAGTCAAGCTACCAGCAGTACTCCCAGGTGAGGCCACAGCCTGAATAAAATAGATGCTGAGAAGTGTTTAACGTTATTGCTATTGTTTCTTATTTGCAAGTGAAACGCATTTTTACCAGCCTGGTTCCAGATCTCTGAAGTTCCAACCACATCTCAAATTTTGTTGAGTGATTCGGAGGTCTGCTGTTGCTCTCGTGATTGGCTGTTTCCTCAGTTGGAGAAACAACCAAACCAATCGGAGCCTTTGTGGGCAGCACCCAATAATGTAATAATTCTCTGAAAATGTAATAAAATTTGCTCTTAACCTGATCGAAAATATAATAAAATGTCCTGACTCATATTGTAATAACATTTTTACCAATAATGTAATACCTTTCAGGTGGGTCTTTTTTTTTTTTTCAAAACAGATGATGTAATAATTTTGACGGATAATGTAATAATGTAACAAAGTATGCTTGCTGTATTGACACACCAGTCCTGATTTATCACCAGAGTAAACACTAGTTATGTCCCTCTCCCTCCTCTGCAGCCATTCCCAAACCTGTCCCAGCTGTCTGCGGCCCTGGGAGGGCTGAGCGGGGTGCCGGAGCTGGAGGTGGAGGCCCTGAGCCCGGTCAACCTGCTGCAGGAGAGAAACCTGCTGCCCCCCAGGCCCCTTGAAGCCCCCGAACCCAACCTCAGCTCCGACCTCAAGAAGGTCAACTGCAGTCCACAGTAAGTAAAGTGCAGGAGTGCTTTAACTATTGGGATGTATGGTTTTACCAAAGCTACCAAAGTTGCTAGTGGGTGCGTAAAATAGAAATAAAAAGATGTGAAAATGAGCGACATCATGAACTGTAACACAAATCATAATTATCTAATAATCTTAACTACTTTTGAGTAATCTCTTCCTCACACACACACACACACACACACACACACACACACACACACACACTGAATCTCTCACTCTGTGATTGTCTAATCTGCGTGTGTGTGTTATCTAATACGCTTCCTCTCTCCTTGTGTTTCTCTGCTGATCAGGACATTCAGGTGTACCCTGACCAGCATCCCCCAGACCCAGGCTTTACTCAACAAGGCCAGGCTCCCTCTGGGCCTCCTCCTCCACCCCTTCAGAGACTTACAGGTATGATTTGATGCCTAAACCCCCCAAAAACTCAATATACAATGGAATATCCAGACACAAACCTTCTTTGTCTCATGTGATTGATTTTGCCACACATAGTTAACTCGGCTACTGTCTTATAGATAAATTAGCTTCAAACATTTGCTGTGATTTGGGCTTTTATGTTTTTCTCGTAGTAGTCCTGATATAGCACGTGTAGCACAGGAAAAGGAACTGCTGCATTGGGGAAAAAAAACAGTGTATAATATTTCGTCTCCTCTTTTTTTATCAACAAAAATATAGAGAGATTTTGGTAAAGTTTTTATTTTTTTAAACTACATTTTAGTCTCATCTTTTTTCGTCAAAAAACACATCCCAACCTGTGCAGAAAAGGATTTTTCCCTGAAAGAGGGACCCTTCCACAGGTGACAGATTCCACAGGTTTTGATTAGATTAATGTTGGTTGACTGAGTATTTGATATGAGGTTACAATAAAGGATCATGTGATTATATGAAAAGGTTGTTGATTATTACTTAAATACTATTTAATTTACTGAAGACTGGGGGAAGAATACATACATTGATATATTGTGTAACACTTGAGTTCACTCATAACGTGCTGAACGGGTTAGGAGTCTGCTGTAGACAGTTTTGGTGACGAGCAGCTGCAGTGACAGCAGGACAGGCAGGAGCAGGAGAATGATGATGGGTGGGTGTATTTATAGAGGTGTTAGTTAACGTGGTGTCAGAAGGTGTGAACTGACAGAGAACAGGGATGCACTGATGGCATGTGAGAAACAAATAGGAACTTACGGGAAACAGAGGTCTCGCTTGGAAATCTCGCAAGAGGTGAGTTGTTGCAGGAAGACGACGGTGTTTCTGCTTTAACAAAAAGGATCTCTCTTTAACAAAACAGTCTGTCTCTGTAGGGATCCTTTCCATAATGTTGTCAGACACTTCGGATAACAGTCTGAGCCTGTCAGTGGCAAAAACAAGCACTTTTAGTGGATGTACTTTTGACGGGCGTAGTTGCCCCCAAGGATTGCGTTGCAGCCATTGCAGCCCGTGTCGTGGCTGCCAGCTGAGGTGATCTACTGGACCAATTCCAAAACTTTTTGTACCTATTAGTCATTAAAAAATACCAGAATTTCACTTCAACACCAGCCAAGTGGTTGTAAAAGTTTGGAAGTAGCTGAAAGCTTTGTTCACTCGAGCAGCCACGGTGGCAGGTTGATAGCTTGGCTGTTTTTTTGTGTTCTAACAGTGTAGAAGGCTGGAAAACGTTGTGAGAGGGTTGAGTGTATTTTAAGTCCATTTACGAAGGACTCGCTGAATAAAATATGATTTTTGCCATGATTTATATTCACGCAGTAAAACAGATTCACAACCTTGAAACTGCCAAGTGCATCCACAGTCTCCAATAGACTTATGGATGTTTTGGCAGCAAAGGCACGTTCAGTACTCCGTTGCTACTGTTATCATAGTAGATGACTGTAAATCCATGGATGCAGGTTTCACACTCCACCACCATCTGTTACACACTACACCACTTGCCAATTTCACACTACACAACTCTGCACTTGTGATAATTTGTGATTTGAATTATAAAACAGACATTCGCTCTCCTCCGCAGTTCCACCAGTCACCTCTAAATCCTGGCACCACTTTATATATAAATAAAACTGACTTGAAATTGACTTTGGTCAGCCCGGTATCAGGTAGTAATGTCGGTTTTGGAGCCTCCACAGCAATCGAAACTAGTGACTAGAAATGTGGAGCAGAATTGAGTTTTTGTAAAATGTATGGCAGTGTTTGGTAAATTGCGGGATAAAATAATTTGTGGAACAATATACAGTGTAGCTATCGGGTGTAATGAAGAATGAACAGCCTACATTCTGAGGAAAAAGGTGTAGAAAATTCTCAGGTGACCCTGGTACACCAGCAGGAGAAGTCCTTGAGAACACAGTCATAGAAACACAAGAGACAGAAACAGAAAAGTGGGTCAGACAAAGACTACAGTTTGTTTGTTCTACCACATTCTCTAAGAAATGGAAACAAAGCTTCTCTTCAGTCGTCTGCTGAGGCGTGAATAGAGGAATGTTTTGAAAAGGTCGCTATTGAGCGAAACTAAACTAAAGCTAAACTTGAAAACAAATGAAATGTAAATGTTCACAAGACACATTTGTACTTTCCCTCAGTACTTACTCCATTTTCACCTCCTCTCTCTGCAGCAGTTACCGGTGATCACGTCGAACACGATAGTGCGCTGTCGCTCCTGTCGCACATACATCAATCCGTTTGTCACCTTCCTGGACCAGCGCAGGTGGAAGTGCAACCTCTGTTATCGGGTCAATGATGGTAAGAGTCCAATCATGAGTTATTCTGGGTCAGAAAGTTATGTTATTGATTTCCTTTTGTCTTCTTCTGTCCTGTAATTTTTTTGTGTCCGGTCCTATAACTGTTTTATTTATAATTCACATCTGCTCTTTTTTCCTTTCTTGTTCAGTTCCAGATGAGTTTATGTACAACCCAGTCACCAGATCGTATGGCGAGCCCCATAAGAGACCAGAGGTCCAAAACCCCACTGTGGAGTTCATTGCCTCCTCAGACTACATGGTAATCTGTCTCCTGTCTTCTTCTGTCCCTAAACTTTTGGCTGTTTGTGAGTTTCTCATGTAGTGTGATTGTTTGTCCACTAGAGGGCGGTCTTGTCTTGGTGCTACAACATCTGGAGGCCTTTTGAATGAACTTTAGTTTAACAGACAGAAGAAAAAGAGAGTATGTACATGTGTGGTGATCCTTAACTGGAATAAAAACGAAAATGAACTCTTACAGACTTCAAATTAGACATTACACTTTCACCTCCTGTCAGCTGTTAAGACTGTATCAACTTTATTCCATTGTTTGTTCTACCTCTTGTATGTTCAGTTGCGGCCCCCTCAGCCAGCGGCCTACCTGTTTGTTCTCGATGTGTCTCACAATGCTGTGGAAGCGGGCTACCTTAAATACTTCTGTGAATTACTACTGGAGAACCTGGATAAGTGAGTGCTGTTGATAAATCAATACAATAAACATAAATGTGGCTGGTTTATGAGTTTGTTTGTTTGCTTATTGATTTGCAGTAAAGCACAAGCGTAGTATAGTTTAGTATTAATTTATTAACATGATTTCTTCATAAAATAAAATAATTCAAGGAGAAGATGGAAATAAGCAGATGGTTATGAACAGTTGATGGTTATGTTTCCACCTAATCCAGTTCTGACAAAGGTGTGTTATGTGTTTCAGGTTGCCCGGGGATACACGCACCAGGGTGGGCTTCCTCACCTTCGACAGCACCATCCACTTCTACAACCTCCAGGAGGGACTGTCCCAGCCGCAGATGCTGGTGGTGTCAGACATAGACGGTACGTGTGCTCCCAGAAATCAGGCTTTAGATTGCAAACTCATGATAGGAACTTCGTTTTTTAACCATTCATAGTAAGTGGCAGCAGTGTCCAAAATAAACTTTTTGACACACCTGCCAAGAGCTAATTAAAGGAAAGAAAAGTTTTTTTTTTTTTTTTTTTTTAGAGCTAATGAAAGAATAAACAAGGTGTATAGGGCCATAAAGTAGTCAAGAGGCCGCAAAGCTCCTTGGATGCACAAAGATTTAACTTTATTCACATGTAGAACGTGTGAAAAGTAATGAAGAGTGAACATTTCAGTAGTGCACATTTTTGCATCTGATCTTCTTTTTTAATTTAATTAAAAATAATAATTTGGATTTTTTACTGAGATATGTAAGCCTGTCCATTTCCAATAATATTTTACTTACATATTGGGATACAGCATGTTAATTTAGAGCATGCTCACACACAGTGGAGCACGTTATGTCAGGGCATGTTCTTGACTACAGAGAAATTATGATTTATATGCTAATTTTAGAGAAAGTATGAATTACAAAATAAAATACTTTTTCATGATTTATCACTCACCTAATGCTTTCTTCAATTCTTTCAATGATGTCTTTAATTTAATACAAAACACTATCCACATCTTTGAAAAACCTTTGCAGGTACCAACCCATCATTTGGGCTCCTTTTTTTTAATATTTTAAAATATTAAGGAAGTCACAGAAAATTGGCATAAATCTTTCTGCTGTGATCCAGATGTCTGTTTTTAATTTTTAATTTTTTTTTCCAGATGTCTTCATACCGTCTCATGACAGTCTAATGGTGAACCTAAAGGAAAGCAAGGAGGTACGCCCTTTTGATTTTTGGGAACATAAATAGCCACTACAACACTTTGTGTAATCACACTCTTTCTTTAGAGATTCTCTTATTATTTGCTCAATCCCGTCTCTCTTAATTTTATTTCTCCCTCCTTCCCTTCCCTCCCCTCCTCCAGCTGGTGAATGACTTGCTGACGTCGCTGCCGGCCATGTTCAGCCAGAGCAGGGAGACCCACAGTGCCCTCGGCCCAGCGTTACAAGCCGCCTTCAAGCTCATGTCGCCCACCGGGGGCCGCGTCACAGTGTTTCAGACCCAGCTGCCGACGCTGGGTGCCGGTGCACTACAGTCGAGGGAAGACCCCAACCAGCGCTCAAGCACTAAGGTATGAATGCGAGGGTGGACTTTTTACGGAGTACTTCATGAAAATTATAATGTCTTTATTTTTTCATGTACTGATGATAAAGTTTGAGTTTCTGTGGTTGCTGCTGTTTGTCTTTGTTCGACAATGGTTTTAAATATTTACTTCCGTCTTTTACTATTTTACCTGCCAACTTCATTTTTTGAATCTAACGCGACTTCTAAATGATGGTGGTGCTGCGTTCCCTGTGATTTATGAAGCCTAAACCATATGACAGATGAAATATAGCAAGAAAATGACTCCTCCACACCCCCTACTATGTGGATTTACTGTATACTTATTGTCCTGGCATTCTCAGTACTGTGTTATATTTATATTCCTACCATAACTCACTTTTATTACCAGACACAACATCATAAGATCTCACATTTCAGTTTAGAGTAAGAGCATCCATGGAGGGTCTGTGTTTTTGTCATCCCAGGACTGTGATTTATTGATCTTCATCATCTGTGTTCTATTTTTGATCTGAATAAACTGCCAAGAAGTTACAGCAGTGGTGTCCAAAAATTGTGAATAAAACGAACTGTGAACAGATGTGCTTTCTTTCTCAGGGAAAGTGCTTTTCTGTTCTTTTGGCTTCTGTGCTTTCAGGAGAAATTCGGGCTGAAAAAAAAAAAAACATTGAAATAAAGGAAAATATACTCCTGACAAATCCAGCAATGAACAAATCACACAGCCAACTTGCATGCACTCAGTCTGCATCCTTTCCATATCATACATCATTTAGTGGACAAAAATGACAGGAGTGTATCTAATAGCACGGTAGGTAAAACTCCCTAAACCCGTCGGTGGCGATTTCTTCCTCTACAGAGCAGAACACAGAACAAGAGCATTTCTTTTTGTAATAAGTCTGTGTTTTTCCAGGGAGTTCAGCACCTCGGCCCAGCCACAGACTTCTATAAGAAACTCGCACTGGACTGCTCAGGTCAACAAATTGGCGTGGATCTTTTCCTGCTCAGCTCCCAGTACGCTGACCTCGCCTCGCTATGTAAGAACACCCAACATTTCAACCTCAGTGTCCATCTTTTAAGCCACAAAAGGGCCTTGGGTCTTGGGAATGGGAAGCTAGAATCTTTTCAGAGCCACCTTTCAAGCCTACAGGAAGTGGGAGTATTGGATACTCAGAAGACAGATTTACCATAGAGCTTAATGCTAACATTAACATGCAAAAGTTTGAGAACCACCAGGGAAGTTTTTATCACTTTGATAATAAGTCATTGAACTGTAAATTAATACTTTTCCTCTCCTTTTCCTCCTGCTGTTCAGCATGTATCTCCAAGTATTCAGCGGGCAGCATCTTTTACTACCCCTCCTTCCATTACATCCACAACCCGGCTCAACTGGAGAAGTTCCAGAGAGATCTGGAGCGCTACCTCACCAGGAAGATCGGCTTTGAGGCGGTCATGAGAATACGATGCACTAAAGGTAACTTGGGTCACTGGCGTCAGACGCACACAGAAGCTCTGTTTTCAGGTGTGAAAAACACTGTCGTAGTGGACAGAACCAAAATGGAGATTCAGCAGTCTTTCCAACTGAATGCGTTGTATATTTTTGCATTAGAGCTTGTCTTCTTTACGTGTTTTGCGTACATTTTTCAAACATTGTTTTTGTCCATGCCCTCATGCTCTCCTTGCCCCTCAGGTTTATCCATCCATACGTTCCACGGTAACTTCTTTGTGCGCTCCACTGACCTGCTGTCCCTGGCCAATGTGAACCCAGACTCTGCCTTCGCTGTTCAGATGTCAATTGAAGACTCTCTGGCAGACTCGTCTCTGGCCTGCTTCCAGGCTGCTCTGCTCTACACCTCCAGTAAAGGTACACAAACTCTCTCTCTCTCACACTCACACACACACACACACACACACACACACACACACACACACATGTTTAAATCATGGTGAGAAAATCTGTGTGGGTCAGAGAGCAAAGTACACTGTTCACCACTAAATACTTTTGAGAGTAAGACCCTTAAAACCTCACCTGCTCCAGCAGCCAACTGCAGGAGCTTGTGGTTTTGTTGGCTGAACATGTGAAGAAGTGTTACTGTGAAGCACTACTGATGAAAAAGTCTGTACTCCATTGGATTAATCAAATACATTTTTTTAAAAATAGGGTGAATATTAATGATGCTATCTACAAATAGTATTACTGTCTCTAATTATTTGTCCGTCCATCCCTGTAGGAAAAAGGCGAATCCGGGTCCATACTATGTGTCTGCCGGTGGTCAACCAACTGAGCGATGTGTATGCCGGAGCTGATGTTCAGGCCATCACTTGTCTGCTAGCCAACATGGGTGAGTCGGCAGCAGAAAAACCTCAGCTGTCACAATCTTTTGAAATACATTTCTGTAACTTTGTTGTCCACATGTAAATAAACGCTACAGGGAAAAATTCTCCTTGCAATAGAAAGTAATGGCATAATTACTGTGAAACTCTTCTCCGCCTTATCTTTCACACTTCTGTGTTTCAGCCATCGACCGGTCGATATCGTCCAGCCTCTCAGATGCTCGTGATGCCCTGGTGAATGCGGTGGTGGATTTGGTGAGCGCCTACAAGAGCAACGTGTCGAACCTGCAGCAGTCCGGCCTCGTCGTCCCTGCTGCCATGCGCCTCTTCCCCATTTACATCCTCTCCCTACTCAAACAGGTGTGGCTGCTTGACAGGCATCAGCACATACACGCGTCACATAGGTTAAAAACAGGCTTTAGACACACACATGACTAAAACACTTCACACATATTAACACCCAATAATCCACCCCTACATCAGTATTACACATCCTAAAATATGAACTGCTTTTACGTCATCACTACCCCTCCCTCTACTCCCTCTAATAGAAGCTGCGTTTACAGTCATACAGACTCCCTATATGTTCAATGACTGTATTCATCCACCCAGGACTTGTTCATTCATACATCCAGGGTGTGTCCACTTTCAGACACACTCTAACCCTTTGCGTCATCTGAGACAAATACCCTCACAGGTCAGCCCACGTTAGTGTACACCCTAAACATTTAAAACACAGTTTCCACTTCTAAAATGCTGATTATCAGTCATCAGAACTTGTCACTGTTTGACAACACCTTAGTTTAATCCACCTTCATTACAGTATAATGATTTTCAATTCAGTTTGTAAGTGCTTTGGCAATTTAATGAAAACTCTGTCTTTAGCAGATGTTTGTTAGAATCATGGCTTAGAAAATCAGGTCAGAGACCAATGAGACAATGAGAATTTATCTCTTTTTTTGTCCGACATTTATAACCTGCAGTGGAGCTGCTCAGTAACTGATAGAAAACTGTGTTGTACAAAGCAGGAAGTGACTGTGAAGCATCATTAGGCTGAAAAACCACACATTAAAAAGATTTCTATTTCTTTCCAGAAAGCCTTGCGGACAGGCACCAGCACGCGGCTGGACGAGCGGGTCTTCGCCATGTGTGAGTTCAAGATGCAGCCGCTGCAGCAGCTGATGCGGATGGTTCATCCTGACCTGTACCGGCTGGACAACATGTCTGACCAGGTAGGACACGGACAAGACCGAACTAGACTAGACTAAATTATATTTCATGAGTCAGTTTAGTCAGAGTGAAGTTAAATCAAAGTGTGGGAGTGAAGAACTTGCTGAGCTGACATTGGACTGTTTGGGGACATCACTTTTTAAGCTACTTAAATATAAATTTACTCCTTTATATGAAAGTAACACCAAAACAAATGGGACAAACTTTTAGTGTCCTCCAACTAATCCATTGCACCATTTGTGTCATACCTGCAGGGGGCGCTCCATCTGAACGACACAGTGGTTCCCCAACCTCATCTGATCCACCTGTCTGCGAAGAGGGTGAGCAGAGATGGAGCTTTCCTCATGGACTGTGGCAACGTAAGCTTTTCAGTATTATTTATTCATAACGCACTCTGCAGGGATGTGGTTCCTCAGAAAGTCAGGGGCTTTGGAGATTATGTTGATTTCTATTTCTATTTCTATTTCTTATTTATGTTTTTTTTTCTCTTCTTTTGCCACAAATCTGTCTAGTCAAATGTAGATACTTTTGAACTTCTGTAATCATTCCAAGTAAATTTAAAGCAAGTGCAGTGTTATTTTTGGCCCATAGGAAGGATAAGTAATGCTCAGGCGAGGATGGTTTAAGCCCTTGTGTGGGCGTTTTTGTTGTCATTAGGAGCCTTAACATAACAGCAGCGTTACAGCCCAGTTTTCATTTAGTTTTAGCGTCATATAATGTAATTTGAGGGTATTTCTGACCACCAAACTGAATCATTGTATTTCCTGACAAGAAAGAATTAAATGTTTATGAATATCAGTGTAAAATATCAGTTATGAACAGTTTTATCCCTGGAAGGCAGCTGTAGATATTTGAAATAACATACTGCCAAAACTGTGATGATGAAATACATTGATCAAAAACAAGAAATTGGGTGCTAAAACTATTGATTCAGTTTCTTAAAGGCCTTCTTACTATGAGGGATACATCCTACATACAGTATATTTCCATCCGACGATCAGAGTTTTTGAGTGTTTAACTCTTAATAAATAAAACCTAGGGATGTTTTTCTGAGCCTTTAACTTCTACTGTTGCTTATTTAGTCATGAATGTGTTCATATGTTATAGAGAAATACTTGGAAACAAAGCTTTCAGGGGCTTTAATGTGTGTCAGGATAGATTAGATACTCTGTTTCTGTCTGTGCAGGTGTTTTATTTGTGGATCGGCAAAAGCTGCAACGAGATGTTCATCCGAGATGTTCTGGGCTGCCCCAACTACGCTTCAATACCCCCCAACATGGTCAGTAAGACAAACTCGGACACAAAACTGTACACAAGCAGCTGTCATTTCAAATGAGAAAGTGAAAAGGAGATTAAATATATTCAGTTAGTTCAGGAGGAGATTTCACCCACATCCAACGTATCAGGAAATGACACAGAATAACTATGTTTGGGGAAATGGCGGTATTGTTTCACATCTTGATCTGACACAGACCACCGCCCAGTTGCTACATGATTTCCCCTGAAAATGAGTCACAGATTTGCTTCACAATAAAAGAGTGATGCATTTCTCTCAGTATTGCTTAAAAAAAAAAAAAAAAAAGACTCATACAGCAAAACAGTTTTGCTGGTGTAGCTTTTCTGCCTTTCAAAAACCGTGCAGCTACCTTGAAAGCTCTGTCATTACCACACTGTGGGCGTGATGGTAACACCCAGAACAAACAGCAACTGTCAGCACTTGTTTATGCTGCTTATTGTATTTTTCCCACATTCCAAACCACAGGCATGTTTCTGTTGACCACATTGTGTAGCCGAGAGAGAGAGACTATGTGAATCCACATTATCTGTTTCCTATCTGGAACACAGCAGCAGTGAAAACAATGTTGTTGATGTTTAGGTTCTGCTCTTTTTTCTCTCGATGAATCCCAGAGTCACATTCCTGAGCTGGAGACTCCTCTGTCTGAGAGAGTGCGAGCGTTCCTCAACTGGCTGCAGGACAACAGAGCGTTCAGCTCCATGATACACGTCGTCAAGTAAGCACTGCCGCACATCTGGATTAACATCTGACTTCTACTAACACCCAGGGTCCAGTGTGACCGCACAGGTCTTCTAACATCCAGATGCTGGAATTAGGAGGGTCCAGTATCAGAAGGCACAGTAGTTTGACAATTTCTGAGATCTGAGTTCAGTAGAAAGGAGTGCAATTAAGACCCCAAGGAGATATAAGCAAGTTTGTATTCATTGCCTTTACTTTTTCTGCTGCTGTAATCCCTGTGTGGGATGACTAAAATCTGTCTTCTGAGTAAAGGGCTGAGATGTGGACGAGGAAATGTGAAATACCATCAGGTTATTTATTTTTGTTTCTTTTTAGAGCACTGAAATAGCCACACAATGCCTACTTTGTTCTTCACTCCACCCAAAAGGAATGTAAAACCAACATGTTGTGTTAGGTTACAATGCTAAGCTACTCAAATAAGAAAATAAATAAATAAATAAATACCTTGTTTACCTCAAACCGCAAACAAGGTAGATTATGACTCTTTCTATTATGAATTTTTGATCCATGGAGGTTTTATATTTGTAAAACGTTCCTCGAGCCGAGAAAAGCGATTTAAACATCTGTGACATCATCACAATGTAAAGTCTATGGGCTGAGCAGGACTCGCGGGCGGGGCCAGCGGGTGGGAAACACTACTGCGCATATTCATTGAGCCGCATACCCCGGAAGTAAACCCAGAAGCTAGAAACTTTTTCGGCGTATGCGGCAGGCGAGCAATTCTTATTGGACTTTGGGTCCGGTATCCAGTTCTTATAAGACATCCATGGTTTGGGACTAGGGGTCAAACAAAACAAGCCATTTTGCATGTGACATGCAACAAAGGTTCCTGGCTGGAATCAAACTGGAGACAGTTATAGTTTATATGGTTTGTGTCTTAACCACCAGGCCACCAAGAACCCCCCAACAGATGAATCTGTATGAAACTAATAATTAGTTGCAGCTGTACTTCAGTGTCCAATTCACATCAGTAGGAGGTGGCTGTCACAGGGGTCACACCTGAGCATCATCTGAGCATACGATGATACTGTTGTCAGCTTTCTGGAAAACGTACTCACATTTCCAGCGACCTGCTCTCGACTAACGCATCACTGCACCACACAGAAACAGGGTGCGGCCAGTTTCATGTTTAAGTGGAATCCTTGTCCCCGCAGAGATCGGCCTGAGGTTGACAGAAAAATATTTCCAGTGTAAACACATAGTAAGCAGTGAGGTCACTGATTGACAGCGGTGGCGAGGGCTTCCACAGGGAACGCATTGTTTCGGTTTCCTCTCTCTCCTCCTCTGTGGCACGGCATTGTTGCTCAACCGCATGTTGACACCACAGTGGTGGTGTGGAGGTACAAAATGGGCTGAGCGGTAGCTGAACGGATGTTTGCAACACTCTGACAGATGAGAAATGCACGTGATAAGATTTCTGGAGACAGTCGTGCAACAAGAAGTTTGCCTCCAATAACTGTACCTTTTTAAATTGTTAAGAATTCAATGTGTAAAAAGCTGTTGCTTTGACCTTAATACGCCTCATTATTGGTGACGTGTAGTGATTTAAACTCACTGCACACCATGTAAGGTTCTATAAATGAAAGTAGAGACACCTAACAATTATCTTCATTATCGATTAATCAGCTGATAATCTTCTTAATTGAAAATGAATTGAGTTTTGCCAATAAAATGTCAGAAAACGGTGAAAAATGCCCTTTATAATTTCCCAGAGTCCAAGTTATATATTCTTGTTTTGTCCGACAAACTGTCCAGAACCTAAAGATATTAAGTTTACTATCATATGTCTCAGAGAAAAGCATCTAATCCTCACATATGAGAAGCTGGAACCAGCAAATGTTTGGCATTTTTGCTTTAATCTACTTTTGATTTCATTTGATCGCTCTAAATGAAAGAGTTACCTAAATGTTCATAAGTGACTTGAACAGATGTAATAAAATGGAGAAAAACACCTTCATTGCAGCAGAACAAAATGGCACATTTTAAAAACTTTAAAAGGTATTCAGGTTTATTTGTCTTTTTATTGAGCCCCAACCAGCAAATATGTGTTTACCAGCAGTCGTTAGCAGCCTAATTTATTCTTCCCTTCCCATTTTTTACATTTAGTCATGAAGCAAAGTAGTGACTGTGTTGTATTTCTCAGTAATGCAAGACTAAGTACCCAATTTTGGATTTTTCTAATGATTTGACCTTTTGCTCTCCAGAAATTCAAGTCTCTGTGGATGAATCCAGCTGAATTCCCAAAACATGTATTTTTAATATATAGACTTCGGGCTGTGTATCGAATCTCAATACTTACTTGGTACTGACTGATATGTAAAACAGAGTGTAGTGCTAAGGATAGGATTGATAGGCCATTAATTGTAGGCTTGGTGGTTTGATTTTTGTGTCCCCACATTTCTTCCGATGTGTGTGTTTATTTATCTATTTGGACAAAAAGCATCTGCCAAAATGATTGTCAGGTACCAAATATTGGCTTCAAATTTCTGGTCAGATTTGTACGTCTTCTTTACTGATTCTACCATCAGGAAGTTCCTGATTTGAATCAAAGTTTAACTCTTTTATTCAGGCAAAGTTCTTGTCTTCTTGTGTTAACATTTGAGAAGTTTGAAAATTTCCTTTACAAGTGCAAATATATTAACCCTTTTAAAAGAAGACAAACAATACCCAGCCTTGCATAGAATCCAAAATTATAAACCAAGTGCTGTTATCGCTCTAACACTCTTGTCTTTCTTTTTCTTGTCTCCTGCAGGGACGATGCGTCGGCTAAAGCTACTTTCTTCCAGCACCTGGTGGAGGATCAGTCAGAGTCGGCTTCTTCCTACTATGAATTCCTGCAGCACATTCAGCAGCAAGTGTCCAAGTAGGCTCCCGTCACACAGAGAGGAACTTTGGCCGCTAGAATCCTCAAACCAGAGCGAGAAAAAGGATTTCGGCCTCGTAGAGTGAAAACTAGCGTTAGCCAAGGACGGACACCCATCACTCCTTCAGACCAGTTTTAGCGAGGTGGGTTCCCTCCCGCTCCTCCAAAACTGTCTTATTAATCAAATCCAACCTCGAAGCTCATTGGTCAGCCGGGATTTGACCATCAGAAGGGGAGGAGGGGATAGTTGTAGGAAAGAATAAATGATTACAGAGATAAATAGATGATGAACGGGGATCTGTTCCACTTTAAAAATGAATTATTGAAAACGCTTCTCCAGCGTCTCCTCGCTGCCTCTTAACCACTGTCAACCCCCGTTTAGCCTCTCGTCAGATCCATCGCTCCTGAGAAAAGAAGGGGAAAGTCGAGCCAAGAAGATGCCACTTCAACTTGTTTTAGTTGGATTTGTTTTCGTGAGCCTCACATGTAGCTAGTGCTGTCTCTTTGTTTCGTTTTATTTTATAATTTATTCCCCTCCTCACTCCCTCAGTTTTACTTTTAAGACTATTTTGAATACACTGGAGAACAGAAACAAGCATTCCCTCTGTTGTTTTTCGGCACGTGCTTTGAAATACGAAACGCATGTCACCGTTTTGTTTGCTGCTAGTCTGAGGATTGACGACAACCGTCTGTGTAACAGGAATATAATTCAACAGTGTTTGGATGTTGAAACCCCCACCCCCCCACCACCCTGTCAACAATCTTATTCTCATTTGTTTTATTTTTCCAGCCGCTAACTGAAGTTGCTATCCACTTTGTAACTATTGAAAAGAATCTTTTACGTGCGATAATTTATGAACCAGCTTATTAAATAAAAAAACAAAAACAGACCTCGCTTGTTTCATGTGATGGTGCCATCAGTGACATTCATTAATAGAAATTTGTGGTTCTGAAAATGACCAGGATTTATTATACTGGTTTTTTACATCCCAGTATAGAGACAGAGCGTAATGCCTGATACGCTAACAAACTGCCTGTAGCTAGCTTGGATTTCAGCACGTCAAAGGATTCTTTTAGCACCCTATATCTACCAGAGAGGAAAAGGAATATGGACAAACTCAATATTGTCGGCCTATCTCACTGTCCCTTCTCCTTACCCTGCTTTTCTTGGAGAAATGATCCCACTGAATGGCCAGAAGTGAAATACTTTGATCGAATCACCAGGTAAGATCATCATTTAACCAAAACCAGGCCATGCATGGCTCAGTTAGCTTCAACCTCTACAGTTTGTCTGGCCAAATTGGCAACTTATTTAATAAGAATCAAAGCACATAGCCTCAGCTGAGTGTCAGGATCCCACAGTTTTCCCATTCTTCCTTCTGATGCCTTACGTTTTATTGCCTGTATCCACTTTTGTTTTCTTAAAGGTTCAGTTTTTGGGTTCGGCAGCTTATAAAAACTTAGTTCTGGGTTCTTCACCCTGGTAGTGCATCCCACCACACAGCAGCTTTTAGGCATGTTTCTGTTGTTTGCTAGCAGACAGAAATGACAAGGAGTAACCTTCACGCAATACAAAGTCAATGGAGTGCGATGGATTGTTGTCCCCTCCGGGTGTGGGGGCGGGACTTGATTGCGCTCGGTCTCTGTGTTTCCACGTACAAACAAACCTTCGTGTCGTTCTGCCTTTATCTTTGAAACGCGTTGATGTAATGTCGCTTGCTCACTGTTCTCACACATCATGTGACTTCAGGACCTTCACTAATTGCTCTCATGTTTCGACATGTTTACATCATCCTTCACTCCCTCCGCCTCACAACTCAATGAATCTTATGACACATTTTATAGCAGCATAAGACCTCAACTAGGAATGAATTTTTGACTTCATTAATCACGTTACGTATTTGAGGAGTTTGACAGTTGGATGAAAAATAAGCGTGTGTGTATTTCTCGTGAAAATATAGGTCTGCTTTACAGATCCATTAAGATATATTACTGATGTGAACAAACTTGTAATTGCAGAAATCAGTTCTGTCAGTGTAGGATGAACCTTTTTTATACATAACCACAGAATGTCTCAGTATTGGTCAGCGTTCATTTGGGTCCAGCTGGCCAAATAAGTTTGGGGTCCCCTGTGTTACAGGACCCATAAGCCTCTATAAACTTGAACATTAAGAGGACTAACATCATAACTGGTATCTCTTCTCTTTTTGTTGACAGTCACGTTTACCTCCCACTGTGTGTGGCTGATCTGTGATTCCATTCGGTTATGAATAATAAACTTAATTTGTATAGCTACATGTTTACAAAGTGCAAGATAAAAAGTCATGACATGCAGGATGAGGTAATAGGAAAAAATGCAGGAAATTAGAAAAAGCATGACATACATTAAAAAAAGAGAAGACAAGTATAAACTGTATTGCTGTATTTTACAGGTCTGTAATTTCCTAATAATTTCCTAATTTGTTTCTTGGAAGATTCCTTGAAATAAGTGTGTAATTATAGGTCAAATAGAACGGAATAGGAGTGTTTAATTGGTACACTTAGTTAATTCCAATTAATTGCTTGACGATTCAATGCACAGGAAGTCAACTGAACATGCAAAAATGTGAAATTGGTCTACAGGTGAGCAAATAATGGCATATAATTTAACATCTATGGAGAATTAAGTGCCCAATTATAAATGAATATATTTTCTCAAAGAAAATCCTCCTGGAAATCAGCAACTGCTTACAAACTCAACACAACTAGCTAAAGTCAACTATCGGTCTCAAAACTTCCATACTCGCATACCCGTGAAATAAAGCATTACTGTAAAATTATAAGACATAGATGATGTTGAAAGGTGCAACAAAAATCGCATCAAATCTCATTAAAAATCCAGCTTATAGGAATGTTTTTACAGAAGTGTTGGTGCATCTTTTCTGATTAACTTTTACTCGTCAAGCCAAACCTCTCAGCTGGGCAGCCCACACTTACATTTTTCATAAAATTGTCATTTTTGTGCATTTTTCAACAATGGGCATGCGGTGTATTACATCTACTTACCCTCACTTTCCAAAATGCAGATGGTATAGTTACTACAGCTCCACTGCAATCTGTTCAATACATTTAGAGCAGCAGCACTCTGATCTTTATATTTCAGCAGTCAAATAGGAATCACATGTTAAAGCTGCAGCCTGAACAGCAACATTACATCTTGTATCGATCAGTCAGCAAATCCTTTAGACTCTACATATACTACGTTACATACAGATGTGTTTGATTAATATTCAGTATCTTTAACTTTGACTGTTTTCATGCCAACATATTAAAGATTTCCTCCAGTGTTTTACTCTTGGAAGGGCGGGAACGTATCTGAAAAACAACACCCATGAGACACTAGAAGTATGCATTGAAATTTAAGCTGCGCCATTTTAAAGTTGAGGAATTCTTATCGGCGAACACTGTGGTATGATTAATGGGTATAATTGGAAAATCTTTCCCATGCTTTTTCAGACTTGTTCTGTTTTTCTTGAACTTCTCAACAGCAGGAAATGATAAAGAAATTCATCCTCCAGTAGTTTTCAGACTTCACAGACCTGCAGAGGACCCCCGTCTGAGAATTAAGTTTGTTTTCTTTAAACTGAGTCGAGCTGCTTAAGAAGGAGCTGTAAAATACTCTGAAGCTAATCGCCTGTAGTAAACACACAAACAGCTAGTGAAGTTGTCTCTGCTCCATTTGCAAACATATCTGGCTCCCATATGGTCTGACTGCTGTTGCTGTCATGGAAAACTGCACCCTGGACCTCAAATATTTTATCCAGGCTATGCTTTCAGTGCCAGCTAGACGGACGGCAAAAAGTTGCACATTCACAAAGTCTCACATTCTCAGTTTTCATTTACATAAAAACATGGTACTTGGTCTAAAATATGAGTAAACATGTTGGGAGGGAAATAAAATGCCACATCCAGCCGGAAAAGGGCGTTGGAAAAGTAATTTTAAGCACTTCAAAGCAGCAGTGTTTTACATACTTTTCACAAATCTAAAAGTAATTTGACTTGTGATTCCATTTGTTTGTCTTTGTCCTTTCTCTCTCTCTCTCTCGCTCGCACACACTCACATTCATGCGCACAGGCCATAACGAATCAACCTCATGCATTTCAAATCCGTCACCGTTACAGTCAAGAACACATTGAACCAGCACTCCTTTCCCTCTGTCTCTCTTTCCTTTTTTCACCCAACAAACAAGTGAGTGCTGTTCTGCAAGTTATATTTAAACTCCACTTTTGACTGGTCCAACCCATCGCACACCCACTTCCAACGGTCCAACCCCCCTCACCCTCACCCACCTCCACCCTCCCCTTGCCTCTGCCACAACTCTGGTCCAACTTTCCTTCTTACTACAGACCTTCTTTGAGAAATTCACGATCATGAAGTCAGAGTTTCCCCATCTGGCTGTACATTTTACCTCAAGCATTTTACTCCGCTATGATTCCCACAGTAATGATTAAAAATGACAAGCAACTAAAAGGAGCGAACGAGTAAAAGCCACAATGAGAGCAGAAGGTGGTCAGTCCCCGTAGTGAAAATCCACAATGTCTTTTTTTTCTAATCTGTTTTGGGGGTTTCTTATCGTGGTATTTTTAGTGCTTCACATCATGTGGGAAGGTTTGAGAGATTGGAAATATTCCCATGTTTATGACTTGCCAGTGCTCAGTTCATCTCAAGACAGTTGTATGTTGGTTGTGTGAAGGGTTAAAATATACTGTGCACTGACAATACAGCACTATGTGTTCAGTTACCTTTGCCTTTTGCTGACTTAAAGCAGCTGTAACTATGACTGTAATGTTGACTTTAAAGGTACGTCATGAACTCAGCCTCTGCGTGCATTGCCACTGTGATTCTGCTCTGTAACTTACTTGTCAACCACAAAGAGCCAGCGGTGACGTGATGTCTTCTTCTTTTGGATTTTTTTTGTCTATAAATTTTGAGTTTTTGTAGTTTTTGAGCTCTTTGTCTGTTCAATCTGTTCAGTGGTTATCGCTGCTCACTCTTTTCCTTGACGCTTAGGGCAACAGAGAACGCACCATTCCCTGAGGAGTAAGGATTTTTACTGAGGAAATGCCTTTATTTGTGTCAAATTACTTTTAAATTAATAATTAATAACTTTAAATTATTCAGTGATGCATGTTCATTTTGGACTCTGTTATGGTTTTGCTGCGATCTTAGGGATTTTTTTTCTCTCTCTCGTAACAGAGATCGTATCATAAGAGACTTTCTGGTTAAATAATGAATAAGGGCATAAACAAAAACAAAACTAAGATTTAATTTGATTTCAGCTCGTTATGTGCCACTGGTAGACTGTTTTCATTATTTGTTAAATGAAATATTTTTGAAAGCACATCAAGACTTTGTAAATAATCCACAAAAATTAAAACAACCTTTCTATTCTGGCATAAAATCCAGATCAGGTCATGCAACCAAAGGAAACTACAGAACTTTGGACACTTTTCTCAAGAACTATCTAAAGAGGAGCAAAAGTGACATTTATTTGTATATTAATTGTATATCACTGGAGTCAATGCAGCAGCACCCGGTCAGCCTCTGTAATAAATCTCTATCTGTGGTTTATTTATATGGAATACACATCACACATCTATAAAGAAAATAACCAACAAAAGGTTAATTTTCCAGCCGTTAGAACATAAAGCAGCAGTTGGGTGGAGGCGCATTCATCACTGACTTCTGCATACAGTATGTTCAGTTTTGATTTGAGCCAGCCGTTAGAAGATAAACCCCCTGCCTCCCCTCCACATCTTCCTTTTGACCCTCTCTGAAATCCAAACAAGACTGTCAGACACATACGCAGCTCCGGTCTTGTGCACTCAGAGGTTATCTGCCAGCAATACGCTGCTCGGCAGTCTGTGGGAGTTTCTATGGGAGTCAGCTTTTTTGGCTTCACTCAAAAGCAGTTTCTGTGTTCGTCCTGTAAGCAAACAATGGAGTATTGTTGCACTGGATATACTTCAGATAGTCGCGGGCAGCAGTCAAAATAGAGCGAAAAACCTCTTTTTGTAGTTGGTGAGGGAAAATATTTGAGTTTGGGGCCAGATTAGGGCCTCGTGTGCCTTGTTTTTATCCCTGTAGCTCAGCAAACCTTGCTTCTCCTACGGGTTTCTTCCAGTAGAAGATGCAGAAATGTGGTTTACTTAAATGTGGAGGAGACCTGTACCCTTTTCCTGAAGATTTATTCTGTAGAATTCATTACTTGACGACGAGCACAAACAAAAGCCTGGTTTCATAACACCTGTCTGTGACAGCATCATTAATGTTTTCAGCTCTCATCGCGTCTCTTTATCACCACGCAGCTTTGTGACGAACAAACGCTGTTGTTTGTTCAGCTTTCCTGCAGCTTGACACAGCAACACGCCAGCCCTCTGCAGGCTAACCCCTCCACCTCCTCATCCAGCTTTTCAGCTGTCAGGAGAAAGAAAAGGAGAAGCCCAGCTGAGTTTATTTTGATGAGCATACGGGCCAGAGTCCTCAACTTGAACCACATGCAGAACGACTTCAGAGGGAGGGAATGCTGCCGAGGCCTCAGAATACACTGCAGACCCCGGCAGTGTGTTAAAACCATTGGATTTTCTGTAAAAACAATGTTTTCCTCTCATCCAGTGGGGCTTAAGTAAACTTTACATTTTAAATCACAAGATGAACATCTGTCGTAATTACTTCCTCCGTGTTACATTAATTATCTTATGGGAATTAATACACGTGTACGGGCTCATAAATACTACATGTTAACCAGCGATCACCTGACAAAATAAACATAAATACAGGTTAATTACAACAGTGCAGTGTCATCAGCTACATTTTTTATGAGTGATGACAGAGAAACGTTAGAGGCGACTAAAAGTTGTCTCATAGTATGCTGCAGGATTACATCATTGTTTTGCAAAAGCACTACTTTTCCTGTACATACTCAAACCCACAGCTGTCGGTGGGAAAATACTGGCTTAGTGTGGACAGAGGGCCGAAACGGAGAGAAAAGGTTGCATAAAAAAAAAAACTGGCTTAATCTGGATGTTTTTTAAAAATATTAAATTTGTAATTAACTGTTGCTTCATCAAAAACCTTGTTACTTCTAGTTCTACCACCCTTGGTCTCATGAGGCCTTTTAGAAATGAACAAAAACAACTGTGTCAACAAGGCAGCGACAAGTGGTGTGTCAGGTTCAAACAATACTGTTTTTCTGTTATTCATTGTTCTAAACATTTTGTACAATCCCCAAAGCAGAGCTTGAGTAAAACAGAGGTGTCAAAGTGGGATTTACTGCTTTTCAGCGCTGCATAAATGGACAAAACGCTGGTTTAACTGCTGAGTTTTTGGAGTTTTTTTTTTCCTCCATTTAAAAAAAAAAAGAAAGTGGCAGTTCTTCAATCTGTTGCTCTGGACTGTTGTATTTGGCCAGCAGCACCAGTAGGGTTTCAGACTCAACCCCTTCCCCAGAGAAGTCAGTTACCTACTGAGGCCCCCTGTGTTTGACGTGGAACGTATTATCCACCCAGTTGCGTAAGAGATCCTGCCTTTATGCTGCTCAGAGTACAGCTCCTCTAAAGCTTTGTGTATTGGTTGGATCCCCAAACCGACTCAGGAAGTTGTTTCCTGCTGTCAGGTCTTGGCTTCCTTTTCTGGCTATTTGAAACATCTTTAGCACTTCCTCTATGAAGGCCTGCCTGAGCGTCAGAGAAGAACAAATGGAAAATAGCCATAATCTCTCTGTCGCCATCCATGTTCCTATATGGGTTCAACATGGCTCTTATACTACCATGGTTAAGAGTTCCCATCCTAGTGGGGAAAACCACGCTAAAAATATATCCACACATGGTGTTGTAAGCCAGTGTGGATATGAAAACAGACTGGATTTGTTGTACAAACAATTAAAACAGAGCTGCTGTGGAGAAACTTGAGCCAAAGAGCTACAGTTTTTCTGGCAGGCACAGTCTGTAATGCAAATGTGCACAAAACCGTTTACCAGCAAAATTCAAAATACGCGACTGGATCGTCTTGTCACTCCCAGACTGATTGAAAGGTGGTTTAATATACCGACCAACACTAGGACATCTGAAGGAGACGAGCTGCTCCTCTTTCATGTTGAAAGGTTGAGGTGGTTCAGGTGTCCGACCCCATGGCAGACCCAGTACATGCGGCAGCAAATACATATTCCACCTGGCCTGGGAATACCACAGGATTGGTGGTTTAGACGTGGACATATTATAGGACCTACAGCCTCCTCATTCTGGTTCTATGAAACTTTCCAGGGTAGTAAAATCCTGCATCCTAGTATCATAAACCACTATGCAATGTTTTGGCCCCTGATAAGCTTTTACACACTTCCTGGCTCAGTTTTTGTGAAGCGCACATGGGCGGCTGTAGCTCAGGTGGTAGAGCATGTTGGCCACCAATCGTAGGGTTGGTGGTCCAGTTCCTGGCTCCTCCTGTCCAAATGTTGAAGTGTCCTTGAGCAAGACAATGAACCCAAAATTGCTCATCATGTGCGCATGTGGTGGGAAAAAAAATGCATGTCGCTTTGGACAAAATTTGGTGCAGTAGTGATTGTAATCTAATTTATTTTTTCACCAGTGCCTTCTTGCAACACACCCATGCCAATGCAGCCCCTTGTGTTTTTTAACCCAGTGATGTTTTCGTACTGAAAGTGGCTTTAGCGGTTAATTTTGGCTAGTTATCGTGTCTACTGACCTTCAAAGATCGTAAATATCCTGGTCATGTATGCAAGCTTATAAATTTGAATCTGAAAAACTGGTTTGGTCCTGTCTGTTTAGATTTCATTTGCCAAAAAGATTATTTGTCGCCAACACTCCACAAACTGCAAGTGTGTGTCTCTCAGCAGTCTACTGTAAGCACTCAGTAAGGCAGCAGTCTTGTTTCCGCCTCTCCCAGGTCAATGTCAATTGGATTCTTCATTCCCAGATGTTTTTGTTTGACGAGGGAGTGGGTGAGTTGGTGGGCAGCTGGGAGCTGAGACTTACGTAAGGGCCATGTGCCGACCACGAACCTCGGCCAATAATGAACTCTGTCTTCCAGGCGGCGGTCCTGACTCGCAGCCTCTCTTTAATGAAAACAAGTCTACGAGGGTTAAACGGTGAGGACGGAGGGAGGACTCGGCTGGTGAGACTACCAGAGATCTGTTTTCCCCGTTTCCCACAGGACCCAGAGATTTATTAATAGTAACCTACTGCACATATCAGATTCTCCATGGATTTACGGTCTCTTGAGGAAGATGAGGCTCCTTTTCTGAACACAAAACCCAGTGTTTGTCTTCAGAGTGGTTAGGTCGCTGGTTAAACCTCCTCTTGGCTTTTGTAGCCTTAGTTTTTTGGCTGAGTTTGTGCTGTTATACATTCCTCTTTCAGTGATCTTTGGAATGATTAACTGTATGGATCTTTCTGCCAAAACAAGTTAATTTCTACCATTTTTAAAACCTCCTTTGACCCTTTCGCCTTTAACCCCACCCAGAAAAAAAAATGGAAACAATGTCCACAACTGTGACTGTGGAATAGTAGTCACCATTATTAGCAGTATCACCTTGGAGCCATCTAGGTATCGCTGTATATTCCTTGAAAACATCTAAAAAATTGAATAATGTTAGATTTATCGTATTGATAACAGTTTATAATCAAAAAACGTTGTATTCCTTTGTAATATTTTGCTAAGAAATTGTTAGCAATACTTTAGATGGACATTTCAACCTACTGGTAGAGGATTTTTTTTTTTAATTGTACAAAGTCATTAGACTGTTTCAAGGGTATTTATTTACATCATTCTGTTCAGTCAGCCCCTAACACTAATATATAAATTTAAAATAAAAAGATTACCTATGAAAACTCCACTGTAAACAGAGACCCAGACAAATGTTTCTGCTGCTTTACTTCCTGGATGAAAGCCACCAGAAAACATCAGGAATACCCGTCCCTGCTCTCCCCAAATAAGATTCATACAGTCCCTAAATGATCATTATTTTTTAATTATGCATATTTATACAGGTCCATATGGTGGTGAACAGGTGTTCCAGACTTGAAATGCTGTTGTACATCCCTATAAATAATGAACATTAAATCAATCTAAAAACAGATAAATCGGTAATGAAAAAATAATCTGCGCTAATTTATCCAGCCTTTTAGATATAAATCCTCATCAGGATTATTATTTCTTGAAAGATAATGAGAGTCTTAGTAACGCCTTTAGGAGCTGTTATTGCATTTATGTGGATTTATGTGTCATAGTTTTGAAAACGGCCTTTTTTTCTTGCAGGAGCATCCACAGGTAGATTGTATTGACTTCTGCCAATGTGCTAATGTACTTAAATCAGTCTACTGATATCATGACATCAGCCTTTGACTCAGAAGTCAACAGCTGTGCATGTGACTGAGCATCTGTATCCGAGTCGCCCTGACTGTGAGAAATCACAGGAGCTCCCGTGACGAGAGTTCGTGACGGGACTGTGACACTTGACTACCTGTTATTATGTGTAAAAACAACACTTTACTACATGCCTGTATGGTGCAATAATCCATCTCACCTGCAGACTTGAGATGATCCCATGTCTCGCTGCAGGAATGCCACATGGGATCATCATGATTCAGACGTCGTCACGGGTACAATTGCCTCAGGGTTGTTTTATTTTCCCAACAGAAATCACATCCTGAAGGAACAGAAGGCTGTTTATGACCCAGATAGCACTGACAGGAATAGTTTTATACAAGGTTGGTTATGCTAAGCTAATGTTGGTCTTAAGAGCCAGATATGAACATGTTGTGAACCTTATAGAACTCATAAAGGTTAGTTAACTGTTACATATGTGGCTAAAAAGGTCTCTTCATAGAACAAAGTGTGAGACATTGTCAGCTTTCATGTCCATGTACAGTCGAACAACAACATTTAAGTTTTAGCACGTTACAATAGCCAAAATACCAGCCTCTTGTCACAAAATGTATTTAATTACGATATATCTCCCACCTATTGGCTGATGTAGTGTATAGTAGAAGTTAGTGTACAAATATACATATATAACTGTTTTATACAACAGAAAATCAGACATCAATTAAACTGTTATTTTAATGTTTCCCAGCTATGCAGCAGCTCCTAGATTTTCTTAATGCATTGCATTGTGGGAAAATAGTGCCCATCGACAGCACACTCAGAATTCGACCTTGTTTAGTCTGCATTATGTCTGGTTATATGCATATACTTCACTTTGTCACTTTTCCAGTGTGAATACACATACTTAATACACTTCAGTCACTACACCTGTATTATTGCACTACACCTGTATTATGTATTATTAATGTGGGACACACTAATAATACATACTAACATATATACATGTCTCAACGAAAAAAGAAAATAGAGGAAACCTGAAAATTACTTTCACTTAAACTTAAACTGTTTCAACAAAGTAGAAAAAGATAGATAACAAGAAACAAGCAGCGTCAACCTCGTATCTATCTGTCTCTTATCTACAGCCGAGTTAGTGAGAGAAGACTGGACTGTAAATACAGTACAGAGTGTTTCAGACTTATCTGGACAGTTTGTGAATGAGACTACTTGCTGGGAATATCGTCACCAAGAAATAGATTGTGTTAGAAAGATATAGTAGCCGGCAGATGCAAAGAGCATTGTATCACTGTTTCTGTTTTAGGTTGTTTTGTATTTGTTTTCCTGATGATTTATATTGGAAAGTGGCGAGTCACATCCTCATCTAAACATTTTCTCACCGTAGTCTGATACGTATCTTATCAGGCTCAGTTGTTTCAATACTTGGGTGTTATAATGAAGCAGTGTCATGTTGAGCCAACCACAATGTCAAGAAAACATAGGAGAAATCAGGAAACAGCACCCTGGTGACGGCCAGCAAACCACTGCTGTGAAGCAAACGTGAAAGAATTTAGATTTATCAACATAAATGGACGAGAAAAAGACAAAACAAGCAAAGATAATAAGTGTCTTGAAGAGGAATTTAGTTTCCTATGTTCTGCTAGAAGATCACTTGCGGCAGTACTGTGCTGAAATGTACAAACTCTGAAAGAAAAAATGGAAAAACCTTCCTGACAGGAAGTTAGATCAACCAATCAACTTGTTGAGATTTGGAGGTGTGCACGCCGGCTCTTCAGTGAGTCTCTGCAATCTATAGTTACCCATAACACCTTTCTCTGCATAAGTTTGCGAAGACGTTTACATGTATCTCTGCAGAAGCATAATTAATATATATTCATTTCCAACGTAAAGGCTATCATGAGATTGCTGAAACACTGACTCACAAATGATTATACTATGTCCTGCGCTGGCTGGAAATAAAGAGTCATGACCTGTGATATTTTTACTCTCATATCCATTGTGGGCTGGCAGCCACTCACTGTTATCATAGTGTTTCTCTATTTCGGGCTCTTTATAAGTCCTGTTATCCCACACCTACAGTAGAAGGAAAACTACAGACCTGTTCACTGTGTCAGCAGTCTGTCAGATATCTGCGTTTATTTATCTGAAGATTCGGGGTTTGCAGGCACAACACTACCCTCAGTAGCTGGAGGACTCTGTTGCCAAAATAAACTCCTCCTGTGTGACACATCAGACTGGCATCGCATCATCAAGCGCCAAGGATGCTCCTCCTTTTGGGGGAAAGAATCGCGCTTTCATAACCAAGGCTTTCACACTGCGATTTGAGGCATATAAGATACATGAATATTCACGGTCAGTGTGGTAAATAGCTAAATGATGCTGGTGACAGTTACTACTGATAGATTAGCTTGAGCTTAACAGTTGGCTATTAACAAGTTTGTTGTTTACAGACAACACTTAGCCTAACGATACCTGGTGATTCAATCAAATATGTATAGATGTCTAGATAAGCGATGTCTGGCTACTGTGTTGGTTCATTGATCCACTTGGATGGGGGAAGACTGAAGGGGCATGACGGCTGACCGATCAACCTTAATTTATTAAGGTATTGGGAACGCTCGAGGTTCAGGCAGGGTAGCAAAATAACTATTAGACATGTCTATAAAACAAAGGTTTGTTTAACACAAAATCAATACATAAAAACTGATCAAAATTGTAATCCAAACACGCGCCAAATTGCATTGACACCTATAGGATCTTCGGCTTCCTATCCCCCAAAAAAGGGGCGTGGCCACGGCATTTTACAAAGTACCCGTATGTGCCGGTCTGATGTACACAAGCGCTAAAATTCTCACTTTTCTGTCAGGAAAAAGAATAATAGAAGTTTATCTGAGGGTCTTTTTCCTAACATAGATCTTGATTTTATTTGTAGTGCACATGAATAAAATCACTGACACTAATGAAACTGGATTCCATAGTTACAATCACTTGGTTGAAATGTTTTATCTTTATTGGTATGTCACATTGATTAAATTTGACAGTTTGATTTGACATTTATTTTGGTCTGTAAGTAATTACACTATTAGGCAATAAAAAGGTGATTACTCACTACAAAACAGTACAGTAGAAAACAACATAGTAACGGACTGAAAAGGTTAGATAACAAAACATACTTTCTTTTTATGATTCTGTACCATACTAATGCCATTCTGATCATATATTTTATATTCATTCATTAAATGATTTTTAAACATTTTTATAAAAAGCATTTTCAGTTCAGTTCTGTTCCATAAATTCACCCCTTCAACTAAAATATATATTTTTATATTAGATCTTTGCTTCTTAAATATGCACATTCCTCTCAAGTAATATTGTCTTTCTCCTCTTTTAAACAACTTTTGGATAATTTCAGGCAGCCGTGCAACAACAGGAGCTAAACACTGGAGCTAAAGTCAGTAGCAAAGAACAGAGGTTACATTTAATGACTTGTGCAAACATGTAAAGAAAGTGCCGTGGTACTTTATATCAGTTACAAAAAACATGAGAGCCCAATGATCACGTTTACGATCAGAATGAACTTTGGATCGCCCAGATAGGATCTTCCTTTCTTATCATTAAAATACGACCTGGACGAACAGCAGCAGCCAATCAGCGGTGACGGCAGCAGTGTTATGTATGAGACGTTTTCCACTGTATTCCACAGAACTGTATATTATGTTTGTCTGTCATAAACTGACAGCTTGTTATCAGCAGAATCACCATATGCTGTGTCGTTAGGCAGGCACAATATTTAATGATTCATCGTCCTCTACATGTTAAGGACAATTTCCGCAATTTCTGTCCACTGTGAGACAATACTTTCAGAACCATAACACACATGCACATTAAAAACATTACATTTATGAAGTTGTTGGGAGGTCTAACCGTTAACTCCTATTAGTAAGAAATGTCAAAATGTTATTAAAAGAATTCACTTGATATTGTGACACATGGTGTTTGGCCAAAGCATCAGCTGACTTGATTTTGGTGATCATCTGATCTGCCTGAAGTAATTACTTATTTCTGCGTTCACGTGCTGGTGGAACGTCCAGCAGAACATCTGGCACCTTCTTGCTGCTAAAACAGTTTTGTATTCATGTGTTGTTGTTTTTTGGAAATCAAACATAGAAAGGTCTGCCATTGTTAAAAAGTATTAAATACATTTTTTTGTGAGATTTGGTAAACCTGGTGCACCTCAATTAAAACAAATGGACTATTTTTGATTTTTGGACCCTTTTGTAGACGGCTTGAAGGTAGGGAGACACCATATTTTTAACGTTTCAGCTGTATGCTCTGCCAAGGATTGTATCTGGATTATTTTTATGCCAGGGCATTTGTTTTAAATATGACCACACTGACCGAAATGATTTTGTGCTGGTGATTTTGTCATATTTATTGACACCTTTAATCATATTCATGTTCTGTAGCATGAAACTTGTCATAGCCTTAGCAGTCATTCATAGTTCTGCATAGTGCTAGTGTCCTGCAGGCAGAGCAGTGGGTGGTAAAAGATTAATTTAGATTCACAAGCAACACAAACTGAAGTCAGTCTATGGCAGTCCACTTCCAGGCCTTATATCCTATCTTCTTATTTGGTGTCCATTCCAGTTGGTTTGGAAATACATGAAGAAATGTCTTCACACTTTATTTTGTTCTTCTCAGCTTTTCATGCCAGAGGACCTGCTGGCTATAGCCATATCTCCTTATAGTCATAAAATATTGCAAACATTGCATCACTACAAACAAAAACACCACAATCCTGTTGAAAAGAACAATCTTTGAGACGTTTTTGTGCAGTTATTTGGTGCCAAGTGATATTGAACATTGAACAAGATTGCTTTTCCCCAAGCTGTGTGAATCAAACTTAAGGAGAAAAACCCTCCAAGCAAGTTAAGCGTGCCTCAAAACACCCAAAAAGACTGAGCTTACATGTCAAACACAGTAGATCCTTAACAATAGTGCAAATATGACTGTATTAAAGGATATATACAATTTGAAGGCTGAATATGTTTTGACTAGTCCCAGCTTGCTGTCTGTATCACCGGTGAGATTTCTGTATGATTTTTTATTTACCACCAAAATCCAGGCGGGAGGAAATCGCCCAGCAAGCTCTGCAGTCGCTTAAGTCGAGCTTTCAGTGAGAGTACCACATAATTATCCAAAAATCCAAAGATGGCATCAAAAGGAACTCTGTGTGTGTGTGTGTGTGTGTGTGTTTTGAGGATATGGGAGCATTATCAGGCTGTTATTTACAGCTTCTACCATGTGAAATTCAACATGCTTGGTCAGGATGTTTCCTTTGCAGCAGCCTCACCACAACAGTCGGTATCCATCAAAATCAAAGTGAGTCTTGTAAATATTCCCCTCATTACGGTACAGCACAGTGAAAATTGCATAATAAACATTCACTAGGGCGAAACGCATTTCAAGGGTGTGTGTGTGTGTGTGTGTGTGTGTGTGTGTGTGTGTGTGTGTGTGTGTATGTGAGTAGAGAGTGAGGAGGTTTATGATTTAAAAGGAGTATCTTATCTTTGTAGTCATGCTTGAACAGGTGCCTCCCACAGTATTGTCCTCCCCTCAAGTCAGTCAACATGTTCAGTAATGAGAGCGGATAAGACTCATGAACATCAACAGAGAGAGATTAAGCTGAAAGCTTTAATAGTCCTGTTGGGACATAACCAACGTCTGTTGTACTTAATAACTGAGAGTTACTAAGTGATTTATGTTTTTAGGCAATTTTTAGTGTGGTACATAACATTTCTTAATATTCCTTTACACTGCTTTAGGAGTATATTCAAGGTATCCAGGTGTAGGTTTGACCTTTATCCTACTTTAAGGCATTTCTTTTATCTTATGAAATGTTACTAGCATCCCTATAACTTTCTTATAATGCTTTTCTAGGGACTTAAAGGAATTGTTGAGAAATACACACTTTTGATTTCTTGCCGAGCGTCAGAAGAGAAGATTGATACCACCATCATGTTTGTATGTTAAGTGTGGAGCTAGAGCTAGCAGGCGATTAGCTTAGCTTAGCTTAAACAGTGGATGTAGGTGGAAACAGGTAGCCTGGCTCTGTCTAAAGTTAAATAAATCTGTCTACCAGGATCTCTAAAACTCACTAATTAACACATCGTATCTTATTGTTTAACCTGTACACAAACAGTAAAGTAAAAATTACAATTTTGTGGTTTTAGAGAGACGTATGTGTTGTAATTGACTGTTAGCTATACCCCTCCCCCAAACAGATAGCAGTTAGCAAAAAGTCAGCCAAAGACGCATTTTCAACCAACTCATGGAGTTAACGTTAGCTTAATTAGCTGCATAATTTCAGCCGGGAAAATCGTTGGTCGTTGGCTCGAAATAAGAAGCCTGCTTTTGTCTTCCTGAAATCAAGGACCTGGGTATTTGTTTAAAAAATTACTAACAATTTCAAGCAGTAAATCTTTCACCATTGTGCGAAAACGGAAAGCTTGACAGGCATAGCAACAGTAACATATTGCCACAGTCCTTTCTAAATTTCTCTTTGTGTACGGGTTAAACAAACGAGATATGACGTGTTGCTTTGTGAGCTTTAGAGGTGCAGGTTGGCAGATTTTCTTTTAAATTTGGACAGAAGCAGGCTAGCTGTCTCCGGACTTTATGCTAAGCTAAGCTAAGCTAGCTCCAGTTCTGTATTGTTACTTAACACACAAACATGAAAGTGGTATCAATCTTCTTTTCTAACTCTCAGCAAGAAAGCAAATAGCCATATATCCCAAAATGCTGGGTTAGTCTACTCCTTGAAATATTGGTCCATGATTAAAATATATTACACATCAATTTTAATTAAATTTGAACTAAATAGCAACATAAAAATAGACTATAATGCCACTAGAATTTGATAAATTCCATCATTGGCGCCCCCCAGTGGCAATATCAAAAAAGCATTGATCATAATAATTATAATTTGAAAGATGCTATGAAAACGTCAACACATAAGGGCTTCAACTTTACTACTTTGCTTTACTTCCTGTTATGGAATATTATTTATAATATTGTGATAACCGTGTAGCTTATCAATGGCAGGTTTCCAGTAACATGACTTCAGTTTGTGGTATTTCCTTGTGATATCACTACAGGCCACTAAAGTTCATTTGTTCCTGATACTTTTCTAATGCTTACCAGTAGTTACTGCTGTGATCTTCCTATATTATTCCCATAATATTCCTTTAAGCTCTGAGATGTTTGGGGGAGTTGTGTTTAGGGGAGGGCGCTGCTGGTGGAAATGGCCTCATGACGTACCTCTGTTGACAGTAGTAAAACCTCCACACATACACACCCCCCACACACACACTGCCTCCACCTCGCTCACACACTCCCGCCGAGCTGCCAGTGAGCCACCGCCGCTCCACGCTTCTCCATCTCCGCGTCCTCTGCGCACCGCGGTGCCTTCTTCTCTGCGCGTCCAGCTGTGCGCACATCTCTCTCTCCCCCCGGCTCCGGAGCTCCAACCAGGGCTGCCTGAAGCTGAACAGCTTAAACCTAAAGACACACTGGAGAGCAGGACGAAACAGGAATATGGCTTCTAAAGCGATGGAGCGTCTGAATCTGTCGGAAGAACAGGTCAAACTGCTGGAGGACAGTTTTAAGAAAGTCAGCAAGCATCCGGATGGGACGACGCTCATGTTGATCGCTGCGGAGTGCGGACTGTCAGAGGAGGAAACACAAGTGAGTAGAAACCTAATATTTCAATACTCCCTCACTTCTTACCCCCGATGTGTGATCATGATTTGGTAGAAAATGTGTGGAACTAAGTTGTCCTAAAGTTTACAAGTCTAGGTTTATAGTTTTAGGCTGAACTTATTGATTACAGTGTTTTGTTTAATGGTTGTCCTGAACAAATAGCCTATGCAGCATTTCTAGAAATAATGAGATAATTGAACATCCTTGTCTCTATAGATCGTTGTAATATTCCTATGGAGACAGATACCATGTCTGATGCTTAAAAGTAAGATTATTTTGTTGATATCCAATGGAATCACGTTTATTTTTAGGGTGATTTAAGCACGTCAGTGGTAATTTTATTATTTTATTGTTTTTTTATCTCTAGATTCTCTGTGGTATTAGCCTTAGTCCTTTAGGGACTTGTAGTTTTCATATGATATTCTTACAATATCATTTATTCCCACGGGCAGTGAGTCTCGTGTCTGTCTGCCTCCTCTGCACTTAATTTAGAAACAAACTTAAAATAACATGACAAATTCCTTATTAACAACAAAGGGTAAAAACAGCCCATTACTTAAGAACATGCCTGTCAGTGTGTTAAATTGTTGATGCGTAATTTTGTAAGTGTGCATTTTCATTTTCAATGCAGATCTGGGTGACACTAAGTGAGTGAGTAATTTAATCTAAAGCGATATATAATATTTTATGACTTTAATCTGCAAAGTAACTTGCAGAGGAGTAAAAAGTACAAGTACAATGTTGCCAAAAAATACTTTCCATCTCTGCAAACTTCAGAGGTTTTACTTAAAATCAACTGACAAACATGTGACCTTGACTCAGGAAACTTGACTTTATGGTATCACAACTTAGTGTCAAGAAAGTTTACAAGTGATGAGTGTTGTCAGTATCACTATCAGTGTCTCCGTCAGGTGACTTCTGAGGAAATAACCATATACTGCTAAAGGAAGATAAACAATATGCACATGTCTGCAGGAACAAGTTATTCTAAAAGCAAAACAAGACTTAAAATCTGTGATGTCGAACCAGGAGCCGCTCCACTGACAGCGAATGGAGCATGTTTGTGGACAGTGTCAGTGCTCAGGGTGATGCTGGACAATATTTCTTTAGCGTCACAATCTGATGAAATAATCCTCATGTGAGTGTAAAACACTGACCACAGAGGGCAGTGAGCGCCCCATTGATCATCACTGGAGCAGCGCCAGGTTGTTTGTCCTGATGAAGTCACGTCAGAGTCGAGTTTCCTGCTACTTTTTCAGCTCTGGGAACAACTTTTGTTCATCCTCACAAGCACTGATTCATCTGTGCAGGGTGACTTCAAGCTTAAAGAGATGACTTGAAGGAAAGATCATCTGTCAACCAAACAGTGAGGGTGGGACTGTGACGTGACTTTAATAGGCAAAGTTTGAGTTTCTATAGCTGGTGAGGTGGTCGCTGTCGCTGCTCGTGTGTTTATGCTGCTTTCATATTTGGTCAGATGTGGGAAACACGTTTTTACTGAGCTGTTTGTACCAGAAGGAAAAAGAACTGAAAACACATGCGGTTGAGTGTTCGTTAGGCTCCTAATATGCAGCAGGAACTTTAATGTACAGCTGAAACGACTTGTCACTTAATTCATCAGTCGATCGCCAGAAAACTATTTTGATAATTAATAGTTTATGTAAATCTTCAGGCAAAATGCCAAACATTCAGTGGTTTCAGCTTCTTAAATGTGAGGATTTGTTGCATTTCTTTGTCTTATGTGATAGTAAACTGAGTATCTTTGAATTTTGGACTGTTTGGTCGAACAAAACAAACAATTTGAAGACATTACCTTGGGCTTTAGGACATTTTACACTATTTCTGACATTTTATAGACCAGACAAATTGATTAATTGTCAAATGTATTGGTATATTCACAGTTAATAACAATAAACGTTAGTTGCAGAATAAGTTACAGTTTTGATTAGCAAACAGATTTAAAAACATGTGAAAGTACATTCTTGACCTTGGGAACAGTACTTTGACAAAATAATCTTAACTCTTAAAGGTCCAATAATCAATTAATGTTGAGACAAGGAAAAGCAGCACATTTTCCCAATAGAGAAGCTTAAACAAGACAATGTGTGGATTTTTCCCCAAAAATGTCTTCCGATTATCAAAATTTTCTGTCCATCAACTAATTAATTAAAAGACTGATCATTGCAACTTTAGAGCTTATAAATGAACACATCATTAGTCCAATCAGAAACCACAAACGCAAATCTTCCACCCCAGCTGGAAAGAGCCACCAGACAGCGATTGTTAAGCCTGTTGTTATAGGCATGAACTGAAGTAGGCAATTATGTTAAACATGGCATTGTTACTTAGGTATTTAATCTCCACCACCTCCCTCTCACATGTAAACACTCCCGCCATCCCTCTATCTGAGGAATGTCTTTGGCCTACTGTAAAGTCTGTGCAACTGTCACATCAGGAGCCAGATGTGAAGCTTCAGAGCGCCGATAACAACCAACATGGTGAAAGTGCACTGAGGTTCTGCAGGCACTTCCAGTAGCATTCCTCTGATAGACAGATCCCTGTAAAAGCACTCTGAGAATTTCAGTCGTCATCCATAACGAGTTTTAGTTTTAAATGCAGTAAATGGTGAATGTCTCATTTTGGAATAAAAATAGTCGGTTGGTATTCCTCTTCAGGATTTGACAGGCAAACAGCATGACTATTTGCTTAGCTGTACTCACTAGGAAGTAAAACCCTACATGTAAATTCTGTCATTTGAGTTGACGTAACATCGGGTTCATTTCATAGGCAAATTTCTGCTCCTGTTTGTGCTTGTGAGGCTGACAGACGGGTTAAGATTGGTACAGGAACAGAGCTCTCACGTGGCATTGAACATGTGTCCTTTTCATAATTAGCTCTTGCAGTACAAAACATTTCACCAATCAGTAACTCGTGTACGTCACTCAAATTATTGTCACTCCACAAACCAGTTCCTCTAGATTTATCAGGGCTGAAGTTACACAGGCACAAAGGATCTGATCCTCGTGTAAACGGGTACATCAGATGAACTGTTTTGTATTATAAGTGTAGGTGTAGCCTCTTTTACACCTTGTCTACGCTGGCTGCCTAGCAAAATGGCAGTGCTCATAGCCCAAAACACAATCACTGTAGTTACACATCAGAAGAAAATACTTGAAGCCTAAAACTATGCTTGAAGTCGCAGTTACGTGTGTAGAGTGAGTGAAACGCAAGCTGTTACGTGGCCGGTACAGTCAGCTGTTCTGATTTAAAAACTGTTATGTCAGATGTGTGTACAAAACGTGTCCTGTGTAGGGACCGTGTAAAGCTGAAATTATGCTTCTGCGAACATACACATAAACACGTCTGTGAAACTACACAGAGAAGGGTGTTATTAGTAACCGTAGCCTTGTTAAGCTAAGTTTGAGTTAGAATAGTTTGCAAGAGCACAAGTATAAACACGAGGCTGTAAAGGTGGACGAGTGAGTAGATGAGTTTCTGTGTTAATGTCCCCGACAACGTCTGTGGTCTCATTTAGACACTTGTTAGCAACCGCCTTTTTTAAGACACGTTAAAGCTTCAAAATTCACGATTGGGGTATTTACTGATGTATTTTATGTCGTAGAACAAAACTTGAAAATCTCTTCAGATTGTGTTAACCACAGACCTTATTTCAGGCATTGAACCAAAAACCGATTCAAGAAACCCACTGACTTCCAGACGAGGGAACCGGAAGTGCAAAAATGTTAACTCATTTCCGGGTTTTAGGACTCATTCCTGCAGCACTCTAGAGTACATGTCCACACTGTCCGTAAAATGATCCCCCTCTAACTTGACTATGCTGTGTACGACAGGGGACAAAATCCAGTCCTCAGTCTGCGCAGAAGCTAGCCAAAGCTAACTAGCTAATGAGGCTTCAGTAGGCGAAGTTAGCCAAACCAAGTGTGTATCTTCATGGCACATGGTAGTTGTGTGGAGGTTTATGGCCTGTGTTTCTTCCCAACAACAACCCGTACGAACCTCTCTGCTACGGCTCAGCACAGAAAAACCGTCTGTGGAAACACAAAGAGGGAGTTTCGTACAAGAAAAGATTGTAACTTTGAAAGATACCCACTTGATTTGGCTAACTGCTATTACCGCCAAGCCCCATCTTCAGCCTGTCATTACTAGAACAGCAGAGGTGTTTCATTATTTGGCTCCGTCCACTGAGGTTTCTGCCTCCAGAGAGTCTATGAAAAATGTTTGTTAAACTAAAACTGCACTATGCTGCTTCCTAATTCCTCCTCTGGTGTTAGTTTCCATTCATCGTATACAAAGGTAGGAGGAACCGGGCCAACGTGACAGGGGAAGCCCTGGGCAGGGTAACGGTCTGGCCCCTCATCAAAAGACCTGACTTCATTTCCAGCTGATGTGGCTTTCTTTTTCTTCTTGTCGCCCCTCCTATCCAGTGTTTTGGATTTGTTAACAAAGCTCTCATTGGGAGAAGGTGTAGCTAAAGGAACACGCCTCAGCTACCACTCCCCGTTTCACATTAACAACATGCTTCAGCCTCTGTGCTGCATGTTTGAGCTCCTTTCATAGACCATTTTATTTGTTTTCAGTGCTGCAGAGTCAATGACATAAAGGTAGAGTCAAGTTTGAAAGACTTCGTTATGTAACCCAGTGCTAGTCAAAGGGGAAAAAATGACAAGCAGCATTGTATGGGTCAGCAGGATTATAAGTCTCACCATTATTGTTCTGAAGTGGCATGTGTGTAATGCTTTTACAAGACATTCAAAGACCTTTTGCACTTTGAAAAGGGACCAGAAACAAAACAAAGTACAAAACAACTGACATCCATTCAAAACCTGGAAGAGAAAATGGCATTTTTAAAGACTAAAACTTTATAGACTGGATCTTCTTAAGTTGAGAAATATCTTATGATGAACTATAGTAAGTTTTTCCCCTTGCATCATAGAAATGAGCTTCACGAATATGAAGTCCCAAAACACAGAGTGCAGCATGAACAGCCAATTCTTGAATTGATTTAGAGTCTGCCTTTTTAAGTGCAAACCCACACGACTCCATATGGGAATCTCATGTGTCTTCAGTATAAAATGTGGAACCCTTCCCTCCTGCCAGGCGCATGTCTCACACAGCCAGCCAGGGTCTCGTGTCTTGAGGCCGCCGTGCCGAATCCCTCCCTTTCCCCTCGGCTTTATCGAGATGATGTCAGTACTATTGTGAATCCCTTGACAACACGAACCGCAAAACAGCAATGCGCCGGGTCACGGGTGTGTGTCGAGGCACTCAGCGCAGTCATCATCTGGTCAGAGTTTCAGTGTAGCAGTTATTGGTGGAGCGGTCAGAGTGCACACAGCTTTTGCAGGGAACTGGATGCAGAGAAACAGGCCCAGTCAGTGCCTGCATTCTCTGTTAAAATTGGAAGGAAACATTCGTCTACTGTGGTTTCCCTGATACAACTTAGCCTCAGGGTCACTGCTGTGTCTGTATGAGTCAGTGACCACATTTACATGCACCAAGAAATGTGACTGTAATGTGATTATGAAGATAATGAAAGCCAGAAAGGAACATAGCTAAAGTTAATGACTGTCTTTTAATCATAGATTTTATATTTGGGGTTTCTGTATTGATGATTGCGCTCTGGTCACAGAAATAACTAAACAAAGAGTTGTTTAACAAAACTAAAAACAGCTGGCATAAAGATTTGTCCATGATATTCACCTTCATCCTGAAATTGTTCATTATTTAACCCTGAACAAAACGTTAATTCCTGCATTGAAGATGCTGTTTTAGATGCCAAAACATGACTTTCAGCCATCCTGTAAATAACTCATGTGTGCTTTGTATAATATCCTATACAAAACAGATTTTTACGTCATACTCTACCAAGAGCATAATGTTACATCATGCTAAACATTAGCATGTTAACCTGCCAACTGTAGTCACATGATATGCTAATTATTAGCATGTTAACGTGCCAGCTATAGGCACCTTAATATGCTAATGCTTGTATGATAACAAGCTAATGAGCAACATATTAGATTTACTGTGAGTATGTTAACATGCTAATGTTAGAATGCTAAAATGCAAAATGTTACATGCTTAATGTTAGCGTATGTTAAATTCAATAGCTGTTTGCATAGATGATAACATGCTAACGTTAGAATGCTAAAATGCAAAATGTTAACGTATGCTAAATTCAATATCTGTTTACATGCTAACGTTAGAATGCTAAAATGCTAAATGTTAGCGTATGTTAAATTCAATTGCTGTTTACATGGGTGTTATGTTATCTTTAACCATGTTAACGTGCTCACAGCGTGTTAGTTTGTGATTAACATGCTGCTTATGAACTGGCTAGCGGTCTATACTCATCAGATGAAAATACACATTTGTAGTAATATTAAGAACAAGGCTACAAGTCTATAGCCAGGCTAGTGACTGAGGCTGTAATGCTCAAATTACCTCAAAACAAACTGTAATAGACACCAGTTGAAACAATTCACACATCTTTAAGTTGCACACACACAGTAGTACTATAGTTGTTGTAGTGTCTCATGTGTCTTGCTTGAATACTCACAATAACACAGCACTATTAGGTTGCCCAGTTTAGAATCATATAGACAGCTGAGCTGAACTCTCAGATGGTTAAATGATTGTTGTCTATGTAAATGTAACCACTGGCCTGAGGATGAGAAAGGCATAACAATTAATTTGGAGAATCAAGTATTTTGTTCAAATCACTCTTGACAATGCAAGAACTCCACCTGTGTAACTTCTCAGGAATATTCATGTCAGCCGGACCAGTTACCTCATTACTCTCGTGTTTCAGGCTCTGCAGCAGTTTGTGCCAAACGCAGCCATGTGCCTTGTTTCTGAACAAAAACCCCTCCTGTTACCTGTTTTTAACACCTCCCATGGGTGTGTTTGTCCTTTTCTTTTTTGTTTGTTTCCTCCAGAAATGGTTCAAGCTACGTAACGCACAGTGGAGGCAGGCTGAGGGTCTTCCAGCTGAACTGGGATCGGTGTTGGACTGAGACTGAACAATCTCCTGGATGCCTGAAGCTCTGTGCTGGCCTTGTTTCTTCTGGACAAACTCACCCTACCACCCCTTACTCATACACTTCCCTCTCCATGTCTCCATCTCTCTTTTTGTATCTATGAAGCTATTTTATAATTTACTGTATGGAATGTGAAGGTGTTTGTGTGTTGTTGCCAATATAACCGCCATGTTTACAGAAATAAACATATTGTTATTATAAGTTAAAATGACTTGAGTGTGCTTTAAAGCTACTGTACGTCTGGGGTTCAAATTCACTGAGAAAGTCGAGTTATACAATGGTGGGATGACGTGTAGAAAGGGTGGGGGGTTTGGGGACAGTGTGCTTTTGTTTTCAGGCTTTGTTTACATGTATGTCTGTCAGCAGGGAGCGGAGCTGGACGCCGAGCTGTTCACAGGACTATAAAAGATGTAAGGAAGTGCTGGGTTTACAATAGATGCTGCTGGAATCAGCTGCCGCTATCCACGAACTTCCAGGGACAAATCTGGAACATTTCCAGTACAGAGGGGGTCAGGAGGGGGTGGACATGTGATCCGACTGAGCTTAACGGCATCATGGGCTGAACAAATGACAGGTGATGTCATTTCATTGTCCTTTTTCCCTGTGACCGCTCTCTGTAAAAAGGACGTGATCTCACCAGCCAGTTAGAGGTTTACGCCTCAAAAAGATATTCTGTATTTTTCTTGCTGTCAATAAATTCCACAAAAAGGTCAAAACCAACAATGAATGTATCCTACTAACAAGTATTGTCTGTTTATTTTGACTCAATCCCACAAACACCGTCCTGCTGCCCCAAATACTCACTAGAGCTCCAGATGTGTACTAATCCGCTGCTGACAACAACAACTGCACTATTTCGTCCTGTTTGAGTAACGTTTGCTGAAAATTACAGTGACCAGTAAAGAGATTAATGAGCCTTTTAAAAAAATAAAATAAAATGATGTATTTTTGACCTGTTTTTAAAAGAATTACGTTTTCAGTAGGAACCAGTGGAGGGGAGTCAGGAAGTATTGGGAGACTGACTGACACATTGTTAGTTTTGGTCTTTTCATGGGGATTTGATGACGATAAGAAAAATATTGAATAACACCAGCCTTATGCTTTAAAATATCCTTTTGGTGGGAGTTTTCCATTCCTGAGTCCATTTTGTTTGCTAGCAGGAGGTTTTGAAAACTTAGAGGTTGTCTGTGAAATTTGGTGCTAAGGTAGGTCATGTGTTAAGGACAAAGTGATTAGTTTTGGGAATTTTCCAAGATTCTTTTAAGGGTTTTTAAAAGCATTTCTGAACATTTTTGCTTTTTCTCACACAAATTACTGCACCTGCTGAATGAAAAGACTACAGAGATATCTCTAGAGCTGAGACGATTGGTCGATTAATTGATTAGCCAAACAACTGAAAATCAAATGGATACTATTCTCTTAATCAATCAATTGTTCCAGCCCCTCAAGAGTAAAGACATGGTATCTATTACTATTTTTGATGCTGATCAGGACCAGGTTGCACAAAAGAAAAACAAAATCAAAACATTTTATGTATTTAAAATGAAATTTTGAGGATTGTTCGTATTTCTGTAGAGAAGTGGCGAAATTTAGAAGACGTGATGTGATTTAGAGATATTTCAAGCAGCTACGGTTGAGTTTGATGGTTAATAAGGTCAGTCCTTCAGAAACAGAGTGAGGGCTTCTTTATTGAGCTGCCAAAAATCCATCAAAGAAGAGAAAACACAAAGGCCAGTTTCTAGACCAACAGGAGCAGGGAAGAGACAAGTCTGAGTGAGAGGAAAACTTAATTCTTATTTTCAGCATAAATAAATGAGGCAAAGTTGAGGGGAAAGTGGGTACAAAAGTCTGAGGTAGTTTGACCAAATTCTTCTACTCTGAGAATGAACTTTTTTTAGGCCGATTCAACCAGATAAAGATGTTCACTGGACGGTTAAAGTAGTTGGAGTATTAGATATTTGTGCTGTAGAGGAATGAAAATGTCCTGAAATCAGACAACCAGACTTAAAAAAAAGTGGAGTGAGGACAGAAAAGAAGTATGTGTGTGTGTGTGTGTGTGAGTGAGTGAGAGTGTATTACTCATGTTGTGGGGACATAAATCTGTTTACACACAATGTGGGGACTCGTGTTCCTTTTGGGGACAAAACGCAAGTCCCCATAACGTAAATCATTACATTTTAGAGTGATGACTTGGTTTAAGGTTAGGGTTAGGCAAGTAGTGGTTATGGTTAGGGTAAGTCTTCAGGAAATTAATATAAGTCAATGTAATGTCCTCTGAAGTGATGGAAACACGACTGTGTGTGTGTGTGTGTGTGTGTGTGTGTGTGTGTGTGTGTGTGAAGAGAGGATGAGGTTTCCTGCCAGAGAGCCTGGAGAGAAAACGCTCCGATTGTGGAAACTATCTGCACAACGAGCTCGACAGAAACCAACACTGACCCAACAGGTAGTTCAACTGCTCATAAAACACACTGCTGCTTTTTACAGGCCGTTTACACTGGCATCTGCTACACACACATACACACACACTCATAAAGTATGAACACATTAGCACTGATATTCGTGTTTACTCCTGAAACCATTTCACTTTAATTTTAACAGTCAAAACTCTGCAAAATCCCCTCACTTTGGAGGACTTAAGTTTTTTCTATTTGCTTATGAGGACATTTTCATCCTCATAACTATAGAAATACAGAACACACACACACACACACACACACACAGAGTGGTGTCTGCTTCCTGAGCCTGGGGGTGTTTCCCCCTGTTCAGCTGAAAAACATGCATATTTGTTTATAGTACGCGCACACACACACACACACACACACACAGTCATGTTTCCATCACTTCAGAGGACATTACATTGACTTATATTAATTTCCTGAAGACTTACCCTAACCATAACCACTACTTGCCTAACCCTAACCTTAAACCAAGTCATCACTCTAAAATGTAATGATTTATGTTATGGGGACTTGCGTTTTGTCCCCAAAAGGAACACGAGTCCCCACATTGTGACTGTGTAAACAGATTTATGTCCCCACAACATGAGTAATACACACTCTCACTCACACACACACACACACACACACACACACACACACACACACACGCAGTTGCTCAAGCCCCTGCTAAAAACACACATTATATCGCAGACCCTGCACCTCTCCCACTCGCTCATAAATCACCATTTAATCTTACAGTTACAACCGAGTGCAACACAATGAAAACCTTCCAGGAGAGACAGTCTAAAGGTGAGCCATTATAGCCATATTTAAATGATTATCGTGTCTTGCGCCTCTCTGTGACGGCCTGTTTTTCAGCCCGATTTTGAGTGTGGCTGTTCGGAACAACTATAAACACTTTTGTCTTCCAACATGGTCGAACAAGACGTTGTACAAACTGCTTTGTGGGTGGATGGACACTCTATGATATACCATGAGATGATAGAAATGTGTCGACCCTCTGAGATTTTGCCCCACCGTTTGTACGGTGATATCTACAGTCTCTCTTTTATATCTCTGTATTCGACCACTGTTGACAATGTTGGAAATCAATGAGAAAAAATGACATACCCTAGAGTTTTTTTTTTAGGGTTTTAGTTCACTGGATTACCCCAAAATCAGGTTTTTCAATTGAATTTCCAGGAATTATACTATTCATGATATATGGATACATAAAAAATAATATATACCGTCATAGAAGATTTTATCCGTATCACACACCCCTAAATGAAGACTTAAGACCTGACTTGTACTGTACTGTGCTGTGAGACTTGAGATCTTGAGATTCGGCTTCTAAAATACTTGAAAGCAAAATCATTCAAAAGTCTCAAGTTTTGAGCTGATAAATTAAAATAGGACAATAATAAAATAAGACAGTGTCAGACAGGCCTTGCATAGCCACACAGCATGACTATTTACAATTATTATTGGGACTATGCATCAAAGGAACTTGGTCTCAGAAATGTGAAAAACAAAAACAATACAGGAAAAGAAAATGTTCAAATGCCTTATCATTCTAATGGTCAGAATGTAAGATTACAGACTTACATTTTGACTTGCAATTTTGCCTGTAAAAGTTGTGATTTGACTTAAAAACAGCTGTGATATTTCCTACCAGTTACCAATATAAGCCAGTACAAATGAAAGATTACTTAATGACATTTTAACAAATGAATTCAATAAGGGAATAAAGTTTCAAACATTCACCTGGTCGTTTTATTTCACGAAAAAAGTGCAATCACAAGTGAGGAGGTAAAAGGTCAGAGGTCATGAAGCCCTGAAGGTACAATAAACGTTCCTGCTCTCCTGCACTGATCATGTACGACAGAGAAAATGTGCCTCGGCTCGCTCTCTGTCCTCGAGTCACTCCGGTGAAAGGATGATCTGAGTGTCTGATGGTTTGCCATAAGAGCCGATGAGAGTGTGTGAAGAATTTGAATGGAGTCTGGTTTTGTCTGTTGCTAAGAGGACTCCGCAGAGCTGTGAGGAATCTGCCATTAAGAAGCTGCCAGGCTCAGTCTGCGTCACTTTCTGCAACCTGACTTTTTGTTCCACTTAATGCGACACTGATCTCATCATTTCATCGCCATTTTTTAACCACCAGGGCCTGATTTAATCTATTTTAGCCTCCTGATTTCTCACTGACTCTATACTGACTCTGTGGTTGGTTGACTTTCAGTTTCTGTGTGTTTGAATTTATAATCTTTGTACCATTTCTGAAGCGATTCTCCCAATTCTCCTACTCCACCTCTGATTTTAGCTGCAACCACGTGCCTCTAAAGGTTGGTCCTAAAATTACTGTGGTACCTATTAGAGCTGAGCTGATAAATTGATCGAAGAAAAAGAAAAAAATCTTGATAAATGATTTTTAAGAACAAATGCCCAAAAATTCACTGGTTCCAGCTTTTCAAGTGTGAACATTTGCTTCTTTTCTTGTGGGTTGGACAAAACAAGAGATTTGAATGGGTCAGTTTGGGCTTTGAGACATTAAGGTGGGGATTTTTCATTATTTTCCGCCATTTAATAGACCAAACTTCAACTCAAATCAACTTAACTAACTACAAGTGCGTACAACAAAACATAGTTCTGTCATTCCAAAAGAGTGCAACTTAGACTTGCTATAAATAGAGAAAAACGTGCAATAAAAAACAAGTATATAATAAATAAAATAAAAAATAAGCTGATAAATTGTTTTAAGAAATAGGATGGAGATAACTATAATCCAGCACCATATCTTTAAGAAGTAGTTTCAAATGATTAATCAATTAATCAAGATAATAATTGGATTAATCAACAGCGAAAAAAATCACAAGTTGCAGGCCTGCTGTGTATAGAACCACATGAAACATAAATCAAATTTTAAAAAAGAAGGGGAACGATTGAATACAGAAAAGTTAGAAAACTTAAAATGCTAAATATGTGCACTAATACAGGCACTTAACTGCAAAAAACAGGCTCAGATCTGCAGCTATTCTGGTTTGCAACTCCTTTCAAGCTCTGCACTCTTCCTCGGGCAACATACTCATCCTCATTGCAACCAGAACAGCTACTGACCCAGGCCTTTTTTGTGTTCTACATGCAATTAAGTGCCTGTATTTGTGCACGTTTAGTTTCTGCATTCGACTCCTGTTTTTCATGGATTCACAAATAAAACAGCTTCTCAGGGAGACACGAGGAGCCTTTAATTCAACAGGATGTCAAGCTTGATGCATCTGAATCTTGAACCTATCCAGCATGCAATGTTTACATGTGCTATTAATATCAGAAATTACAAAAAAAGACTTAGTACACTCCCTGATTTTGTTTTAGCATCCAGCACCACTCCCATATCCAAAAATTTAACAGATGATGTTTTGAAAGTCAACACAGTTCAAAGTTGATTTTCAAAACATCAACATCTTAGGAGGATGTGGGGCGCTACAGTGCCATAGAAAAAACAGGCAGTGCGTCTTTAAAATATGACTTTTTTAAATTAACATACAGCCAAAAAAAATGATCAATCACACACCAGAATTTACTCACAACCTTAAGATGGTTGATTAGGCCTCTTCATGAGCTTTGACCTGGTCACAACTTGTCATAAATTTAGGCAACACGGTCAAGCACCCTCAGACAAACTCAGAGTGCTTTCAAACTAAAATGTAACTGTCCCTGGATTTATGGAATCATTTTATTCACCTTTGGATAAACTCTGACATACTGGCCGTCCCTTTAGCCGTTTTCTTTCCCTCCTGAAAAGTCGACACCTTGAAGATACTCGTTTTTCACCCGTCTGTTTCTCCTGTTTTGGATCATTTACTCAAACGAATAAACCAAAGTAAAACCACATGGATTGTTCTGGTTGTACCTCATCTCACGCAGCACAAATGGCGGTTAATTAAGTAAATACTGAGTTTGCAGAGGGACGTCCAGCAGATGCATTGGTCCAACTGGTTCTGGTTCAAAACCACAGCAGCATCAGACAGAGTGCTGCTGCTGCCAGCACCTCACAGCTCAGGGAGTATTTACCAAAGGGTTTTAGTTTGGAGAGAGTTCCTGTAACTCCACCCTGACACGGCTGTTTGCAGAGTTACACCATGCAAATGAAAAATAGAGATGGATAGAGATAATTCTACTCTCAAAAACTAAGCTCGCTGTTAAATATAAGTTACATCACTCAGGTGTAAAGCAGGAGGGTATCAAAACAAGAACAACCTTATGATGATGATATGAGAACGTCTTGTTGTAACTACTTCCTGTGTGGGCCAACCATGCAGAACATCCTGTGAGGCCGTTGGCACAGAACATGTGACAAATGAGCGTGAAGCAAAACACCAAGACAGCAATGAGACAGTGAACTAAACCACTGAGTGCAAAGAAGGAAGTAAGCATTGGATGCATCAATATATCAATACCAATCAATATACTTACTGTATGCAACTGAGCCTGCTATACTGTAATTTATCAAGTAATAGCTGCATTTGCATATAAGTGGGTGTGGACACATAAAAAGCAACATCCGGATACTAAAATGCGAAACAGCAGCCTTGCAAAAATACCAATGTGGCTGCCAACAGTGATTATTTTCACTATCAATTAATCTGTCCATTCTTTTTTCAATTAATCACCTACTCAGTGTCAGAAAATAGTAAAAACAGCCTATCATGATTTCCTAGAACCCAAGGTATGTCTTCATCTTGCTTGTTTTGTCCGACCAACAGTCCAAACCAAGAGATATCCAATTTACAATAATTTAAAGATAGACAAGCAGAAAATCTAAACATTCGAGAAGCTGGAACTGGAGAATTTTCGACATTTTTTCCCAATAAGTAACTTTATTTATTATCAAAATGTTGTTGATTAATGTTCTGTTGATCGACTTGATTCACTGTATTTATTGACTGTAAATTAATGGACTAATTGTTTAAGCATTGCACAGTAACAGCAAAGTCTGCACACCAAAATGCAATACAACAGCCCTGCAATAAATCATCTAATGTTAGAAAGGGTGTTGGTTCATTTTTCTGGTGAATTTTGAAACGGTATTCGATGGTGTTATTATATATTTAGAGAGGCTTTTCTTATTTTGTACATGTTCTGTACATAAAGAGGTGAACAAAAACAGAAAAGCAGCACCTTCAGAAACTCAAATTTCATCAACAGAAAATGCCAATCAGAGTTGCCCTTAAAGGTACACTGTGGAGTTTTTTGACCACTAGAGGTGCTATAAAGCAATGTGTTGACAAATGGGTCCCCATTGTGTTTGTATCTCATGCTCAACTGGCACAAGCACACACAATGCGTTTTGGTGAGAAACACTGACTGTAATAATAACTGTTTGTTGGCAAGAAAACAAGATATATAAAATATTAAAGACCCTTTGGCTCTTCCTGTTTACTGTAGATTAGACTCAGTTTGAAATGTTTGTTTGGCTAAAACTCAGCTTTCGTTAATCCCAGATTAGCCTCCCAGCGGGACATGGGTTCAATCTCCTTTGATGTCTAGCCGAGCCGAGCCGAGCCGGGCCGCAAACCTGCGCTGATCTAAAGTCCACACTGTCTGCCACGGCCTGCAGCGCTCCAAATGAAATTACAGCACAGGGCCTCCACCTCCGAACACATCAACTGTGACTATTTTTTATGTAACACTCACTTACAGGCACCCGCAGTGTAAGTGGGATTACAGTGGATTTCCAAACTGAAGCCCTGGCACCCTTTGTAAACTAAACTGTGGCCAGGTTGTGGTATTTTCACCAAGTCGTGACCTCTAAAAGGGGAAAGGGGAGCTTCTGAGAGGCTTCGGTGAATTTTCACACACTCAGACTGCACATGCATGCACACAGCGGCCTAAAGTGACACTGTTCAAAATATATCCAAGAGTGAAGAAATGCTCTCTCTCTCACACACACACACACACACACACACACACACACACACACACACACACACACACACACACACATCTGTCCCAAATCAAAAACTGGTTGGACCTCTTCAGAGACAGATGGAGGGGAAGTGGTGAAACTGGCACAGAAGGCACAATGTCGGCTCAGTGGAGAAATGAGTCCTTAAAGGTTAAAATACCCACTGTGATATAAATGCAGAATCCAGCTCAACTGCAAAGTAAAAACCACCGTTGGATCATCGTATCAGACAGACAGGCTGCAGATCTGAGACATGTTTCTATTCCTAAGATCATTCAATGTCTTTGAAACCAGCAATCTTTCATAAATTCTAACATCGCAGTCCAAAATGTTTTACTCAAGGTTTTATACACATGGTAATGATATCAACAGACGACCCAACAGAACCGTAAAGAAACAGATGTACCAAATTGTGCTGTTTCTTCCTCACATTTCACCTCCAGATGTCTCAATTTAAGTTTGAAATGTAAACCTATTTAACACTTTATAATCTTTCAGCTTGGATTTATAACAACGTAGAATTTTATCATTTCTACAGTTTATATGAATTTCTTTTAGTTCATTTTCATGCTGTCATTTAGATCCTGTTACTAAATTCTGGCGTCTTTGCTCATTTTGCTTTTTGCTTTCATGTGTTTGGAGTTTGCAGTTAGATGTAGGGCTTCTCCTCTTTTTGTGGTTTTATGGTGTTTTATTGCATTACTGCAAATAATCTAAAAAAACTCAACAAACTAGTATTTTTATTTGTCAGCAAAAAAAAGATTTATCGTGATTATTAGCTCAAAATAATTTGGAAAACATTGAACAGGAGGATCTTTAGACAGGTCGAATCTTTAGAAGGTCACTTCAGAAGCTTTATCATATTGTCCACATTTTGACTTCCCAAAGGGCACAAACTAGATATCACTGACTTGGTTGTGATGTTGCGGGAAGCTCAGGAGGTCAGGACGTTTTTGTGGCTCCACACTGGTTCTCGTGGAGGGACGTAGTCCTTGGAAAGCTGCTTCGGTGTCGCCAGCATTTCAACACGAGCACTGACTGTGGCTCTCCTCGCTGCCCTTGAAACCTGATTTAGAGAAAAAAAAATGAGTGTTGAAAGGGGCTACTAGCAGAAAACTCAAAAGATTAAAATAAGAGCCAGACTGCAAAAACCCAGATTGTGAGGACAGAAGGCCAATAAATCTAAATCTGGCAATTGCATGTAGGGAGAGGATGTATCGAATAGTCATTTGGCTGATGACAACGATTGGAAAATTCCACAATTAATTGAAAGAACTATTCATCATGTGAAAACAACTCTACAGTTCATGACAGAGCGGGTTCAAACAGCTGGAAAATATTTGAATTGACTGAGTGATGTCAAGCGTACAGCCAAGTAAAAACTGCTCTTGCTTTGTTATGGTGTTTGTTTTTGAAGGAAGTACAAGAATGACTGAATTTTGAGTCCTCTACGAGAGATCTAAATACATTGCACCAATAAATAATGAAACGATATACCAGTCTCTTCTCTTACAGTCCAGATTGATTCCTCCGGACGTCCGAGCTCGCAGCAGACGTTGCTCTCCCTCAGTCTGGGCAGTGACAGCTGGACCAGTCGCTGGGAGATCTGGGCCGTCTTGGAAGCAAAGGAAACGATGGATGCAACACTCTGTGGAACACAAACAGACTTAATAAACCTTTGAGGTTACGATCGAACAAGGTAACTTGGTCTTCAGCCATCAGTTGAAGAAGAACTGGCTGAAGAAGGTCTAGATTTGTTATCATTAGCCCTGGTGATGGTCATCATACCTAACCTTTATCACCAAAGGCATATTACAATCTGGGGGTGACAGTGATAAAATCTCTACCCCACTATATGTAATTTTATATCATAATATCAATATGTACTGCGATATAATACATTTCTGGAAATTAAATTGTGTACGTTTATATAATTAAAATAATATATCTGTTTTCAGCTAATCCTGTGATTTAAATACTTGACAATAAAAGTACTTCATTACATCCAATATTGCAACAAAACAGTCCTCATTGATTTGCAATGTTCTAATACAGTCAGATATACTAAAGGTAAATAAAGGTATAATAAAGGTAAATCTCTGATGGCTGACATATTTCTGTTGTCTTACAGAGTATCATCATCACTCTCTTCACAGCAGACATTTAGACTTGTCAAAGCAGGAAAAGCACAGGTATAAGTAATAACGTTAACGATGGCTCCATACCATTAAGTGTCCCAGTAAGCCATGTCATGGAGTGAGCACGCACAATGCCAGAGCCCTGGAACTGGCTCTCCTAAATGGAATGCGGCCATCATTAATGTTAGTATGCTGTCAGACTTTATAATCATCACTGCTCCCAGTAGACCACACGCACCAAAAATGACAGTTTGACTCGTGCAATATTAATGTGTGCTAAACTGTCCAATAATGTGAATTCAACCGTTGAGTCTACTTACTTATTTATTATATATTGCATTTTTTACTGATGTTTCTTGCTATTGCGCTGTCCCCTTGCTGCTCTAACACTGCAAATTTCCCGCTGTGGGATCAATAAAGGATTATCTTATTTTATTAATTTCACCTGTGCTTTTCCTGCTTTGACAAGTCTGCTGTGAAAAGGGTCTACCATCCACCTCTTTTACAGACTCTTCAACACCAGTAGACTGTGAGGATTTTGATAACACGATAAAATTGGAGGTAGAGAAGCTTAAAACTTGTTTTAACAATAACACAAAATGACAGGGTAAAATATGTATACACCTGTGGGTTTTCTCTGTGTATAAGTGCTTTAGGCTCTTACCTCTCGGTTGCTCTGGAAGTCCGGATGGTTCTGTTTGGGGTTGGAGAGCTGCAGCAGTCGCAGTGAGACCACAGCAGTTTTCACTTTGGGATCAACGTGCCAAACGGGACAGTTATTCTCACACTGAGGTGTGTGAGGAGGCCTGTGGGAGCAGCACAAACACCCTTTAAACATACTGCTAGAAATAAACACGAGAAAAGTCAGGTGGTTTCTTATTATAGGGGGCTATTATAGGGCGGCTGTGTCTCAGGCCACAGGCTAGAGCGGGTCGTCCATTAATCCCAGGGTTGGCGGTTCGATCCCGGCTTCTCCTGTCCACATGTCGAAGTGTCCTTGGACAAGACACTGAACCTAAGTTGCTCCTGATGGAGGCCAGCACCTTGCATGGCAGCTCTGTTGCCATTGGTGTGTGAATGTGTGTGTAAATGGGTGAATGAGACCAATCTGTAAAGCGCTTTGGGAACTGTTAAGGTTGATCAGCGCTATATAAGTGAAGTCCATTTATTGAGCTGGATTTGTCCTACAAAGAAATTACTTTTTTCTCATGATATTAAACCCATTTTTATAGACTTGCTTGTCTTTTTATTGTCTTTTTGCTTTTATTGTTTTTATTTGTATTTATTTATAATTTTGTCTGGCCTTACTGTTTGGCTTTCTGTTGTTATATTTCCTTCTGAGTATGCTGCTTTTGCTTTGTCTGTCAAAGCTCTTTGTAAACTGTTTTTAAATGTGCTAAACAAATAAAGTTATTATAACTTTTTCTTGTAAAATTATGTCTTTATTCTCAAAATATTACAACTTTATCCTCAAAATCATTCTTTTTCTCCACTAACAGACAACATTACTCTGTCTGTGGCAAATATTCTAAACGTAAGACCCACTTACTTATCCTGGAGCTTTCAACCGAATCCCACAGAGGGCCAGAGTGAAAAGGTCGAATTCAGTCGAAAGCTCAGAGAATAGATAAATAAGTGGACCTTACATTTAGAATATTTACCACAGATGAGGCGTCCCTGTGGAATAGATGGTTAAGATGCTTCAGAGTTCCTGGCTTGATTATCTCTCCCACTATCTAGTAAAGGCAAAATGCCAAAAAAGAACATTTACCACAGATATGTGTCCCAAAGTTTGAGAATGAATCTCAACGCTCAACATTTTTAACAGGTTTGGAAATTTGTTTTCAAGAAAAGCAAGACTTCATAACCTAATACGAGATGACACCAAACTAAAAGCCTTTCTAAGATGTATTTTAATAAAATGAAACTGACCCGGTTTCTCAGAGATCAGTTGAAACTCTCTGTAACAGAGCCGGTACTTTAGCATTTGAGTTTATTATTTGACTGTACACACATTGTTCCCTATACAATAAGTGGCTAATTTGTAAGGACACCTCTTATAAATACTTAAAAATTATTAGCAACCCATAAAAGAGTTACAATAACTTTCACTTTGTCAAGGCAGGCGCTTTTATTCCCAGAGGGCACATACGTCTAATTTTAGAGGGAAAAGTATTTGATTTTTATCTGCCACCAGGCTTGTGCTGCCTTGTGTTTTGTTTGGTTTATTTATTTATTTTGCTTTTTTTTTTTTGTTTTTTTGGGGCTAACAAGATGAGAGGATTAAGTTTCGGCTGCTGGTGATTATTATTTTGTTGCGCAGGGGCATTTAAACAGCAATCGATGTTATGTCTACTATAACTACGTCAAAAGCAAATATTCGTTTTGTGTATTGGATTCAGAATGTAAACCCTGCTTGTATGAATCTCTCTTCATGCCCAACACAACATGCGCCGCTGCTGGGTTCAGGATTTATAAAAAGACTTCCGCGGCTGTCTGCAAGCGTCCCAGGGGTCCTGAACTTTGGACAATAAGCTCTATTGTCTCCGCTCCAGGCTCTCCCACAGTCTGACACTGAAATAACAGATGTCCAAACGCTGGCTTCCTCACGCAGCGCGGAGACGTTAGTGTTGGACCGGAGCCTCTGCTTGGCCGTCTCATATTTAACTATATGATATGTTAGATTCTGCTGCGATTAAATTCTAGACTTTGGTTCGTATGTGGACTCCCCCCCCCGAGGGAGAATTAAAGCTTTGGAGTTTCGAGTCACAAATCTGCCAAAAACCGGTGACATGGAGGTCTACTGGAGAGCTGGATGTGGAAATAATCTCTAAAACAGATACCTCAAAGAGTTTGTCATGGTGCTGGTCTACATACTGCACACATTTCTAAACATTAAAGCAGCAGTGAGTAGTTTGATGCGGTGAATGTGTTGCCAAATCGTTGCTGTCAGTGGAGAAAAGATAAAAAGCAAAATACAGGAATAAAAACTTTGAACTCATTCAACTCCTACTGACTCACACTGTCCTCTGCTTAGTTCAACTACATTTATTGGATCAATTGATTCATTGTTTAGTCTACAAAATGTCAAACTATTCTGAAAAATGCCCCCATCGCAAATTCCCAGAACCAGTGGTGACGTCTTCAGATTTCTAGTTTTGTCCAAAACCCCAAAAATATTTAATATATTTAAATATAAAACAGAGAAACGCAGAAAATCCTCACATTTGAGAAGATGGAACCATGACATGTGAGGCATTTCTGCTGGATATATACCAGTGTTACCCAACCTTTTATGGCTTGTGACCGCTTAAAATAAGTAATGTCTACATGTGACTGCTTTAGTGTGAGCATTAGTTGTGAGCAGATCTTGTGACCCCTCATATTTATGCTGCGAGTTCCTGACCCCAAGACTGAGAGCCACTTTCTTGAATAATCAATCAATTCTCAAAAAAGTATTTTTCTGACTAATGACATATCAGCTAATCATTTCAGCACTTGTTACAATAGCTGGTGAGAAAAGTGAGTGTGTTTAAAACAACGCACACCAGCAAGCTAACATCTCACCTAAAAACTGTCAAAGAAAATAAAAAGAAGCCCGATCATTAATTGTAACTACTGAATTATGTGGGCGGCAGTCAATCAGATGTTCAGTCTGTGCTGCACAAGCCTCCGATGATTTGGTGATTTGCAAAAGATGTCTAAATCAAAACTACAAAACTTGGTTAAAAGATGTTTTTTAGACATCCAGAGTTACAACAGCATTTAGTCCATTTCAGTATGAAGCACATCCTGACTATACGTTGAAATACTGTACAGAACACCCACTGAAATGAAGTTCAAACAGTGGTTATGGGGCACCGCTGTGGCTCCGGGGTTAAGACGGTGACCATGAATCACAACATCCCGGGTCAAGTCCAGCCAGGAACCTTTGTCTATATCTCCCTCGTTTCCTGTCATCTCTCCACTGTCTGTTTGTTTAAAAAAAAGCATAAAAATGCCCAAAAAAATACTTACAAAAAAACCCAACTACTATCTACTGGAGACGTCTTTTGATCTGCAAATCACCAAAACACAATCCCAACATAATTTAGTAGATATGGTTATACTGGGTCTGTTTTGCTCCGAGAGTTGACCATATCAACACTGATAGTTGTCATTTTTCATAACACGTTAGCTTGTTAGCTAAATGTATTGCTGTAAGCACAGTTAATAGAACTTTACCAAGTAGAAGCCAGTGTTTATCAGCAGTAGATGAGGATTTATTTACAATATCTATCTATCTATCTATCTATCTATCTATCTATCTATCTATCTATCTATCTATCTATCTATCTATCTATCTATCTATCTATCTATCTATCTATTCTATTGGCTTTATTGGCATGACATTTGACATGTGTTGCCAAAGCACAATTACTTTTATGAAAGACAAAGGTTTTTTATTTGAAACAGATTTACTATTACAAATGACTTATGCTGGCTGTAATGATAGTGAGTGTGCTCTTTAAGTATCTGTTTCAGTGATGATTTCCAAAGAAAATCAATGCTTACTGAGCTCCAAAAAGCTGCCGCTTAGATAATGGGCATCCACATAACCTTAAACATCAGAACCCTCATTTGACCTGGGTTTGTTTGGTTCAGCTCTCACTTGTCCTCACTTTCCTGGTTGTGTCTGATGTCTAATGAGGCTTTTTTTTTTACCCTGCTTCCTGGGAGCTGCAGCTTCTGGTTCTGGGTGTTGACAAGCGGACAGTGTGCTCGTACTGGGACGGCCTGGAGGAAGGACGCTGGGTCTTCCTGAAGGAGATCGCCTCCTCCTCCATCCTGCAGGAAAATGGAAGCTATTACCATCCATTATATGTTGTGTTGTGTGTCTGGGACAAAAGAACGTCTTGAGCCAGAAGGAAGGAGGAGGAGGAGGAGAGGGGGATGCAACAATGGATAAGTGTCAGTGCGGGGCTGATGACGGAGGCATGAGTGGAAAATCATCTGCGCCCACAAAAACATTTAAATTTGTTAAACACTTAGTCGAGACAGCGGGATGACATGCTCCCTGCTGACAGTTTCAGTTTGACTCATTGTTTTGCTCTTAAAGCAAATATGAAGTCCGATGTTTAAGGAATGTATCGTCTCTGCAAAATCATCCCTGAGTGGTTCAAGATATTCTATATTTTTCTTATTGTCAACAAATCCCATGAAAAGACCAAAATCAGCTGTGAATTGATCCTACAGGTATTGTCTTTGATTCATTTTGACTCAATCCCACTGAAAACAGTCCCCGACAAATGCACTCTTTACTCTTGTTCGAGTAACGTAAGCTTAAAACTACAGTGCGCAGCAGCCTTAGAAAATTACTGAGCCTTTTTTTAAAGTGAAAGTATCTATTTGAGAACCATTTTTTAAGATTTACGTGCTGCAGACAGACATTAAAATGCAGCAAATTCTCACATTTGAGAAGCTGGAACCAGCAAAGGTTTCCCATTTTTGCTTTTGCTTGACTTTAAAGGTTAACCAATTATCATAATAGTTGAATATTTTGTCGATTGACATAATGATTAATAGTCTAATTGTTTCCATACTACAGGTGGATCGACAGAAAATTCATCTGCAAATATTTTAGTAATCGATTAAATAATTAATAATCGATTGTCATTTTTCAAGCAAAAATGTCAAACATTCTCTGGTTCCAGCTTCTCGATTGTGAGGATTTTCTGCTTTTCTCTATTTTTCCATCATTGCAAATTGAGTATCTTTGGGTTTTGCACCATTGGTTGGACACACTATTTTAAAGGCCAAAAGATCAATTAATTAAAGGGTAACTACACCCTCAAATTCAGCTAGAAGCCTCTCTCCCAGTATATTTAAAATATGCAACAACAACTGCAGGAGGCACGGCCTCGTAGCTACTGACTGACACTGATTAGAGTCTTTTTTTTAATATAAATTTCATGACGTAGACAGGTCCCAACCAGCTGAGTCTAAGTCAGCGTTGGCCTCGCAGGTTCAGGGCTGATTTAAAACAGTAGATGGCGTGTTAAGCCGATTTTTATACATTTGGCAAGAAATGTCAATATTAACACCAACACTGATGCGTTTCATCACAGTACAGTCACATCATTTAGTTTACAGCTCAAAAAACATGTTTAAGTGTGCAGCACCTCTTTAATCAAGAGTTGCCATACGCTAAATTTTGCCACACCATTGATACTGAAGTTTTACACCAGTGATATCTGATTTTGGAGCAGGACCAGACAGTCGGCCAGATAATCCGATTAGAAATGAAGAAAATGGACTAAATGTCTTGACTGCAGAGTGATGTGATTAGATGTGGAACAGCAGTGTAATTATCAGGCCTCAGAATTACATTAATCACAGTCTAAGTTTAGTATTCAACTAATCAATGCCAAACAAGCCAATATATACATACTGTATGTATTCAGCAGCCTAAATCAACAGTATCCTCTCACAGCTCTTGCTCCATGCTGTGAATCTCTGATGAACTTCCTGCTTCGAACCAAACCAGCAGGTGACTGCTGTCACCTTCACTTACAGTAAATGATTATTATTGGTTCTGGGAGCAGCACTTCCTGTGTGGGCTTCTGATTGAATTTCACCGCATGTTAATGCGCTTTTAATCTGACATCTGAGGCAGGGAAGCAACAAACAATATCAAAATAAAAGCCCCCGTAGCTGTAACTGCCATCCCAGCTTCTCGTCCACTAATTGAGCCTGGGGGAGGGGGGTCGGGATGCAACTGGCATCAGTCCTGAACATCACTTTGCAGTTTGCATTTCCTGAATCTGAACTCTGGGCCAAAAAGCATCAAGTCATTACCCTTCGGCTTTGCAAACATTTTCTCAAATATGTCCATGCAGCACAACATAAAAAGCGTGTGTACAGTCCTCCAGAGCATGAACACAAACAGCCCTCCCTCTCATGCCTTTTTGATAGAGTCATCAATAATGTTCAGGGTGCAGTTACCTCCGGTGGTCCTCCCTTGCTGAGAAGTCTCTTTTGTGCCTGGCTAAGTATTGGATTCTTGCACTTGGAATGGCTCCGAGCGCTGAAGCGGAGACGGGCCATATTGGCTCCTGGTTGCCCCAGCTCAGCTTCTCACTGATCAATGAAAAGATGAAAAGTTTCCAATGAGGAGCTGCGGCGATGAATATGTGGATGTAGAAGCAGAATAAAAATTTTCCAAGCGGGCAATTACCAAATGAGAGAATGATAGTTTGAATCAAATGTGACCTCTGTTCATTTTTCCATTGTTTTGCCCTTTTAACCACACGTTCAAAGCGTGCCAGGCATCTGTCTTTAATTATGCAGTTTAGAGAAATTGCACTCAAGGAAGGAAACACTGACCACAGAGGCTCCTGAATTCTTGGAGTCAATTCTACACTGGATCAATGAACAAACATGACAAACATGACCTAACAGCTGGAACAGAACTGTAAAAACAAACATGTAACGAGCAGAGGCCACTGTGATACTTCTTGCGGTATCAGGACAGTTGTGTTTGTTTTCACGTACGAAAGAAAGAATCCAATTTTAATCAAGAGGAAAAATTGTGTATGACTCAGCTACTCACCAAGGAGTCGTGGCCCAAACAGTTTTTGAGGTTTTGTGCTGCGCCAGGTCCAAGATTCTGCCAAACAAACAAAACATAACACAAATCAGCATTAAATATGAGTCTAATTCAGAGACTTTGGGCCCCGGGGGGAACGTGCAATCACTCGGTGGGTTTCCCGTCTCTGTTGAGGGTTTTTCTTCTTTCTGGCAGAGCTGCGACGTCCAAAAAACTGGTCTTACTCTTCAGTTAAAAAGTTGGCTTCAAACTCTAAACCTCATTGTGGCCACTAATCCAACTCAAAGACGCAACTGTCAAAGTTTATCTGTGACTTTCATTTTGCAGGACCAACTGGAAGAGAAAAGTTTAGATTTTTGTGCTGTTAGACCTGAGACCCCTAAGGAGGTATATGGACATAGTAACATAAAAAATATAGGTAACACTTCACCCCATATTTATCATTAATAAGCCATAACCCATTGTAACACATTATAATGCAAGTATAAGCAGAAATAAGGACATTTGTGACAAGTGTCTATTAATGTACAGCATTTTCAACTATTATAACTCCTCCTATGAAGACATATTTTACATTATTACTGCTGTTGAAGCTTCCAAACTACCTCACATCTCTTCTCTCATTTAAAGCTAGTAACTACAGTACACAACCCACTAACTACGTAACCTTAGACATCCCTCCTGTACGCACTAATGTTGGCAGAACTGGTTTCAGGTATTATGCACCTTTTAAATGGAATGATCTGCAAACTTCCCTCAAACTGGAGTCTTACATCCCCCCGTGGTGATTTTAAAGCTTTGCTGATTCTGATTCTTGTAACTGTTTTGATCAATTCCTTATTTATTGTGTAATTGTGTTGTTTCTTGTTCTCAGGTCTCGATCTTAATCTCAATGAGACTGCCTGATTAAATACAAAATAAAATAAATGACTACTATAGTTTCGTTCATCATGTTTATATACCAGCATCTAGTCATGGATGCTTCACAGGAGGGGTTCAAGTTGTACCATATATATGCTTACAACTACATTATAGTGTGTTATAAAACATCTTTTAAATGTTTATATGCAGCTTATGAATGCTAAATAGGGGGGTTCAAATAAAGTGTTACCAAAAAAGGTAAGAAAATAAAATACAGTATAACAGATATAGCAGAAATAAAGTAGATCTGCTGATTGATTATTTTTAGCTATTTCAACTGTTAATTTATTACTTTTAATGATAACTATAAGTGTAAAGTGTTATACATAGAATACAATAAATACGCTATAAAATATATAGAAATGACAAGTAAATAAACAAACAAGCAAACAAGCAAGCTCTTATTTATTATCTTATTGATAATAAAGATGGGTATAAAAGAAAGAAATGAATAAAAACGATGTCACTTCACCTGTTTGATGGACCAAATCTGGACTGAATCCCTGCAAGAATCAAAAAAACAAATTAGACTGGAAATATTCAACTACACACATTTGAAGTCTGTTGCACATGAAAACTGGTACGTTTACCTTGTTTTCCAGACACCATCTCAACTTGCAGCAGCAGCAGCAGGAGGCGGCTGGATGTGTCAGCTTGCTGCTTGTTGATGGTGTCACACTAATCTCCTGCTGTTGCTATGGAGCCAGGAGTCCTTAGCAACCAACTCCACACCTGAGGACTCCTTGAAACTGGAGTGTGCACACTCAACCCATCCATCTTGCCGTCTCAAGACTCCCGAGGCAGGATGTTAAAAAGAAACCGATACGTTGAGGTCAGCGGTGAGGCGGCTGCTGCTGCTGCTGTTTCTCTGGAGAGCTGCTGTATTTGGATCAGATTCCAGATATAAAGGTGCTTTGACGGCCTGACAGCAGAGTGAACATCAGGAGTTATGTTAGGACAAGGCTTTTTCCTCACGTGAGAAGTCCGTCTGCATTCCCAGATAAGCTGTTATTATTAGTTTAATACTATGGGTATTAAATTAATAATAACATGTGGCGCTGCAGGGTGTCCTGATGGGCAGAGACTGTCCTGTATGTGGAGGGTCATGAGTTCATTTCTCAGAATTACAATGAAAGCACAAGTCACACCAAATCAATTTATTGGAAACAATTTATTTAAGTGTGAAAAAAGAAAAAACTGTAAAAGACTGTATCAATCTCTTCATACAATACTGTATGTTGGATGTTGGTGTTGGAAAAAGCTATGAAAATTTGGATGAAATTTTAAAAACAAAGTGCTTTTTGAACCTTTTACATTCCTCAAAAATGGTGCACGTGAACAACAGTGTAGCTCACCTTCATCCCAAAGTTTAGTCAGTGAATTAAACAGATTTCACCAAATAAAACAGTATTAAGACAAAATAACAAGGGAAAAAAATACACAAGGCTAATCCAAAAGACACCTTGAAAAAAGAAAATCGTGTTTATTTTCCCTTTTTAGTTATGAAGAAAGAAACACTTATCAAAGTACGTAACAATGAACTTGTGTCATAAAAGCAATAATGTTTTTAAAGCTGTAATCCAACAATGACACTCCTGCAGTATCAAAGTTATTGGGTAGTGTTGAGGTTCGGTGAGTAAGTGTCTGATAATTTAATATAAAATGACAATTAAACAGCTAATTATTGTAACAAACAGCCCTCAGTATCCACTCTACGTGCTTCATCCAACAACTGTTTTATTTAGACATTAAATAGACGATGGTGTCCTGCTGAAGTGATGCTTTATTTTTTATCAGTTTAAATATTAACGGCACATCAGAAAGCTTGTCAGCGGGTCCCACAAGTATTAACGTCTCCTTCATCTCAAAGCTGTAATAGTCAAGTTTGCTTGCTGGCGGCCCCAAATGGCAGAAAGAGGCCACTGTTTGAAAAATGAAAATTTATATACTCAGAAATCCTGTCCCGTACCATCACTGACCTGAATACAGCAGAGTCTCTTTAAATTTGTTGCGTTTTGCTTTGAAATTTCGGGCCACAGCACAAAGTGGACAAGTCAAACAGATCTTTATCAGCAGGGACGGGAGTTGATATGACGGGTTTATTTTCTCATGAAAATCTTGCCCAGTGCAGCTTTAAGTCTTTATGTCGAGGTATTAGATATTCTGTGGATCATGATACACAATGAACATTGTGATACGGTCCAAGTAAGAAAAATAACGGTGCTTTTACACTTTTGTGTCTGCTACGTCTATGATGCTAACAGGCTGTTAGCTCGTCGCTGGTGGTGAAGCTGCACACAGCAGCTACACAGATCCACTGTGGTTTTGTATCGTCCCACAATCCGCATTAAAACCTGAAGGCAGCACCGGAACTGCTTCTATCTCGTGTCTTAAAAGTCCGCAAGTCTTAAAAAGTGAAACATTTATGGCTCTACTGATGAAAAGAAATCTTTGGTGAAGAAAAAATAAAAAAAACATTCATTAATTATAAAGACTTTCATAATTCCAACTATACCAAAGCAACAATTAAGTTTTAATTTTCTCATAAATAAATAAAAGAGTTGCAGCCAACCTGGTGTAGTGAAAACAGTTAAGTGAAAAGGTGCAAAGAACCTTTTAAATTTGATCAAAAAACACAGGATTAAGTGACAACCACCGACGGAGCGAGACCGGAGCGTTTTATCTGCCGTCACAAACCATCTGGATGATCAAGTCCTTGGCGTCCTGAACGCCCGAGCTGAGCTCCACCTCTTCCTTCTTCACATGGGTGCCGATGAGGAACAACCTGCGGTCTCCGACCTCGGACAGAGACAGAGCTTCATGGAGGTCAGTAATGCTGCAGGCTCCTGGAAGGTCCTGGAAACATGAGCCAAAGATGAGGGGGCACATCTGGGTGGAGATGGATCTCACACCCCCACTTACTTCATTACAAAAACACATCAGAGGATAGTTGCTCTGGAGTTTGACTTTTCAGACTGTGGACAGACTCCAGTGAAAACAGCAGCTACCTTCTGAGTATTTTCAGATTATGTAAGTAAAGAATCCTCTTTTCCTTTCCTTGGACTTGGACTCCAAAAGCCTGCTCATATTTGTCTGAATTTTAGGCATTCCTACAAACCTAAACCCACAGAGATTTATTATCAGCTTTTGTTGGATTGAAAGGCAGAATTACTACGATGCTGAATGTAATTCATGTTTAAAACCTGTAGCTATAAGATCTGATGGACAAAAAAATTATATTTTATTATATTTTCCCACTGAATGAGAATCAGAATCAGGTTTAATGCCAAGTAGGTTTTCACATAAAAGGAATTTGCCTTGGTATATTGGTGCCTCACTGTCACAATAAACAAAGTAAAAGAAAAGAAACTACAAAAGTCAAGAATAAAAAATATAAAATAGAATTTTACAATCAAAAATATAAAAAAATATGTGAAATATATCTGTTTTTAAAATGAAAAGATCTGTACGGCTGTACTGACACAGTTCAGTGTACCCTAACACGAAGGGTGTGCGTATGTTTTCATACCAAATATTTCATTTATTTTGTTATTTTGTATTTAGTAACCTCGCAAAAACTAAACAGAATTCCCTTCTGACAATAGTGTAATAAAACACAGACCTCAGACAGAGAACCTCAAATTATCTGATTTTGACATGATTTTGAAACATTTCGTAGCAGGACAGATTGTGCAAAAATGTCTGAACTTTTAAACCTTGTGAAGATTTGTGCAGTCTAAGTGGCAGTACTGGCAATCAGGAATTTTAAAATCCTACAAATAGTGGTTTCAATAATTAGATCTCTTAACAGTGTTTGACTTAAAGACGTAAAAAAACAAAACAGCATTTACTGTTTTCCTTGAGCAGTTTGGCCTGTTTTACTCCTGAGTTTGCAACACTTTTCATGGCTTTAGCTGTTGTCTGGTGTTATACCGAGTATACACAGGAGGAGGCGTGAGCAGCATGTTAGCAGAGCAGCAGCTGCTTCAGCGCTCCGTCTGTCTCCACAAGATGCATTCAGGCACAGTACTGAGTGTAGGTCACCTGTGTTTTGGCAGAGCTCAGACTGTAGTTATGCACGGAAGAAAATAGACTTGAAGCGTCTTTGGATGCATAAAGGAAAACGCGAGCTGTTCCGTCAGACACGCGTGAGACAAACAACTGAAAATCCTCCTCCTGTGTAGACACGCCGTTACTCCTTATATTTAATATATGTCATCAATTTGGGAGTGATAGCAGCTTAGAATCATGCGTTATAAATTGTAGTCGTGATGCTACGACTTAAATGTAAGGATCACACTTTTACAAATTTCTGAACTAAAACAATGAAATCCCATCGGAGCACTAACGCTGAGACGATTAGTCAATGTATCCAAAATTAATCAGCAACTGTGTTCATAGTCGATTAAACGTTTGTCTTTTTTTTTTTTTTTATAGCAAAAAAGCCAAGAAGTCACTGGCTACAGCTTCTGTTCTGGTTCCAGATGTGAGTGTTCGCTGGTTTTCTTAGTCTTCTATAATAACAAACTGAATATATTTGGGTTATTAAGTTTTGATCGGACAAAAACAAGATATTTGAAGACGTCAGCTTGGACCCTGGATATGTTTTCCCTTTTTCTGTCTTTTTTTTTTTATCCAAACGATTAATCGAGAAAAGAATCGGCACATTTATCGATAATGAAAATAACTGTTAGTTGCAGCCCATCTGCATTAAAAGTCTCTAATTATAAACTGTGAAAGGTTCTTTAAGGGACAAGAGGCCCACAGGCTTTTGTTGAAAACAGTCTGGAGTGTTTTTTCTGTCATGCTCACCTGTTTGTTGGCCAGTACCATTAAAGGCAGGTGGGGGTCAGAGACCAGCAGCTCATGTAAATGCCTCTTAGCGAGGGGGAAGAGCTGTGGGCTGGAAGAGTCGACCACGAACACCAGCACAAGAGCCCTGGGCATGTACTTCTGCCAGTACGGCCGCAGATCCTCTTTACCTCCAACTGACAGACAGACAGACAGACGACTGTGACACAGACTCACTGCACAAACTCATGACTGACTTGAAGCAGCAGTGACTCTTCTGTTTGACGTGAATAAGAGCTTGCACTTACTTTCTAGGAACTCGATGTGCAGGTCCTCTCTGTTGATGGAGACGGCGTACAAGCCCTGCGTCGGCTGCATGTCCTGCTCCAGGCTGCTGGTGGACAAACAGTGCAGCAGGCTGGTCTTACCGGCTCCATCCAGGCCCAGAACCAGCACCTGTGTCCCCGCTGACTCCACAGGCCTGGACTGCAGCACACACAGACCAGTACACATCAGATTAGATTCGATACATGAATTTCCATAAAGATACTTATTCGATACCTAATGCTGAGGAACGTAGACATGTTTTTCTATAAAAACCCTTTTTTCTATTTAGAAAAATAAGCCGAACTTCTCAAATGAAAATATTTAATTTTGCCCAAACATAAAGCAGTCGTAGGCCTACAAAAAACATGGACGCAGACTAAAGCACAGTCTAAAAATATCAAAATTACAATAATATCAGTCATTTGATCAAAAAAAGCTAAACAACACTGAGAATCAATATTTTTCACTATTGTCAGACATTTGATAGATCAAACAATTAAATCGATTCATCAAGAAAATGATCTGCAGATTAATCATTAATGAAAAGGATCATTAGTTGTATTGTATTGGTAGTAGTTATCAATACATCTGCATATTATTTCCACGATCAATCAACTAAATGTTTCATTTATATATGATTAAATCCCAGATACTTGATAGTCTGTGATACAGACTAATTTCATGAGCCCAAGTGATGTCTTCAAATAGCTTGAAGCCCAAAATATTCAATTATGACAGAAAACCGGCAAATATTCACATGTGAGAGCCTGGAACTTACAAACAAACAAACATAAAAAAGACTCAAACAATTAATTAATTAGAAAAATTGTTGCAGATTAATTTTCTGCCGCTCAAATACACCACCAATTAATCTTTCACTTCTAATCTATTTTAGTCAGTGAGGTCCTACATTTCCCAGAATCCCCCGCAGCAACCCCCCACAGAGAATTTACCTGAACTTGTTGCTGTCGTAAACATTAAAATAAAAAGGTATTTAGCTGGTTTCAGTAGTAGTTTATAAACTCTGGAGAATGTTCATAATTAAAGCCAAACGTAAAACACAAAATATCTTCTATAGCTGCTCTGTATTCTGGTCTATTTTGGGTGTAACGTTAGAAATGTCTTCTTCTTCTTCTTCTTCTGCACGAGTTGATACCCCAAGTTTAAATCCTAAAAGTTTTTTTTTTAGGTGAAGAGCAGCTGCATGTGCTCAGTTTTCCTTGCCTTTGTACTTGTGAGAACATTTGGATGTCAGCTAAAAGAAGGAGTTTATTTTGGAGGTATATTAATACTACACACTCCACCAACGGTTTCCAGGAAGGTGTGTCCGGTAAAGTTAACGTTTTACCTCTGATGCTTTCTGAGGTTTCGCAGCAGCAACAGCGACCACAACAGTTTCCTCTCTTCTGTCTTCTTCCTTCCCCTCTCCTTCCTCTCTGGCACTTTTACCGCCTTGTCCAGGCCGTCTTTCAGGCTTCTTCGCTCCGGAGGAGGAGGACGCGTAGTTCCAGATAAGATAAGCGACTCCCCCCGCAAGTGCGACGGATGCGCCGAGGACACCGGCTTCTCTTAAACCGAACATGGTGCTCAACCGCCGGGGTTTTGGTTTTCTAACTGCCGCTTTTTTACCCGTCCGTTTCCGCCATTGTTCGACTTCTGGTGAAGCTTCAAGTTTGTACCCTCGTCCTTCTCCTCCCCTCAACAAGTGGATTAACAGACAGGAAGCTCAGGAGGAACTTCTCCAAACGATATTTCCGGGATGAAGTGCGCTGCTTTCTGTTGATGCAGTGTTACACTCTCACCGCATGAGGGCGCCATTGTTCCTAAAATATTTTCATGATAGTAACAGAACTTTTTTACCAAAAATGGATAACAATTGTCCAGTTACTACAGAAGGGTGGATGTTAACTATCTTTAACTAGACTTTATACACAATTTCCAAATTAGCATAAACAAAAGGATATGCTAATTAGTTAAGCACTTAAGGTACCCAAAGTAAAAGTACTCATTGTGCAGAATGGCCCATTTCAGAATACGATATATAGCACTGGATTATAATTAGTGATGCATTAACGGCAAAGCATTGCTAATGTTGCAGCAGCTAGTAAAGGTGGAGCTAATTTCAGCTACGTTATATACTGCCAGGTAGCTTAATCCATAATAATACATCATCATTTATTAGTTGATTTATATTTTGTATTAATAATCTGAATCTGCAAAGTAACTGATGTTGTCAAATGAGTAAAAAGTGCAATATCGGCTTCCAAAATGTAGTGTAGTAGCATAAAATGGAAATACTCCATTGAGTACAGTACTTAAGTAAATGTACATAGTTACATTCCAGTACTGGTAAAAAATGTCTTAGTTTAAATAAATTATGATAGGCTATGTGTAGGTCTTATCCCAGTGATTTAAATTAATTTTGAAATAATCTGGGGAAGTAAACACAGCTTCATCATTAAAGTGTCTTTGGTCAGCTCTTTACAGTAAAATACTGCACATGGGAAAAATATTTTAAAGTACTGTATTACAAATAAGGTCAAGGAGGTGTCATATTGAATTTATCCTGTTTAAAATGCACATTAAATATTTAAAATGGATATACAGGTGTGATTGTTGTGGACATTTTAGTGTATTTATTCCAGAACATTTAGGACTGATTAAGGAAGCGTTTTGACAGACTTCTTTCTGACACCGTTATATGTAACCTTTTACATATTTGGTTTAATTTTGAGCATAACACGATAGATGTAAGACTGTTTGTGATTTAGTCATTTATTTTACTTAGGAAATATAATCACAAAGCAAAATGATCTGGTTTCAAGCCCAATTCTTATTTTTATAATAAATGTAAAATGTACAATTAATAGTTAAAAAGCAATTAACTAAGTTAAGTTGGCTCATAGTAGTTGTCTTTATTATAGTATTTTTTCCTCCAGTCGCTACTCTTTATGTTTCCACTGGGTCTTAAACTGTATTTTTTAAATGGTACACTGGAAGGAAGAGGAAAAGGATGTGAATGTGTGATTTTCTTCTCTTATGTTTTCTCCTTTCTTTTGTTGTGCATTTCCTCTCTGTGCCGTGAAGATCAACTTTGTTGTGTTTAAAGTGAAACAGAAGAAAAAGCAAGGTCTACCAAAAACAGTGGTGTTGGTTGGTGTTTTCTGTGCAGATGACAGATCCCTATAAAAAAGGTTTACAATCACCAACCTGACAAAAGACAAGAAAGTCCAGATTGTGAAGCCAAACTTTTCCTTACATAAAAACAGGCAATTTCGAAGAAGTTAGGAGTAGAAACAAAAATAAAAAATAAATTTATTAACAAATGAAAGGATTCCAGTTAAATTATATTTTTTGCAATTACTGAAGAGACAATGCATGAAAATTAACTCAAATCCAACTTTTTAATCCATTTAAAAAAGGTAATTTTCCAAATCAAGTGAACTTGGTTTAACCTGGAAGAACAAAAACAAAAAAGGACAGAACTTCTGAGCTGAAAGTCCTCCTTCCTCCCTTCCCGTCATGGTCTGAAAGGTGGTACCTGGTGGATCCTCTTCATGGGCACCTTCTCCTGCTGCTCAGGAGCACTCAGGAGCCAGGCCTGGAGCTTTCTCTCCTCCTGCGTCACCCCGAGACTCTTCCAGGTCCGGGCCCGCAGTGAGGGAGGCCTCTTTCGCTGCAGAGCTGCCTCCTGGACCTGCTCTGCCCCTGAGCTGGAGGACTCCACTGTCTCAGCCTGTCGATGCCTCCTGGACTTGGACGCCTTCTCGAAGTTGCTGTAGCTCTTCTGCTTGATGGAGGACAGGAGCCTGGCCCTGCTGCTGCTGGACTCAGCCTCAGCTGGCTTCTCCTCATCGTCACCGCAGTTCTTGTCTTTGTTATCCTGTGAGAAAGTCTTCTGCTGCCAAGTGATGAACTCTGACATGTAGACTTTCAGCTGGGCGGCTAAGTCTCGTTGGGTCATGGTGACCTGGCAGCTGACCTCCACCGTGGCCTCCTTCAGCTTCTCATAGTGGGTCTGGATGTTGGTCAACTCCTCCACGATGTCTCCAGAGATGAGCTCCTGGACGGCTGTGGTCCTCCCAATAAACCCTGCACACACAGGTTCCTTCTTTGGTTTCCTCTGCTTTTGGAAGGTGAGAAAATGTGGCATGGCGGTGTAGTGTATGGCTTTGGTTGCAACGAGCTTTTCATATATGTAAACAACATCCTGATGCCCAGAATCCACAGAGTCCTTGAGAAACTTCTGAACCTGAGCCCAGTCCCTCAGAGCGAGTCTAATCTTCACGTGTGGACTGGCAAGTTGTGTGTGGTAAAAACCATACATCAAATACAAGCCTCCTACTCGAATCTGGTAGCTATATGGAAGTAGGAAGTACTTCATGGCTGTGGCCAGTGTTATTCTGCAGAATCTTCTCAGTTCACCCACACGGTTAATACCTATGAAGACATCTGAGAGGCCCATCTCCCTCCAAATGGCTGAAAACTCCTCATACCTGACTGAGTCGGTCTGCTGGAAACGAGCCAGTAGTTCCTCCACATCTTCTGTCAGAGGACTGTAGAAGAAGTCCGAGTAAAAAGGCTGCACACGAGGCATCCTGGCCAGAAAATAATAACCTCAGATAACGCTGACACTCTCAGTCTGCTTGAGAGAAGTCTGAAGGAGCTCTGAACTGATTCAAGGCAGGTGAGGCTGGTCATTGGTAAATTACCTGAGAACTACGCCCACAGGTGGGATGAGTTAATTATGGCAATTAACCCAGCACACTCATCAGAAGTGCTGCACTATGGATCTCCACAGCAAGTCATTTGGTAGAAGAAAAAAATACTGATGTGGAATCAAGATGAGTTCATGGAAAAGATAATGAGCTAGAAGCAGGGTTCTGGTGGGTTACATACCGGTAGTTTTAAGACTATGTTTTTTATTTTTTTAATCCCACTATATGAAAACACAGATTGATGTTAGAAAAATAGTGATAATACTATTGAAGTGTATAAATTAGACAAGTGGTTCCCAACCTTTTTTTTTGGTTTGTAACTGTTATATATAAAGCAATGTCTATTGTGTCACAGGTTATGAGTTAAGTGTGATCATGAGTTTAATTTAAAGGATTTTGAGAGGCCTAATGTACTTTTTTATCTTGTGAAAAGTCAGAAACAACAAATTATGTGTGACTTATGTAGTTATCTGGCTGCACACTAGAATTTCCTCTTGGGGAAAATTAAGATAAAGAAGATGAAAGACTTCTGGTTTGATGATGTAGGGTGAAGACACGAGGGTCTCCCTGTCACAGTGATGGTTATATACCGATAGTGGTTTATGTGTAGCACACAATACAGGATATGGTCATATTTTCACATTTTCTACTGACACCAGTTAGTCAGTGCTTTACTCGAGCTGGTCCGACATTTATTTTTTGTGACACAAGTATTGTTACCTGCTTTTATTCTGAAAGGCAGATGCATATTCTTGAAGTTTGTTCTACAGAGAAAAAGTTTGATTTTAACTGATGTGGAAATCACATGCACGTATTTCATCAAATGAAAAATTATATCAATCTACTATGTGACCTCCAGGGGGCTCCACATGTTACAGAGGGATGTTGCCCAATTCAGATATCATGAGTTTGTTGTTGTAAAACCCATCTTTCCAAAAAACAGGGTTTGTAAAGATTTGTAAGAGTAGAATTCAAGCATTTTTCAAGCACTTTCAAGGTACCTAAACCAAAATGCCTTTATCATCACATCTAAATTGTGACTATAAATGCCAGGAGACAACAAATATGACAACGGGATTGCGATTGTGTAGATGAAACACCATTATGTGGAATATCAAGCATTTTTCAAAGAGTATATTCGAATTCAAGCTTATTCCTAACCTTGAAAACAGAAGACTTTGTACGAACCCTGAAAAAAGGAAAAAAAGCACTTATCTCCCCTTTTACCTAAATAAGTTGATAAACTAATACGAATGCAGCCAATTCCTCCCCAGATCAAAGTGCATTAAATGAAAGTGTTAGAGGAAACACAGGGGTCATGTGTCGCTGTTAAGAGTTTTATTAAGACTTAACAAAACGGGACACCTGTTTGGTCTCTTTCCTCATTTCCAAAAACATCCATCTGGCAAAATTAAATTCAAGAATTAAAATCCTTTTGCTTGAATTTAGACCAACACAGGGATTCAAAAATAAATATTCTTTTAACATTGCATCTTTGCAGCTGAATGAAAGTAAAAGGGACAATTTAAGGAAACATGAGGCAAACAGCCAGAGCGTGGAATCTGGCTGTTTGCCACATATCAAACCATGTGATACTCAGACCCAAGAAATATTAAAGGACAATTCTCCCAAAATTGAACTTCAAGTTGCAAAAGCAGTTTGTTTTCTGAACTGTCCTAATCATTGGAACTGATCTGTGGCTTTGCCTAAACGAAAATGCAAGGTACCACAAAATGGCCTTCAAGTCAGGAGGGACATGATTTTAAGGATTTAATTGAATAGAAGTTGGCTTAATCAACCCCAAAATCTATTATCACATTTTATTATAGAAATTACAGATGTACATTTGGCATATAATGACAGAACAATACAGCCAGGAACACCAAGTAAGAGTACAGAAAAAGCATGTTTCCATTCTTTGGACCTTTCATGAAAAAAATATTAAGTGGAAATATCTGTAGTTTTTTTTTTTTGGTTCATTTTACTGTGACCTCAAAAGGTCGCCAGTAAAAACAAAGTAAAATCAGAAACACTTCAAGAAACCATCTGCTTTTGCAGAGCAACAAAAAGTTAATTTCAGTGGAAGTGTCCTTTAAATTTTCTTTCTCCTGTACTTTAAAAAACAGCACAAATGAATGACATAGAAGAGCAAAGGGGAGCTTTTGGTTTCACATATTTAAATGAATGGCCAGAACTAAAAAAGTCAAATTGACATAAAAAAAGAGAAAAGCTTATGATTTCTTGGGTGATTTCTCCCATGGTGCCTCTGCCTCACGTGTTGCTTCCCTCCGTCTACCAGCCTCCTTTGCCTCCCTTCTTCTTCTTCTGTGGCGCCTTCTTGCGCGTGGCCCCAGAGGCTGCGGGTTTCTGCTGTCGTGGGGGGACCACGTTGCTGGCGGGGGCTGTAGATGAGCCGGATGCAGACCCTGGTCTGGGGGAGGTAGGGGGGGTACTGGTTGTCTTACTGGCATCACTGGAACAGAGGAAGAGACAAAATCCTATCAGAGATTGCTCTCGAGGAGATGTTTGTTAATTCTAGAAACATTTCGCAGCTAAAATTCAGAGTTAAATCCTTTAAACAGGTTGAAATGTGATGTGTGGCAAACCTTGTACCATGTGTCCATCTGTGCCCTGCAGGTGGAGATATTTTATATTATAACAATAAAATTAGCAGTGAGTTGAGGCTGCCTCACTTTCCCAAGTGCAGAAGCATTTCTGATAGTCCCAGCATGTGGATTTCTACTTTCACCGAGACCGAAAATCATCTTTATTTTGGCCAAAATAACAAACAAGCTGTTTCTTCTGCACAGCAGCTGAACAACTCCACTGAGGATTCATTGGCAGGGAAACAAAAAGGACTATCTCGGGTGCTTTTCCTCCATTAGTGGAGTTGATTGCTAGGTTTCAATTACAGGAAATTGCACCCAGACGACTCCACTCGCAGGTGACGTGCATATGCATGCGATGCTGGAGTTCACTCACAGCTCGGCTGAGGCTCCCGCCGTCGCTCCCTGTGTGCCTTTTCCTATCTGCTCCTTCTTCTTTCCCTTCTTCTTGCCTCTGTAGTAGGAACGCTCCCTCATGGGCAGCCACCTCTCAAGGTCAGGGGTCGCTTTGGGGTCGCAGTTCTTGGGCAGTTTGCCTAAAAAGAAGATCAGGAGGAATCACTGAAGGGTAGCACTGTGCTCAGCAAAGTGTGAGTAAATAAATGAGACGGATCTGTGGTCAATAACCGTCTACATAATATATTATCTTAAAAGCACCAATAAGAAAGTGTCTTGTATAAGAGGAAATAATCAATATTGATGCAATTCCCACTGGTGGTCCAGAGGTCAATATGGAGGTCAATATAAAGACTTTCTGAATAGTAATCATTTGTTTTACTTTAATCCTAATTACATTTTGTGAGACCAAATGACATTTTTCCCCCAAAAAATTGACAACTTATTTTTAAAACAATCTGTCCCACAAACAATATTTGATCAATAGCAAAAGCATACCCTTCTTCTTCTTCTTCTTCTTTTTGATCTCGCCTTGGCTGTAAAGAAAATGCAGACGTATTAGCATAAAGGAGGCGACAGTGTAGCCACCTAAGCTCATCCTTCCCACTCTGCTCAATACATTTTCAATAAAAAAAACAAAAAAAAACATGTACATATGTAAATTTAGAAAACGTTCTCAACATCATAAAGCCGAGGTGGAAGAGAGTGATGAGGGTTTACCCTTGTTCTTTGGGAAGGTTTTCTCCTGTGACCTTTGCGGCTTTTTTCCTGACGTAGGTGGCTCCGTGGGAGTTCTCCAGCTCGTCCACATCCACGTTCAAGGCCATTGTGTCTGCGGATGGTAGGTGCTTGCTGAGGCTGGAGAGGAATGTTAAAGGACATAATGTTCTGCATTGGCGTTTCAAATGTACACCTTCATTTGCACCATCATATGGTCATCTGAGAGTCCTAGCCTTGCTTGTCAAGAGCTTGCAGCATATATGAAATAAAATTAAAACAAAATGATATGCATACGTGTTGATCAGTCAGCTCTTCCTGATGGAGCTCCAATGCTAACAGCACTGGATCAACAACATCTATGGTGTGGTCGTCTAGGGCTGACAATTATTTTCATGAGGGATTAATCTGCTAATTATTTACTGCACACTTAAACATGTTTTTTGAGCTGTAAACTAAATGATATGACTGTGCTGTGGTGAAACACATCAGTGCTGGCGTTAATATTGACATTTCTTACCAAATTTATAAAGAAATCAGCATTTCATGGGTTGAAAATGGCTCAACACGCCATCTGACAGAGTCAACCAGTTGGGACCTGTCTACGTCATGAAATTTATATTAAAAAAAAGACTCTAATCAGTGTCAGTCAGTCTCCCCTGTGTACCCTGACCCACACACTACAGTTCTCCTACACTTGTTGTTCCCTCACTCCTCTGTTGCATTTTGTAAATTTGCTGGGAAAGAAGCTTCTAGCAGAATTTGAGGGTGTAGTTACCCTTTAAGCAATTTAATAGCTTTATCTATAAAATGTCAAATATAATTGGCAAAGTGAATATTATGATTTCCCAAAGCCCTAGGTGGCGTCTTCAAATTCCTTGTTTTATCTGATCATCAACCTAAAACAACAAAGATATTCATGTATCACAGGAAATGGCAGAAAGTCCTCACATTTGAGAAGCTAGAATCAGAGAAAGTTTGGTGTTTTTGCCTGAAATGATTAACCCGAGTACCAAACCAGTTGCCAATTACTAAAAAACTAATCGTTTGAGCTCTAGTGTCTTCCATTTCAATCATTTCAGTAGGTCAAAGGATACGATTTGGCTTTATCCGTGTCCACCAGAGAATACGCCGAGATGAGCTGTGCCAGTGTGTGGATGTCGTTGGTGTTTTGCCTGTTTCAAGAAAAAAAAAAAATTAAATTTCATTGTTGTGAAAGAAGGAATTCAAACAACTGCTGCAGTAAAAATGACCATCCTAACATCACCTAACACAGACTAACACAAAAATTGGAAAGGTTGCACATACAGATGTAGTGCATAAAATATGTAAATGAATAAATGTTTTGCCTTCACATTTTCTTTGTAATTTGTGTTTTTCTCCTCTATAAGCACCTTGTAATGATTTTTCTGTTGAACTTGATAAACACATGAGCTACGTGACATCATGCCGGCAAAAAACTGAACAAAAGCAGAATCGACAGCTGTGAGATAACCCCTCTAAGGAGGATATTATGTTTTTTTTCCCCCCACAGGTTGAACTTGCGAGCTGTTTTGCAGAGCTGTAACTCACTTCCACAGCTGCTCCAGATCACTAATGGCTTCTTTTTTCCGTCCGTACTTCAGTTTGAAATTGGCAGCTTCTCGTACAAGAGCCAAGTGTGCAGCAGATCCGGGCTGTGGAGGAGGAAGAACAGGCTGACTACACAGTGGAAACAGATTCAGATATCAGAAACGAGTTCATGTGTTGGCTTGTCTTGTCAGGTGAAAGCATTACCCACAGCACAAAACTCAATGCTGTAATGTTTCTGCACTCAACGTCCTGCAGATTAGCCACCAATCAAATATAGTGGGTTGTAGTGACAAAGTGTATTGTTCCCTGAATGTGCTGTTTGATACATTTTGAGTTTCTGTAGGTGGCTATCGCTGTCCATGTTAGCTACCCAGTTCTTTTTCTGTTTACTCCAAACACAATGGAGAATTTTTCCCATGAAACAAATGGTTAAAAGATTTCTTTGACTGGACACAGGAAGAATCACTATTGCGTTATATCAACTTGCAACAGAAACACACACAAACCTGCTCAGACTGGTAGTGCTCAATAGCTTGTTTGAAAACGTCAATAGCGCTGTCAATGTCTTCTTCGTGGGAGTACATCGTTACCAAAGCTGAGATCTGAGGAGTCGGGACACAGTTTACACAGTTACAGTACCAGGGTACTATCACCAGAGACACGTTGTAATACAAAAATTGTCACAAATCCAAAACATCAGTTGTGGAAAACTCCGGTAATAACATTGTTTTCATTTCAGACTTACCATCCCTGATTTGTGCTTGAACTCTTCAATGGACCTTAGAACATCACAAGCTTTTGTTACGTGACCTGAGAACCAGAAAAAGCTCTTTATCATTCAAGTCCCCCAAAAACAGAGTATTATAGCACAAATGCAGCCATTAAGCCCCTAATGTAAATTCTATTACCAAACTTGGAGACTAGAAACTAAAGTTTAGTACTAGAAAATTAAATTTTTAAGGTATAAAAACTTTCTTCCATTAGACGTTGTACTTTCTTCTTGTTTATGAATATTTAAGCACTCTGATGATTATATAAAAGCGATTTGCAAAAACTGGATAAATTACTCCGTTAAACAATAAAATATCCTTTGATTTGATAAAGATAGTCATGTGTTTATCCTAAGAGAGTAGAAGTAAGAGAGTAGGGTCTGTGTGAACACATCAAATCATAATCAATGTAAAAACATGCCAGTACCTTGTACTAAATAAAGTTGTGCCATTGTCAGTTTGATGCCAGATGCACTCTCTGGATGTTGGTCTGAGAATTGCTGGAAAACAAAAGAACAAACGGTTAACACAGTCTAAGAAAATGCAAATTACTGAATACAGTAAAATTAGCTTCAATTCTTGTAAACTATTCAAAGCCACAGCAAAGATGTGTGAAATGAGTCTGTGTGCCTGGAACTATAAAGCCAAAATCCTGTACACACATTATTAGTATGGATAACCTAAGTGAGAATGAAACATGAGGAAAGCTGGTGCCTTAGGGCCTGTGTCCATATACCGTCTTTTTCAGAGAGCTCCGCCTTTTTTGTGCGGCCGCTCGGAGTGCTTCTAGTTTAAAAACTCTAAACATTTCAGAAAGGCGCTGGTGTTGTCACTGGCGCTTTTTTTTCCCCAAGCAACCAATCATATATTAGATGGGGCTCGTCACCCTGGTAACCAAGAAAATGAAGGAGAAACTTGTTCTGGCCAAGCCCATTTGTGGGAGCAGATCGGCCGGACACTCAATGTTGCTGGTGAGCATTGCGCTTTTACCACCCTACGCGTTGTTAGCTTGTTGCTAGCTGTGTAATCACCCCTCTAATGTAGCGTTAAGATATTGTTGTCATAGAAACAAAACACACCTGCAGTGCTTTTTCTCTCACCGCACAAGCGCTTCATCCCAGCGCTATGCCACAATAAAACGCCAGAAGAAAACGCTATGTGGACACAGGCCCTCACTTTACCCTTTGATGTTTACATAATCAGAGAGAAAAGCAGAAGGATTTTGTTTGTTTGGTTTTTAGGATGTGAATCAGGCTGAAAACAACCAGCAGTGTTGATCATTCCTACCTGGAGCAGCTCTATGGCCCTGCTGTGCTGCTTCTCCCTGCACAGCTGAGCAACCTGGATGAGGACCGGCCGCGGGTGACCCGGGTTCTGAGACTGAAGACTGGATGACAGCTTCCTGCACTGGTCAGCCTGTTGACGGCAAACAGCAACGCACCAACAAATCGTGATCAGCAATGAAAATTAAACATTCTGGGAAATCAGCCATTACTGTACTGTCTTCATCTGAATCATAACAGCTTTTTAGCTACAACTGTACCTGGTTAGTGTACATGGCCAGGAGGGCTTTGTTGAGGTCAATGGCCTGCAGCTGTTTCTTCGCCAGCTTGTATTCGACACCTTCAGTGTTCGTCAGTTTCACCTTTTTCTTCGAGTCAAACACGTTTTGGTCCTGTGAAAACAGACAGAGCTTTAATGAAAACATTTGGTCCAGTCGGAATTTTGCTTCCTGATTTTACATCTGTGGAGTGTGGGTAGATGTTAACATTCAGTATTTTGGACATGGCGGTGCTCAGCTGGAAGCGAGTTAGTCTGAGGTTTACTGTGAGATCACAATAATACTTTTATAATGAAATATTGTACTTGGTAAGATCGTCATACACCCACCTTGTTTATTGTAATGATATTGTTGGCAGTCACAGCAAGCAGCCCCACATCTGATGGCCTGCAATTAAGAGCATATTATGGAATATCTACTGCTGTTATCTGCACTGTTGACACACTAAAAGAATTACAACTTGTGTATGGTCTTTGGAATGCCTGTTACGGTAATTCTGGTATTTTTAAACCTGAGCCCTATTTTAACATAGTTTGAATGACTAATAGGTACAAAACTTCGAATAACAATCTGAGCCTGTCAGTGGCAAAAACAAGCACTTTTAGTGGACACACTTTGCCACCAAGGATTACGTTGTAGCCCATTTCACTGCTGCCAGCTGAGGCGATATACTGGACCAATTCCAAAACTTTTGGTACCCATTAGTCATTTAGATCCCAAAATATGTAAAAATTGGGCCCAGGTTTAAAAATACCGGAATTACCCTTTAATCTGTTTCTGGCACAAATGTACATAAGTACTATCACAACACAAATTCAAACTAGAATACTTATTTCAGCCTGTGCTACATTCTTTCCCTCCGCCTTTGGGAGTAAATTAAATGTGATGAACCCTGCACTCACTTGAGCTTGATGACCTGGTTGTAGAGCTGCAGTGCTTCGTCTGTCCGACCTTGTAACTGCATGACATACGCCATCTGAGAATGGATGACGGCCAGCTCCGACTCGATGTCCTCCTCAGTCACATCCTGAAAGGGACAAACAGTGATTATCCCGGGAAAAGTAGAAATCCGACAGTTGGGGGGACAGGGGGGAATTAAGACAAGCATGGGCATTGTTGCACATTTACTAAAAGAAGTAATAATTCCTACTTGATCAATTTGTAGTTTCTTGTAATGTCAGTATTTTTTTGTCATCCATCGTCTACCTTGGTAACATCTCAACTCAAACAGATTTCAATTTCAAAATCCCAATCTTTGTCCAGACTGTTTCTGGGAATTGAAACTTTTGGTTGCTGTTCAGTAAGATTAACTTTACTCTCCAGATTAAAAATACTATTGACAACAAGATTAATGCCTTCCATAACTGTTTGTTTGTTCTTTTCCAAGCTTATCAAGTCCTAAAATCTGCTAATTCTTTTTCTGTACATTGTCAGATTTCATATTCTTGCATTATTTTCCACTTCATGATTTTGCAAGATCAAGTTACAAAAATATAAAAGTTCCCCAAAGCGTATCACATCATCATCTTCCACTGTCTTATGGCTTATGATTTCCTTGAAAATGGATGACACCTGATGAACGATTCTTAAATGTTTTAGAAAAACAAAACTCACCGAATCATCTGCCAGTGAGACTCTGCAAAGCTCTGTGAAAGAAAACAGTCAGTTAATGTCAAATTAGGAATGGATCAAATAGCAACTTGACAGAGAAGGCAGAACAGAGTGGCACTGACCCTCAGCTTGTCGTAGTTTGTTAAGGGCCTCTGTAAGCTGTCCTTGGCCAATCAGAGCGCAGGCAGCATTGTAACACAGCTCATACGTAGACTCGGGGAGACCTAGATCTTCCTGCAGAAGAAAAACAACACATCATCTTAAAAACCACATAATACAATAAATGCACAGTCATTTGCCTGGTGACACATATCCAGTCTGACTCCACTTCCAGTAACCTTCAGCTGAGCATGATCGGACTGTCTGAGCTCTTCTTCTGTGGTATTCATACAAGTAAAACATATGAAGAAGTAGCTGAATATGAGCATCACTCCAGAGGAGTTTTACTTTATTTTGCACTGCTCAGCATTCAAGTGAGAGGAACTGTTCCAGTGTTTGAATCTACCACTTCAAACTTGCTTGGTGTTAGTGAACACTTTAAGACCATCAGTTTCAGACCTGATCAACAACACAGAAAAGCATATAAACAAACTACGACACCAAAAAGCCAAAAATGTTAATTTTGTAGAGGAGTGCTTACCAACGGAGCGTCCTCCCACTGACTCATAGACGCCACCACAGCAGCAAGGTTGGTCTTCCTCTCCTCCTCGTACTCGTCCTGGGAGTTCCTGATCAGATCTGTGTAGACGGACTTGCAGTCGTCGTAGCGCTCCAGTCTGTACAACTGGACAATGAAAAGAGAGACAGTTCCAATCAGCAGAAGTCTTTAAATTCCCCAAAGAATAAATGTCAAACACCACAAGCGTCAGTGATCAAAAAGGTTTCTTGTTGAGTAGACAGATACAGAAATATTCATAAATATTAACCTGATGCTGACAATTAAAAAATCACATTTGATCCAGTCAGCGTTGTCCACCCCTCGCATCACTGGCCAATAATAAACAGGTTTATTATATTACCTAATTTGATGTTAATGCAACTTTTTCACTGATCTGTGCACAATTATCTAATGATCGTTGATAGCAGTAGTGATATGTTGGGTTTCAAAAGGACTGTGTCCCATCATTGTCCAAATGCTGTTTCAAATGTTCTTGTATTTTATAGAAACTTTGTCACATGTTACATGTTTAGATTCAAAGATAATTCATATCACTCTTCAGCAGCTTTGAGCCAAAATACACAGCAGTTTAAGATATCAGTCATATACCAGATCTTAAGGACAAACTGTACTTTTGCGCTATGCTCTACATCAACAAAGAAGTGGGCAGAAACACCTTCTTTCCCATTAAAAGTCTCAAAAGTCTACAAATCGAACGCATGGAGCAATAATATAACTTTCCTCATGGCCAAATAGCCTTACCACTTGACCGTAGAGCTCCTTCAGCTTGTCTGTTTGTTCAGGAGCACCTTCAATGGTCTTCAGGGCACTTTCCACTCTGTTCAGCCGGTATTCACAGTACGCCTTCTCAAACACAACATCACTGAGAAAGAAGAAAAATAAAAATTAGTTTAATGTGCCAGCCGCAAGACATGTAGCAAGCCATTTGTTAGTTATATGTGTAAAACATGGAACAACCATTGCAAAAGTTGTATTCAGGTATAATTATCTTTAACTCTTTTGATAACAGCAACAAACAAATGACAAGGTTTTATATTAAATAGGGCTGCAACTACTGATTATTTTCATTAACAATTGATGTGTCTATAATTTTTTCAATTTGATCATATGAGATAGAGCTTCTGCTCCTAAAATGTGGAACAGCCATTCTGCTGTTTGCAAATACACTATGTTGTTTCATGTCTTCCCTTATCTAAGTTACAACTTATTTTCTATTGTTTTATCACACTATAAAGTACTTTGAATTGCTTTTGTACAAGACTGTGCACTACAAATAAACCTGAACTTGGATAATCAAAAGATAATTTAGTCTATAAATGGTGAAAAAAAATGTCTTATTGTGTCTGTCCAACAGTCCAGAACCTAAAGATATTCAATTTACAATGACTTATGGCCCTAACATGTGAGAAGCTGGAACCAGAGAATGTTTCACATTTTTGCTTGACTAAAAAAAAATGAAACACTTAATTGATAAACATTTTTGCCAGTTGATTTTCTGTCAGCCTACTGACTGGTTAATCAGATAACTGTCCCAGTGCTTATATTAAGAATACAGTTACTAATCAACACATGCATGAGTTATAAACAAGGAAATAACCACACAATTACTTCATTACCTGCCGAGCACCTTTGAATGGGTGTTCATGACATTCAGTGCCTCTTTGAAGCTGCCATTCTGAACAAGGCAAACTATTTTACAGTTAAGAGCCGTCACATCGTCCCTGTTTTCGTGCAAAACTGCGATAGAAGAGGAGACACACACACAGCAACAACTTCATTAACAATGTAGATTAAAGAAAAACATACTACTGACTGAAAACAAGATTATTAAAAGCTGAATCAACAGTCACTAAACGTTTGTAAAGATTTGGTGACAGGTGACTGAAAGCTGATTAGCTGCCCACCATGATAAGTTAGCTGTAAGGCTAGGGACACGTCACTAATCAGGACCATACGACACATTTCTGGGGCAAAATATTATTGTATTACTTCACACAAAACTTACATAAACCAGTCGGTTTTGTAGCTACATCATTTAAGTATATGGGTATGATCAGATGTTTGGTATACAACGCTAAGTCGGTGTTTGTAAGACCTGACAAGTAGCTGTCTAACTGCCGTTAGCCTAGCCACATGCTAACAGCTGGTCATGCAGCTGGCCCTAGCTTAGCCAGTGAACTCCGCTAACTGGAACCAGAAGAAATGGACCGTATGTCTACTGTCTGACCGCAGCACCGGTTCCGTTTGAGACTAACGATGACAGACATGAATTCCTACTTTTAGTCAGAGCTTTCAGGGCTCTTGTGTAGTCTCCATTCTGTCCGCAGCGGTTCACTTCAGTCCACAGCGAAGCCACCGACACCCCTCCGCTCGCCATCTTCGCTGAATGGGCTCACAGATCGGCGGAAACAGAAGGTGTACACATCCGGGTTAACAAGAATTTGTATTTATTTTATTTATTAATTTTAAAATAAAATAAATATACAGACCTAGTATTCGTGATAAACTACGCCGTTTTTTCAGAGTTAATGAAAGGTTGATATTTTACAGATATAAGATAGCTGGATTTTCACTGAGGAGTGACGCAAGCAAATGATGCCTTCACAGCTATAAAGTTCTGCTTCAGCAGAGCAGACGTAGTAGGCAGATGGATGTGCTGCAGCAGTTAATGGTGCTCACTGACGTCTGAATTAATACCAAAGGTTTAGTTTTTTTAGATTATTTTTTCAGCATTTTTGCTTTTTTTTGACAAATGACAGTGATATGATATACTTAATTAATTGATTTTTTGGTCTATAAAATTGTGAAAATAGTGAAAAATGCCCATCACAGTTTCCTAAAGCCCCAGTGAACGTCTTCAAATTGTTACAGACTGAGGGAAATATGCACTTTATCCTCCACTACATTTTACAAGTTTAGATTTTACATGCAAAACATATGTTAACAGTTTCTAAAATATGACACATTTTAATAAATTAAACTACCCGACAGTATGTAAAGTAATTCAAATGAACTCAACCTCGATGAGCTATGACATTAAAATGCTTCTTACACGTTTATCCGTCAGTTATAATAAACTAATATATAATCATATACCACAGTGAGAAGCCATATTTTACTTTTGTCATGTGAAGTACCTTTAGCTGGTAATACTTATGTACTTTTACTTGAGTAAGATTTTTTTCTGTAACGAATCATAATTCCGATATTTCTGGTAGCACCGGAAGGCAGCACAACAGGCACGGGTTGGATGTTCGGTCGGACTCGACAGCCGAGGAGGGGGGCACTGTTGTCATTCGTCAGGGCTGTGTGTCGAGCTTTTGTCCAGGAGAAATGGCTGGGATTAAAGGTAAGCCATTTCCACTTTTCATTTTCTTTATAAAGCATCTGAATTCCGGCTCATTTAATATAACTGTGTCAAAATATCCTAAAGACAGATAGATGCGTGTGACATGTCCAGCTAGCTAACGGTAACGTAAAGAAGTAGTTAGCCGCAGGGCCAATACAGTCGTTAGCATTAACTGAATAGCCTGCATTACTTGGGCTAGAAGCAGCCGCTACTTAGTCAACACAATTGAATGCATATTAACTTAAGATAGTTGACACACTGCAGCCATGTAACGTTGCATTATGATACCATATTCAATGTCATTCCCTTAGTATTAACAGCGTAGTAGTTACCCTTATAATGCTATTGCTAGCTGCACCTTAATTTAGTAATTACACAGTCGCTGACTGAGATGCTGTGCTTAGTGCAAGTGAGCTGCCTGGATTAATTGCTGTTAATAACCAACCACACTGACTGTATCGCTTTCAGAGTTTAACTTGAGCCCCCAGTGGCATGGCTTAAATTGCTAATGTAGCTGTTGCACGTGAAATCAGCTGATTCATCACATGATAGCTACAGAAGCCAGGGGCCCTGCTGCTGCGATGTGATTATTGAGGGTCTCGGGATACACCGGCACTGATTCAGAAAGAAGCTATGTGACATTCTGATATCCTCCCCTGTGTCTCTCTTGTAGCTCTCATCAGCCTGTCCTTTGGAGGGGCCATTGGTCTCATGTTCCTCATGCTAGGATGTGCCCTCCCTGTGTACGAGTAAGTACCACTATCACACACCATGTGAGCCTGGTAATATGTGTGTGTGTGTGTGTGTGAGGGACACTGTTCACACTTGGCACTCAGATGCACCTTGGGTGATCCCATCACAGGTTTACAGCTTTAAATATAGGTGTGGATGCATACATTACAATATTATTATTACAATAATGAATTATGCTGAAATTCTTACGTGGCCCCCACCTTTACTGTGTGGTCATTTGTGGTATGGTATGTCAGAGAGGCTGCGGTAACATTTGCTGGAGACATTAACTTAACATTTTCCAAGATGGTTAAAGATATATAGCGATTTAAGGGTTTAAGTCGACTTACAACAACCTATGCAGCTGTGTTGGTCTTCACCATGCTTGTCAATATGTTTCTGTTGCATCCATGAAAATATGGATGCAAAACGTGGCTAGGTAGGTAGTTAGCTGTGTAAGAAGACGATGTCCCCATTCTTAATCCTGCAAACAAAGCTCTGATTGGTTGACTGCTCCTCAAACCGGCTGGAACAGCCACCAGTGGGCGCAACACCAGACCTGTTTTAATCACTGAACTAATCTGAGATGGGGTTCGTTAATTCAAAGGTTTGGAACTAAGCTACCATGTAAGCACAATATCAGCTGAAATAATGAAGGTCTTAAAACTAGATTTTGATACCCCACAACTTTAGGTAATAAAGCAAGACCCACCTTAAAGCCACATACTTTATATATGGATATTGTACTTTAGTGGTGCATCTTCCCAAACAGCCTTGTCTGAATGTATAAAACACATCAAGGATGTACCAAGATTCATTTCAGAGGTGGATTTTAAATGTATCCCTGAGATTGTGTCAAAAGAGAGGCTGGTCAACTTCGCAGTGTATTTGTAGCATACCAGTAGTATCAGTTGATTTGCCTATTCAAAACATGCTCTGACAAGGTTTTTCAGTCCCTACACGAGATACCCGGAGCTATAGTCTAAGATCTGGTTCTTGTAATCTGATCTCATTTCCATTTCGGCCATTATTCAAGTACCACGGTACAGAGTGTGGACTGGTAGCGGCAGAGGTGCCAGTTCACCTCCTTGGCACTGCTGAGGTGCCCTTGAGCAAGGCACTATGTGGCAGCCCCATCACTTAAACATCTCTCCCTAACAGCATGTCTATGAGTCCAGTGTGACCATGTGTGTATTTCGGGCCTGTGTGTGTGTGTGTGTGTGTGTGTGTAAGAAATAATAATGGAGTGAAAAATTGAATTTCCTCCAAGGGGGATTAATAAAGTAATTCTTCTTCTTCTTCTAAATGTCAGCCTCAGTCCAACAGAATGAAGGGGAAGAAGGCTGTTAGAAAATCAATTAGTGATAATTATTAGTAGAGCCTGACTGATGTTATCAGCCAATTTTAGCTCATCATAGATAAATCGCTGTCTGTATAATTGTCAGCCAATGAGTAACAAGAAATTTCAGTACAGAAATAGCAAAGATACATTTTTCAACGAATTCATTTAATGTTCATAATACAGTCTTGTCCACATGAAATGCTAGCTTATTTATTGTTTGTGATAGATAGTATAGCTTATTCTAATTCAGATATTTCTTTTATATATATATTTGGGTCTTACTTGGGTATATTTTGTTGTACTTGTGTTTTTATTTATAGTTACTGAAACAAATGTCATTTCCAGTTAGGTTTACGGTTTAAAAACAACTGGTATATGCTGTTACAGTCAGTATTTTGTTTATTTTTCAACTTTAAAATGTCTCGCTAGGTATGTATCTTGGCCATAACTATATAATAACCACATTTAAGGGATGTTTTTATGCTAAACAAACAAATATTGGTGAATATATCATCAGATTTTTTAACTAAATAAAATCAATGTTGGTATTGGCCTCAAAATCCAGTATCAGTCAGGCTCTAGTTATATGTGGAATATGAAGTACTGTGAAGTAATATAATGTGCTCAGTGCTGAAGAGCGTTTGGTCCTTTATCCTTCAATTCACTTGACTGCATCCTTTATCATCACAGCATGTGGGTATTTATCTCTCTCTTTTTCTCTCCCTCTGCAGTAAATACTGGCCTTTGTTCCTCCTCTTCTTCTACATCCTCTCTCCCATCCCTTACTGCATTTCGCGGAGGGTGGTCGACGACACAGACTCGGCCAGTAACGCCTGCAAAGAGCTGGCCATCTTCCTCACGACGGGCATCGTCATTTCAGCCTTCGGCCTGCCCATCGTCTTCGCAAGAGCCGAAGTAGTAAGTCACAGAAGCTTCTCAGTGCAGTTTACAGTCATGTAAAGGTGAATGCCTCCAGTGTGAAACAAACAAAAAAAAAGCATTTTAAACTTTGTTCAACATATTTATTCTACATATCATAACAACAAATGCAAAATTTTACAATCCACCAAAACCTGGAACTTTTCACTTTTCGTGAAACACCCTGAGTATCACTCATTTTCGACACTTCCAGAACTGTCTCTCATGTTCTGTCTCACCCAAACATCCCGTTTTTACAAGAGCTTCATTTAATTACAGAACCAAGACAACATCTGATGCTAAGTGTGTAAAATATAAGTTTAAAATGATATGTTAGAAAGTAAAAGTGTAAAGTATATTAAGTAAAGAAAGGTAAAGGATAACTATGGCGATATTCTATATTTTTGTTAATGTCAACAAATCCCATTAAAAAGATGAAGCCCAGCAATAAAATGATCCTACTGACAATTATTTTCTGTGGAAACAAAGCCTGATGTTTTTATTCCTTTGTGCCATAGAGCTCCATTGTTGTCCAAAAACTATTAAGAACACACCAGTGACACTGTAGTTTATTTTGACTCAATCCCACATACACCTTCCTGCTGCCAGAAATACTCACTAGCGCACCAAATGTGGATTAATCTGCAGGTGAAAATAGTCGCCAACAAATGCACTTGTTCCTTCTGTTTGAGAAACGTTTGCTAAAAAGTGTAGTTGTTACTGTTTTAGGACATTTTTTTGGCCTCTAAAAAAATTAAACTGTAATATTTGTGACACATTGTTTAACATTTACATCTTCAGTAGGAACCAATGGGCTTTTGGCCACAGACAGGGTAGGGAAGTCTTTTCATGGGAGTTGAGGACAATGACATAAAATTAGAATATTGCCAGCTGTATCTTTTGATCTAATGTGGTAACAAAAAGATTTTCAGTATTTCTGTTTGCAAGGCTTAGCGATGCCTCCCCAACAGGTTTGGCTTTGGCTGCAGCAGCAGACAGTCTGACGTGGCTGTTTGGTTCATATGGAGCGAGCAAATACACAAATTTGACAAGCAAGAACATTATTATTAGCAATTAGTAAAAATGACTTTAAAAAATTACGTTTGGCTACATAGCAGAGGAGTTGACAGCCCAGGACATGATCTGCTGTGTGTCCTGAATAGACAACTGTAGAGCAGCGTGTGGAAATGATTCTGTAAACTGTTGTTGTTGACACCCACTTGATTTTGGCCTAAATATGTGCTGCAGCCTGGCAGCATGCAGTGGCATTTGTTAACCTGAATTATTAATGCACTGGTTTACAGATCGCCTGGGGGGCGTGTGCGCTCGTGCTAACGGGTAACGTAGTCATCTTCGGGACCATCCTGGGCTTCTTCCTGGTCTTTGGATCCAACGACGACTTCAGTTGGCAGCAGTGGTAAAACAGCAGAGGGAGGGGGACATTAGTCTGAACTGTTTTTATTAGCGTTACAATTATTATTATGGTATTACTGTTTGGTTCTTGTTGTTGTTATTTATATGATGACCGCCCATCCATAGACTCACACCAAACCAGTGCAATACTTTCTTTTTTTTTTTTTTTTTTTACTGCCTGCATCATATTGAACTGACACAAGTGGGATGGAAAATGCTGACTTTCAGTTGGATTTTTACTCATTTTAGTTATGCTCTCTGACTCCTGTGGTTGTGAGTTTTCTCCATTTGTGTGCCCGCTTTCATTTTGAGCCTTGGAAGTTGGTGAACAACTGCTTAGAGTTATCTGTGAAAATATGTGAAAAAGAATCCAGTAAGACTCAATTTGACCAAAAGGACAGGGTCATACCTGTCTGGGCTCCTTTCTCTATTTAGTAGACGCTCTGAAAAGCTCTGGACGAAGCTCTCTCTATACTAAGAGCACAGATGGGTATGCATTTTCAGTCTAAGTGCTGAGTTGAGTGAAAAAAAGAAGGAAACTGATGGAAATTCTGCACAATACAAGCTCAGATTTCACCTCTCATGATGAGAAAAAGCTCTATTTCCATTTGGCATGGGTCTAAACTGTGCCTGTTTTTTAATGTGTGTCACAGCGAAAGGTGAACGCTGATAGAATGCAGATTTTTCATTAGCTTTCTGGTAATGTAATGCTACCATCGCTAAGCTGTGAAAGTGAACAAGTGTAGAAGAAGTGGGCTGTGGGCCACCGACCCTTCTCATCTTTCAAACCCCGTTATGTGTCTAAACGTGCAGTATGTTCCTTCTTTCTGTTTGGGACCATGTTGGAAATAAGTGTTTTCACTTTAACATGTTATCCCTTGGATTTTGTTATGTCTGCAAAAACAATAAATTATTATTTTTATTTATAAAAATATGTCATGACACAAAATAAGGAGACGATGTTCAGGATGTTTGTTTCCTCTCTGAACTCAGAGGGGAGGATTCATTCAGCCTCACCATCACCGCAGAGATCAAATTAAACTGACTTGGTGATTTCCCAGGTGCCAACTGGATGCAGGCTGCTTATTCACCGTTTTCATTTTGCACACGATAGCTCTTACCTCACTCTAAGTATGGGTAAGCCTCGCCTTGTCAGGTCAAGAAAGCATGAAAAGCCTCTAGTAGCCGCCAGCTAGCATAGGATTAGCTTGAGGACAGCGGCCTTGTTGGAAACTCAGCCAAGCCAAGAACTGGGCTACTTCTAATCAAGGCATGGTCAGTCATTAACAGCCCTTAAGCTTTTAAATGGGTCTCCTTCAAAATAAAAGAATTCAGCGTCTATGCTCCGTGTTAATGTTGTATTTCTGTCTAGAAGCACACCAGGTCCGGTTTTGGCGCACATGCTGTCACATTTCCTCACACCAGCATTTTCATGAAGGTTATGTTTTATGAGTTGTTTTGGTTTTTGAAGTGTTTCTATGTTCTCCGGCTTGTGTGAAGGAAATTTGTACACTGGTTCCTGTAATCTGTTGGCAGCTTTGGGATCAGCTCACCCTGCAGTCAGTCAGGTTGCAGCTCTCCTGTTTGCTGTTTAACTGCATTAGTGGTAGCTAAACAAGGAATTTAGCATCTGCTGCGTTGTTGAAGCACTGGAGTGTTGAATGGAGGGCTGAGCGTCGAACATTTCCTTTTGAGTTGTTGATTTAATTTGGTGGTGGTGGGGGGGCTCAGTTTGAATATGTGCTCTCTGGAAGATTAAAAAATGTGATTTTTAATGAGACTGAAATATTATAATTTGTTTTAATTGTGTCCTATGATTTCAAGACTTGAGTTTATGTTTGAGTTATTGTGTTTTGTAGACCAGCCCAGAAGGTACTTTTACCATGGATTTCCATGCACAGCAGATTTCCAATGAAAGTTTTGCATTGAGTTATAGACTCATAATATCCACGTGCCCCTTTTTTCTTCAACAATTTGGGAAATCTTTAAAGAGGTAGATGAGAAAATTGATACCACTAATATATCTGTGTGCTAATGGAGCCAGAGCCAAGACGCGGTTAGCCTAGCTTAGCATAAAGACTGGAAGCAAGTAGAGACAGCGCCTCTAAAGCTCATTATTCAACACGTATCTCATTTGTTTAATTAGTCCACAAACAAATATCTAAAAATGAAACAAATTGTGGTTTTAGAGGGATTTATGTGCTTTAACTATAAACTGTTGGATAAACTGCTGTTTGTCAAGAAATAGTTATAGCACATTTGTCATTTTTATATTTGTGTACGGATTAAACAAACTTTTGACATGTTGATAGGTGATTTTTTTTTTTTTTTACTTTGGACTGAGTCAGGATAGCTGTTTACCCCTGCTTCCAGTCTCTATGCTAAGCTAATCGGCTCTTGGTTCTGGCACCACAAACACCAGAGTATGTGTCGTCTCACCTAACTCTTGGGAAGAAAGAAAGAAAATGAGTGTATTTGCCTAAATGTCAAAGTCACATTAACAGCTACAATTTATAAAGAAGAACAAAAAGTGAAAATTAAATTAAATTAAATTAACCACAATCCTTGCAGCATTTCCTACATAAATTAAAAACGTTATGGGAAGAGAAAAGCGTTGGAAATCTGCCAAGCTAAAAACACTAACTGACATCTGGGTTTCAGCACTACAAATTGGCATTAACACTTCACACTCGGCTGTAATATTTTCTGAACTTGTCTGTTACGTGACTCTTCCAGAGATCACAACCTCAGTGAATGCATTGATTGTATTAAAAGCACGATAACCATGGCAGCTTTTTGGTTTTTAGTTTCTATAATCAAAAAAAAAAATTTAACTAAGTTACTGACTATTAAAAACTACTGGCATGATTTGTGCATATTATTATGTAACGATTCACCCACTGGTGGTAGTCTGTAAGCCAGTCTGTGGACAAGCAGGGTAACTCCATATTGTGTTTCTGAGGCGTGAACATCTGTATGACACTGTATGTATTTTAAGCTCAATTTGTCAAATGTTCTCTGACTTTCTGTTTCCAGTCTGATGTTAACTCCCCCGATGTGACAGAATCTGGTGTGTAGCTGTGGGACGGGTTTCTCTGTGTTTCTGTTTTAAGAGAGATGTTACACTTTTTTTTTCTCTCACAGATTTGGGAGGATATTGTATTTATTTATTTTATCGGATGCTTCGTGTCAATGTCCAACACCATTTTCTATCTATAACGTTTGTGTTAAGAAGCAGAAGTCAGCATGGTGGTTTTCTGTCTTTTTTTTTTTTTTTTTAATAAATGCCATTTTTGAACATCCTCTCCTTTGAATGACTACAAATGCATTTGCTTTGCTGACAGGACTGGATCAGATAGGAGCAGGCTCACTCTTTTTACAAGACTTCACAGGAAATAAGCTTAACTGATATCATCTGCCTGGCCTAGTTAGTTTGTCTTGTTGGTGAGCAGCACTCAGTGCCCTCAGGAGAATCAGCCCATTACTAGACAGAAAAACAGAGTTAAAACATCTCTTCATGTCAAGTAGAAGGAGGACGTTTTAAACATATACAGTGATGATTTTCTGTCATCTTGAATATTTCATATTGAAGGGAAGTCTACTTGATATTCCTGTACCAACATCACCAATTGGTTTAATTTAAACTACTTGGCAACACTTCACTTTCAGTCCCCCAGTTAAGCGTGTATAAGCAGTATATAAACATGTATTAAATGTTTATAACACACTATAATGTAGTTGTAAGTGGTTAAGATAAGATCGAACTTTATTAATCCTGAAGGAAATTCTTGTTTATTAATGTGTTGTATGAATAGATAATGAACGACAATATAGTAAAACCCAGTATATAAAATATGACCTCATGGGAGAAGTTATGTCCTATATGTGCGAACAACTACATTATGGTATGTTGTAAATCATTTATTAAATGTTAATATACTGCTTACTTATTATTGTTCATACAGTGGCTATGGAAAGTATTCAGACTTCTTCACTTTGTGCACACTTGTGTTATACATTTAATTTAAACATTTTCTGGAACCCATAATGACAAAGCGAAAACACGGTTTGGGAAATGTTTGCACATTTATAAAACATCTGAACCCAAATCTCTCATTTACATAAGTATTCAGACCATTTTCTGTGGCACCGTAAATTGAACTCATCCCTGTTTGCTTTGATTATCCTTGAGCTATGTCTTCTAATAGTTTCACTTTTTGGTCTTCCTTATAAAGCTGTTCTCTGGGTTATTGGGTGTCGATTGATGGCCAAAAAAAAGTAAATTTTTAAACAATCGTAAATGAAGTGTATAAAAAGTGAGGAGGTCTGAATACTTTCCAAAGCCACTGTAAGTGACCTAACTTGAATCAGAACTTAAAACTCAGACTCTTAATGTCATGTTTGATTAAATATAATTACACAGGACTGATGTTTAAAAACAGAAAGAAAACCATTACCTGATTTATTTCAGCAAAGTTAACCAGATAACCCAGTTAATCTGTTTTTTAGAACAGGCCCCTGAATGCATAGGTTTAGTCTGTATTTGTTTAGCACTTTTAAGTTGACTGTTTTCCCACTTAAATCCCATGAATTAACTTTTTACTCCAGAAATGTATTCTTGTAAGGGTGGCGAAGAACTTACAACAGTGTTTAGATAATTATGAGACACCACAACCCTTAATTGAAACCCCAGAGACTGATTTAAAAGAAATTGTTTTATGGTAGCGGCTCCTAACATCTCTTCATTGATATAACTCTGGGATACGTCACTGCCTTTACACATCATGAGTTAAAGAAACAATATAAACAACTAATAAACTAATTTAAAAATAAAATAAATACATTCATACTTAATAAATGCAGGTTTTCCTAACAGGAGACTGGGAGGAGTAGCTGTGCTTTGTCTCCCTCTGCTGGCATCCAATAGCAGCATCCAAACTCCCAATCAATTAAACACTGTCACGTTTTTGAGAAGATATTTTTTATACATTAGTTTGTCTAAGAGTATTATATATTTTACCATTAGATTATTATTACTCGTGCATTAATGTGTGAGCAACATTTTACTGTTGGAGGTGGTTGAAGTGGAGCTCATTTTGAACCATTTTGTATTGGACTGCAACTAATGATTATTTTCATTATGGATTAATCTGCTGATTATTTTCTCCATTAATCGATTGATTGTTTGGTTTGTAAAAATTCTGAAAATAGTGAGAAATGCCGTCACAATGACTCAGAGCCCAAAGTGACGCCTTCACAATGCTTTGTTTTGTCCAACCAACAGTCCAAACCTCAAAATTATTGAAAATAAATTAAAATAATTAAAAGGAAAAGCAGCAAATCCTCACATCTGTAAAGCTGGTACCGTGAACTTAAAGGATTATCAAAACAGTTTCTAATTTTCTGTCAGTTGACTAATTGACTGCTTGTATAAACGGTTGAGTAGTTTTAAATTTATAACAAAACATAATTTTATACATGTAAAGCAACTAGTAACTAAAGCTAATGTAGTGGAGTAGAAGTAGAAAGTGGCATGAAAAGACGCAAGTATAAGTATCTAAAATTTGTACTTAAGTACAGTGAGTAAATGTACTTAGTTACATTCCACCACTGGTGATAGACAAATAGAACATGTGTATCAGACTTCTTTAAGTGAATTAGTTGCAGTATCTCATGAGAAATTAGCAAAAATTAAGGTTTTCTGTAAACAGTTTCAGATTATATTCTAAATACAAGCTACTAAGACACAACACTAGCACATCTGATACATAAAATACAAGATGTTATTGAATGCCAATGGTATTTTCCTGTATAAAATATCTTACGCAATCCTATATAATAAAAGTACTAACCCGAGGCTGCTGCTGTAAAGACGCCTGCCTGCTAGACACAACATGCCCGACTTTCTTCAGCTCTCTCCTGCAGCACTCGTTGCCTTGGGGGAGAAATTTTAAAACAAAATTTGCATATAACGTCAGATCAAGCCTTCAATTTGTGCATGAAACAAGTCACAGTTTTCCTCTTTATTCAAGCAGTGAGCTGGAATACATCAGGCCTGAACACACACACACACACACACACACACACACACACACACACACACACACACACACACACACAACTTGCTTAAACTTGCCCTTCTGCAGGTGAGCTCCAGGTACAGGTCTTCTTTAAGAGAGACTTCATGTACAGGGAGATTGAAATATTGCAGGTAATGTGCACACTGTGTCATATCTGACCATGTGGGACACACCCTCCCTGCCCTAAGGATCATGGGAAGGTGGAAGAAGCTTTAGATTGGAGAGAGCAGTTCAGACGCAGGCGAGCATGAGGAGGTTTTTCCGAGCACACAGGGACGAAGACTACAGTCAGATCCAGTATCTGACGGCCAAGTGCACCCGCCTGGCTCATGATAAAGGTAAGTCCTGGAGGTCAAGACTTTGACCTCTGAGAATAAAGTTACACATTTACATTTTAGAGCCGCTGCTGGACTATACTGGTTCAGTCTGGTGTTAACTTTTTTTGCCTGTTATTTATGTCTCCTTTAATTCACACTTTTATTAATTACACTTGAGGCACCAATAACTAACTTAGTACTCACATAGAACTGTGGTATCTAAAAGTTCATACTTCCTGCTATTTACTGGATTTTAAAAATGTATTAGGTTCATGTTTAAATCTGGTTTCATGCCATAAAATGAACAACTTAGAGAAAAACTGCTTACTGTAAGTAGTGCGATTAACCTGTTGTTAGTACCTGTGAATTTTCTCTGCATATTGTCCACAGCAGATAATAAAACTTGACTTGGTTCAAAGGTCATGACTGAAAAGTGAAACTGTATTTATCGCTTTGATGTTGTCAGAATGTATCCTATGAAAACAGTTACAGTACACAGCGACAGTAACCCATTATAACTTCACTGAACAAGTAATCCGATTAGATTTGAGCACCTACCAGTGAAACATGTCTGAAGGCATAAAAGCTCTTGGTTTTTTTTATTTTATTATATATTATATTTATGTTATTTGCTTGTGACCCCTTAATGTGAACCAGTGTCTACCTGGTCTGTGTCTATGAGTTGTGAGCACAGTTTAATGAAAGAGTTAATTCCCCTCTCTGATTGTTGCATCTGAATATCTTTTAGAGGCCTCAAGAGGTAAGACTAGACTATTTGACAAAAGTCAGAAAAATAAACATAATCTAATGTAGCAGAAATAAGTAAGTAAGTTTTAAATGATCTTATTTTCTACTCATGTAAACATGTTAGTATGACATGGCAGCGTTAGTACCTGTGATATACAGCACTGAAAAACAAGTTGCTGTAGCTGCAGTTGAAGTATTTTAATCCTACTTTGTAACCGATAAGACTTAAACAACCACAACACCACACCTCATCATTTCCAGAGAATTTCATAATTATGGCACACTGCTATTAAATATCAAGGGCTGGTTTGCCAGCTGTGAACACAAGATACATCTTTTAAATTTAAAATGTCTGTTGTGTTTGTCAAGCATTTCTCTGTTAAGTGGCAGAGTAAATTTAGTTCAAATTGAACAATAACACACAATATGTAATAGATTAGATTAGATTAGATTAGATTCAACTTTATTGTCATTGCACATGTCACAGGTACAAGGCAACGAAATGCAGATAGTATCTAACCAGAAGTGCATAAGCAGTAGAATAACATAATGAATATAAATATACAGGGTACATGAATATTTACAGTATATACAGAAAGTATACATAAAGTGCAGAATGTGCGGTTTGAATGTACAGTTGTGCAATGGTATTATTTAGTGCAAGCAGATTAAAAAAAGAGTACTTAATAGTGCAGTGATGTCATTCAAGTTTGGTCCAAGGGGGTTGGTAAGTGTGTGTGTGTGTGTGTGTGTTGGGGGGAGACGTCAGGGGGCAGAGTTCAGCAGGGAGACAGCTGATGGGAAAAAGCTGTTCCTGAACCTGGTGGTTTTGGTCCGGAGACTCCTATAGCGCCTCCCAGAGGGCAGGAGGGCAAACAGTTTGTGTGCTGGGTGGCAGGAGTCTTTTCTGATGTTCTTTGCTCTCCTGAGACAACGCTTCCTGTAGATGTCCTCAATAGCAGGAAGTGAGGCTCCAGAGATGCGCTGGGCAGTTTTCACCACCCTCTGCAGCGCCTTCCGGTCCGAGACAGAGCAATTCCCATACCAAACTGTAATGCAGTGGGTTAGGATGCTCTCGATGGTGCAACGGTAGAAGTTCACCAGGATGTCTGAAGAGAGGTGGTTTTTCTTAAGAGTCCTCAGAAAAAAGAGGCGCTGGTGAGCCTTCTTAACCAGGTAGGAGCAGTTAGTCAACCAGGTGAGGTCCTGCGAGATGTGGATCCCCAAGAATTTGAAGCTGGTCACACGCTCCACCGCCGCACCGTTGATATGGATGGGTGGGTGTGTGTCAGCATTCCTTCTGAAGTCCACGATGAGTTCCTTGGTCTTATTGGTGTTGAGCAACAGGTTGTTCTCAACGCACCACACAGCCAGGCGGTCCAGCTCCTCTCTGTAGGCTGATTCATTGTTGTCCTTGATGAGGCCAATCACTGTGGTGTCATCCGCAAACTTGATGATGGTGTTAGAGCCATGTACAGGTCTGCAGTTGTGAGTGAAGTAATATAATAAGTGATAAGTGACTCTAACAGAAGAGAAGAGATGAGGAAACAGAAGATAGAATAAAAAATAAAAAACACCTAGCAGTAACGTGGTCAACCGTAAGAGACAATAAGAAATCTGACCTTTATGAACCTCTGTTGATGACCAGTAGGAGTTGCAACAACCCTCTACAGTACAGTATGTACATGATGTGGACAATTAAGTGACATTTGCACATGATTGATGAGGATGGCCGCAAAGCAGAGATCCAAGAGAAATGTGTGTAAAAAGTATGTTGGGACACTTAACTCCCACATGAGTGCAGTGATGAGGTGAGGAGGGTGGGGGTGCCTTAAAACTCCAATGAGAGGAAAGTTTTTCAATGCCAGAAGTGTCAGCAGCTGATATACAACCTTACACTTGAAGTGTTATGGTTTAAAGCATTATTTTATGCAGTGGGCAGTAAAAAACCTTTTCATTACCCTTCATTAAAACACGTCCAAGTGGCACACATTCAGCAGATCTTCTGTTTTAATGAAAATCATCTACAGCTTTGGCTTAGCGGTCCGACCTGACTGAGGCCTGTTCTTTGTGGCTGCAGCAATGCTCGACAGGGAGTTCCTGGTGTCCAGAGAGAGGGAGAGGAAGCTGCAGAATGAACTGGAGGCTGCGACCGCTCGACTCCTCCACCAGGAGCAGCTGAACATGGAGCTCAGGATGAAGCAGAACCAGCTCATCAGCAGGATCCACCAGCAGCAGGTGAACTGAGGCCGAGCTGCTCTGTCGACAGAAAGAAAGAAATAATCTCATTGTTTGACTTACACCACAGTGGGTGGAGGTCATTTATCGACAGTTATATTAGATATTGAAGCTACTATAATCAATATTTTCACAATGGATCAAATGACTGTGTGTATATGAAAGGAGTTGCTATAAGTCCCACAGATAATTATCATCTCTGCAGTTCCCTCTCAGCTCTAAGTAGCATTTTAGCATCTTTCAGCTCATTGTTTTGGTTTTAGGGCAACTTAACCTTAACTTGAGCGACAGACAGACACAGTTAGCGACTAGCTGGTGAACATAGCTGAGCATTTAGCAGCTAAAGAGCCAGATATTCTTCTAAGGAGTTGGTGGAGAGCAAAACAGAGATAAAAGGAGAGTGAATATTGGATTTATTGGACACAAACACAACTTTGAATGAATGATAATGTTACTCCGTGTCTGCTGAATGTGTAGCTAGGCAACTATTTGCTAAGTTAAAAGGTGATGTCAGTGTGGTATTTACATCTTTTTTTACAGTGCCCCTTAGTGGCCACAAAATCAGTTAATTCAGGTTTAAATATACTGTCAATCATGAATGATAAAGCAGGAATTCAAAATACAAGTCCAAAATATAAATAAATTGGTTCTTTTGTCAGTAACCAAATGGCACTAGGAAGGATACTAGCTAGTGTCTTAGCCTAAGCTGCTACAGGTTTATATGGGTAATTTGGACTCATATTTTAGGAAGCCCAACACATTTTCTTTACTTTAAGCTGCATTAAGTGATTCTTTTTCACTTCTTAGGGGTATTCAGCACATACAGAGCAACATTGGCATTCATTTCATCAATAAAAATAGACCTGGAGGCGGCTGTCCTCTCCAGAAAAGGGACAGCACTGAATGATTGAACAGTTTAAAACAGCTTCCCCCTTTTTTAACCTGTAATAACAATTTTTTTTGGCCACATGGGGGCAGCGGAAACAAGCTGTGAACACAACACTGACATATCATCACCTTTTAAGTTGATATGGCTAACTTGTTAGCAAGCTGTTGCTTATCTACACATCCAGCAGACACAGAGTAACATTAGCATTCGTCTGGAGTCTTTTTCTGTCCACCTGATGCATTTAAGTACAGTATTCACTCTCCTTTTTGCTCTGTTTAGGTCTCCACCAACGCATGAGACAAATATCTGTTCCACTTTTTCACCAGCTAGTCTCTAACTTTGTCTGCTGTTTGGTGCTGAAAGGTAGAGTACAGTGGGTTTATCAGACCTTTTCTTCTTGCTTCTGCTGGAAATGAAGTTGCTGAGACTGAACCAGACAGTAAATGTGCTGTGAAACCAGAACTATTAGTTAAAAAAAAGGCTAAAAAGCTCCGTAGAGCTGCACAGTTAGCTGATAATTATGTGTGTGTTCGTCACTATGAGCGACTCCTTTCACCTAATCATGATTCCCAAAACAACATTTAGCTCTATTTTAACCTCAAACGTTGGTTTGGCAGTTAGAGTCTTGTTAGGAAATACTTACCTGAAGGCCAACTTCTGTCCAACTCAGAGAGAATTTGTGTCATTTCACCTTGTAGTGTTTAACCTCATTACAGTCCCATAATTTAAATGCACATAGCCATGACCATACCAGCAGGCCACCTATGCTGCAATTACTGAAATTACACTGGAATTGGGCTACCAGTAAGTGCCAGTGTTAACATACTGTAAATGCAGAGGTTTTGGCAGTGGTTTCTAACCATTTGGGTTTTTTGGCTCCTCGACACAGGTTGCATAGATACAAGAAACCAAGCTGTAAGCAGTTTGACTAAAGAGAGATTTTATTCTTTTCTTGGACTGTTTTATTTCAATACTTTTAGAGGCCTGGATCTAGTAATTTACAGGAAAACATGCAAAGATTAGAGAAAACCCTGGAAAAAAATTAGCTTAATTTTATGTGGCAGAAATAGGTTGTTGTTATTTTTTACCTTTTGACCTCTAAGATTTATTTTGTGACCCAAACCACAGTTTTAACGCCTTGGTTATGTTCCTAATAGTTTTGGATTATTTCAGCAGCTCATTAGGTTAAGACCATTTTCAAATTTAGATGTTTTTCAGCTATTTAGAAATAAGATGTTTCACTAAACATGCATTTTTTTTAGCAGTGTCCTGTTTCACACTGATCCTGTTTTACACTGTTTTTACTCGGGAGCTGCACAGTAAGAAATGAGCAGCTCTTCTAGAAATGTCTATGGTATTTGTGAGAGATTTGGAGAGTGTGACTCACTCACTTTCCCCACATGGATTTGATATAGTGTCAGGTTTGGGCTTGTCACACCTATAGGTGTGTTTGATAATAATGCTATAATCAGGATGTCTCCAGGGAGATCGTAAAAGGTCAGGAAGTACTGAGAAATAAGATGAATATGCATAGTTAGAATATGTGCAATTTACCTTTTGTAAGGATCTGTATCTGATGAGATGAAGCTATTACACTCTGTAAGTCACAGAATTCAGCAGACAAAAAAAAAGAAAACCAGAACGCATTCTATAAAATAGTTGGTGAAAGCATGAAATAGTGAAAATAGAACAATAAAAGCCATAAAATAATATTTTGGTTGTGTAAAAACATTCTGCAAAAGGTATGTGAATTAGTATGGATTGCTTACATGTACTTATCTCTGTTCATGTGTGTAGATGAGGATGTGTGTGTGGATGTGTCAGTATCTCCATGTGTCTCCCTTGCAGGACCTGGTGGACTTTCTGCAGCACCGTGTGGCCCTGCTGGTGGAGGAGAGCTCTCGGGACGGGGAGCTGCTGCGGCAGATCGGCTCAGAGCTGCTGTGTCTGCAGAGCTCCGAGATGAAGCTGGAGGGCTTGGTGGAGCAGCTGCACGCTGAGGCCCAACACAGAGCTGTGGTGGCAGAGAGCCTCCAGGAAGAGCTGCACGATGAGGCCCATTGCAGAGCTGCGCTGACAGAGAGACTGCAGGCAGAGCTGCACAGGTAGGCACATAACAAACATCATCTCCTCTGCGTGAATGAGTTTCTAACAGGGGAAATTCAGACAGATACAAACCCACACAGGGTATTTACTCAGCCTTTTATTATGTGTTACATGCTGCATCTTATCATTGATAAGCCACATGTAGAGCTGAAAGTAGTATTTTTTAGCAATTGTGCCTTCATTTGAAAGCAAACAGTGGAGAGGTGACAGGAAATGTGAGAGAGAGAAGGGGAACGATGTGCAACAAAGGTCCCTGACCGGAGTCAACACAGGGATTGTAATCACAGTACAGTATATGGTATGAGCCTTTACCACCAGGCCACCAGGCGTCCCATTCATGTTAGCTTACCTGTTGTAAGATCTTGATGCATGCAAGGACCAGCATCCTCTTTACAACAAAAAGCAGCAGGGCTGATGGGAAATCTGGTTTTACTGTAGTTTTGAGTAACACGAAATACATGTAAATACATGTTAAAGCTGCTCTCAACATGAAAATATTCAGCTAGTCGATTGACAGAAAATGAATCAACAATTAAAATCAATTTACTTAATGTAATAATAGAAATACACTTCAGTCACAGAGCATCTTGTGAACAAACGTTAAAGCTCTGATATTCTACAAAACAGACAAAGAGGTCATACATTTTGGCTGCCCCCAAAAGTGTAATGCAAAAGGGCTTTATGGCATAAAAGCAGCAATATCATTTGATTTCTATGCTATTTTCTCTGTTCTGTATCATTGTAAACTGAATATCTTTAGGTTTTGGACTGTTGGTCGGACAGTAGAGGCAAACTGAAGACGTGACCGTGGGCTCTGGGCACATGAATATGCAGCCTAACTACATATTTATGATCTAAATTTACTTTATTGACTAAAGCAAATTAGTTTTGAACAGTTTTTGTTAATATTGGTAGTAATCATGGGTGGATTACTGAACGGGCCTACTGGGCCCAGGCCCAGGGGCTCAAGGGCTCAGGGGGCCCCTAAGCCAGAGCCTCTGCGTGAAGCTGCTGTTATTAACTTTGCATTTTTTGTCGCATAGTCAAAGGGCTTAGTCATTCATGTCAATAACAGAGCCCCAAAAGTTCTACTGGGAAACTGAAGGAACAGCCAAAACATTCACTTTGAAGATGTCACAAGGAAGAAACCATCATGATACATTTTAAGTGAGTCAACTCTGTGGGGAGAAATGCAAAAAGCAAGTGCAAAACAACAGCATTAGAAGCTCTGTCTATACACCTGCATGGCCATACAGTAGCCTTTTACACATCCATGCCCAGGGGCCCAGTGTCTCATAATCCGCCTGTGGTAGTAATCTCTTTGAGTGGGTTAAGTTCATTGTGCTGTAAATCCACTTGTACATCAATGGTGATGAAAGTGTAGCACAAACCTTTACTGTGCTTCAGACGAGGACCTGTCACAGCTCTGAGTTGTGGAGGAAATACCTAAAAAAAAAAAAGGGTTGTGGTAACCTGTCACACTCCGTGTTTTTCTTACCCATGTTGAATTGTTGATGGTTTGATTTAAACACATTCCTCCATGTTCCACCCAGCTGTTAAAACTGAAGAAAATATAAAAACAGACATTAACCCAGATAAGGCCGCAGACTAAGAAACATTCAAATTAATAAAAAAACATGTCAAACGTTTGATTGCCATCTCACCAGCAGAATGAAGCCAAGTGAAGTTGTCACCAGCTGCTGTGCAAACCCACAGAGAAGAACTTCATCTCCAACTGTTGTCTCAAGACTGAATAAAAACATCGAATTCAGACCTGTGATTTTAAGTCAGCAGAAACGCTGTCGTCCTCCGAGCAGCGCCGTGCCTCGATCTGCTGACTCTAAATCCCTGTGGAGAGTTGGCTTAGTTTCAGAATACGTTATCGCATTATGATCCCAGGGATACGGCAGGCAGCTTAATATTTACATTTTGACATTGGCCTTAAAATTCTTATTGACTCTTTACATTAAATGCATTGATACAATCGTGAAAATCTCATTTGCTTGTCTGTGACAGGTTCACGGAGGGTTGAAAATAGAAATCCAGATGAACAGAAAGATCTGTGGAAGAAACACAAAAACAAATATGGAACATTATTTTAGTTAAGAGCAATCCACGCACCAAACAGTCATATAATCGCACTTAAACTTAGACTTAAAGCCCTTTAAATCAAAAGTCTTTATATTCTCCATTCTCCTTTCACTAATTTCTACCAATGACTGTCGAAGAAGTAAGTAATACTGAGACAGACGTTAATTATTTCAAATAGAAAGCTATAATATTATTGTAGAGGTATGGGTATTTTTTAATGGTGATAATGTCTGAATATAATGTCATATAATTGTCAAATGGTTTTAGTGAATAATTCTTCAGGTTTGTTTTTGTGTATTAATGTAAGAGAGCAGATGGATGGCGTTCCCATTATTTGCACATCTGTGAACCATCCACATCTAACGTATGCACATTGACGACTCGTCTGTATTATTATTATTACTACTATTGCACATCTGTTTAACCTCCACAGCTGACAACACTCATCGCATTATCACATTAACATAGTTCTGTATGTCTGTGTATCTCCATCTGCACATTCCTTATTAAAAAATGTAATTATCTTTGTTTTAATCCTTGTACAGCTCTTTATACTACAGAATATTTACTGTACATATTTTGACTGTTAATTTTCTATTTTCTGTTACTTTTTGTGGTACTTGCATTTTTGCTTAGTTTGTATATTTTGACTGTTATGCACCACAACACCAAGCAAATTCCTTGTATGTGAAAACCTACTTGGCAATAAACCTGATTCTGATTCTGTGCAGTGGAAAACATTGTGTGCCAGAATGTAAAATCAATATATAAACTCACTTTAAGGTCAATTTAAATTAGTTGTCTGTCTACAAACTTACAAACATGATGCTGACAACTACATTCACATGACTCTACTCTAGTACAATTATATACACAGATAAGAAAGTCTTTTTGTATTTGTCACCAACAGTAAGACAGCGGAGCTGGAGGAGCTACAAGCCACCAACAAAGCTTTGATGGAGGAGCTGAAGGATTTACGCACTGCTCATCAGAAGAAGGTAAGGGAGCAAAATTTCGGACAGAAACATACAGAAATAAATGCAGCTCTGCCACGTTTTTGGGTATGTTAGCAACAAGTCAGTTCATACAGTTCTGCCTGTAAGAGCTGGTGAAGCAGTAAAGTCTAGCTCCACTAATCAAAAGCAATATCAAGATTAAAATTTTAAAAAAGTGTCAAATGAATCAAAACCTTTATAGAAACTTCTTAAACCACTCCTGCAGTATAATCCAGTTCTCCGCTGTTGATCCATATGTTCATGTTTTCTGTATGTTCACTTTTTTGTTTGAGTAGCATCTATTGATTTCAATCATCAGCTCAATTCATCTGCAGATGTTTCTCTCGATTAATTGTTTGGTCTATAAAATAGCAAAAAATGTCATATTAACATGTTCAAACTGCTTGTTTTGTCCAACCAACAGTCCAAAACCCCACAGATATTCCATCATAGAAGATATTACTATCATAGAAGGAAAGAAAACCAGCAATATGTGCATTTGAGAAGCTGGAACCAGTGAATGTTTTGTGTTTTTGCAAAACAATTACTTAAAACAATTAATCGATTATGAAAATTAATTAATTGTGTCTCATTCTTTCAGCTCTATTCAAAACGCACTATTCCCTTAATACCTAAATAAATGATGTGCCCGCTTATCGCCATCTTTAAGTCTTTAAATACGCGAGGGTGGACAAAAGCTTGCTGGAGTTTGTTGACTAACTATAAATCAACAATGTGGATACAGAAAGCACAATAGCAATTTCCATTTTTCAGTGACATTAAGAAAATAACTGGCGGTATAAACTGCTTTAGGGCTAAAAAAAAACATTAGAAACTGTCTGTGGTTCAAGTTCACAGTACGGACCTGAAAAATGAAACGAAAAGCGAACAATTGTGCCAAAGTCCCTGTGCGATTTCAACGTCCACCTGCTGGTGGGATGTGAAATCTACATATTATGATAATCTGAAATTACTGCTATATGCTATATGCTACTACTGTGTGATTAATGAATGAGATTATTCAGACACATTAATCGACAACAAACCAAATATTTAAATAGCCATCAGCATCTAACAGCACAATATAAACGTTTGAACAGTCTATATACAGTGTATATATATATATATATGTATGTATATATATAAAAATTTGCTCCAGAAGAATCTGCTGCTCAGAGGCTGTAATGTCACTTTTGTCCACCAGATGTCAGGGTTGGACACTTTGTTCAACACTGCATGTGGAGCATAAATAGATAAATAATGGACTTTTAATGGTTTTTAATGTGGAGTCTCTTTGTCAAGCTTGCAGCCAACTCCTCCAGAAATAATGCAGCACAACATCAACCTGCTGCCAGCTCCTCCGAGCAGAAGTAATGGATTAACACTGTTCATGCTTTTCTCAGGCTAGTTAAGGTCAACGTGTCAGCGTGCCAGTTAAAAACAGTGAATAACAAGTCTGCTGTTGTATTTGGAATGATTAATTTCATGAAACGTAAAACCTCGAGGTTCAAATTTATGTACTGTGGCCAAATTTTAAAAACTACAACCACCCCAGAGAACACACTAATTCAGATTTTGCTGGCATTGGGTTTGTATGAATGTGTATGGAGTCTAGGCATTAGTGAAACATCCCTACACACTGTCAGGATTTTTTTTATTTACACTTGGCCTCAAAGACTCACTCCCTTACTGGCCCTTGTTTCAGCCAGTCCATCAAACAGCAAACAATCCAGGTCGACAATTATCTTTCCTACGAGACAGCTGCACAAGTCCAAGAGAACAAAACAACAGACCGCCATGTGAATGAGAACCTTAATGAGAACATTTATTTGTGGTGGATCAAGTCAGTGAATTATTGTGAAAGTCCTGGGAGTCTGAGATTAAGCCCGACCCTGTTGCATTCGCTCATCTTTCCAAATGAGGGCGGTGAGTTTAAGAGTCGCTTCCATCAGTCACACACCGCAATCGCCCTCATTATTTCCTGCTTTCTTGTTGTCTTGATCACATCCTGGTTGAAGGGGAAATAAAGTGATATTGTCTTGTCTCTGAGGTGAGGGAACTGCAGCAGGAGAATGAGGGGAGTCTGGGGAAACTACAGGAGACAGCAGAGCAGTTTGAGTGGCTCTGTCAGCAACAGCGCTACTGGATGTGTTGTGTCAAGAGGTGGGTATTTTCTCCCTGAACTTTGGACCTGATCAAACCGACTTCTGCATCTGATAAACAAGAGCTGATGTAGATAACTTTCCTTTGTGCCTTCAAAGAACATTAAAGGCCCTGACAACCAACTTTCCTAATTAGCGACGTAAACACACTGTTAACCGTCAATGTCAGAATGGTATTTGTTATTTCACATGAGAGAATTCTGTATTTGTGTTTGGTCTGTGCTTATCTCACTGGCTACAACTGTGCAGGCCTATGCTGAAAAAAGGTAATGTCAGGCAGTAGTTCAACATTTTGCGATATCTACTTATTCGCTTTCTTGATTTCCTGGCAACCTCACGGTGACTCCAAGAAGTCACTGACCCCGGAAAATAAAACCCACGACAGGGGTTTGAATCCAGGGTGCGGGGATTTTACAAATCTATTTCATCGTCTAAACCTTTTGTAATTGCTCAGCTGGCTGCTGTACGTAAACAAATCTATTTCTACAGATTCAAAGACTGCCTGATGAAGGAGAGAGGAGCTCTACCAGTCAGCATGTTGGAAAAGAAGGCTGAGAAACCGAAGAAGAGTTTACATGATGACAGTCCCACACAGAGCGTCCTCCGCCCCCTGCAGGACACTAAATGCTCTGACAGGTAAGGTAGAGCGAACAGTGAGGAATAAAGTAGATCAGACAGACAGGTAGGTGCAACATACACTATACTTATCACTATAGCAGCTTTCACACATGCAGTCTATCCCTGAAATGTTCAGGAACATTTCTTGCATGGGGTCATGTGTGAACGGGAGCAGGGATCGATATTCATTCCAGGGAAAATGCCGATACGGCTGTTGTGAATGAAAGCAATAACATTGCAGGGACAAGCACATAAAGGGTTACGTCCGTCTGACAAAAGACGCTTTCACATGGAGCGAGCAAACCAATCACAAGACTCTGCTGATTACGTATTTGAATCCACAACTTGTTTACCGTTACCTTTCCAATGCTTTCGCGGGTGATCTGATAACTGAATATTAAATACATTACAAGAACATTGGCACCAGACAGAAACAGCTCCTCGCCCGCCATGTTCCTGAAAATAATAAGGAACGTCTTCATGTCTACATCCGGCCTTGCCCCATCTTCTCCTTCTTCTTCTGTTGAGTTTTATGGCAGTTGGCATCCATAACTGTTGCATTACCGCCATCTGCTGGACTGTTCTTTGCCCCATCTATTCTGGCATTGCCATGGCATGTGTGAAAAGGCGCAAGACGGAAATGTTCCTGAATGTAGCTGCATGTGTGAATAGCAAAAATCACTAGCAATGCCTGAAAGGTTTTCCCAGTAATTTACCAGGAACTGTGTGTGAAAGAGGCTTATGATAAAGATACACATCTTTGCCAGAAAACATCTCTGGAGTGTTTTAAAAACACTCCCACTGGGCATGAAATAAAGAAAACAAAATCCCTCTTCATCTCCCATCATTTTTATACATTTTCCACTTACTTTGGCCCACCACTACGTGCTTTCCAGTACAACATGAATCTACACAGTGATTACAACATGTCTAACCGTCTTTTGAAGCAGCAGAACATCGTGGGATGCAGATGCAGTGGCTGACCTGGAGTCTCAGATGGAGAAGTCAAACGCCCTGTATGAGGAGCTCTTTAACCAGGTATCAGGTTCACTTTTCTACCCAACAGGTTTTTTAATGGTCATAAGCTCCATGGCTAAAAAATGCAAAGGTCTCAATATGTTTGCAAAGTCCTTGCAATGTGCCTAAATGTTCTGCATAGTCCCTCTACATGTCAGAGGGCACCAGTTCAGGCTTTTGAAATCTTTGGGCAGGAGACACGTGCAAACCTCAGGGGTGAAATATTAGAGATTTATTAGGGAGGGCTCAAATTCATCTGAGTATGGTTGCCAATCCCCAGAGGAGTTGCTGTGCTGTCAGTTCTTCCAGAAATTAGAGGCAGGTCTTGAACAGGGGAGGCTAAGTGTGTTTTTCTGTCTTCTGTAGGCTGTTAAAAGTAAAGAGGCTTTGAGGTACCTGCAGGGGTTACTGAAAGCTCTTTGGCAACCAAACATGGAGCCATAACGGTTGAGTACTGCTGACCTCCACAAACCTCTCATATGAGAACTAGGGCTGCAATAATGCTTATTTTCATTATCAAATAATCGGCCTGTTATTTTCTCCATTATTTGATTTATTGTTTTGTCTATAAAAGGTCAGAAAATACTGAAATAATACTTTCCCACAGACCAAGAAGATGGATTCAAATTGCTTGTTTTATTGGAATAACAGCCCAAAACCCAAAGATATTCCGTTTACTATCATATATGACAAAGAAAAGCATCAAATCCTCACATTTGAGATGTTGCAACCAGAAAATGGTTGACTTTTTTGCTGGAAAAATGACTTAAACTATTACTCAATTATCAAAATAATTGCTGATTAATTTCCTTTCGATCAACTGATCGAATACTCGTTGTTGCTCTAATGTGAAGGTTCTTAAAAGAAACCTGTAAGAAAATCTCGTTGGCTCTCTTTGTATTTTACTGGAACCCTTTGGATGAACCTTTATTTTAAGAGCGACCACTTCTGTATTAAAACATTTCTGGATCAAAGACAAAGACTGATCTGAAGACTGAAATAGAAGACATTCAAAAAACAGGGCTAATATTCATCTGGGCGCAACTGCCAGTCCCTACAGGGGTTTGTCATACAGCCAGAACTTGGAAACTTCATGGGTACTGGAGTCTCATCTTTGTTTTTGACTTTTAAAGGTTGCTTAAAAGCCTTTATGCAATCATCGGGTAACCGCAGAATGTTCCTTACAGAAGACCCAACGAACAAACACTGACAGTATTTTAACGTACGAATCAGTCATCCATCCACTCAGACCTCCTTTGTAAGACCTTCGAGTTTTTGCGGAAGTATATGAACTTCACGTTTCTACTGAACATTAAAGCGGCTATTACTGACATTTTAATACTAACAATATTTCTGATGACAATGTGAAAGGGTCTGTGGTAGTGATGAACCTACAGAGAATCATCACCTGAATCTGCTGCTCCCCTCGGCTTTATGGAGCTTTATAGTGAGATTCACTCATTCGCTCATTGTTTATCTGTCTGACCCACAACTTTACTATTTAGGTTCACTCTCACCGCTCTCACAGCATCGTTTTCGGCAGCAACAGGCAGTTGTTTTTGGCAAAAAAGCTCTAAAAACCCACTGTACACTACCTGCTAAGCACCAATACGACAGACAGACACAGTTAGCGACTAGCTGGTGAACATAGTGGAGCATTTAGCAGCTAAAGAGCCAGATATTTACCTAAGGGACCAAAAACAGAGGTAAAAGAGAGGGAATACTGGACTTACATTCAGCAGGTGGACACAAACACGACTCCATGGATCATGTTGCTCCGTAACTGCTGGATGTGTAAATTTGCAACTGTTTGCTAACAAGTTTGCCTTATCAGCTTAAAAGGTGATGATACCGTATGTCAGTGTTGTGTTCACAACTTGTTTCCGCCGCCCCCAAGTGGCCAAAACAGTTAATTCTTGCAGGCTTAAAAAGCTGTTCAGACAGTCAACCAGTGCTTTTTCAACCACCTCCTTCAGATCTATCTTACTCTATTTTACTATGTGCTACAGTTCATTTAGATTTTAGAAGGGACCAATATCTTTAGAGTGATCAGTTCAGTGTTTTAAAATCTCTGGATCAGAGACAAGTTCAGATCTCGTGGCTGAAATGTTAGAAATCCAAAACACGGCTAATATTCATCTGGGCACAGCTGCCAGTCCGCAGTGGGCTTGTTGTGGTGCCAGGATTTTCAAGGCATTGAAGTCTCATCAGGGTTTCTTATTTTGTCTGTCTGCTGTATATTTTAACAAGGACACACAACTCCATACAGTGTTCGGCAGTATTGCAGAGACGAGGAGCGTGAATGATCGAGTGTGTCGTTGTAAGACATTGCCATATCACCTAACAGCAACTAGGCGGCACATAGGCCGACCGTGAGTAGGGCTCATTATTTTAATTGTGTATTTTAAAACATGGGGATTTATTTTAATATTTAAAATAAATAAAACAATGCTACAAAATCTGGGTACAAATTAGATTTTTTTTCAAACTTCTGCAGTTTAACTTACTTGGAGGGAGGGTGTATAATCACCCAATGTTTGCGTTTCACTCCATTTTTCTCTTTAGTTTGAATTACTGAAATATTTTATGACCTTTTCTTGTTGCAATAGGTCTTTACTTATTTACTTTACTGTAAATTGGGATGATCAGTGTCTTTTTTCTTTTTGCTGGAAACACCAATTTTAAGGTACACAAAAATGGGTGAAAAACTGTTTCAACTGATTTTTTTTTTTTTTTCACATTGCAATTTTCAATAAAAATGATGAGCCTTAAAAATATTTCCAGTATATGACAACTTATCTTATTTTTGTAGTTTTAGGCAATTTCTTTCCATCAGTAATAATAGTATTGTACTTACAAAGTTCATTGTGGGGATCAGGAAGAAACAGGTCAGACAAGATTTCCTGTGCAATGAGGAATTATTAACAACACTTTGGTTTTGCCTAAAAAAAGGACAATTAGACAATCTGGTAAATGTTTGCTTGTTTAAGAACTTTTATGACCCCTTGTGATTTTTGCCCCACTGGACTTTATTGTAGTGATATCACCATGTTCCCAGATCTCAGCAATTACTTTGGTGAGCAAAATGTTATCATATCTGAAATTATGGTCAAAACTACAAAAATAAAACCCAAGTTGAATGGGTGAATAAATGAATAAGCCAGAGAATTATTTTCTGAATTCCTGAGATGCTTGTAATCTAAAAAGCAAACCGCTTTGAGAGGGTTATTTGACGTCTTTATATAATAATAGGGTTTTTTTTAGAAATGAGGGTTTATTAATTAATCTTTTTAGGGCTTAGGTGCATAAGTACTGTAGCTGTCTTTGGATTTTAGAAAAGATCCTCTACCTTTAGAGCGACCAGTTCATTCTTTTAAAATCTCTGGATCAGAGACAATTGCAGATCTGAGGGGTGAAATAGAAATTCAAAACACAGAGATACTCATCTGAGGACGGCTGCCAGTCCCCTGTGGACTTGTAGGGCTGCCAGAGCATTCATAAAACCGATACTTCATGGGCACTGGAGTCTAATCATTCTGTCTGCTTTAAAAAGTTAGAGGGCTTTTAGGAACTTTTGATTGCAAAGCCATTTTGCAATCAAACAGGAACCCCACAATGTCCCACAAAGAACTCCTCTAGGAGGCGTTCACAAATCCTGACAAGACCTCAAATGCTTCATCCTCCTGGAGGATATTTATGGTGAAGAACCCAAAAGGTGCTCTCTTGCTGATTTGGGATTTTTTAAAAGCTCCCAGTGACAAGTTCAGTGTTTTAAAGTCTGTGGATAAGAGGAAGCCTGACAGACAGAACATAAGGCTGGTAATCGTGTGCGGATGGCTGCCAGTCCCCAGAGGAGCTGCTGTGCTGCCAAAGCCTTGAGAGATCGCTGATACTTTCTGGGCACCGGAGTCACATCAGGTCTTTTCTCTGTCTGTCTGTCTGTCGGCTGCACATGGTTTCCTCCCAAGCCGTCCAGGTCCTCTTCCAAAGCAGCAGAGAGATGACTAATAACGACTGTGGGGAGGTGATTGCCAATAGCCTCTGTGCTTCATTCCCCTCACCTCTCACAGGCTCTGCGCTGCATTTCTTGGGATAATTATTCTGATTGAGTGCAGATGATGCAGGGTGCTTGTTTTTTTTTCAGTCCCTGCAGAGCTGAGAGAGGGAGGAAATTTAGCTGGAGGAGCGGGGACCGCCGGAGACATAGAGGAAACAACCATGATAAAACACATTACCAGCTTTGACATGATTTATATCAACCGTAGATTCACACTCTGTAGACATGAGTATCGTTCTAAGTTGCTAAAGAGATAAAACAGGCATGGTTTTGTTGATTTGCAAGTCAAAACAAAACTGGACTAAAGTGGGTTGAAAAGTGTTTTATGTGTAGGTTACATACAGCTTGTTCACAGTACATTTACGAGGTGTTAGAACCTATTCACTATTGTTGGAACAGCAGTTATATGCAACCTAGACATCTAAAAACATGCACTTTTTTGCCAAATTAAGCCCAGTTTTAACCCTAATATCTCGATGTCTTATGACCTGCCATTACTGTGCTTACTGGGACATTTATTCCTGAAGGCCTTTTTCTCTCTCATTTCCCTTCTTGCACATACTTTATGTTTATTGTCTTTGGTCATCTTCACTTACAGTTTATTTTTCTGTCCACAGTCGGGGAGCCCTATCAACGGATACCAAAAACCTCCTTGAGGACAGAAGCCTGGAGCCTGGACTCGTCTTCTTTTTCTCTTCCCACCTTCTGCAAACCAGAAGATAACTACTAGATGTTTGTGTGTGTGTGGTTAGCTTTGTGGAATACTTCCCAGTCATTGTTCAAAAAAAAAACCCCAAAAACTTGGAAAAACATACCTGTGAAACCATACATTCACTGCTTTTCTTCCACTATTGTTCACCTGTCTTGAAAAGAATGTGCTTCATGATATATGACTGAATTAAACACTGTGCAGCGTGTTCCTGTCCTCCTTTTACTGACACATGCACATCACATGTGCCTTACGTTCCTAAAGTCACATTTTCCTGTAATTGTCCGCTATTCAGACCTTGTAATCAACACCACTAACAAGAGCAAAAGCACCTGAGAATGTTCTCTTTTGTTGTTGTGCCAGTGAATCCTCACAGGGGAAGCAGCAGCTGGTGTGCAGAGGAAACAACAAACGTGTTGTTTAGACCAAAATGAAGCCCTACTGATTGTTCCCCCATTGAGAATCTGGTACATCTTGACTCTGAGGATCAGATCTCTTCACTTATCACTTGGCTTTCACTTGTCAGCAAGCATCTAAAACGTATGTGAGGTGTTGTATCAGCTCAGATTAGCGATGACGACTCAGAGGCTTCATCATATGTGAACCATACGATGCACACATGGTGTAAAGGCAACAACAGTTTACAGACAAAGCAAGTGTTCGGGGAAAAGCATAGACTGCATCACACTAACTGTTTATTCAATGTACTGTGTTGCATCCAACAGTGAGTTGGTCCAGTGGGCCTTGAGGCAGTGACAATAGACAATAGAGAAGTATTGGACTCTGTCAGCACTAAATGTATTAAATAAAAAAGCCATGTTGCGTCAGAGACCTCCATCAGGTATTAAACAAACAATACAATAAGCAGCATCTTCATATTATAGGAACTAACTGCCACCTACATAGTTCCGGTAGCAAAGTAACAGTACCACAAATCATCATTTATGCTGTAATTATCTCATACTAAATGACATGGGGCACAGGGACAATAATATTACCAGTACTACAATGTCATTGCATTATACTTACTAAAAGTGTGTTGATTGATCTTTTATTTTAAAAGTTATGTTCACATAAAACTAATTTGCATTAACATTTTAGGAGCGTTTGCTGCCGGTTTGAATGTAATGCCGCCAGGACTGCATCTTTATTAACATAGCGAGTATCAATTACTACAAAGTTATTGAACACAAGACTTTTTGACTGGTGTGTTGGATCAAAAAAACAAAAAACAAATCCTGCACAATGTCGATCACTTGTATTTACTTTCCAAAGTCACGCAAGTTAGTGCAAGTAACAGAGTGTGTGATTATTTTTTGCTCTTTTCACATTAACAAAACAATAAAATGTTCATACTGAAAGTAAAGGCAAAATGTTCACTGTCAACACATTTAATATGTTTTCCTACAGTATTAACCAGAGCTGGTATGAACTCCTGGCAACGAAATCATGAGTAACATTTTTATGGTCATCTTTAGGCACTTTAACACACTTGGTTAAGTTCAGGAAAAGCTTGTTGTTTTCATTAAACACTGAAAAAAGTCAACATAGACTTGAAGCACGAAACAGGACGCACTGACTTTTTAAATGTTTAACAAAACCCCAACCTTTTTCCTGACCTCAATCAAAAGTTTTAATAGCCTAAAACCTAAGAGGACATGGGACGCAGGACACAAATCCTGGTCAAGTTCTGTACGTTGTACCAATCTTAAAGGGACGGGCATTGGATGAAACACAACTTTAAAGTGACGAGCAATACAATGAGAAATGTGAAATAAATTAAGATGGGTTATGGTTTAGCAAAACTTTAAAAAAGTTTTTGCTTAGTATGTGCTTTAAAAGCAAATACTTTCCACTCACTCTTGTAAACTGTTTTCAGCCTGGGGTTTGGTTCAGCATCTTAGTCATCTACCAAAGATCTGAATTTCATTACTTCTCCCTGTGTGATAATTAGGGTGAGCACCTCAGTTAATCCTAGATATTAAGGTGGGAGTGTACTAACAAGGAAGCTGACTTTGCATGAAAACAGAAACACACTCCGTGTTTATTCATTTACACTCTATGCTAGTTGGGTCACATACCTATTATACAAAAAGCTGTAGGGGGAATATGAGGATTTAGAAGTGGTTTGATGGGTCATAAAGGTGCAAATATCTTCTAACAAGCTCAACAATACAGATCCGGTGGTCAACTCTGTCAAAAGCTCTTTTGAAATATATTAACATAAACAAAGGCAATGAGGGAGGAAAGGGAAGGAAGATGTTTCTCTTGAAGGAAACACAACCAGTCCACTGAGATTTAGAGTGTGTGTGTGGAGGGGGGGTCAGATTGAGGGAGGCCTAGGAAAATGCACTGTACTGTCCTGGTGAGCTAACAGTCAGTAATGGTTGAAATAAAGCAAAAATATATTTTTAATATATAATATTGCTTCAGATCTTATGCTGAGATTAAGTCTCAAATTTGGTATTTTCCAGTCGGGATCAGCAGGTACAGGCTGGGTTCAGGTCTGAGTTCTAGGACCCAGCTCTATTGAGTGCCACTCCAGGTGGTCCGTGTGGCTTTTCCCCTGAGAGGGGAAAAGAGGGTCTCTGTTGACGCCCATGCTGCGTACTGCGAGCAACCTAACGGCACGAAGCTGTACTGGATGTAAACACAAAGCTATTCTTACCTTAAAGTAACACTGACATCACATGCAGAGGAATCCTCCCCATAAACAAAATGAATAGCTTAGTCGAGTGAAAATGCAAACCTAGCAATGTGCTAAAGAGGGAGTTCAGGTTCTCTACTCGTACTTTGGCAGCAACAATAAGTACAGACAAGAATGCAGACTGCGGGAGGCCTAGTCTGTAGGCGATGCACTGCATTGGCCTGGCGAGCTAACAGTCAGTAATGGATGAAATAAAGCAAAAATATAGTTTCAGATCTTGGGCCGAGTTTGAGTCTCAAATTTGCCATTTTACAGTCAGGATCAGCCGGTACAGACCAGGTTCAGGTCTGTCTGCTGTTCTAGGACGCAACCCTATCGAGTGCCACTCCAGGTGGTCCGTGTGGCTTTTGCCCATGAAAGAGCACAAACACCACGTTAAAAGGAATGTGTGGATGTATTTGAGAGTTGTGTAATACTTTCGAGTCTGGGATCGAGGTTGAGGGGGCAGAGGTAACAGAGGCAAGGCGACGCAGTTCTCAGTCAGACGTGTCAGGCTGCAGGACCTGGCGTTACGTCTTGTCAGAAAGGTGTGGCCCCAGATTTGCGGCGGTGCCCCCGACCACGAGGGACATCAGTGGCAGCCTGCCCTCTGACTGCCAAGTGCTAAGAGAGTCTGACCTAAATGGGCTGTGAATGGCAGAGGTGTAGCCAGAGATTAACAACGTGTGGCAGCTGGAAACAGGTCGCGTTTGCACACAATAAATACTGTTGCACCCTTCCATGCAGAACGAGACTCAGACATTATAGGTGTTATTAATAGAACAATTATAGGTAAAGGAAGAATAGCATGTTTATGTCCAAGTGTCGTGACAGCCAGGGAAAACACATTACAGATATTTAACACCAGGATATAGCCATTAAAAAAGTGAGACTTGTTAAAATGGAGACCGGCAGACTTGTATTTCCACGTGTGACTTTTGTCTGTGCACTTGCTTGTACAAACAGATTATGTGGTACAAGTATGTACTGTAGGTAGCTTATATGGATTATAAATAGCACCACATGGGTTTGGAAACGATTCAATTATTGTGAATAGAAAGCGTTTATTAAACATTTATGAGAGCTGGGGTCCATTTAGAGAAATATTTCTCTGTCTATGCTCACAAAACAAACTCTGAGATGCTCAGCACATAGTTGTTTGTGGTTCGGAGCTTAAACTAAAAGACAAAATGTTAGTGAAACATGGAGTCACGTCTTATTCGCTCCTCGTGGAGATGAGACTTCAACCCAGCTGAGTTAAAAGTTGTTTACTCCTGTGTCCTCTGTGTATACTGCTATTTGGTTTCATCAGATTGATTACTATGGATGTTTTGGGACTTTTTCCTCCCCCTCGGAGGAAGAGGCAAACTGCTCGGCCGCATGCTAATGTAAAACAGAGTGGGATGATGCGGTTTTCCCTCTGACACTGTTTGGATGGGTATGTAAATGTTTAACAGTGGCGTGAGTAAACACACACAAGGGTTAGGTGTCGGGATTTTGAGAGGAGTCTTGTTTGGCGGCAGAGGGTCTCTGTTGACGCCCATGCTGCGTACTGCGAGCAACCTAACGGCACGAAGCTGTACTGGATGTAAACACAAAGCTATTCTTACCTTAAAGTAACACTGACATCACATGCAGAGGAATCCTCCCCATAAACAAAATGAATAGCTTAGTCAAGTGAAAATGCAAACCTGGCAATGTGCTAAAGAGGGAGTTCAGGTTCTCTACTTCATACTTTGGCAGCAACAATAAAGCAAACACAGCACATATTAGATGTCTGTTTCATAATCAGGGTTGGAGCTTTTAACTTTTACTTTAGGTACCAAAGTCCAAGTGCCACACAGCATACACTATGATCACAAAGTAGTCACAAGAACACAAAGATATCATAAAGTTTTATGCAAAAAGGTGCATAATGAATAAGACTAAGTATTAATTGTGGTAGAGGAACTTGTTTTTTTTTGTCCTTCTGCAATGTTTTTTGGAGCACGAATAGAGACTATTGACAAGTTATTTACTTTCATGCAAGTGCATGATGGTAGTCAGCATGTTTGTTGTCTTTGTGGTGGGTGAGTGCATCTTTTAAAGAAGATGTGAGATAATGTGACACGAAAGCAGGAAAAGCTGCACAAGATGTTTCTTGTTAAAACTTTCACAATGACTGCGTGTTGCAATTGTACAGAATGCGCGTTGTTGTTCTCATTTACACGCTTCCTCCTCCTCCTTGTTGGCTATCTGATTGCTAGTGTGTTTATGAAGGAGGCGAAAGAGGAAGTGATTGGCCTGGGTATACCAAAGACCAACGGGGCAATCGTCAACAAGGTGCTGGGCGCAGTCAATGCTGCAGGTCTGCGAGGTTTTTGCAAGACTGCAAAGACTGCCATGAGAAACATGCAGTGGGCATTATGGTCTGACTGGCTGATCAAAACTCATCAAAACACTAAAGTGTTTGTGTCTTTTGAGAAGGTAAAAAAGCCTCTTTAAGGCCCTCTTCCAAATGAGAGCCAGAGTGAGTTTTCATTCTCCAGTGAGGTCAGTTTGGCCAGTCTTCACTTCTTTAAGGAGTGTTTATGGGTTTGGACTTGAGTTTAGTTTAAGGTAAAAGTTGTGGTTAAGCATGTAGAGCTGGAAGGAAAATGGTTTGTGGGTTAGGGAATGAATGTAGACAATACCGGCCCTCCCAACTGTAATATAATGCAAACCTGTGTGTAGCTGCATGTGTACGTCTATGCATGTGCGTTTTCTTGCTTGACAGTGGCGAGATGTTGACACACCATTGACCCCTAGTTGGCATGTGGCGGCAGCTTATTTTACAGCCCATGGGGTGACTGAAGGGTGACTGTGTGTGCACGTGTGAGTGTGTGTGTGTGGCGGCAGCGATGAGCCCCAGACGGCAGCCTCAGCCGTCTGGACCATCGAGTGCACAGGTGAAGCACAGCGACGAGGTCGTTCCAGCATCGGCCCGCTGGGAAGAAAAGCCTCCCTTTACTGTCGTATGAAGCCTAATATCAATGGTCTGGAAGACAGATGTGTTTTATGTTGAAAAATATACTTTCCACTCTATGGAGTGTTTACACTGGCAAGACATTTTGACTGATATTATGGTGGCCGTTTCTCATTGTTATTAGATTGGCAATATTGCCAGTGCTCTTGCTAAGTTTTGATGAATTGCTCTAAAGGAGATTTTCCAGGATGACCTGCGGACCAGATGGATGGAGGTGAAAGTTGTAACCTTAATTTGATTTTCAGCTTTTAAATCCATTTTCATGATCTCATTCATGAAGCAATGATGCAGATAAAGGCACGAAGACAGAAAGTTTTTCTTTAAACCCAGAGACACATAAATTGTGAAAAAGGGGATGAAAGTTCAACTATTCAGTACACGTCAGGGTCGTCATTGTAGGATTCTCATATATGTATAAACATTTTTTACACATCAACATACAAAATTGACAGTACAAATCCAGACAAATTATAATACTTCTTAAAGGAATACTTTGGCTCTCTATAAACATGAGTGGTCAATCTTCTCCTCTAAGTGTATTTACCAAAATGTCAAAGTCCTGACGTCGTGTCCGGGCTAGCCTCTGTTCCGCTAGCTTCTGTAACTCAATGCAGTCTCTGTTCTCAGAGTTCACTGTCCATATTCTAAGACAAATCGGCATCCATTACAGAAGTTGCTATTAGAAGTTGAAACCTTTGTGATTTTAATAAAGTTAAACGACGATTACTTTGTGGGCACAGAAAAACTACAGCTCCCATGAAAACTTACTGGTGCAGTAGTACTTATGTCATCATAACTTCATTTCACCAATGCTCTCTTCTAAAGTCATTTTTCCAATTTTTTAGCTGTGATCTTTGCTGTCTAAAATGTTTACAGCGTTCGCCCCTCTCTATCCTGCTGTTATTACAGTCGAGCCGTGATGTTTAGCCTGCGAAGATCTAGGGCTTATCGGAAATGGTGTTCATTAAAGGCTGCTAAAAACATAAGTATTAAATAAACAATATTAGATTGTTTTTTCAAAAAAACTACCGACGTTATCTAGACATACAGTATGAAGCGAGTTACACAACATACTGTTGAGAAAGGCTCTGTTCCAAGGCTGTATTTTTAGTTATTAATGTAGTTATAAATGGCAGTTTGATTTTGAATGTCGTTTTTCTTACTTCTGGACAGAACCTGGAAGTTCTGGTTTCACTTTGACTCGCTATACTGTAAATATGCATAGCATGAAGGCTGGAAACAGGTAGAAACAGCGAGCATGGCTTTGTCCAATGGTAAAAAAATCTTCCTACTAGCATCTTTAAAGCTCAGTAATTAACACGCTTTATCTCCACCACAAAACTTGACTTTAATACATTTCGTGTTTTGTACGAAATAAACAAAGAAGACCTAACATGTTAATACGTGAGATTTTGTTAGCTTCAGATGGAGCCAGGCTAGCTGTTTCCCCCTGTTTCCAGTCTTTGTGCTAAGCTATACAAACCAGCTGCTAGCTTCAGCTTCATATTTACTGTACGGACACGGGAGTGGTATCCATCTTCTTGCCTAACTTGGCAGGAAAGTGAATAAGCATATTTTCCATGTCGGACTCGAGAGGTTAAATAACCTAGATCTTGATGTTAGACTTTGCCTGCAGTCTTTGTTTTTGACAGGCTGATTGCTCAGTACCTTTGTTTGGAGCCCTTGTCAACTAATGTCACTTTTTAACTGTTGATTTTCCTCCTTTGATGTAATACCAGCAAGATATCAGGCCGTGCTGCTGGCACCAATTTGGTGTACAAGGTGCACCAGGTTGTAAACATTTCCTCCTCAGGTTTTGGCAGCAACATCTGCAATCTATTTTCTCTCAGACCTGAAATGCCTTTTGTGTGCCAGAGCAGGATTGTTTTGGAGTTCTTTTTTTCCCCTTTTACTCCATCTCTGTTTCTTCTCTTTGCCCCGTCTTTTTCAGACCTCCAGCTATTCTTTTGGCACCTTAAAAAGCAAGAAGGGAGAGGCCTGTGAAGGATCCTGGGAAGAATGTCAGGTTTTTGTCAGATATCAGTAGTGAAGGAGGGATGTCTTTCTTTGCCTTTTCTCTGTTTGGCCATTAAAACATCAGTTGAGCTACTGCTGCCTGGCTCCTGGTGGGCGTATATCATGCTGTGTGTAGAAGATTGTCAGAAGAATTGTCAATACTCTTTAAATCAGGTCTTCCTCAGCATGTGAAGCCACGACGAAAGCTCCGGTAAAGCTCAGCCAGCTCACTCCCAGCCTCACATTTCTAAACAAGTTTACCATCTTCACCTTCTTTTTTTATAAAACAAAGCATGACAAGTATTCCCTTGGATATTGTGGTGTACAAATATAATATCCCAAAGTTACTCCTGATGTCTAATTAGCTCTTGATGATGTCTACTTCTTTCTTTTAATATGATTATTATCTGCTGACTGAATTCTTCTGTTCATTTTGTGTCTCTCTTTTTTGTGTGTGTTTTGTTAAATTATGTTTTCTTCCATGTTCACAGATGGGTACAAGTAATAGATTAATTGATTACTAATCAGACACGTAACTGATTGATCTTTTTTTTCCTTTAGTGTATAGATTGTGAGCATGCACACGTATGATTAGAAATACGGTAGATTTCAAAAACGCGAGAATCAACATCCCTGGTCCATTGTACAAGACCTCTCCTGTCACATGTTTTATTTCTATTATCTGCTGTTATACTGTTTATATATGCAAATACAAAAAAACCCAAACTATATCTAATTTAATGCTTTTATTCCAATCTCCTTTCAGTAAATTGAGTTATTAGCATTAATGCAATGCTGTAGCCATTAATCCATTCATTAAAAGACTACAAGAAGTCACAAATACTGCACTTCATAGTCCAGATGTCAATGAACTTCCTGACATACTCTAAATTTACACTTTTGCAGTGAAAGTCAAGGAAACGGAGGTAGGTATATGTCTGTGTTTGATTCCTGGAGGACTCCACTCAGTATTCAGTGTTCTCTTCATCATATCTGACATGTATTTAAGACAGTAGACGGTGTAGTTCTTCATGACTAATCCAGCCACTGGAGGTCCCTCTTGCACCAGGATTGCCAGATCAGTGAAAGCCCATTTGGCACACAGGGAGACGTCTCTCAAATGTGTCTTCAATTAGCGGGCTGCAGTCAACACCATCCTCTGACTTGGAATGTCAGCTGAGTTGGAGATAACCTTCTTGGTTTTCTTTTATCTCACCATAAAAACCCCAGCGAGGGATAGCTCTGTTGTGGACGTCCTGCACACATTTGTGGGGCAGATTCAGACTTGCAGATCGTAAAAGAGAGAAAAAAAGCCACTTCTGAGGGATACTTTTCACATTTCACCTCAGTTTTGATGTGACTTGTGTTGGTATGATTGAGTTATGGGCTGCTCCTGCATGTGAAGTTTTCTTTTCAGTGTGTAGCAGGCCGGTTGGTGCTGCAGTACCCGGCTGGCAACCCTGTAATGAAAGGGTAAGCTGAGACGATGAACTCTCTCAGTGCACAGGTGAAGATTCTTCAGCAGCAGGGTGCATGGATGAAACACATGCATGTGTTACGGTCCGACCAGCAGTGGCTTTGAAAGTTGTTACGGATATAATGTCCTGATATTCAATATCCATACATTTGACAAATTGAATGCGCAAAAATTACAAGAATTCAGTGTTTCACCTGGAATTTTATGCACATCGCCGTGGGAAAGTCTCGCAACTTTAAGATCGTCACGGGACACTAAAACTCCAGACTAACAAAATTTTAGGTTTCTGCACCTTTTTCAGAGCAGGAAAACCCACCACGCCCATGGAAGGGGAGCTGAGATTCATAACATTTACACAAATGAATTTATACAAAGAAGCTGTTGTTGTTTGAGCAACTAATTCACTTAAAGTTTAACTTACTTTTTGTGTAAGGAAATATAAAAAGTAATGAACTGGGTGACATGTTAGTGTTTTACTGTTACGTTACAAGTGTCACTGTGTTCAGAGATAAGATAAAAATGACTGTTTATTGTAGTTACTGAGATTTCCAGGATTTCAGTGAACACGTCATCAGCTTAGAAGCTGTGAAGCCTGTGGCAGTGATTTGTGTGGGACAACGTACCTGTGACTGGCAGAGAGTTATGGTGATGTATGTTGTTTATCCTGGTAGTTCAGGGAGTGGGAGTTATTCTATATGTGGGAGTTGCAGCGAGAGGCTAGTTAAGAGAGCTAACAACACATGTGAGGTGGCAGCAAATGACCAGACTGTCAAAACTCACAGCAACAAGTTTGTGCTGTGGCCTCAACACTCCGTACATTATCCTGTGATTCGAATCATGGCCTGGAGTAACGTACGGAGTCAAGGTGTAACGCAGACGGTGCTCAAATCACAGAGGGAACTAATGCCACTAAACGTAATATCGGTCAGATCTTTATTATGAACAGCCGAGCGGGAAAACACGTTCACATCAGCCATCAACTTGTAATTCTGAGTCAGAGACATTAGGAATTTCGGACACACGTCCCACTAGGTGAAAAGAACTACGTTAGTGTCAACAGACTGCTGGCAACATGGCTGCACTCTCAGTTACTCTAAATAAAACACAATATTACCACTAACAGAATAAATTTGGATAACGGGAGGTCTTCCTGTTCTTCCCATTCTGCCGACATTGTGTGAATGCAGCTTAAGTAACAGTGGACGACGTCACAGTGAAATCTCATTTAGAGCATCTTTAGCTTATGTAACGTGACGTGTTTCCGAGTGAGACGGTATCACTAGCTAACCATCGAGTGTGGTTTTAAATGATGGGCGGGGTTATTTTTAGTGCCCAAATCAGTTTAATAGTTATTGTTTGTGGTACTAAACATTACTGTCACTGCTGAAAAATAATTAAACTAAAATTTCTTCTTATTAGTCATTACAAATTACAAAGTATACAATTCAAAACACACACCAATGATATACATCCACTATAAAGATAAAAACTGGGAAGAAAATATTTTTTTGTTGGCTTGGTATTACTGTCCGATATCAGCCAAGTATGTTGCTTAGCTGGTATCATTTTACACATCAACTGTCATATGAACACATGCATTCAGTCTGACACACATGCACATGCATATAGAGCATGTACATGTATGCACTCACACACCCACTCCCTTAACTCCTGTGTAATATTATTGTAAGGTTTCCCACCTGTCTGCAGCTGTCAGCAGGGTCTTGCTACGGATACCTCCCACCTACTGTGTCTGCAATGTTAACACACACACACACACACACACACACACGCACCTACACACACACACACACACACACACGCACACACACACAGTAGTCTCCTCCCCAGCAGGAGAGGGGCCTAGACGAGCACGATGACCGAGTCGTCCACCGCAGGAATGCAGCCAGCCCTTCTGCCAAAATTAGGTATGACAACAAACCTTAAAACATTCAGCAAACAATTATTGAAGCTGAGCTACGATCGAATTGTAACGTGGCCCATTTTGTGAAAACAAACTAAAAAAAAAAAAGAACACTGGGAGACCCAAAACTCTTTTTCTCTCCAAAGTAATTTGGGTTTTTTTCCCAAAATCTTCCTCCCATGCAGTCACATCACTTCCAAAAGTATGTTTTGAATAAAGTGCAAATGTGGTGTGAGGCACGGTCACTGTTGATATAATGTGAAAAATATGCCCGTAATTAGGTAAATATTAATAGGTTCAGGGGTGTATGATGTGTGCACGTTTTTGTGTGCTTTTCTACAACACTGCATAGACCCACCGTCAGTTGTGTGGGAAGGAGGATGATTTTGCTTTAAGGAGCTCTGAAAGAGTGATGAGACAAATAGTTCATTAATCAAATGGTTGACTGGCAGAAAATTAACTGGTAACAATTTTCAAATCATTTATCATTCAAAAATGCAAAACATTTGCTTGTTACAGCTTCTCATGTGGATACGCTGCTTTTCTCTGTTTAAAGTATAAATTGAATAATTTGGAGTTTTGAACTGTTGGACAAAATAAGCATGTGATGGGTATTTTTTTAACAATGTTTTGAAGCTTTTTTTGAATACAATGATTAATCAAATTATCGAAAAAAGAGTCCATGGATTCATCAATAATGAAAATAACCATTAGCTGCAGCCTTGCTGAGAGCCCATACAAAAGTATTTCGTTATGCTGCCTTTCAATTAGGGCTGAAAGACGAATCGTTTTTATATCAAAATTGCAATTTGATTGAGAGCAGTTTTTAAATCACGAGCCACAGTTATAATGACATTATGTCTGTCTTGAGAAGCAGTAGACTGAATGACAACTGCCAGCAAATTTACTAAACTGTTGCTAACATCAATAGGTAAATATAATACCACCTTTGAATGTCATGATTATTGTTAATATTGAGAAATATAGTTCACCACTAATGTAATATCGAAATATATATCTATCATTTCATCTGATTCCCTTCATGAACAAAGACAAGTTTGTGATTACTGCTACAAAATGCCTATACTCTATAGACCACCAGCACAATTTAAATCACTATCACAATTTTGGTCAGAAAAATCACAATTAGATATTTTCCCCTTGTCGTTTACCTACTTTTACCGGAGGGTTTTGGTACCCCATGATGGTCTGAATGTTGTTTCTGTGGCTTTTCCACTTTGACAAGATTACATTTGTGGGTGGAAACACTTGTGTACACTCTGCAAAATGTTTGCATTTATACCTTTGTGTATTTGTGTAATACCCTAAATGATCCCTTAAGATTTCCTGTATATGTTGCTGCATTTCTGGTCGGGGCACTGAAGCCGAGACGCTTTGTATTCCTTATTTTGGTGTCTTGAACTGAAGCTTATTCTACTGCAGCACTCTGTTTAAGTGTCACTGGACGAGAGTGTCGAGTAAAAGCCTACAATGTAAATGGAAAAAATGTGTGTGAAAGCTCTCCACACATAAATGCGTGACTGTGTATGCACTGGATCCTTGTCATTTGTGTGTGCATCTGCATGCGTATGTATATATATGTTCTGTGTGTGAGTAAATCCCTCTCCACTTGCTCCCCGACGTCTCTGCCAAGCAGACAGGGTGACATGAGAATTGAACCATCTGCGTCTCCCCCGCTGGCCCGATGGCCAAACAGCCAGTAACTCGCTCCAGCTGTCTGGGAATGGAAAAGACGATCCCGAGACGTTCCAAACGAATGGCAACCGCGATACAAAAGAATGAAGGATGGAGAAAAAAATGAGGGCGACGTGAGACGAGGCAGATGTAAGATGGTACTTTCTTTAGGCTACTTGTCTTAACTTCTTTTCAGTGCCTGACTCAGCTGTGCTGACCAAAGAAAACCTCACTTTTTAACTCCAGAGGCCTCTTCAGAGCACAGACAAGACAGGATGGCAGGGTTTAACCCGGGTTCTTATGATGCCTCCATGTCAGGACTGTCAGACACACAGCAGGCTCACAATAGCTGGGAAACATGAAGAGTGAGATGAGCTAAAGGGCATAAAATTAAAAAAGATACACATATCACAGTCACAGCGGTTGTATTTTTTACCACTCGAATGCTTGGCTTCGTAGCTTTGTGCTGGACAACGATGATTTGGAAAATTAAAAACATTCTTTTCCTCTGCTGTTGAACGCAAGTGACATTCAGGTGTGACGACAGCGAGAAGTGACTGTTCATTCGAAAACAACAATGGTGGCTGCTAAAGTTAGCGTAAATGCCGCTATAGCATCAGTTATATCAGAACTGGAGAGTATTTCTTCATTGAAAGAAGAGCAAAGAACGGCACTGACGGTTCGTCCCGGTCTGTTGATCTGATTGGTTGAAGTTAGCCCATGATAGACACTGATAAACAGATAGTTCATTCAATCACCTGCCAAGTAATTTCTGAAAGTGCCTGCCCTTTTCCGAACAGTTTCCAGGGACGATTTCTCAGATGGACAAACCATCTGGCGCATCAGGTTAACGGACTAGCATTGTTTTAGGCAAATTAAATTCTGACACTTTTCCGTCTACAAGAAGTGAAAATTTGGAAATTAAACGAGCATCCTATTTATTTTGGTTGTTTTATCCCATTTACAACTCACTTTTGCTAACTTGAAATGAAGAAGCAAAATTTTGTTTCTATTAATTTCAGTACAGTTTGATAATCATTTAGCAGACTGTGGAAATTATATATTTTATGAACTTTTATGACTTAATTTGCAAAATCTACCCTGAGGAGTTTTTGACCACCACTAACGCTACAGAGCAAGGTGATATACAGTCCTGCGGCTGGTTTTACACTGTTCCACTAACGCACGAAGAAACGTGGCAATGCGGCAACAACGAAACAACAAAACAAAAAGAACGCTGCAAGCTAGCGGAACATGGATGTAAACAATGTACGATATTTATTAAAAATGAGGGGGAAAAGGAATGAAATGCATTCATCACGACCTCAGAGATACCCACAATGCCTTTTGGTGAGAAAAAAACTGAATATAAACATTACTAACAAACTCCACAGGGCGCCTTTAAGTTTCAAAGCACTAAATTCACCATCTTTAGACTGTTTTCTGTCATCCCTTCATTGAGTTTAGTTTGAACCATCACAGACAAAGTTGTGCTGTGTGAACATGCCATGTGTACTTTTATTATTTGGAGCCGCCCAACATGTGCAAAGTGGATCAATGCAGTGCTCCGAATAAAATAACAATAAAGATATTGGCGCCACTGCAGTTTGATGAGCAGATGATCCTCACGCAGACATTAGAAAATGGAAAAAGATCTGAATGGTTGAAAAGTTTAGCTCAGCTGAGCCACTGTCAAAACAGTTGACGCAACGCTGTCAAAACAAGCAGCTGTGAGTAAACTGTTGATTACAGAGAGAGATGTGTATCAGCAGTATTGTTATGGAAACAAAGACCTGCACGCTGCTGTATGGTTTCTGTTACAAACCGCTCATGTTTAACCCCTTTGGTGATGTTAAATAGTGATGCTATCTGGGCACAGGCTCAGCAGCCTTCAGCAAACGTGGTAGCGATGATATCGCTGCAGAGTTATTCTCTCTTACTGTTTTATAATACAGCAGGAAAAAGGAAAAGTGCTGCATAACATCATGTCAGGCTCACAGAAATATGGAATACATGTTTAGACTTTGGTTGGTTTGGATGAGGATCTGCAACTAGTGACTGAGTGTGTGTTTTGCTGTCTCTCTCCATGCACATCACGTCTCTGTGTGTGTGTGTGTGTGTGTGTGTCTCCATCTTATATTTGGTTAGTTAATTCAATCCATGAGCCGAATCTTAAGGGTGGTAATGCACAAGACGAAATCTTAGTCGGTGCAAAAGAACAACATTTTCAGCATCAGGCAAGAAACTGAGCCACAGGGTCATAAATCAGCTCAAATGTTTCCTGGCTACAAAATGTTCCTCAGTGATTGTAAGAGTGCTGCTGAGGCAAGTGCTTGGATGTCGTTTCTCATCGGCGTGGCCAAAAAAGCTGCCCCGCGTGTCACTGCAGCAGGCACGTTTTACGCCACTGATGCACACTGTGCGCTAGCCTGAAGCCTGAATTTGGTATCAAAACATAAGGGACATACTTTAATACTATTTTTCTGCACAGTGCAGCTTCTGTACATCCATTAAATTGCCTCAGAGCTGAGGTCCAAAGCACTTCAGGACCGCAAGCTCCCCAAAGAAAAACAACACATTTGAGAAGAAGAAAGAATACCTATTCAGCTGAAGGCCAAGGTATTTTCCTTGCGGCGTGCTCATGACTTTTTTTTAATAATCCTATATGGCCAGGTTTAAATCTTGACTATATAAACGGCTGTTTTCCCTCCGGGTATTTTCATTGTCAATTAACCCATATGGATTGGTGTCAAGGGGTGGTGGTTGACTCCTGGACCCCAGACAGGTTGGAGAATGTCTGGCTGTAAAAGAGAGGAAGAGGCGTCTGGGTGTGGAGCTGGGAGTTGTGGGTTTTGGAGTCTGGGGGTATACGTGTACTATCCATAGTGCTGCCTTTCACAGCATATGCAGAGCCTTTTTTTCAGAAGCAAAAAATAAAAAGCTTGCTTTGGTTCTCATGTATTTTTTTGGAGGAATAAAAAAATAAATTAGTGTAAACTTGTTTCGGCTAAGAAAAACATCAACATTGTACATTGTTTTCCCAGGGTAGCCTTGATGGGTTCCACTTTGAGTGTCTCTACTGTACACGCTCACTGATAATGTTAATTTTCTCCTTTCAGTAATGAACTCCAATTGTACTGTATTGGACTCTTTCCAAAACTCTTCAAGGAACATTTTTGCTGAAAAAACACATTAAACTGAACTCAAATCTGATTACAAATCCATGAGCATAGAGTGTACTTTCCACAATCTGATCTACAATCTGTAATCTGCAGTTGTAGGCTACATCTATCAGGGAGTTCTGCATTGTTTGTTTGAGCACACCATACATGGTTTGCACTGTTACCAAAGAAACAAGTGTTTTCGAACAACAGACCATCTCCACTAAGCTTTGGAGGTAATTAGTGGGGGTTTGACTAAAGGCCAGTGCATACTGTACCATATTGTACACTGGCGAGGGGTAGAGGACACGCCGCTTTGATGTAGCATGGATTGGAGAGGATTGAAGGGTGGCTGCATTCCCAAAATACGATGTGACCTCTATAAAGAGCCCGGTCAGAACCTGTCTTCAATCTGCTCTGGGATCAGTGCATGGGGTCACAAGCCTGCACCATGCTGATTATGGCTACAGAAGCCAAAAAGTGATCTTAGATCACAATATCTAACAGGTTTTTCTTTAGAACTGGAGTTAAAGCTGGTAGGGCTTCAAAGTCCAAATTTCACTGCACTTCAGTTAAAGCATGAAGCCAATGTAAACGTGAAGGTTAGAGAAGTGGGCATGTAGCTGGACGGTCACAGAGTCAAATCTACAGGCCAGCTGGAGAACTCTCGCCCTTTAGCTAGACGCAGTCTCCAGTGGAGCAACTCAATGGCAGACACCAAGACTCTGGTAGTCATGGCAGAGAATGAAAATCCTCCCTACGGCTCTTCCTGCTCTGCCCTAACAAGTCAAGTTTATTGGTGAGGACTTTCAAGGCTAACAGTATTTCCAGTTGATTGTCATACATACCAAAAATGCAAGATCAATATATATGTTTTTGGAACTTAATCCAAAGGTATGGCTTGCTTGTGCCAAGGAGACACAGGTTAGGTGATAATGGAATATATGGGTAAAAATATGTTGCTTATATTGTTCCAAAATGGTTGCATTGCAGGACCAGAACATATGAAAAGAAACTGCCCTTCTGTTTTTGGTTTTTCTTTTTGCAAAAAGGCGATTTTCATAGAAAAGAACTACAATACAAACTTTTGGCTGTATGTGTGTGTGAGAATATGGGAATACAGGGCAACACAAGGTCAGGTTTCAGGAGAAATAAATGAATGATTGCAGCTGAATGTTATATAATATGACATTTTCAAATAAACAGATCTGCATTTTGCTACTCTCTATCACTGATTGCTATAACACAATTGTGATTCGAAATACAGCCAGTTCATGGAAGCTTTTACAGTTTTTGTTCCAAACACACAACGTTTGATTGGTCTCTCTCAGGAAAAATGTATTGGCTGACAGACGGTGATGTGATTTACTGTTCCTGTCTGTTTGTACGGAACAGAAAAATGAGCTGCCATAGTCACCATGGCTGAGCAGAAAAAAAAATAAGAGCGCCGCCTACAGAAACTCTTCATCAACACAAAGTTAATAAGAAGACTTTGCAGTACCCCTACTGTTTGATTGACAGATGATCTCTGGGTAGTGCAGAATCACAGCAACGAGTGCAGAGCAAGACAGAAAACAGCAATATGAGGCAGGTTGTGTGCTCGAAATCTGAATAAATCCTGAGATTGAATTTTAAGAGTCACACCATGTACTGACTCCCGGACAAAGTTGTTAAGATTGTTAAGATTGTTCCAGTTCGAATGCCAAAGAGCAGAGCTGAGAAAAAGAACATGTTTATCTAATTGTTACAACAGTATTTTGTATTACTGTATTTGTGGCATTTACAACATGGTTAATACTTTTGTCCATACGAAACTGGTTACACCCGATATGGAGACTGGATGGTTACCACTCTATTATTCAGTCTAGGAAGTGTCATTATCTAGTTACCATAAATTTAGCATGATGTGTGCTGCTCACCAAGAGAAGGGTGACAATTCTTCCACAAAATCTTGTACACATTTCATGTGCCAAACATTTCTGACTAAGTGTGTAATTCAAAAAATCCTCCTTAGGTGATGTAATTGCAAAACCAGTTATATAGAAGCCTCCCTGGACAAAAGCAGGAGTCCGGAAACAATGAAATGTACAGAGCCAACAGGCCATAATGAGAAAAGCAGTGTTATACCTAATCCAGAGACTAATTCATCTGCGTTGTAAACCTGGTGGTGAGTATAATTGCTGTGCTGGTGAACATGCCTCCTCTGATTTCTGGGCATTAAGTGTTGACTCGCGTGCCGGATAGATCGAGCTGAGGTGTGCATTTAAGAAAAAGAGAGAGAGAGAGAGCGAATGGGATTTAAAAGGGAAAGAGAGAGTGAGAATTCATCCAGGGTGGCCTTTTCCTTCCCTCTTAAACTTTTTTCCATCAGAGACAATGTGTGAAACCAGAAGAAAACTTTCCAAATCTTTTATAACTCTTGGAACAGAGCTGGAGAACAGACGAATTTCACCGTTATTATTGAATAAATTGCAGGCTGGAAGGTTCCAAACGTAAAGATCTTATGTGGTAACAAAAAACAAAAAAAGTCAAACAATACCCCATCTTTCAGCAGGTTTGATATGAAAAATAGAAACAGAAACTTTTGAAGCTGGACCAGATGACAGCTTATGAATTTCCCATCTCTTTTCTCCTTGAATGCAAATCATTTTACTTCACTACAACACTTGATGGATGTTGCAAATCAAATTTTGGTTCTTGGGGTTTTTGGCACACTGAAACATGTGTGATGTCTTTGTAACACTTGGAAAGGGCGATGTGGGGTGACCCTCGAAGTGAGAACAAAAACTGTTGGCGTGGTTAACATACAGATGTAGACGTGCTTCACTTTTAACTATATATTTGCTGAGCTACTGATGCACTTTGGCTCCTTCTCCAGGAGGGCAGTTTAAAGAATAAGGCTGATGATCTATACTGACTCTATATTTATCTTATTGTAAATCCCATGAAAAGACCAACAACACATTAGTTTGTCTCTCATATGATATGATATGATTTATTTATGGATTGCAGGCATTAAAAAAATCAAAAGGATAACATGTTAAAGTGAAAACACATATTTCCAACATGGTCTCAATTTGTTTAAAGACAAAAAATAAAACTAAACAATAAAATCCCATCCCAAATAAAATAAGAAATGCCCACACTTTATTACAAGGACAATTTGATGGCTGAAGTAAAAATGTCATTGAAAATTTCATTATAAATCTGTGAGGAGCATACCATTAATAATATTGCAGCTTCTGTTGTTCTACTCTGAGCTGCACTAGCAGGAGACCTAACCTTCATCACCACCAACACAAGTTCACCTGCAGTTTGCCCTTGAATTTAGTTGTCAAACCACTATATCAAACACAACAGGCAACATTCCCATCAGTCTCAGCTGTACTTGGTGTTTGGTGCTAATTGAAAATGTCTGCATGCTAACACGCCAAGCTAAGTTGGTGAACATGGTAAATGTTATACCTGCTAAACATCAGCATGTTGACACTGACATTGTGAGCATTTCAACATGCTAAAGTTAGCATTTAGCTCAAAGCACTACTGTCCCGAAGTACAGCTGCTACTGTGTCTGTAGTAGACTCTTAGTCTTGTTCAAAAACAGGTCACAAATATATCGCTTCATTTTAAAAAAGGGCTATGTACACCAAGTACAGATAGAAAGGCCGGCTCAGGGATTGGAGGAGGAGTTGTGCTGGACTATCTGGAGGCAGTGACGGAGAAGAGGATCCCAGCAAACCTGCCCGTGCGGGCCCACTGTGGGAAGGTGTGGGTTTGCTGTGGGCAGTGTGGGCAGGGGCAAACCCACACTAATCCCATGTGGGCCCCCTGTGGGTTGACCTATGCGGGGCCCACAGCAGTTGTGCCCTTTGAGGCCCCTATGTGGGTTTTCTGGGGGCAACTCACAGTTGGGCTTGACCACAGAAAACCCACATGGGTCCCCCTGTGGGTTAGCCCGTCCGGTGCCCGCAGCCGTTTGGGACCCCAGTGAGGGTTTTCTGTGGGCAAATTTAAGGATTGTGAATGTTATTAAGCCATGCAAATGGCTTATACAAAAAAATCTGTATAATTCTTAATCGATAGACCTTATTCACAGATGCTTTATAGCAGGGCAAACACAGCTATGCAAATGAACACTGACAATCAGTGTAAGTTCTTGCTCACATAAATCAGATGTCTGTTGTTAGGTATAGTGTATTTACTGCAGCTACTCACCTGTAGCTTATCAGAAGGCTTATCAGAAGGTTGGCTTTGAAGTGGTGTTGCATCTATCTATCTCTCTCTCTCTCTCTCTCTCTATCTATATCTATATATATATATATATATATATATATATATCTCACATTGTTGCTATTGGTCTTTTCATGGGATCTATCTATTTTCCTGAAACAGCAGGGCACTCTAGTTTTTCACACACAATTCTTCGCTACACAATTCTTGTTAGTGGGCTCAATTTATTGTTGGTTTTGGTCTTTTAATGGGATTTGTTGACAATATGAAAAATATAGAACCAGCCATAGCCTTTTTTTTAAAAAAGTCTGCAGGATGCAGTATAATGTATTTTTAGGGGAATTTCACCACTGTGTTTGAGCGACCATGGTTGGAGTTAATGTAGCTGTAATGTCATGAAAAAAAAAAGCAACACAGTGTGGTAAAGTGACCAAATATTATCCAACCTGCAACCTGTGTTTCCCTGATGGAAAAAAGCAGACCGTAAACCTACAGCTGCTACTTCCCTTACCAGAAAATAATATTAAATACTATTCTCTGTTGTCTCTAAAGCATGTAATAAACGGTGCAGGTTGATTTTAGGAAGGACAGCCAAGAGTATGGAAACAATTAATGGGAGAAAACAGACAAGTATAGGATTTAAATACATGTCATGTGTTTTAATTCTTTACTGTTCAAACCCCCGATGATGTGTAAACAAGGTCTGGTTCTTGCAGTGCTAAAAGCCAGAGCCAGTCAATGTTTTTGTAAGAAAGAAGTGCTAAAGTCATTTTTAGTAGAAACCAGATTAGATACACTTTTCTTTTGGATTCAAACCATGATGGTCAATAGTTCATAACAAGACAGTGAATGCATCATGGAAGGAGAAGAAAGTCTTAATGAAGGAAAATATGAGCCGTTACTCTCATTTCATATGGAGGCTTTTGAGCACCGAAATCAACATCAGTGTCCAAAAAGTCACTTCAAATGAGGCAGAACATTCATAAAAGCGGTAATACTAGCCATTAGTTTAAAAATGCTATACAATTCTCATGTTCTGAGGTTTTATTAATGCTTGCCAGTATATACCAATTTATCCTGAAATGTCCAAGATCTAGTGGACTATTTTTACTCTCCCTCTCTGGGAGTGGAGACCTCCAGACCAATGTAATTGGGCAATTTTTTTCTGTTGAGGAAATTATTCACCAGCAGTCTTTCTTCTCTCTCTCTTAAGAATTGGCCCCTTTTTTTTTTTTGCATTTATTTAGTTAAACTGACCCCTGTGGTTGTGAATCAAGGTTCTGTGATCCCTCCATTTCTATCTGAACTTCCTGCAAAAATACACAGCACAGAGGGTCTTCCTGTATTTCCCCTTCTCTTTTGCCGAGGAAAAGTTAAACAGAAAGAAGCCGGAGTCACTGCAGCATTGACCTGAATGCATTAACAGAATTCTCTCAAATTGCACAGTGAGACAGGTTTGACGGCTGTGTGGTCTAGCCGAGCGTTTCCTCGCGCCTCTCGCTGGCCCTCTGACCAGTGACGTTTGTGTATTCTGGGCCGCAGTGCAGTCCCGAGTCCAGTCGGTGTCAGGGCTTGGCCAGACAAAGCAGACAAAACCGGTTCAGCCTGCAAAGGAGAAGCACGACCAAGATCAACAAACAGACCTAAATACGCAGGAGGAAGGCAAAATAAGCATGACACGGACGGCGTTCGCAGCCTGTCGCAGGAGGGCTGGATCAGCCTTGGAGGTAATCCCGGGCTGCCACCTAGGAAATTGATTGGCTAAGAAAAACAGGTCCATAGTGGGTAAAGCATTTGGGTGAGTTTATCTAAGAAGTGGCAATAAGCCGACATTATGATAATTAGATCAGTATGTTTTTGATTATTGCTATGAAACGAGACACCTCATATATTGGCCCCACAGGCGAGTGACAACAACACCAGATCCTTGTCTTTTTCAAACAGGAGACATACAAAGGGGACAATCTTCTAGAGCACTGGTTCCCAATCTTTTTGGCTTGTGATCCTTTATAGTCAAGAAATGCCTACTTGCAACCCAATGTCACACATTGTTTATGTCTGTAAGCTGTGAGCGTTTCAATCAAAAGTTATGTTTCCTTCACACTATCATTTCAATCATTTTTAGCATCTTGATGAGGTGAAACTCTTCAGCATTTCACAGGATTTGAGAAAAGTGAGAGAAAATAAATATTTTGTGTAGCAGAAATGCTTTCAGTCATGCTAGCAGCGTGACTATAGGGATGGAAATGTTGGTTGGTCTGTTGGTCCACCACTTGGGACCAGACTGAAATGTCTAAACAACTACCAGATGGATTGCCTTGAAATTTGGTACAGACATTTATGGCTCCTAGATAATGTATCCTAATTACTTTGGTGATCCATCAGGCTGATATTTGTGGTTTTGAGGGAAATTAACTATTCGATTGCCATAAACTTTGGTCAGACATTCATGTCTCCCTCAGAATGAATGGTACTAACCTTTAATATAGTGTCATTATCAGGTCAACATTTGATGTAATGCAGGTTTTGCAGTTAGAGAAAGTTTGATTTACTCTTCTACTGCAAAGTTTTATAAGGCCTGGCAGCCATTCATCACCCATGTCAAGAAATGCAAGTTGGACATTACAGTTGGACAATACATTTTGAGAATGTTCTTGTCTGACAATACCACAGTTTTTTTTTTTTTTTAAATGTTATTTTCTACTATCAATAATTTTTCTCACATAGCTTTTCTTTTCAATTGTTGATTTATTCTTTATTTTAATTTCTTTTCCCGAGAAAATGTCGGTGGGAGGGTGAAGGGAGGTGGGATCTGCGGTTGTTGAGATGTTTGCTGTTGTATTATTTGTGCGTATTGGACTTCTACTGTAAATTACATCTTCTGTGTCGTTTTATCTGTTTTAAGATAAAAGTCCAATACTTTGGTTAATGACCAAATACCTGCAAAAGTAATGACGTTCTCATCAGCCTCAGCTGTACTTTGTGTTTAGCGCTAATTAGCAAATGTTACATAGCTTACATACTACAACATACTAATCTAAGATGGTAAACATTATCCCTGCTAAACATCAGCATGCTAACAATGTCATTGTGAGTATGCTAGCAAGTTGCTGTTAGCATTTAGCTCAAAGCACCTCTGTACCTAAAGCCTCACAGAACTTCTTGTTTCTTCTTCGCTCCTACATTTTCAATAATTTCACAAACCCTAAGATTTATTGTGCGACCTCTCAGGGAGTCCTGACCCACAGGTTGAAAACCACTGTAAGCTAAACTCTCTAAACTTTCATCAAGTCCATTTTAAGGGCACTTATCAGTTCATTGAAACAGTACAAAATGATGCCTACTTTAAATAGCTTGCTGTAAATGGCACTTGTGAGTCAATGGTAAAAATAGAGGCACTCATACTGTATCCATCTCCAGTGTGTAATTTTGGAGGTAGGCCTATATCATTCAGAGAGAAAAAGATGGTCAGAGGATTTAGACTCGGAAAGCCTTTTCGGATGTGCCTTTCGCTTCTGTAAATAGTTTATGTGGTTTCAGGATCTTTATGGTGCAGCAGGCCACCTAGGATAACCTATATAAAAAACAGCAAACATGAGCGAGGAAAGGGCTTCTCAGCGTTGTAAAGAAATCATGCTTTGTGGTTTTGTAAGACATACAGTAGAGCAGTAGATCATTACTTCGAATGCTACCATGGCATTTGTCAAAACCAGCCAAAAAATGAGGTCATAAGACGATTAAATTTGTGGCGTTTTGTACCGCAGACTATTCATCTAATTTTCTCTCTCTTTCTATTCCTCTCTGTTCCCTTCTCTCGCTCTCTTGATGGCTACAGAAAGAAACTCCTCAGCTTCTGCAGCTTTCCAGCCACCGCTTTTCCTCTTCACTGTTGTGCGGTCTCTACGGCAACAGTGACCTTTGACCCCTCCAGGAAGAGGGGCACGGTTGAGCTATGGCTCTAGTAACTTAGTAGGTCCATTTCAGCGCAGTTCAACCCTAAACAAATAACTCAAGACCTGTATTCTTTGAACCTCACAGCTCCCCAGATTTCCAGGGTTAACACCACTCCTGCTTTGGAGGGTGATCTATAGTTTCATGCTTTGTTGTTTTTATCGAGCCCTCTGCCCTCGCGGTCACCACGGGTCATTTCAGCCCACCACATGAAACCTTCAGCGGTAACAACAGTGTCATTTCCCTCGCTGAAAACCTAATGGTTACACACACTTAATAAAAAGGATACTCAAATAGCTCTTTGGCCAGAGAGTAGACCTGGTGTAAGAATCAAGTCAAACTGGGGGTCATGGTCTGGATTTCTTGAAACTGATCCGCAAAGATTTAGCCATCACAAATGTTAAATGAATGGGAGTCACAGGGGCAGTTGGGATACGTCTCATAACCCTTGGAAACGTCAGCGTCAATCAGCATCAATCAAAATCAATCAGCGGGACTTTGTTTTAAGGTAAATGATGATGATTTTGAACTAATGTCAGCGTTGCCAATCTAAAGAGCCTCCATATGTTGCATATGCTGAAATGTAATTTGGAGTCTGTTGAGTTCTGGCAGGAAATATCCTCACAAGAGCCATGAATGTGTAGATGACTTGTGAAGACAGCGTACCTGCACAGTCTGCTCCATGGCCTCGCTTTCCCGAGGTCATTTATAATTTTTATTGGCTGCTTCAATATTTCAGTTTACAAATGCAGGGCTTCATTCCAAAATACAATTCATCCACTTTGGAAAATATTTCCCTAAGTGTGTTATTAAATATCTTGTGAATGAAAAGTTTGCATTTTTGAACCAAGAACTTGAGTTACAGACTGTTTTTTGACAGGCTACAATCCTCCTAATTGGTTTTAATTTTTACGCCAACAATGACTCGTCTGGAAAAGGTGTCAGTTATTTGAAACAATGGATGTTTTATTTCAAAACATTGTTAGTCCTCCTTGGTATTTCGAGCCAATGATCAGTCAGCGCATTCATACCTTTGACCTGGCAGTTCCAGCTGTTATAGGGTTTCCAGTGTTTTCCATGACCATTTCAGATGATCTGATATACAGTAGATGGCTCTTTTTTTGTGCAAGTTTTGTTCGTCATCCATTACAGTTGTAGCCTGGTTTCAGACCTCTGAATCGCTGCCCACGTCTCAAATTTGTTTAGCAATTCAAAAAGGTCATTGATGGCTGTTTTCCCCTTGTTGGAGAAACAAGCCAATGATCAGTCATCATCTGACTTTGACACGGGAGACTGCTGTTCGTTTCCCGTTTCCTACAGACAGTCAATGTTGGTTTCTTTTAACCATGACCGCAGTTGTTCCCTAACCTTAACCCTGTGGTTATAATAGGGGTAGGCAGGTTAGAATGGGGATGTCATCTTTACAGATTACAGAAATAACAACTCTTAAACTGAAATATTTCATTGATAAATGTGACAAATTTAAAGGTAACTTCCATATCAATTGAAAATGATGATGCTGGGAGGGATTCTCACTACTAAAGGGCAATTCAGACCAAAGATTTGCTACAAGACGAAACCGTTTTAGAACATCGTAGGGAAAAGTTGCAGCGGTGTGATCTGGCCCGTCTCAGCTCGACTCAAGCCGGCCGATGGCATCGGCTGATGGCGTCACCTGAGACTCAGCTTGAGCTCACCAGTACCAGTACTGATAGCTGGCAGGTATCTTACAGTCATTAGGTGCTATGCAACAGTGAAAATATTTCTTTCTGCATCTTAATATCCAGGGAGGGGAGATAACATTCACATTATATCAAGTTAATCAGGACTTATCTCCTCCATGCTGTACGGGAACATCCTTGATATGTGTGGGAGAGCAGTAGCCAGGTTTATTGAAATGAGTGAGCTTTCAATTCATAATAAACATTTCCAAACCACAGTAAGCGTCAGCTAATAAATATAAACGAGGAGGCCCTATTAGAGACTGGTGGAGTCCCTGCTTTACTGCTCTCCATCAGCACTAACGTGCAACACTTGGATTGGATTACAATGACACTAATGTGTTTTGGCTCTTCTTGTAGGATATGATATAAGAATGGGAGTGATTTTGGTGGGAAGCAAAGTCTGGGATATAATAAATAGTCCCAAAACTTCTAAGCTTATCAAAAATCAGAGCAGCTGTGGTCAGAGGACAGGGAAGTTGCGCTTTGGGCCCATTGATGGTCACTCAATCTTGCCAACGGTGGTTATGAGGATGAATCGCAGCTGCTCCCTTTACAGTTTGAGACGGTGAAGACTTACTGGATGGACATGAACTGGCTTGTGTGAGGTCCTGAGGGGGGAAAGAGACCCAAACCACAGCTGCAGGGCAACAAGCCATACAAGACCCACGTCTCTTCACTTCCTCGTTTGCATCTACGCCCGTTTCCTGTCTGAGTGGGGATATTATGCAGCTGATAATGACACGTAAAATAATAGCCGCACAGATGATGAAAACACTTGACCTCCGACCTCAGGGGGATTTACATCCGACCTCAGTAGTGCAGAGAGAGAATCTGCTGCCGAATCAGTGCCTTCCCGTCTTGTTGTGTGGCCCCAGGAAAGCGTGAAAGGAGGCTGATTTCTGCAACCTTTATTCAGGATGAGAGAGAGGAGCTGTGGCCACAACTCAATCTGTCCCATATGGGGAAGATATGAAGCTCGAGGGATAAGTAGAGTGAGGGGATCTGTTTGTGTGGGTGTGTCTCGCCAGACAGGGACAGGACTGTGGCAGCTCAGTCATGCTACAGTTGAGGGGAATGTAGTGTGATAGACCAAGTTAACTTTTTTTTATTGTTTATCAGCATTTAACTTATTGTCCAACAACCCTGAAGAGTAGGCGTCTGTGTGGTACACTGGCGGCCCTCATCTCTTGGTCATTGTGTTTCTAAATGTTAACTACCTTAACAGAAATATGGGCATGGTCATGGTTTGTAGGCTGTTTTTGCATCTGACACTAAAAGCTCATGTTACTACTAATACTGTACACATGATTTATTTAGTTTTAGATGTTAGCTTGTTTGGCAACTAACATTAGAGACGGTTCAGCAAATGATAATAATTTTGTTGTAGCCTGAGCACTTCTAATTTTAGCCCAAAATGTGTTTAGCACAGTAAGCTATCACCACCAAATGCTACTGTAGTGTTAACATTAACACCCTGTATAACATATATTAGCTGGGTGGCTAGTTAACTAGCTAACAAAAGAACCAAAATGATTTCTTCCTATGTCTTAAAGGGACATTCAAGTGCAACTTGGAATTCGCATTCCCAGTATTTCAAATACAGCATGTGAACCCAGAATAAAACAGCTAAAGACATGAGTTTCCTATGTCACAGTGACTAATATTTGGAAGCAAATCACTTGTCTGTTCACATAAAAGAACAACTGCACTGAACACTGCTTTCTTTTTGAAGGTTAGCTGAGAAGACCCTTTGTTTGTAAGTTAAGTGTGGAGCTCATTAGCTTAGCTTAGCATAAAGACTGGAAGCAGGGGGAAACAGCCTAGCCTGAGTCTGTCTAAAGTTAAAAAAGATCTGCCTATCAATGCCTCTAAAGCTCACTAATTAACATGTTGTATCTTGTTTATTTAATCTGTATGCAAACTGAAACATAAAAATGTTGTGGTGTTAGAGGGAGTTACATGGTGTAATTTCTTGATAAACAAGTTTTTCCATCTGCCCTGTACTTCTGTGCAGCGTCACTGTGCCCAGCTGTTGTTCACCGAGAAATATTCACAGCATAACTCCCTTGAAAACCCACAAATTGTGGTTTTTATATTACTGTCTGTCTTCAGATTAAACAAACAAGATATAATGTGTCAGTTAGCCAGCGTTCAGTCTTTATGCTAAGCTAAGCTAATGGCCTTCTGGCTCCAGCTCCCTACTTATTGCACAGACATGAGAGTGGTACTGATCGACTAACTCGTGGAAAGAAAGCGAATAAGCGTATTTCACATGTTGCTATGCTATTTCTTTAACAACAGTGATGAACTGACCTACACCATAACAGCCGTTTTTAATATCAGCTGTCTGGTTGTTTCAGGCTATGATTATACATGTCAACGATGGGTTTCAGCAGATTTTCACCAGATTTTGTTTCCCCATCATCCAAATGTTATTGTGGTTGCTGTAGCCAGGGGACAATGTTCAGCACAGTTTACAGTAAACAAAGACAGCTCAAAATATGCATCTGCTATCAGAAAGTAATGTGAGTATGTGTCAGAGTTTGTTTTTTTTAACAATAACCAAAAACGAAGAGCCCTAAGATAGAAAGACGAGAGAGCAGAGTAGTTTATTAATCCTTGTGGGAAATTGTGAAATTTCGCTGTGGTACTACTGGCCCAGCCAGTATCCTATAGTTTCAGTCACCACAACAGCCAATCCATCAGCTGACAAGTTGAAGTGCTAAGCTTTTAGTGAGACAATGAAGCCCTCCCTGCTGACGTCTACACAGGAACACAAGCCAAACGCCTAAAATGTGTTTATAAAATGTAAACTAAGAAGGCTGAGAAATGTGTGTACAGTAAACTTTAGAGGATGACGTTTTCTTCTGGAAAGATACTGGCCTTTCAGGTTACAGGAAGCCTACAGGATGTCCTCCTGCCTGTATTGCTGTATGATTGAGGTCCTGCTGCAAATCCTAGCAGACACCTGTATCATCTAACTCCTCAGAGGCAATAAAAAGAATAAGGGACAGCCACAGGGAGGGGGGCTGATATGTTTCAGCTGGGGTTATCCTTTTCTTATTTTGCCAATCACTGCACAGCGTGGAAAACTCTATCTATTTCTGTCCTTTGGTCGGATGGTGTTTGAGTGTGTGTAGGAGGGGTCTACTCCAACAGCTGAGTTGACTGGAAACGGTTTGTAATGTGAATCAAATGAGCCGTATAGCATTATCATCATGAATGACACTGTGTAATTACCTCATTCACACATGGACACCATAACAATTTGAAAAAGGCCAGTGACTGTCTGCGGATGTGTATGGGTGTGTGTAGTTGTGTGTATGTGCATGTAGTGCAAATATGACTCACCGCCTTTGAACCCAAACACTCGCTAATGAACACTCAATACAATACATACCGTATGTGTGTGTGTCTGCCTCTGTATCTGTGCCTGTGGTTGCAGCTGTGTTTAAAGCACTCCAGATATTTAATAGCAAAAAGGAATCTGGCACTTGAAGTTGGTCTAAGACCACGTCAAGGGACCAGGAGAGAAAATTAATCCATGCATATGATCATCCACCAGGTTGAAGTTCACTTTCCAGGCTCTGGGAATGCTGTTCATCAGATTGCTGACACTTTGGAGACACATTTGGATGTTTGCCGGGACAGACAGCAAGTGGTCGAAACTGACCAGCAGAGAGCCGCTACTCCAGTTGTGGTACAGTAATAGATAAAGTAATAGAGGGCTCTCTTGTGTCAAGTGATGGCCACAAAGAAAGTCCTTGGACCACATTAGCTGTGACTGCTCATTTTTAAGTGTACAAATTCACCACCAGTTCAGTGGCTAAAAATGGATATGGATGGCAGTGTCGGTTTGTTGGTTGGTCGGTCGATCCACCACCAGACTGAAATATCTCAACAACCACCACTGACCACCATTTATACGGTCCACAATTGGACCTCCCTCTCAGAGGTCATTATCCAGACACTGTGCTGGTGGAAGATGCAAATTGAATTTAACTTTTAATTATTTTTCAGCACAGTTTTGCTTTGTTGCTGTCAGTAAATCCTCTAATTGTAGTAAATATTGGTGTGATTGGACCCTATAGTGGGTAAAGACTATGAACAGGTTGACTTTTGTAAAACAAGGATTATGTTTGTCCATTTGCTTTTAATGGAAAAATACGTTATTGTTTTTTTTGTGAAAGGATACATTAAACCAAGCTGAGGAGGAAACAGTTTGCAGTCATCATGAGATATTTCATTTTCTCTCAGAACCTCAAATGTCCAATTTCAGAGGATGGTTCAAGATTTATTTAGTGATGTCTTGTTTTTTGTGAAAAAGCTAACACCTAGTTTGAGGCAGAAATCTCCTTTCGCAGGAACAGCTGGAGAATCTATGAGAATGAAGCCTTGATTTCCTAAAGACCAACATGGTCCAACGTAGTCTGTACTTATGCATTCACTGAATCCCCGTTTAACAGGGGACCCCCCCAGCACGGGCTGGGCATCACTCTGCAATTACACCCTGAAAAAAACCCAAAACCTTTACTTTGCACCTTTGGAACGAAACGCTGAAAACATGTTCGTAATAATGTCCCTGTCCAATGATGGATGTCTCACTGAGGTTGGAGTCCTGGCAGAGTGTCTGTTTGATTTGGACAGCCACTCTAAGCATCTCTCCAGGTATAGTTTTTCACTATGTCCCGTCTGCTCATTTTACCTCTCTGTGTGTTAGTTCAGCTCTCGTTCTCCCTCTCTGCCTTTGATATTTTAATCCACGGTCACAGTCCTAGCTGGAACAATAAAACCATGTGGGGTTTAAGTGCTAAAACCTAACAAATAGAGCTGGAAGGAGTTTAATCACCAAGTTAGTGAAGAAACCAAGTGCAAGATATTTTTTGGATTTAGGATTTTTCTTTTGAAAAGCCATAGGAATGGGGATGGATGGGGATGGTTGAAATTCACCGAATCTAATTAGATGTACTTTTTTAATTTTATGGTGGTTAAGATGTGATATCCAGTCTGAATCCATCATGGTTTTATACACTATTGATTTTGCATGGAATGTAAATTTGTCTGCTGAGGAAAATCAATGCCACGTATCAAAACCTACAAGTAAGCCCTGTCTGTTTTCATTCATCTTTGTTTTACCTACAGGTGACCCTTAGTTTACAGCCAACATGAACATACACAAAGAAAAGGATGTTTTATGGTATCGACATTGAGAGTAGACCTTCTGTTAACATAAATAAAAACCTTCTGGAAGGAGACATATCTCTAAGGCGGACTGAATCCTGCACACAGATTGCTGTAAGCCCTTTGTGGCCGCAATCACGAGGAGCCCCAAAGCAACAACTCAAGCCATCAAATACAACTCCAGAAACCTTGAGATCAGGAACGGAAACACATTTTTTGTCAATAGGCCAGAGACGCTAGTAAATTGCAAAATTGACAGGCAGCGTTCAGTATTTTATCAGTTTTTGGGATAGAATAGGGCCTCCAAACGATTGTGGTTTACCTGCCAGAGTACTTTCATAGGAAAAGATTTAACAGCATTGGCTTTTGGTTGTTGTCAATATCACTTTTCTTTGATCTATACAAGCTGCATGCAAAGACCTGCAATTAATGTTGAAAAAGTGTTGGATGCTGTTCAAGCCAGGATTGAAAGGGGAAGGGGGTCAAAGGGACCCTCTGGTACTTTTCTAGGGGGTCACTTCTCCATCCAAGGGGGACAATAAACAATACTTTGAAAACTATACACCAGCTAAGTGACACAAAATAATATTAAAATGATATGAATATACATATTAGACATAACTAATTTAGTTTTCAATTAAAAGAGAAATTCTAGTTCATCTAAATCCTAGTATTCTAAAAATGTTAGAAAATCATCAAATCATATGGTTTAAAAATAAGGCAAACAAGAAAGTACATCTCATTTTTCACCAGGGCTATACCATGCCACTGCCAAATATTTTATCAGTATTTCAAATGAAATCAACTTCAAAGAACTGTAAAATCTAACGGTATATTACATTAAAATCTAACGTTACGTTAGCTAACTTTAGCTAATGTTTTAGTTCCACGGACTGACAGGATAAGATGCTGCTCAGCTCTGAATTCTACAGAGAGCCGGATTAAGGGGATTTAAATATGGACGTATAAATGAGATGTTCTGACTATTGTTTACAATCCGTTAGCATTAGCTGTTGGTCAGTACTTGACTGCTGTCTAGCCAGAATATACAGGGCTGAAAAATGACATGAGCAGGCAGCTAATGCTAGATGTTTTCGAGTGACAGACTCCTCGCTTTGTGTTTATGAAGAGCAAAAAGACGCAATCCTCACTAACTTTTTAAATATCAAAACGGTACGGAGTGGTGTTTTCTCTCTCTAACAAACCATCTTTGGCCAAGCTTTCAAGTTTAATTGTAGTTTGGCTAACTCACGAATTTAACGTGGATACACCTGATAAAATCTAAAAACCCTACCCTTGAGGGATGTGGGCGGTGGGAGATTGTAGTGACAGGACTTTAAATTTTTGTGTAAGACCGTCATTGTTGCAATGGCGCGCTCTTAAACCCTGGAGATAAATCGTTATGCTATCTGTCATTAGATGAGGAAATTAAGGAATTTAAACACCTACACAGATAAATGCTTTAGCCAAAATCGTTAGTGTCCACATACATTTTCATATTGCTGCGCATCAGTACGCTTTTCACCACATGAAACCCCCTCTGGATTTTCCCATTGCTCAAGCACTTGGTTTTCATCTGAAATCTGAGGAGACGGATCATCACTCATCCAAAACGCTGTGTGCAAAAGAAACAGTAGTACAAATCAGCTCATGAGTATTAGACGTCTCGGATCCACATGTGAGGCATGGGGATACGCTGTCCTTGGAAAAAGCAGCTTTCCGGCACTTCTGCGAGCCAATATGCCCTTTATTTAGCTGCCAGAGCTAATCACACATTCAGCCAGATTCAGCAGGGTGTGCTCTGGCATTTATTTACAGTCGAGTCCACAGCCAGGACATATCATCCATGATTCAGTAATTCAAAGGGCCTGGTCTCCAGTACAGGCTCAGTCCCTCAACTGCCACAGTCATTGCTACAATTATCCTGTTACTTGGGATGGAGCTAAAACATGAGATCACTGTGAATCAAGCCACCTGCAGTATCTTGATTGTGTGGACTGGCTGGGAGTGCCACTGTGAAATGACCTTGTAAAAGTCACATGCAGGCGCTAATTTTACTGGCACATGGGGGACTTTGCTGTTTTCTCCGCCAAATGACGAATTTCAACGTCTTAATTTGATACCCTCAGTAATAAAAGAATTTGGTCTCGCTGTACAAGGAGAAAAGCTGAAAATCCCCAATCGCCAATTTTCGATACATATCAGATCTGGATCAAATTATAGATTTCAAAATAATGTTCTTAGGCTTTTTCTAAACCTTATTAAAGCCACAGATGTGTGAAAGTTACTGTATCCGGGAGATAATTCAGAAAGCACCAGAGAAGATGTCAATCAAAGAAAAACGTATTTATTTGGATTTTGGAAGTAAGTAAATCAGCATAGATGGAGTTCAGACCACACCGTCAAAATGAGCTAAAATATATACAGACTTCCTCGGACTACTACTGTATATTCACATAATGTCTTGGACATTCGCAGGTGTAAAGCAAGTCACAGTGGATAAAAATGCAACTGTATATGCTCCGAGAAGTGGAAAAACAAATTGCGAGAGTCACATTGACACGGCTTCCCAGTTGCAGGTAGAATGGGTTCAGCTTTCAGGGGCCAAAGGCCTCCAAGTACATAAACACAAGGCCTGGAGCAGCACCAAACTTCATGGCCTCAGAGCTCCATGTTTTGCAGCATTGGCAAGTTTTCCAAAAAGGAAACCTTGCCATTACAAGACAAGTGGGCAATGAAAATTCAATTAGGGTCCCACACCTATGGTGCTGCACAGCAGTGGAGTGAAACAGTCCAGCTCTCCATTGTAGGACCTTCTTTTTCAGAAACACGGCTCCTGTTACCATTTGGACGGAAAGCACGGTATTCCATATCCAATTATCTGAATGCATCAACACATAGCTGAAATTATAGATTTCATCTTGTGGTTCACTTGAATGTGGTTCCATGTGGTCTCATTTGAAATATGTCATATTTATGGTTTGTTACTGAGAGATGATAATAAATAAACAAAACCACTGTTGAGCTAGTTGGCTTGTCAACGTTGACAAATGTGCTATTGTTGAAGGATGTCTTTTTAAAAAAATGACAAATAAGAAACATTTGGTTTAGTGAATATTACCTCTTTTTTTTAATATATCCTTTCAGACCCTCAGTATTGAATAATCACTACCTCTGTCACTGAGCTGAAGCAGACAGTGAAATTCTCTCCTCTGGCAGAATTACAATCCAATTGTTCAATTTAAGTGTGCCTCTAAATTTTCTCTGTTAGCTGTCCGGGAACGGAACACATGGTGTTTTTACTGGACATTTTTGTTCCATGCCAAACAGTTTTTTTTCTGGTATTTAAAGTGCATTTTCAGATCTAAAACGGTACAGAATTTATTTAGTTTTCTTTAGTATATCAAGATTAATTGGTCACATTTATCTCAATAACGATAAATGAAACAATATATTTTCTAAAACAAGTGCACAATATTCTTATTAATTTATATGTACTGAACAATAAACAGAACATGATGGATTCAGGTGATGGAACAAATTTTACGCTGTACTGTGTTGACTAAAGCCATAGTCTGCCTACACCACCACTGACATGGCATTTTTTCTGTACCAGTTCTTGTTCATCTGCACCCAGGAACCCCACTCCAATTTCTCCAACATGCGAACCTTTAAGTATATTTTATGTTAACAAACTTGAATCTATTTAACATATTTTTGGAATGCAGTATGAGATCTTTTCTGAGCTCATCACCAAACTACTAATTATAAGTCCAGACTTACTAATGTATTACAGTTACAATTTATCACAATACTAAAGACAAGGAAAAGTATTATAACATACATATATTAGATTTTGAAAAGTACTTAAAAAGTTATATATCATTGAGAAACATAGTCCTGTTCTGTGCAGCAGATAGAGCAATTTTGATACTTTTACCATCCACCTTTACGTAATACACGACCTACTGTACACTGTTAGAGTCACCATCGGTTTGCAGCCCCCACTGACTTCCCACAATACCCCCCGAGCGTTACTGCTCTCTGTAAGCAATTAAGAATAATTTATTCTCTGACTTGATGCAAGCCATATTGATATTTCCTCTCCCTCTCGTCTGGATGAATGCAATGAGGAAAAACATGGGCTTAAAGGTTGTAAACATGAAGAGGATCTGGTTGAGAGATAATTACAGCAATTTCCATGATTCATTCATAGCAAAGCATGCCGATAACGTCCATGAACTCTGCAACACGATGACGACACCGAGGGATGCAAAGGAACGCTGAGGTTTTAATGAATCACATGCAGTACAGTCACTACAATGAGAAGTAAATAAGACCCATAAAGGGACAGCAGCCGTCCTCTCTAAAGCAGCCTTCACCAGAAGACATGACCTCACCTTTTCACCCCCACAGCACTTTGAAGCTCTAATCTCCAGAGTCCCATTCGGTCACAAGCTACTGCTGCAGTTTAGGTGAATACAAACAGTCTCTGTGATGCTTCCTGAGCTCTGAGCTACAAACCATCTACTGCAGCAGAGTCTCAGCCAGGCTCAGGCCTCAGCTCAGTCTGTAGTTTATCAACGTCTGGCTTCTGGTACATTTTTAATACGTTCTCTCCCATTCCTGACCTGTGTGGTATTACTGCTACTGCTATGTCACCATTACTGTTGCTACTACATACAGTACCAGTCAAATGTTGTGAATGTGAATGGGAAAGTGTGTCCAAACATTTGACTGGTACTGTACTACTTTTATTTCAATTACTATGGCTGCTGCAACTGCTACTACTGCCACTAGCACTGCTACTTTACCATCACTCCTGCTCCTATGTACTACTATTATTTCAATTACAATGGCTACTACTGCTACTATTACTGACACTAACATGGCTGCTGCTACCAGTATAACTACTGCTACTATAACTGCAGCTAGTACTGACATCTGCACCATTACTACTCCTACTACTACTACTACTACTACTACTACTACAGCCTTTACTACTACTACTACTACTACTACTACTACCACCACCATGCAAATAGAGCCATTACTACTCCTACTACTACTACTACTACTACTACTACAGCCTTTACTACTACTACTACTACTACCACCACCATGCAAATAGAGCCATTACTACTCCTGCTACTACTACTACTACTACTACTGCTGCAGCTGCTGCTGCTAATACAACCGTTACTACTTCTGCTACTACTACTACTACTCTAGGTACTACAACGGCCACTGCCAGTGCAACCATTGCCATTATTCAAAATACTATTACTACTAGAACTCAATTCTCTGTTTACGCTACATGTGCTGCTAAATCTACTAACACAAACAATGGAATAATAAGAAAAACACAATTTGTATGACACTTAATAAAGTTACACAGAGATTTACAGACGATAAAACAGGAGGAACATAAAATAAAACAGAAAGAAATTAGATTAATTTTGGTCAAACATGAACAACACAGGCACAGACAACTGCAATGAAAAGATGAAAAAAATAAACCAAACTCCATTGAACACTTGAAACGTGTGTTGAGAAGTCATTTACAAGATGACACTGGAGCCTTTTCTCATTATGTAGCTCTGTGTTTTGCCGTCCAGACCCCTGGGCTCCTCCTCCTCTGAGCTGGGTCTGCTTCCAGCTATGACGGCTTTGTTCTTCCAAGGCCTCTTTGGGGCCTGCTAATGCAATCAGTGCGAAAAAGCTTGGACATAAAATATAATAGGGGGGAAAGGAGCAGGAAGAGTTATAGGGCTGGGATGAATAGTTTCCCCTTTGAGTTGGTTCCGTTTTCGTTCAATTTATTGCTCTCAGCTAGCTCCTGACCAGAGAACTCTCTCTGTTTCAGCTCCACGCCAGAGGGGCTAGTGAGTCTGCAGCACACTGACCTCATCTGTGTGAGCCAAACACATGTTCTGTTCTGCAGGTTCTCTAGTCAATCCCCCCCTACACTGCAGCAGGACTTAGTTTAATCCATTTCAATGCTAACACTACTGTATGTTGTCACGGAACAGAGATGAATGTGACTTTAAAAGAAGCAGCCATCCAAAAAGGTGGAGGGGAGCTCTGCTTAAAATGAGAATGGAAGTTAACTGTGGCAGAGCATGCACTTCAACCTCTTTATAAAAGTGCAAGAGTAGACGGGTTTCAGGCCAGATCACACCAGCATTTAAACCTGCAAAACTTTGCATAAAAATATGTTCATTTCAATGCAACGATCAGATTAGCTTGCAGGAGCGAAGTAAATTCGTGTACATTTTTCGAGTTGAGTTTGGAGAACTTTAACACGCAAATTTGCACCGTTGACCAGTAACAAATCTTGACAGTCCAAAATGGAGGAAGCTATTCATTTTTATCTAACCTTCTCTGTAGGAGTACAAACTGCTTCACAAAAGAGCAATGGTTTGCAGACAGTTATGAGACAGGAGTGCAAAGCAGGAAGCATCTCTTTTTAATAAACTGTGAATAAACGTCTTGTCCCGTTTGCGACCGAGCCAACAAGCTTAGTAATTGACAGTTAGCAAGCTCAGTAGCTCGGAGAGCCTTTCTTCCCCTCTTCAATAACACTTGCACAAAAGCATTCCCACTTTGCTTCTATAAACCATTTATAAAAGCTGTTTTATCTGTATAAAAAAACTAGTGCTCACATCCATTTCCAATGGAGAGCAACATATTGATTTTATTTGAATGATTTTTAGACTTAAAACTTTTAGTCGGCTTTTAGTATCACAATTAGCCTATTTGCAGTCAATTAGTGATGCCTAAGTGCTGGAAAACCAATGATTCCCTCCATCACTATGTTTCCCCTTCAGGAAATGGACATGAAGCCCAACTGGAAATATGTTGATTAAAAGCAAAAATAGCTGCAAGTGTTGGGTTTTTGAGATGTGTTTAGGTGTGAAAAATTGAGTCACTTCTAAATGTTCCAAAAACTGAAAAGCATCACTTCTAGACTTCTGAGTCCACTCTTGCTCCTATATCCTCACCAATGATGGGGTTGGATGGAGTTGGCGTCGATGCTGAATGACATCAACATGCCCTGTTGGAAACAAGACTCTCTGGTTCCAATCTCAGCAAGGACATTTATTTTTTTGCTATACAGTCATGCGGGCTGGTAGGAGATCTGAAATGGAACCACACGCATGGATGACTTTACTGATGATTTACCTTTACTGCTAACTGTTTGAGTTCTGGGCCTCTACTTTCATTGATTTCTCTCCAGCAGGCAACATACTGTGAGGTGATGTATTGATCACAACAATCTGTGTCACTTTGCTGAGAACACTGCTTTAATGTAATGATGCCAAAGGCTCAGAAGGCACTTTTTTCCTGACAGCGAAGTGGTACCATGGACATTGCGATTTCTTTTTTTTTTGTTTGTTTCCATCAAGGGACCACAACTGAGTTGATTTAGTCTCAGTCTGGATATTTGGAGCTCATCAAGTAAAAAAAGGCCTTGACCCGTCTTCGGTCCTGACTCATACAGCATTTTAAACTTGTAGAAACCGCAACAAAGAAGGACATGCTAAAATGAGACCCAAAAGATTGAGAGTATTTGCCAAACTTTAATTCCAGTGTTGGGATTAAACACTGGTGGAAAATCTTCCTTATACAGTATACAAAGACGAAAATAAGTACTGACAAGCAATGAGCAATCACTAAGTCTACAGAAAGCCGCTATGTGTTAAAAGTGAAAATGTCAATGTCAAGCTTTTTGTTTGGTCTTACTTGATGGGTTTATTTTGGTGGTGTAATAAAAGCATCCTGCTACCCTCTAACAGCTGTCAATGCAGTAGGGCTGCGCAAATGTTGTTGTTGCTCACCTCAGGTGGTTTAACTTCTCACCTTGCAGCAGTGATGCACAGGTGTACTCAAGGACAGCGTGACATCATTGTTGGGTGTGTTTACAGGTGCAACAGACTTCTGACCACACCCACCATTATAATAGGCCTGAAACCTTTGGGCCGTGAAACACTGTTTTTCTCTCACACTTTGGGACAGATCATTCAAAGCGCCACAGTTTCCAACATGTGATGAACTGTACTCACAATGGCTGAATCTCATCATCTCCACCAGTCATGAAAAAGAACTCATCACGTTGCATGACTTTTTGAGAAGTGAAGTCTCAAAACTGATTAAATTCCTACCAAGTAACCCTTCTCACCAACTTCACTTTCCACACAGGTGATATTGTGCTAAATTACATACAAGTTGATACTGTATACATGACAATATTAGCAACTTCAAATCTGATCATTATTTGACATGCTGTAGCTGTAGTTAAGATTTTGAGCCACATAACTAGGGTTGATTAAAAACAAAAAAAAATCAGCTCTGTTGTCATATGAGGAAAGTCTTTATTGGTTTTCAGGTGCAGTGAAATTGTAAAGTGCAGCTTTAAAAAAATGCTATTAAATAATTCTTGTAGGGAGCTTAACTCTTCATCACACAGTCATGACGTGCTTCATGCTCCTCAGTGAAATTACATCACTGCGTTTGGGACTAGAGTATAAATCAGGTTGAATCCAGGCCGCTCTTTACTGTCTGATCTCATCACCGTGGTGCTACTTTTTAAATCTGTAATTGCTGTACTGTGGCCTCTGCTGAAACACTGTCACCCCATGTGGCCATTGTTAATAAAGTGATTTACTGCACAAAACCTTTCACACTAAAATTTATAGCATGGTCCGTTGACACAAAGAAAGTTCTAAAAATTTTATTCTCCATCCGTCGGTCACACTGTTGAAGAAAAAAAAAAAGTATATATTCAAACTTGGAAAGCGGATTAAATTCCTGATTGTATCTGTAACATTTTGGTTTCAGGCATTGTTGCATGTGAAAAGTGAAGTCAGTTCAGTTTGAGCTGTAAAACTTCCCCCTTTCTCTTTCTTCACTTTAGTGTAATCATGTAATATGTTTTAGTCACTGGGTCTGCTTCACCTCACAAAGCCATTCAGGAACCGATTCCCTGTCTGGTTTTCATCACTGAGCATTCTGTCACTCCTCCTCGACTGCTGCACTTTGTTTAATCATCCTCACACCGGGTCGCGCATCGCTGCTCTTGGATCGCGTATCGCCGCTCTTGGATCGCGCTGCCTCGCCTGCAGACTTTTTGGACTTGAGGACTTCGCCGTGAGGGTTTCAAAGTTCTGACATTTCCCTGAGCACGCTGAGCTGCTTCGACAGGGACGGTGCCACATGCTAATTCTGACACACACTCACTTACACCGTTGATTGATGTGGTGTTGCCAAAGTTCAAATAGTTAAAACTAAACTTCAATATTTCAAAGTAAAAGGTTTTTGACATTTTCATATAAATACATTTTAATTTAGCCAAATCCTTCTCCTAATTGCTAAAACACAACAGCGGTTCAACCTTCACATCTGCGATCCAACTCTGTGAAAGCTTTTAAACTTGGTGTTTTGAACGCTTTGGTGTTTCATGAGAAAAATCTTCTGGCTCACAGGAAGTAATGCATTTTATGATTCCAGCTTTTTTTGTAATAAGCAGAAGAAGAGGTGGCTAATGTTCAGTACATGAATGAACAAATCTTTGACACCAAATTCTCAAGCTGAATCATCAGCGCCATTAACGGAATCAGTAGCTTTGTGCACTGGAGTTACACTGACTGGTAACTGAGTTTGGGAACGATATATATGACAATATAAATCTGTTAACCGTCAGAGATTTTGCCTTACAGTTTATACCTTGTGACATCCCTTTAATATCTGTGGGTGTATTAAGGGCAACAAACAGCAGCAGTGTATGACTTGCATGAAAACGCCTGTGTTTTATGTAAGACCACACACCGGCAGTGTGTTGACGTTCATCATTGCCGGTTAATCAACTTGTCAGGTCACTGTCTTATTTCCCAGCGTCAGTGTCAACAGTTTTATCAAATGTACTGTACCTGGACTACTACTTCTGTCTGGATGATGTGTCTGGCGTGTGCTACAGCTGTGAAATGATGCAATGCTCCACGACACCGCTGATGCATGTTGCACTGTAGGACACTGAGGGCGATGGGACTGATTCGATTTTTATGATTTTTGCATTATTGTGACTGAGAACCTTGACTTGTTGCTTGTTTAGCCAAAAACAGACATTCCTGTCTGGTTGTTTTTCCCATAAACTGTTTCTCGACTGATTTACAGAAGATGTACTATGTCATGATATCCATATTGTCCACTCCTACTGCTGACTGAAAGCGATGTTGTCAGCTCAGCTGTGGTAAATGTTATTTCCTCATGCATTGCCTCAAGATTAAACCAGTCGCTCACAAAGCTTTTTGTCTACCGACGCCTCACAAACATGCACCAGTATTAACAATCTAATGTCACATATAGTAACATAGATCAGTCACAGGGGCCATTTTTCTGCAGAACAAGTATTTTTACTTTTGATACTTTAACTACATTTTGCTGATAATACTTTTGCTTTTACTTAAGTAGGATTTCGAATGCAGGACTTCTACTTGTATTTGAGTATTTTTACATTGTTGTACTATTACTTTTACTTAAGTAAAGGATCTGAATACTTTAATGCCAAAAAGCAGTAAATCTCCAGTCTTTAAAATGGCACCTTACAAAATGATTAAAAGCACAAAATCAAAACATTTTGGTACCTTTTTAAAAGGATAATCAGCAACTTAAGCCTTTGCTTGACAAAACAAGAAAACTAAATTTCACATCTTGGAAGAAGAATTACAAGTGACTCCAAGTGTTTCCAAAATAGATGACAGTATTTTGGAAATGAACTCTTTAATTAAAATTCCCTCGGCAATGTCTGACATTTAACTTCATAATTAGGAGCGCCACTGTGGGGGGCTAACTCCCCCCCCAAACACCTCTCTGCCTTCATCAAAATCTTGGCTTCGGGCTGTTTAGTCATGATGTAACACTGCCTCGATTCACTGTGAGGGGTAACCATCTGTTTTCGCCTCATCCGGATGCTGAAAAATGAACGTGTGCACAAATGACCCCTCACTGCAGACGTCCTCCAGACAAGCACAAGGGAGGGATGATGGGGGTTTGAGGTTTGGGGAGGAGGAGGTGAGGGCGCCTGGTTGGTGTTCTGCACCTCCCAGGGCTGAAGACTGAGGCTACATTCACATTGTTGGGACATTATGCTCAATTCTGAATCAGATTTTTGTTTGTGGATGATTACTAAGGCATAATAATCTCTTCTTGGATGTTGTCCATATCGTGCACCAGTATTAACTGACAGTGTTGCTGAAAACAAAACACATGAGTAACATAACAGTAACAAGATGTCAAGTTTTCAAACCTTTGTTTTTCTCACTTGTTTTGAGCACAGTTTGGTTAAAGAATGTGTGGTTATGCTGTTCAGCCGTTGTGGTTGGAGATGTAATGTTTTGGTCAGAGTACAGCGATGACATGTGTGTGTTATGTAGACGCATCCATTTACACTTGACTAATTTGTGGCCCCAGTGCCTCTTAGAGGCTTTGTTCAGACTGCAGGCAAATCAGGTTTGTTTCTCAAATCAGTTCTTTAAGACAGACTGTACCAACCTATCTGCATGGGTTGCTGTGGTAACGACGTAGGTGTCGGTAACTACGTACGCTAGGCTTTCCAACATGGAAGCATGAGAAATGGAGATCCATCTTGTGCAATGACTGAACTCCTTTGTCGCATTGCTCAGCAACAGAGGAGGCTGGTATACAGCCGCTCTGATGCACTTCCGTCACTCTGGATTTGACGTCGTTGTTGTGTGTCGTGTTGCGAGTGACGCAAAATACACTTTGAAATCCGATTTGAGTGTCCGGACTGAGACTCATCTCTAGAAATTCGATTGGAATCGCATTTCAAACCACCTCCAAATGTGGCTTGGATCCGAATTTGCAAAAATCACATTTCATGTTGTTTTTTCCAGACTTTCTAAAATCAGTCTGGATACAATCTGGATATGCCAAAAAATTTGGGCTGGCAGTCTGAACAAAAAAGTGGTTAAGTCTTTTAGTTTTGACTGAATTGAGGTGTTTATATTCCGCTCCATTGTTGAGACACTTTGTTGTCCTCTGTAACACCGGCTCAACTCCTAACTCCTCCTAAAACAACTAATTATAATTTTTACATTTCTGTTTGTGTACGAGTTAAACAAAGAAGATATAAAGTGTTAACTAGGCGTGTTGTTGAACTTTGGAGAGCCAGGCTACCTGTTACCCCCTGTTTCCAGTCTTTATGCTAAGCTAAGCTAATCACCTCTTAGCTCCAGGTCCATATTTAACACACAGATGTGAGAGTGGTATGGATCTTTTCATCTATGCTAAAAACTAAGCGTATTTTCCAAAATGTTAAACAACTCCTTTGAGATTTTGAATGACATTACCAGGATGATTATTTTATTTCATCATAATAAAAACAAAAATATATATTTAGAAGAGTGAAAAATCAAAGTTTTTAAATGCAATTTGCCTCCCTAACATGTTGTAGTTTAGCCATTTATTGTTCTTTTACCTACTTAGAGGGATCATAATCATATGTATATATCATTATCAGCAGGTCATAGTGTTTTCACCACATTTATTTTCACTCTCTGTTACTGAAAGCACTTTCTTCTTATATAAGAGGACCTTATTTTACTGTAAACTGCATTTAACAAACAGTGAGCCTTACACACAACAAGCTTATTGTTGTTCAAACTGGACAAAAACATCAGATCTGTTTATTATAGGAGGAAATATTCTTCCATTTCCAGCTGCAGTGTGAACAGAGCCAACAGTAAGTGAGTTCCCATCTTCTGGCAAAGGGGAAGCCAAACAGGGAGGGAGGGTGTGTTCATGTCCGAGACAGAGAGAGAAGGAGGGAGTTTGAGACAGAAAAAAAAGCTGTATGACAGCGAGAGTGTGAGCGAGCGGTGGAGGTTGTGCATTTGTGGATGCATTCCAACAAGGCCACAACCTCCGGAGCAGATTTGGAGTTTGAGCCACGATGCAGCCGAGCAGCAGAAACAGACGGCTGATCTGGTGCCAAATCACTGAAAGACGAGGGGCTGAGTGGTAGCAGGCAACCGACCCCTCTAATGTTTGAAAACAACTCTTTATTTTACCTTAAATAATCCTCTTTTGTTTAAAACGTAATGTAAATTATGAATAATGGATGCTAAAGTTTGGGACATGCTACAAAAGATTTTTTTGTTTGTGCTGGGCACTTGACTGCTTTAAAGAGAGAATTCGGTAAAGATGATGTCAAAACACCATGGCGCCACAGATTCATAAAACTTAAGATATGTTTGCCATTATTACTTAAAGACTTGTATTGCAATTGCTCTTCCAGACAATGACTGCAGTCTTTAGAGCAGAGTAACTGATTATTCTGGTGGTCGTGGCCCTGCAAGCCTCAAATGTCAAAAGCCAGAGGCAGCCTCAGTGGTTACTAAATTATAGGAGGTAGGAGCTAAACCAGAGGCTGAGGACGCACAGCTGCGGACAGGATCTGACACCGTCTCGCCTGGCTAAGGCAGAAAACGAAGGAAAAAAAAGAGTCTAAAAGGAAGTGAAAAGCCCTTAAAATCTGTCCTTTCTGGAAGAAGTCGAGGATCTGACTCCATCTTTGGCACCTGGAGTCTGATTGACTGCAGATTTCAGTTCCTGACGGTCTATATAAGTGTTTACGATTCCAGTGCATTGCATGTCCTCGGAGTCCGCTGTAAAGATCTGAGCGATGGACGTCTTCTCACAGCAGCGTTACGACTTTCTCGCAGGCCAGATGCTGTCGTCTGAAATGACATTCTCACTCCGATTCTGCATGTTGTTGAGGCTTCGTGTCGACCAAACAATCCCCCTGAAACCGATGGAAAACAGATCAAGAAGAGGCCCAGCGCTGCGAACACTCGTATACACTCGGATTATATTACACTGACCTCGAGACTGTTTAATGAGCCTTGCACGAATATATTGATGTCCACTGCTGCTCTGCTATTATCTTCAACCAACTTCACCCTAATTGTCTTTATGGCTAATTGAGTTATCCAGCAATTGTAATGTTAGCATTTTTGCGGCTAGCCGACCCCCTTGGCTTGTGCGTGGAATCTTTAGCCATTTTTCGCTTGACTTGCACGCTTCCCCCGCTGTGTGACAAGCATTTTGTGAAGGAGAAAAACAGACTAGAATTATAAAATGTTTTCTAATCCCTTCTGATTTCTGTGTCTCCGCTCGGGCCACAAATCACTTGGCCTTGCTGCCACTGCAGACCACCCGTTTTCTCCACTCTTAAAAGGGAGCACACTTTATCAGATGCGCACCAGTGACTCCCAATAGATAAAACTTCAATCTAAATCAGCTGCTAATGATGTGAAGAAAACGCTTTTTCTCATGTCTTGAACTCAAGTGTAAAGCCTCAAATGTGACTGAACAAGAAAGCCTGTGTGAAGCAGATAAATGGTTAAAAAACTTAGTTAAGAACAATCAAATTGTTGCACTCGTGTTTGATCTCATAGGTGCAGAGTTTTGCTGTGACGCAGACCTTCGCCGTTAACTGCCATGAGCCTCTGCACACATGTAACAGAGATTCAGAGGGATGCCGTTTATAGCCAAGCAATTTCACGGTGGTGGCAAATCACTGATGGGAGCCAAAAAACAACAAAAAAAAAAAGTGATGTAACGTTGCATTTCACCCACACTTACAAAGAAAGAGCAAACCCACACAAACGACTCACTGTGAAGAAAAAAAAATAATCAAAAAGACTGTATTTAGACTGGGTTGAGATCCATCTCCAGGGTTTGAATACACATCATTTTCTAACACAACAGAGAAATAGAAATATTTACTCTGACCAAGCCAAAGACAACAACTGTGCTCCGAAGAGACTAACAATGGCATCAGGGCAGTAAACTTCTGAAACTCCCTTTGAAATATTTGCTTTTCCCATCATGACCAGAGTGGCGGTTAGCACACGCCAGATTGTGGTAATATGAGAATCCAGGAGTCAGTGGATAGTGAGTATCATTTTCCAGTCTTGGCTGGAAAACTGAATTCTTAACCTGATCACTTTTAAAACGCAACAAGCAGTATGCAGTATGGTTGTTTTCCATTGGTCTACGTTCCATATTTGATGGTTTCTCAGGTTTTACTCAGCAAATTCACCCAAACTCGGTAATTAGTGCATTGAATCCCGATTAATAAAAATAAACTATTAAAATGTTAACCTAATCTTAATCCCTTTATAGTTTTGTAAAAGGGAAAATAACAGGTCAACAAGGAATTGCTGCCGAGACCAAGACAACTGTGAGGTATCACAAAATGTTCACAAAAATGATATTTGTATAAAAATCATCCACAAAGTGGCATAATGTTACGCTCTGTTAAGGCTCCTTATCTGTTGCTAGAACATCAAACCTTGGGTACTTGAAGTATTCACTATGAACCACATGGTGATACAAAATGTGAAGGAAATCTATGAGATGTGTTTTTACATCCTCACTTGACCTGACGTACAGTAATTTTATCGTTTTGTAGCATGTAGCCATGATGTCACCAGCTATACTGCAAATACAGTCATTACTGTATATTTGGTTGTCTGTGTTATAGTGAGTTATACTGTATGAATGTTATTGCATTTTCTGCAGGTCACTAACAGAGGTGGAAAAAGTACTACAGTGCCCCCTACTGAGGCAGGCTTACTGCTAATTTTCACAATATTTACTTAATGTACATAGAAAAATAACTATGAACAAAGAAAATTCTTTAAACATCATTATGGTACAGATTTTTAGAAATGATCTGATCTTTGCTAATTAGGTTGTTTGAACCTTTTACCACCATGTTTGGGGCTGCTATGGCTCCAGGTAGCAGGCTTTGGCCAAAGCGAGCTCTTCTTGCATGTGATGGCCTTACAAGTGAGCTCTGAGAGGTTGGTTGTGGGGAGACCTATTATCTTGGCAGCAGTGCTGGTTATGCATGTGACCATCAAATCTTTTGGTTGCACTCGATCCGTCCCTGTAAATAAACACTTGTTGCCTTGATGTCTTAACTCTACAAAATAAAAGCAGATTGTTCCAAACTTATGGCAGAGGATAGTTTGTTTTTGTCTGCGCCATTACATAACTCGGAATATATTGACTTTGGTCAGCAGCTGACGTCAGTTATTGGTTCTGGTGAGTCGTTGATAGCCTTCAGAATGACATGATGACAATCATAAAGCCGTTTTGGCAAGTCCAAAAATGTTCTGCATGTGAAAACGTCCCCAAAAAGCAGCGTAATGAGAGGGGCGTAGGATCGAATGGTTCCTCACTTCCCATCAGTCACTCATAGTTTGTAAACAGCGCTCAGATCTGAAATAAATGTTTGTGCTGAGCGCTCATGTCATGGGTGTGGATTCAGGCATGGAAACGCCACTTTCACATGGGGAGAATCAAAAGATCTACTGTAGTTCAATCTCAGCAATTAGACTTAGACATGTTGGGTTACACACAACCCACACTGGCTGGAAAATAGAGTCCCCTTCCTCTGTTTGGACAATGAAGACTTTGAAAGAGGTTTTGTGAATCAGCATTTTATCCCTGCCGACAAAGCTGAAAGAGTAGTCTGAAATTACCTCAGCAAACCGCTCGGGAGTCACGTCTCCGGAGAGAAAAATGAGAGAAAAGTGTTCTCTCCGCTTGGTGAGAAAGGTGTTCAACCATCACGCTCACATCTACGCACTTCCTCTCATCTCAACTGCTTGGCAACCGCACACGCAGGTACACAAACGCAGACACGTCGACTGTAAATCAGATAAGTTCGTCCTCTGAAAATGTATCTTAAGCCGCAGAAACGCAAAGAGTTGGGATGCCGTCCACCCTGCTGTCTGCAGCTTCAGCCCTGGACTATATAATTAAGCTTCATTAAAGACGCCATGACAGATGGACTGTAATAAAAGTCTTGTAAGAGTGTTTGTGCTTGAATGTGTCTCGTTGTCAGAGCTGTCAGCAGCTTGTCTGCTTGTTCATTTCCTTTAACCACCACGAGCACTAAACCCTCCAGTTTCATTTCCTCTCAGTGCAGGTAAATCCTTTTTCCCGTAACGTGTGTTAATACGGGTCAAATTTGACTTTACATTTTTAATATTTGCCCATCAGATAAGGTAGGTTTTTAGTTGTATGTCATTATTATAACTTCTGTACGTTTTTGATTGACATGACAAAGTAAGGGCTGTACTTACTTCTGATTGGCTAGTGGGTAAAGTTGCGGATTGGACAGCTAAACAAGGAGCTGAAACTTGCTATAAAGCTTTCATATTGTCACATTGGTTTTGCATTGTCATTTCATACATTTCTTACAAATTATATACCTACATTAGCTGACGGCGGCTAGATTATAAGTTTCTGGCAACATTTCTTCATAAACGCTCGAATTTTAATCTCCACCTATTTCTAACTTAGTTCAGTCAGACAACTGAAATGTTTATTATAGCAGCAGGACATAGTTAGAGTTCGGCGTCCTCGTCACTCCCCACAGATATGTTTACATAGAGATATTGAGGAGTGATGAGCAAATATCTTAAACCCCCTAGCCAGAGCCTGCAGGTGGATGCTGGGGTGGTGGTGGGGCTGAAACAACAGGCAGCAATACTGATGCAGGGCAGCAGTGGCAGGCAGAGAGAGAGATGGGACATTTTTGCAGCTTAAATAGACACGTCTCGTGTGTTTATAGCAGTGCAGCTCGAGTTGACTGCCTGAACTAGCTCGCAGGCGTCGCTCCATTTTTGTGCTTTTTTTAAACCCCTTAGTTTGATGAGATAATATAATGTATGTCTGGCTTCATAAGATGACGCTTACCAGTTAACTGGCTATACTGGAGCACCAGGCGAGCTGGCTGACCGAGTCAAAGCATCATATTCACGAATCGAAGGGTTGGTGGTTTGACCGCTGGCTCATGAGACACTGACCCCCGGTTGCTCCTGACGGTCAGGCCAGCGGCTTCTTGTCCAACACTGTTTTGAACAGAGACTCGGGTAAAATACAGTTCACTGTAACCAACATCAAGAAACATACTCACAGCAATCAATTTTATTTATAATATCAGTGAAGTGACCTCATGCATCACCACAGCAATCTTTTTATATATATATATATTCATGTAACATAGCCTACTTAGCCACCATTTACATACATACATTTACAAAACTGAGCGGGAAGACATTTCATAAATATATAATGTAAAGATATTCCTGGCAATGTTTATGTGGAAAATGTGTGATTGCAATTTTCTCCATACGTACATTAATATGACTTTCTGTGTTTTTTCTGATGCTGTGTGATGAATCCTCTTAGTGTTTGATTTGCAGTTAGGATAAACAAACATTGCTTCATATACACTCAGACACCATTTCCTATGGCATGCGGCTTCCTAAATGGGCAGAGTGTTTGTATTGGGTGGACCCGCGTGTGTATTTGAAGCTGGTTCATACTGCAGTTGCGTAGAATAACAGGCCACCACATGCCACCTGAAAATATGATGTTTTTCTGTCTTTATTATGTCAGAGTACAGCGTTAACTGACAAAGGCAGGAGAATATATATATATATTTGTCTTTCAAGAAAATAATGACAAGTCTCCTTTCAAAATATCTGTCAACCACAGCCAGAGATATAAAATGCGTGTCACTATTTTAATGCATGATTGTGGTTTATTGAACTGCTCTCAGTAGGTTCACTTTATGGTCAAAGCTGGCCGCTCCAGATTGGTTTTGGTGACCACAAATTTCCACTAACTTCCTTTGAAACCTAATCAGGTCTTCCTGTTGCACTTGGAATTCAAAGATAGGGCTTATCCTCCTGCACTGATTAGCAGCAAAAATAAAAACAAAGCCTTTCCCATTTTGCTCTTTAGCCCAGTGGTCTCTGACTCTATGAATAATGTGACTCAGAGTTTTAACTTGTGGTTCTCGGCTCATTCTGTCATGACAACAGACCTCTCGCTTCCTCTCGCTTGCATACAACTGATTGCACTGACTGACCTTAACGCGTGAAGTCTTTTTTACCTAAAGCGCTTATTATTCACTCTAAAAGCCTGGAGGTGCCAAGAGGGCTCGAAACTGTTACATTTGTTGTGTTAAAATACCTTTCAAATACCCGTTAACGATGAAACAATAGCAGCTGTAGACGCACTGGTATGTTGAGTTTATTGTTGATTTTGGTTGTTTCCTTAGAGAGTCAGCTTTTGAGGAATTCAGATAAGACGTCTTGCTGAATGAGCAGCAATGTACAGTGTTTAGAAAACATCGTCATAGGTTTTAGATGGATTTTGCACAAAGAGAGTTCACACACTTTAGTTTTACCACTCTAAGTGCAATAACTATTTTATGCTGTCTGCAGACACATAACCCTTTACCCAAAACCTGACTCCATTCCTCAAGTGTAATTTGTGTATCTCCTCACTTTATTTATGACTCAACACATTCCCCCAATTATTATTTATATATGGTGTACATAGCATAGTATTTTATTTATTTATTTTTATTTTTACATATTGAATATAGAAGATGTTCATGATGAAAATCGTATTCTAGTGTTTTAAGGTTATCTATACGATGCACCTGGTTTTGCACTTCCTTATGCTGCTGTGACACCTCAGCGTCCCTACATGGGATCAATAAAACGGATCTAGACATGTAAACAACTATAAAATCTACACTTTAATGAAACAGGAGTCTGCACAACCCTGTTGATATACTACTAATCTGTAACAGCAAATACATTATGCAGCTCAGATTATGTTTTTTAATCAACATAATTAGGACATTAACATATCTGAGATGGAATTTATCAGATAAATGTTCACTGGCAACATATTTCGTTTGTTTTCCTACAGTATCCACTTGTAGCAGGTAAAGCATTATTAGACTTTTTTATGGTTATGTTTAGGCACTGGCAGCAGGTTAGGGGAAGATTGTAGTGTTGGTTTTAACATTGAAAAGGCCAACAGCGACATGAAGCACGAGACACGACGTGTTTATTAACATTTAACTGAAATCACGATATTTCCCTAACTTAACCAAAGTGCTACCACAGACCGGACTCAGAATGTGAGTCCTGGTCTCCAGTGTCAAAGTCCTGTGCTGTATGACAAACAAAGAGCTTTTCTGAATTTCTGTACAAGCTTGACTTTTTAAAGCTGCGTTAATTGGAAGTCCAACAAGTTGAAAACAACTCTTGATATATTATTGCCTTACAAAGTTATGTTGGCGAACATGTTAGAAATCAGTTGCCTATTTACACATCAGGCAGACATGGAGCAGAATTAGCATTCATTTGGACTTATGTTTCTGGCCTCCTGACTAATAAAAGTCTAGTATTCACTCCCATTTGGTGGTACTTTGGGCTCCAACATCTCCTGAGAAAAATTTCTGGCTCTTTAGCAGCTAGTTGCTAACTTTGTACCAGAAAGTTGATCAGAGCTATCAGAGCTTGTTTGCTAAAAATAGCTGCCTCCTGCTGCTGGAGACAGGGCTGATAAGAGTGGTGAGGCTGAACTATACAGTAAAAAAAAAAGCCCCGTAGAGCTGCAGATAGTCGTTAGTGGAGCTTTAAAGATGCATGCAGTTCTACTTTCCAGGCTGTCTTTGTTGACTGTAGTCATTCTGTTTTGAAATGGCTTTCACAGGTCATTCAGAATCATAAAACTGGTGAAATTTAAGTATAAAGGACCAATTTTCAGTCCAGGTAAATGTGAAAAGCACCACTATATGGGGTTGCAAGTTTTTATTCCCCCTTGACAACAGCAATATGTCAGTAACTAACCCCTATAAGTTCTGACAAGTTGTTTTTTTTCCCAAACAGGTATTCTCCAGCGTCAGTCCACAGCCTGCCTTTGTGATCTCACAGTTCAGACAGGTGGCTTGCAGCTGATAGAAACCTAATTCTCACTGTCTGCTCGAACACGGCTCTCCACCTCCAGCTCGCCTACTGCGTCAAGGTGAGGGCCCGCTGAATTATGTTGAGGCGAATTCCCGGCGGTGGCAACGGGATACGGTAGCTGGGGCACCAAATGGACCTCTTTGGAGGAACAGCGAGTTCATGAGGCGTAGAGTTTCATATCTTGTTGACAGCTCACGGGGAGCATTACCATGTGAGCCATTTGATTCCCTGTTCGTCTGAGGGACTTTTCCTGATTTACCTCCTCAACGCTCCATGGTGAGATTCTGGCAGAATTATGTGAAACGAATCGCCCGGCAGTTGTGGGTTTTGCTTTCAGGCGTTGTTCTATGTCATGTAGCTCTGGCAATGATGGGATAAACCCGCTAGGAATGTTTTTTTGTGGTGTGACACAGTGTTCATATCCGGCTGCTGATCCTTCAGAAGAGAATTCTGCGGTGAGCGGTAATGCAACACGTTTGGTGACAATAAAGAGGGAAAGTCTTTTGAATGTTTCTCCCCTCCTACTCACACAGAAAATATCTTCCAACACAGAAAAATGCTTTTGTCTGCTACACACCAGCTAATTTGAAAATAAGAATTTGATCATAAGCGGTCTGCTAACGAAAGAGGTGTAAACCCATCTGACTAACACGCAGAAACTCACACAACCTCTTAACCGAGTCGGCGTGATTCACATGGCACACATATTCCGAGTTGTTTTCACAGAAGGTCGATGTTAGAGGGAAGATTTAGTGATTTAGTACCAGCGTGCAGCCGGCAGGTATGCAGCAGTTGAGCTCTGCGGGCCACACACATACACTAAAATCCCTAATCACCTTTTCATCCACTCAGAGAGAGAAAGAAAGAGAGGGAGACTGAAGTAAAAGACAGAAATAAAAGGTTTTTACTTCCATGATAACAGCTTGTTTCAGTTGGTTTGTTGTCTCTGATGCCATTATGGAAACTAGGTTATTTAAAAATATTCACTTCCTACACAGTTGTTCTGACCTCAAATGGCAAACTTCAACAGAAAAGAAGGAAATATGGTCAAAATGTGGAAAAATACGTCAATTACTGGAGGGTCAGTGATGTCATACAAACATTTTTGAGTTTTATTACTGATACCAAAACAACACTTTTTCAATACCCTAGTTTGGAGGATATAAACATGTTTCCCTTATTTTGTCAAATGAAAAACAGGGTTAAACTGCTCACTGCATCAGCGTCAAATAAAGAATATTTCAGAATAAAATATAGATTTAGATGAGGAAATTCATGGTATGAGCATGGTAAACAAGCTACCCAAGCATATGATGCACACTTTCAAAACACTTTTGATACTTAATGCTACAAACACATATTGGTTGGAACTCAAGAAGTACTGAGGTACATTAACCTGCCTGAATCGTGGATGAGTTATCAAACGTGGTGGACTATACGTTCCAGTGACAGTTGATCAGTAGATTATCACCTTTAAAATAATATCTTGAAACAGCTCTCAGTGGCTTTTAAATGTATGTCTGACCTAATGGATTAAATCTTAATTAGTCAAAGATTCATTTTTTTGAATGTGATGTTCAGGTCTCTCTTGGGCTGAGGTTGTCACGTGACCTGAAGTTCCAACTTTGGCCACTACGCCAAAATCGTCACACACCACTACATTTGTCAGGTCGATTTTGGAAGGTCAAGTAGACCAACTAGCTAATCTAGATAATTTAGTATGACTAAGTCAGTGGCAGCATTGGGCTTGATAACTTTAGCCTTCAGCGCTCTTATAGTTAAAGCCTCTTTCAGTAAGTTTCAGTCTGTTAAACCAGATAAACTGTGGCTCTTTTATCTCATTGAGGTTATTTCCTGCTCCAGAGCAGATCCATGAAATATTGTAAAAACCTGATGTGCAAAAAAAGTAGATGAAGGTAACTGAAAGAGAGAGTAAAAGATGGAAATGAAGAGAAACAGAAAAAAGTAATCTAAGAGCTGCAGCTTGGCAGGTTAGCGGGTGAAAGCACTCAAAGAGCGAGCTCACTACAAACACCACTTCCACTCTGTTTTCCAGGGTTGACACAGATTGATGCATTCAGCAGAGGCAGATTAGCAGGCCTGGAGCTCACATTTAAAGGTCAACCCTGATTGAATCCTGGATAAGAACATGCAAGAACAATTTGTAGATGCCTTGAAATATAGGAGCAGTGGTGTGGTCTCACTCAAAACCAACAGCTGGACAAAACTGTGACTCCAAAGATGTTTTAATTCTCAGACAAAAGCAGTGTAACACTGACAACTTTAAAATGATCATTCAGACATCTCATAAAGCTGAGAAAATCTGTAATCTCACTACAGTGTCCATTTAGTAGCTGTTCTGGAGCTTTCGATCATATCACATGCTCTTCATCAGCAGGTGGAGTTTGCCCAGTTGTCATGGAATTGTAGATGTAAAAAATTACATTTATTTTGAGCATTTTTTGGACATTTTGAGTTCAAAGTTCATTCTAGACCTTGGAGACAGCAGTTGAGAAAACAATCTCGCCACAAGGTCTATTTAGTAGCTGTTCTGGAGCTTCCGATCAATTCACGTGATCTTCGTCAGCAGAAATCATAAAGCATAATTGTTACAAATCCAATCAAGAAGGTAAACATTGTTTGACATTAATCCAGCAAACAGGCAAGGAAGACTAAAAACAAATGTTTCTTTTATATAATGCTGGACAAATTTATTAAAAAATTTCTTTTGGATACTGCTCTCTGGGTGGCTTGTGCCGTAATCTCAAACATGAGGTGATGTGGAGCGAGTCCAACACAAACCTCGCTCCCAGACAATAGCTCGCCTTGGTAGGTAATGTCCTGACTTTCTGAATTCCACACAGTTTGCAAACACAAAGGCAGCTCTCCTCCCTGAACGTAGTCATTTTACGAAGTATGTGAGAAAATACCACCAATAATCTGGCAGTAAACAACATTATAAGGGAGCTGGGGGTTGGCTTCATGAGGTTACAACCCTGTACTGTGGGTTAAATAGAGTTCTGCTTTGCAAAACACAATTTGATGACTTGCCATAAACGACAAAAATGGTTCACTACTGCGGTCAAGCTGTTGAATGTATAGTATCCCATTATGTAGGTGAAATTACACTTAATTAATTTCAAGGGGAGGGCAGCCGGGGTTGAGGCCAGACAGCGTTCCCATGGTTCATATCAGGGTGGAAGGGTCTTTCTAACTTCACTCCCTCAGGCTGACTGAGTGAATGGAGGGGCCTGTTTTTGAGGTGGATGTGTGGGCGAGTGTGTGGGCCTGATCTTTTGGCCACTCAGGGACGTGATGTTGGCCTGGGCGGCCTCCCCGGGACCCCGCATGTGTGTCGAGTACAGAGCGTTCAGTCTTAATGCTGCCTGACAGCTCATGGCTGCGGCTCAGCTGCCGGCGTTTATGAAGGGAGGTCTCGGCTTACGGCGGAGGCTGGCAGGGCGGCCGTGGTGGAGCACAGGGGTTCACCGAATCCTCCAACGGTAGCAGAGACACAGAGCGACCATGCTGTGAGCTCACTGGGTCTTTCCACAGGCTTCAGCTCTATCTCAACACCCGAGGACCCTGGCCGGTGTAACATTTCACCACGTAATTAGATTACTAATGTAGTGTGAAATGAAATTGAGGGGGTGTTTCGACTGAAAACCAGGCGTTCTCCGAGGTCACCCATGTTTTTTTTCCAAGGTGCCAGTAAAGTCCATGGTTTACTTCACGGGTCGGTATTACAATGGTGTCATATGTGCTGCCTCCAAGGTTTCCTGCACTTGCCAGTAAAAACAAGTGCCTTATAAATGCTTTCTCTGACACCCCCCCGTCCATCTCAAAGGTGCTCTCACACTCACTCCAAGGTTGTTTCAGAATAAAACAATTATACACAGAGCGCACACACAGGTTGTCGTTCTTTTGTGACCTCCCAAGCACTTACAATAGCTTCCAGCTGTCTCTTTGGGACTCTTAGGGAATATTTTGTAAACCCGGGTCACTTTGGTAACGGCCCTACAGTTGATTAGCGAGGCCTCATTCCAGAGGTGAAAGATAATTTGTCCCCACCTTCAGGCTCCAATGACTTTCACCATTTTTATGTTTGCAATGTAGAGTTGTCCAAACATTGAAAAATAAAACTTCATTACAGCGAAAGTAACAGTTAATTAATGCTATAAATTAGATTAGCTGCACTTTACACAACCCTGTGCTAAATTAAAGACGATTAGAGTTAAGAGAGGAGATTAGAAGAAGGTTAGTAGATTACCAGAGTATGTGCTGAAAAACGATGAATCAACAATAATTTTAATAAGTCATTTATCAAGCAAAAATGCCAAATATCCTAGCTAGTAGTCCAGCTTCTCAAACGTGCAGTGAATTTGATACTTATATTATTAAATTGGACAACACAAAAAATGAGCTTGAAGGTTCATTCTTTACATTGGAAATAGCAATTTGACAAAAAAAAATCTTAGTACAAGGTCCAGTTACTTTGTTTTTCCAGAGCTTTAGTTGTCATGGAGATAGTTTAATTGTTATCACGTGGTGAATATGGAGTTTTGGTCTCACGATAAGAACCAAACCATCTCCATGACAACTGAGCAACCTCCATCTGCTGATGAAGCCCATTAGATGTGTCTGAAAGCTCTGGAAAAACCAAAGTAAGACAACCTTGTGATAAGACGTTTTTGACAAATAACCCAACAAGCAATTTGAAGATGTTAGTCTAATTGTAACTAATTGGTCACTATTTTCTGATATTTTGTAGATTCAAATATTTATTGATTTTAAAAGATTTGATTTGATTGATAATCAAAAATGAAAACCATTCACCAATCATTAATTGAAGCCCAAGTTGTGACTCAGCAAATTTCAAATAAATCTGACTAAGTACAATCTAATCTAGAGCTGAAAGTATTGGTCCAATAATAGATACTCATCGTTTAATCGTCATTTTTCAAGCAAAAACAGATTCCAGCATCTCAAATGTGGGTATTTGTTGGTTTTCTAACTTGAACTGAATCTCTTTTATTGACTAAATAATGAATCTATTAATTGATAAAATAATCAGCAGACTAATTAGATAATGAAAATAATTAGTTGCAGACCTAATCTAATCAAATCAAAGCGGGTTGTGAGGATTAACATACCAGGCTTGTACAGAAGTTAATACAGCATTTTCTTTCCAGTGTTAGAAACCACAGCAAACCAATAGAAACACAGTTTGAGTCATTCAAAAAGTCATAAAGCTTTGATAGGAAGATAATGTCTTGTCTATGTGGACTGGACAGTAAACCACCAGCTGTTGGCGCACTTTCATGTAAGATGTGCTGTGAAAACTACGAGAAGACTCTCTGTGGGGGTAAAAAGAAAACTGGAGTAAAAGATAGACACAAATAAATAAATTGAATTTGCTGTGCGTCAGTGACCTGGGGACCCGGAGCCTCGGCTGCAGGCCCCTGTAGGTGCATCTGCGGACATTTGGAGGGGTGGCGAGCAGTGTTGAAGGGGGTTTAAATGGCACATGATATATTTTTCTTCAGGAAAGAGAGTTTGCTGAGGCTTTTAACCCATTTCCACATCATATGTCAGATCCAGAGAGCCCACAAAAACTACACGTCACTTTTGTAAAAGCACACTCCATTCACTTCCTTTATGCGTTTCCCACTCGTTCTTTTTCTTTCAGCACAGGGAAGTATTGAACAGAAAGTATCTCAGGCCTTGTACACAGACAGGAAGTGTCCTAATTTCCACCACCATTACCGAAACCTGTATTTGGCTTTAATCGCCGCATTTGTGGTGCATGTGTGCGCCATCACACGATATGTAGGATGCAGAGAGGAACATCTGGTGACAATCAGGGCTATCGGTCTTGACAACGTAACTGTCAGCACGCATCTCCTGCAACAAACCATCTACTGCCTGCTCTGTTACGTTACCCAGAGGCCTTTTCTTTGCCCCCCTCCCCCCCGTGTGGCTTGCGAGGAGCTTGTTTGTACAGATGACTCCTCGATTGCACATTTCTCACAAGGGATAATAAGGCCTCGACCCTCAGAGTGCACTTTGCCAGGCAGTTGTGTGGATCTGTGTTTGTGTGTGTTACGTTTACTATTAAGAGAGCTGCTGTAAAAAACTCAAGGAAAGCTGAAGGTATATGCGCTTGCTTTAAAATGATCTTTACAAGGCTTTTTTGTTCGTAGTGTATGCGGTTATATGAGCTTTACTGACTGTAAAGTCAACCTTAGGGACTGCAGATGAAAATCTGAGGTAGAAAGTACAATTCTGAAGTCCTTTCCTTCTGTACTTTAATGGAGTATTTCCATTTTATGTTACTTTTTACTTCTACTCCACTACATTTAATAGGGGAATATTGTACTATCCACTACATTTATTTGACAGCTATAGTTTGATGCGCTGATTGATTATAGCCTATACGTTTGGATTGTTTATTTAAAGGCTCCTTGTGGAGTTTTTGACCACTAGTAGCGCTATGGAGTGAGGTTTTTTTATGAGTGGGCTGCTGTTTTGTTGGTCCTCGTAGAGATACACAGTCCTGCCAGTTGTTTCATGCTACTCCACTGATCAACAGTTGGTGGCAGTAATGTGCCAACAAATGTAGCAGAAGAAGAAGACTGCTCGGAAGGAAACAATGAAGGTTGCAGATTATTTCTAAAAATCGGCTGTGCAAATATTTCACGAGGAAGGAAATACATTGCTAAGATAATAAAATGCGTCACTAATTACAATCCAATAATATAACATGAGACAGAGCCTATTCTGCCAATGCTAATGATTACTTCTACGTTTGATACTTTCAAGTACATATCATTGCTAACACTTATATACTAAATAAGTAAAATAATGAAATTTTGACTTTTACTTGTAATGGAGTATTTTAACACTGACATTTGTTCCATTTACTCAAGTAAAAGATCTCAATACTTCTTCCACTACTGATGAAAACTAGGCGTTTGGCTGAATCTGGAACAGTTATATTAAAACCATGCCAATTAATGTGCATTGTCCCTGATAAATACATACAATGATAAAGATTTTACTCCACAATGACTCCCCCTTGGAGATATACAGGCATAGTTACAAATACAAATAAACAAAAGTAAATGGACAGTGACATCTAATGCTTACTAATTAAGATCCAACACTGGACAAATGCAAAACAATCAATAAATGAATAAAGTCTGGCATGTGCTTAATGACTATTTCAGTCTGAGCTGAAATAGAAATATTGTAGTTGCCTTCTGCTTCATTTCAAACACATTTCCCCAAAATTTAACCTGACACATTTAGTGTCTTTAGAAAGTTTGGGATGTCCACTAGAATTTAAAAGAAAATTTTGTGGGTTTGAAACCGAGTTTGGCTGCACGGCATGAGTTTGTAACGACTGACCCACAGGCTGATCAGTGAGGTTTAAGGGGTTTAAAAAGCTTAGCAATAAAGATAAAGTAAAATATGACATGTGAGATGCTTGAGGAAAGTGTATTGTGCTAAAAACAAAACAAAACAGATACGTAAAGAATTTTCTCAGGTTTCCTTTTTTTCCCCCTCAATGAGCATCTCTCTGAGCCAAGCCAAGCCTTCTTCCTCTGTGGTGCACCCTATAGCGCTGCAGTCATCCCACATTTCCATGTTAAGGGAAGAGAGAACATCATTTTTGTTGTTGATCACTGAGAGCCAACCAAGCTGATCATTTTTCAATAAGTGACTCCTAATAGACAGTTTGGATAAATTCATCCCACCTGGAGAAATCCAGTTTATGTTTACATTACCCGAAGTGACATATACAGTTTCTTTACATGTGTTGAAGAGGTTTACACATGTTGATGGCTGCTCTGTAGGTGGCAGCTTATTCAGCTCTATGTTACAGATGGTTTATTAGCATACAGAAGCAGGGCTGTTCAGAACGAGAGCTCTGTCTAGTTTTGAAACAACATTACAAATATCATTATAGTGTGGGCATGCTCTGTGCTTCAGTATTAACCTCTGCAAAAACATTTTCCACGCAGATACTTGAGCTTAACCAAATACCACCACAACTTGAAAACTGGGAATTATGAATGGACAGGAAATATTGAGTGGCATTTTGCAAGATTCCTGAGTTAGCATAAAACTCAAGCCACGTTTAAGTGCACTAATTGGTTATTTTAGAAAAAAAAAACATAAATGACATGTTGGAAGCGTACAGCTGGGCTGCAAAACGAAAACAATGAAAGCACTGCACCTGATTTTTAACAGCTCTACCCAAACCCAGAATATAAAGTGAACCACAGGAAAACAGCGTTCCAAGGATACGGTCAGTGCTGCGTTCAGGAACAGGCAGGTTTGTGGCCAAAAGATGTGGGCTTGAGTTTCCAGACGAGCTGGGTCAAGAAACTGTATGTGAATGTGTGTAACAGTGTGAGTGTGATGGAGGTTGAGTTGTGCTCAGGTGACCTTCCCTGCAGGTTTAAAACAAATAGCTGTAAGTTGTTTTCCTCACTGAGGGGATTTGTATCATCACAGCCTTATAAGAGTTGTGAGGTGATTTATCCATGTAAGCTTTTTCAAAATTAGCCTGGCTCACTTTTCATCTCTAGTCCCACGAAAACACAAACACTCTGGCGACAGCAATCCACTCACATATTTTCAAGGCAGACCATGAAAACACAGACATTAGAACTGTTCATGCTTGATAGATGGTTTAAAGTGGCTTTAAACTTAAATTTGAGAATCTGGCTTTAAAAGGTTTGGAACCAATATTTGTTTTAATTGGTTTAAGTTGGTGGTTTTGATTTGTTTTAAACCAGAGACAAACTGTTTTAAATATGTCTTGGATAGAAAAACTTAAACCTGAAATAAACTCGATTTTTGACTGGTTTAAATTGGGTTTACACTTGAGCTTGACAGTTCACTCTTGACCCTGGAAACTGCGGTTTACAAAACAAAAACAACAAAACAATCTCTATACATTTGAGATACTGGTTTGAGATAAGTGGTTTTAAGCCATTTAAACTGTTGTTTGTGATGCTCAAAGCATTGAAATATTACATTTAAAAAGTTAAAGACCAATGTGTCTTTCCAGAAACCATGAGCTCATTACTTTTCATAATCCACAGACTTCAGTGTCTGCAATAGTTTTCATTGGAATAACTTACAGCCGAAGAAATAGTTCCTATGATGCATTTAATTTGACCTTTGTCCTGTTCCTCTGCATGTCAACTCTCCGGAAAAGCAGTGATTTTATCACATTCCCCGGATCGACACATCCTGGCTACAGTACTTCAATTACTCTTCAGTCTTTATGAAACATCCAATATGCTACTGGTGTCAATTGACAACTGTCAGATGATACAACCGGACGATGTGCGTCCCACAAAAAGTCTTTTGTTTCTTCTTGCTCCTGTTCTGACTCCATGTGCCACCTGTAGCCACTATTAAACTTTAAAAACTGCCAGTATAAATGGTCAAATGTATCTGAGGTGAAAATATCTCTTGACACTAATATTCAAAAAACATGAGTAAGCTGTTCCTGACCACTGTTTGCAAAGATGACCAACAAATATCCACTGAGGGGGGTGACGCGTCTCTTTAAGTTTTTCTATGAATTCTTTAGTCAGGGTTCTTCTCTGAGGTCTTGTTGATGCAGGCTGGTGGTACGAGTCATGAGGGTCACGGGGGTCATGACAGGCTATTTCTGGGGAAGTGGTGAGCTGTGGAAGTGGTGTGGCCTGCAAAAGAACAAAAGAATCCATATGCATCCCATAATCCTTCACAGTCCAAACCACTCTCCTCTCGCAGTAACGGGCGTTGCTGTGGGTTCAGATTCCATACGTCCGACACAGAGCAGAACTCTCCGAGTGTTTGGCTTTCCCTCCAGACTCTTTGCTATTTCTGTGATTTCTTTATGAGTCGCCAATAGAGAGGGGCATTAAATCTGTTTGCACTGGCTGCGCTCAGAGTATGTACACGTTTCATCTCAGCTTAGATAAATCCACAACTTGTCACTCCCTCCACTCCAGGGCACTGAAAAGTGTCTGTCTGCTCTTTCATTTATATGTTTTTAAAAAGGTTTAATGTCTAAATGTACTTTACACATGATGATGGAGAAGGCATGAAAGGATTACCAGAGCCTCTGTTTGAAGTGACCTTTAACATATCTTGTCGGAAGTCAGGAAACCCAAAACGACCACAAACGGGCACAAAATGACCACAAAGAGACACAAAAGAGAAACGACTACAAAGAAACAAAATCACTACAAAGAGATGCACAACGACCACAAAGACACCCAAAACAACCGCAAAGAGACGCAAAACCACCCCAAAAAGACACAAAATTACAATAGTGACACAAAACCACCCCAAAAAGACACAAAATTACCATAAAGATGCAAAACGACCATTGGCATTGGGGGCATCGTCCATGGGAGAAAGAGACACTATTTAATGATAACTTTCTTGGCTTTGTGACTATTTAGCTCACAGTCAGAGTGCCCTCAAAGCACATAATTAAACCTTCATTACCCATTAGAAATCTGATGTATACCATTACCATTAGAAAAATGCTCTTTATATACTGCATTTAAGTAATTCATAATAAAAATAGTTATGGGAACAACATTAGTTTATTTAGTTTAAGTGATAAGCATAAAAATAAATAATTGTGTGATAAATAATCCTTTAACAGTCAAAAACCAAAGAGAATTTATGAGAAATGATGACTTCATCACTTATAAAGCTTGGAGCTGTTGTATAATTTGGAAATTGAGCCACGTGTTCCACTTGATGCTTCAATATTCCTCTGAAAGAACACATTTCAAGCCACTTGGCCTTCCCCGACAAAGCCATTGCCTCTCCTTTAAACTAATGGGGTCAAATTGCCTTTGGATGCTGATCCAGGGTCTGCTTTGCAATTTCCTCAGCAATGTTTTAGGTGAGGGGTTAAAGCAGGAATGCTGATTCCCAGTCAAGACTCTCAGAAAGTAAGGCACGGCGTCCAGCAAGTTGAATTCTCTTAACCTTTCATTCAATACAGCTGAGAATTCCTGTAATTAATCAAATCACATCCAAAGTAATAAGACCAGGGAGCCAAAATATCAAAGTGCAGTAAAGTCCAAATATTTATCAAGCTCTGTGTAATAATAATAGTGAAGACAACAAGGAGGGGGAAAAAAACAAAGGTTTTTCAGGTTTCTTGTGTGTTTACATTATATTAATATATCAGAGCCCGTGGCGATGTCTTTAATATGCTCGTTATGTCTGACCAACAGTCCAAAACCCAAAGAGATTCAGTTTACTCCCATATATGACAAAGAAAAACAACAAATCCTGACATTTGAAAAGCTGAAACTAGAGAATGTTTGGCGATTCATCAATTATTGAAATAGTTGCAGATGAATTAATTATTTGTTGCAGCTCTCCAACATTGCTCACAGTGGCCACAGGGATGATGAAGGAACAGCGACCGCTGTGTTATCTCACGGTATATTATCATATCACGCAACCCTAGTGTTTATTTCTGTATATATGCTTACCATCTGAGGGTTTTTGTTTTGTGACTTTACTAAACTACACTGCAACACTGTCCCAATGATCAAACACACTTATGTGGATTTAAAAAATGAGAGAATCTCATTTGCAGACTCCCAATCTGGGAAACATTATGTCCTAAATATCTGACTCGCAGTGAAAAGTTGAGATGCTTTCGTCTGCTTGCTGACAGCGGTGTGCTCTGAGACTGACCATGGCCCGTCTCTAAATGTTCCACTTTTCTTTTAGAAACCAATTCCAGAGCCTGCAGCGTCCAAGAAGAGTTTTTTGGCCGTAACATCAGAATCCTAATCGCTTCTAATTGGCGTGTGCGACCTGGAGCGTGAGGAATTTGTCTTTGTTAGTCACTGCTGACACGTTACAAGACAGTTACACAGTGCAGGACTGACAGAGCACTGCAGGTACAGGACAAAAGGTAACTGGACCGCACATATAGTGTAGACCAGATGATATATTTCACTTACAGAAACTCTCTCTCTTTCCAAACTTTTTCCACAGCAACAGCAGTTTTGGTATTTTTTTTATAATTTGAGTTGTAAACTGACATCACCATTGGGGCCCAGAAATCTATCAAACACCCAAATAAAAAAACGTTTTACTGAACTTTACCTCTTTTTGGCATATTATCTAACAATGACAGTCAAAGTAAATGTCAAGTGAAAGAAAACAACTATCAATATTCCTGTCTAAACTTTCCACACATTCAGAAAGAGCCACGGGTGGGAGGAAGATGCTTCTTGTTTGAATTATATGAAAATGTGAGGAATCTGCAAAAGCAATGTGCGTGATCGGCTTTAATAGGCCTTAAATGACAAATGATGCTCTTGGTTGCATGAAGGGAAAACAATAATAGTCCCGTGACAGTGGCTTCGAGCTCTTGGATGAATTCTGACCGCCGTCCTCGTGATGACACAGCTGAGATCCGTTGGTTGGAAGGAACGAGACCTGGGCGAACCGGCTGAACTGAGGCTGAAAAACTGGCCTTTCTAACCACACCGCATAACTGGAAATTGTTTTTTACCACGTGTCATGTCACGAGGCAGATGAATTTAACAACACCTACTGCAGAAGTGATGTTTGGAAAGATAAGTCATTTTATTGTCACAGCGATGGAAGGATAATAAACATAATGTCAATAATGGACCTCATGTGTTCATCTGAGTCAAACTGTGATGGCAGATCCTTCCAGTGGTTTGTTCTGGTCTGCTTGTGGATGAGGGTTCGCCACAGAGGGTGATGTAATGAGTTCTGGAAAGCTTAGACAACCACGGGGAAGTATTTGACTCCACACAAAATCCTACCTTTGAGTATGAAACACTCACTCTCTGTAGACTTGAAAGATGACTGTAAAAAGTTTGTAGTTTGTTTTGTTGCATTGCAATGGATTTAAATAGTGAGACATTTTTATAGGGGAAGAAAAGTGTCTGCAGAAACTCCTCAAACTTTCATGCATCATAATCATCTTCTCTGCTGTCCATCTGTATGCTCAGTATGTTCCACACACTCATATTGTCTTGCAATCCTCATGTAGGTATGTATCTTTGTCAGGGGCGCAAGCAGGTGCGAGCATTGGCTGATGCACTTTAAGTCGCCTTCAGACTGGATTATAGTCCACATTCATTTCATTGTGGAAGGTAAAGAGTTGCATAGCTTCCATTCACAAATTGATCCCTACTTGTTCCCCTTGCGCCGAGTTTAATCTGCATGAATTTTGACCTGCGGGATCGTGAAGCTCTCCAATGTGCAGCTAGTTTCAGGAAATATTGATTGCTCATGTCCTTGTTTATGTAACTTTGTTTGCTAAGACACTGTATGATTTACAACCTGTTCAGTACGGTTGTTAACCTGCTAGCTCCTGCAGCTTATGTTTACAACACTGCCCACACTATTTCCTGTGCAGCCTGCTTTTTTGCCTCAGCCTGCGAGTACATTTTGCCAGGTGAAATCTGGTCTGACCACACCTTCAGACTGCGGGCCTCCTGCTATTCCATTGATCTCAGTTAATAGACAGCCTGACGAACCTCTGGCTCGCTCATTTATCCTCATTTATAAGTCCTGTTGTAGTGTAGAGATTGGGTCCTGGGCCCATAGCTCAGTTACTTCCTCTATAAAGACACAAGAAACCCAGTCCTCCTCCACATATTAAGGATTTAGACCTGTGCATGAGATAAGACCTAAATTGTGTATTAAGTAATATTTTGGTGAAAACACGAGTGTTTGGACACTGACAGAAAGGCAGTTAGCAGGAGGTGGTTTGAAGAGCTTCTGTGGACATTTTGATACTTGTAATTTTCAACAGTAAAAACTGGGCACTCCTAGAATTCACTGTAACTGGCATTAATTCAAAATGACCACAGCTCAGTGAAGCATGAAACTACAAACTTTTTTTTACAATCACCTTTCAAGTGATTCACACCGTAAAAGAACCAAAAACACACTTTTTGGTTCTTTCACAGACTTTTTGATACTCAAAAGATCAATACAAATTAGAGACTGCAGTTATCAATCATATACAGGTTATGATAAGGAGCTGCTATATTTATTTATAAATAAATGTATGTTTTTACTCACTTGCTGATATTTGTAACTGTATATAGTATATGACAATTCAATCTACAGTGCAAGCAGTGCATGACACTTAGGTCTTTATAGAGGTGATGTATATTCATCGTTTGGAATAAACTGGCAAAGAACTTGGTATTAATCTTGGAAGATCACCACCTACATAAACTTAATACAAAGTTCAAGGACAGAAGTGTCACAGACTAGTACCGCCCACACAATGACTGACAGGTGATCTCTTTAAAGTGCAGCACAGAAACACAACAGTGAGCAAGTGCAATGAGCACTTGAAGAAGTTGAAGAAATAAATTAATAAACCAAGAAATAATCACATCAAAAGGCCAAACATGACTTACAATGTTGTTAAATTCACTTTATCTTGGCATCATTTTACGCTTTTATTAAAAGTACGTTTTTCCAGATTGGGTGTATTTGATTTCACAACGCAGCGCCTCTCTGTAAGTAGTAAGTCAGAGCGATAATGTTTAGAGTCGAGTTTTCTGGATGGCATTTCCTGCTGACACGTCCAAATAAATGAGGTGTTTCCTCAGACGCCCCGGCACTTTCACCCTGCATGACTATACATTAATCCGTACCCTCTGGTTTATTTTGTCTGGTTGGATTCGGGCCTCATTGATGAGATTAACACGTCTGTAAACCGGATTAATTCGAGATAAATGAGGTGAGCAGAAAGACGGTTTCAGGGCTACTGGAAGGAGACGGCATCGTCATTTTCACATGAGAAAATAAAAATTTCAGTTTTGTTTTTTAATTGTTCCTGGTCACAAATTGGACCAATGTGTACATGTTCATCACTGCTGATCTAAATCATTGCTTTGAGGTATTTTTTATACAATGTCCTCATTTCATTCAACAAACACACACATTACACTAATATCAGGGATCCAAGCTTGTCTACATAACTGAACTAACCTTAATAGGACAATACTGGTGGTTTTGAATGTTTTAACACATTAGCTAAAAATCACTAATAAATACTTACACTATATATCTGAAGTATATATGTTCTGATACAGATTTTCTATCTTCCAAGGCGTCCTTTGGTTCCCATCAATGTCATGATCATAATAATGATTATGATATATCAACGTGATCATATCACCAACATGGGAGCATTTTTCTGCATAATGAGTACATTTACTTTTGATACTTAAAGTAAATTTTGCTGATACTTACACATGTTTACTTAAGTAAAGGATCTGAATACTTCTTCCACCATTGGATCCTGTAAAAAAACAGTGAAGGGCTCTTTTCTATAACAACTACCTGACCTTTGACCTGTGCCAGAACAGTGTTTATACTATTACACCTTATTTTTTCTTTCACAGTTTTCCAGGTCGTGTGGTGTTTTTGATATCACCCCTGATGACCACAGCGCCCACATGTACAGTAGCAGCTCATGAATGCTTCACTGTGAACAGGCAAAATGGCTCTGAGTGAAAATCACAAGTAATTACGCGACATTGAGCATTTACACTCAAATTACTCTTCAGAAACGTACAGGAACCTTCAATTTCCAATAAAAACGGACTTAAAATATCGAGCATGATTGGATCAAGTCCAATTTCCTGAAAATTGTTGTTTTTCAAGTAGTTGACACATAATAATCCGTCGCTGCCAGGCGAGCCATGTATAGTTTGTCCCTCAGGATTCTCCTCATCAGCGTCAGCTCAGGAACTGAACAACTGAATGTTCCCTTTCACTATGAAACGTAATCCTCGGATATATGTGAAGAAAAGGGTTTTCCTCCCCCTATTAGCGTCCCCCGTAAATCAAGCCAATGGGGTGTCCCGTCGTGAGCGAGGCCTCCTCGTCTGCGGAGCTGATGCCAGTGAAGTATTATGGGCGATAATGGGGTCTGAGCCCACACTGAGGCACTGTGGAGCGCAGAGGAGAGATGCTGTTTTCCATCTACCTGAGTACATCCCAGAATAATTTCTTGCTGACAGCGGTAGCAGAGACACTAAACTAACGGACACACATGCAGCCAAATGTGAGATTTGTTCACAGCATTCTCATGATGACTCGCATGAGAACTAAATGCCTGTTAAGGTTGTTTTTAGGATGAGCTACGGTAATGGGAGTGAAAACCACACTAGGCAAAATTGGATAATTGGAGATAATGTAGATCAGTGTTGCACCGATCAATCAACTGCCATGGTTGATAATCAGCTGATTAATGTTTAAAACAGGTCCTCTATGATGGACTAGGCCTGTAAACAGTGATTATTTTAATTAGCGGTTCATCGGTCGAATTTTTGATCAACTGATTAATTGTTTAGCCTAGAAAATAGCAGGAAAAAAAGCATCCATCACAAGTCTCCGAAGCCCAATGCATGTCCTCAAGTAGGACTCATTTATAAAGGATAGGCCAGTTAAGCCACACAGTCATGGAAAACAATCTGTTCAATACAAAGCTGTGTTGGAATTGTATTATTGTAGTTGATAGTTTACATGATATGCTGTTTTAAGATAAAAAAAAATTGATGATTGGCTGATAACAAAGGGGCCCTAGAAAAGCCTGATGTTCCTCAGTACATGGCACATAATCCATGATGTTTCTGCCTGGGAAAGAATATGATATAAACAGGGGAACTGTATTTTTCCAAATAATATTATAATGCTGATGTGCGAGGAAAAATCAGTACATGCTCCTTGTGAAAGAAAACGTCTCTGCTAAACAGAACTGGCCAGACACAAATACTTTTGGGAAGCAGGACAGCAATCAAACCAGCAAATAACTCACAAACTGCATATATCACAATAAATGCCAACATCCATTCAGAGCTTTTGAAGACTTTAAACCAGGATCGATCATCCAGCTCCCCTGATGTTTGTGAATAACCACACTGCCAGTCAAGAATCTCGACTCTGTTTGTGCCTCAAAGACAGACACTTAGCATCCTACTGTGCCCATGTGGTGTTTTTCAAATCAACTGGGATTCCCTCTGGCCGGCGGTAAACCGAAACCATTCCTCTTGCCCTCATCAGTCAAGTGTCTTGTTGTGACCTAGACATCCTATTCTTTCACCGAGGGAGTTAAGCTACGGTTCAGTGAGAAGGGAAATGGTGTGAAGGGGTAAACTCAGCTGCAGCACTTTGGCTACAACGACTTTTATTGCTGCTTCTGACACCTTCACTGTTGATCAGGATGGATCGCCCCGGTCAAGGCGACTACTAATGATGATGTGAGCACAGAGGGCAGCGAGGAGGCATCCATCACATCAAATGTGTCGTGAATTTTATTGATTATCTGCTATTGCTGTAATCCTTCACACATGTTGGGCTTCTCGTACAGTGGCAGAGGATAACAGCTAGGACCCGGGCCAGTGGTTGCAGCTACTGTGACCTAATGCCTTTAACTCTTGGAGGACCTCTCCATTTCTTCTCCTGGCCAGCTCATACATCACCTTCCAAAGAAATGCAGAGAGGTAGGAAACAGCTGCCCTTTTAGACAGTGGCTGCTTTATCCTCTGATGTTAAGAGGAGCTGGTGAAAGCTCAGCAGCTCGCTATAACAGGCCGTTTATCTTCTGTTCGTTATGACAACATGGATATTGAGCTTCTAACTGTGTGTGACTCCTTGAGCCTTGAGCCACAGTGCTCCGTGGAAGAAACAACAAAATGTCAGACACAAACATATGTGCCAAGACTTGCACCATTGCAATCAATGCACAGGGAAGTGCTATAGCAGCCAAAACTGATGACAAAGAAAAACTAAGACTGAATTCACACCAAATCAGGCGAAAACTCCAGTCCTCCCATTCATTTGAACGTGGGTAGTGTGTTTAGGCTGCGGTGAGGACTGCAGGGGATGCCGAACAAAACGTGGCCAGTCTTGTAAGCCGGCGATCAGACCGGAAGACGCCCAGGTGAAGAAGAACCTTGTTTAGCCATGTAGCATTGTAGCATTCCACTGGTTACTGAGCACCTGTGAAGATGCAAGACAGACTGATTGACCTTTCCAGAGCTGTACAACCCTGCCATGAGGGAGTACAAAGACGTTAATCGCCGTGCAGTCGCTTGGCATTGTATCACTCTTTAAGTTGTGATTTCTGGTTAGTATTTCTTGTGCTACAGTCAACATGGCGTCCAACAACCACTGCACAACCCTGCAGCAACGCCTGATTTGGTGTCCTTACAAGAGTAGAAGAGGTTGGCAGATATCAGTCAGTGGAAACACAACACATGGCCAGTTTGGCGCACATCAAAAATTGTTCCATAAATGTGTCTATTTTTTATTTTTGTGTGTTTTATTTTCTCATTTTCTAATTTAAAACATTACAACTCATTTACAGAAACATCAAACATCACTGAACAGAGAGCGCCAGTTGCCATGATAAAAGAGATACAGATTTAAAGCTACAATAAATGTATGAAAACAATAAAAACTAGTTTTAGTGGTTTTCAGTTCCTCCTGCATGTTCTGGAGCTTCGTCACTTTGACACTCTTAGTCTATGAGGCATATGCTAATCTACAATTATTTCTGAAACCGACTTACATTACATTGCTTTTGGGAAACATCTCTTAAACTGAAGAGGGTTCGTAAGATGGATTTTTAGTCTTTAAATGCTTTTGGGAAACGGGGCCCAAGATTTGCACCAATGCAAATCTCTGCATGGGGAAGTGTTCAGCAGCCACGACAGAAAGGAGAAAAAAAATCTATTCTTAAAATATTCAGTGCTGCATGCAAATGTCCAAATTGGTTCACTTTTTAAATTCCTACTTTTCAGGCAGCACGAGGCACTCTGACCTGAGTTTCCAAGGAGAAGTCCTGCTAAACAAATACATACAGTATTCTGTGGCACCGCTGTTAGACAGGGTGACTACTCATGAACATTTACACTCAGTGAGAGAACATTAAACACAGCTCTGCAGCAATTTGATTGGGCACCGAGACCCAACTTCATGGTGGTTTGTCGTCACTTACATCCGACGCCTCCCAACATCCCGTCTGTGAGAAAAACGTTACAGCTTCACACCACGTCGTAAAAGTCAGATCATATCGAGAGGGCATCCTCTCTATTAGGTTTTGCCCTGACATCAGCTATTAGACTATCCTCGTTTTATAGCTTTCTGAGTAAAAACAATGGTGGTATTTGATGGAGTGTATGCTGACTTGATGTACAGGCCCTGTTGTGAAACGATTTAATGGGAAAAGTGAAGAAGGAAACCTCAGGACCTTATGGCACCAAGAGTCCCGGCGGGCTGGCAGCTCTCATGATTCAAGATGACACCGCTTCAAGTTGCCAGCCCTCCCATCTCATTTTGCCATAAATTTTAATGAGCAAGGGTCATTTGAGCCATTGTAGTTATTTTAATGATTTGGCTCCACCCAGTGAGGTAAACAAAAGATTTTGCCAGACAAATTTAACCCTTAAAGTATTCAAATCTATAGGGGAGGTATGGTTTATTAGTGGAGGGGGATTATGTGGACTGCAGCTGGTGTGGCTAATCAACAAGAATTTGCACACTCACCATTCCCCTCGGTCATAAACACGTTTTAATTAAGTTGAAAATTGTCAGGCTATAGACTCCTGCATCCTGATTGCGGTTTGTACAGTGAAGGAGGAAAAATTGAGTCCACATGTATGTAAAATCACTGTTTTATAGCAGCCCATCATCAGGATGAATAAGATTGTCCTCCTGTTACTCTTGTAAAAAATAATCATTCAAATTAAACCATTTAAAAAGTCATAGCAACGATTGTAAGCAAATAATCAGAATGATACACACTTGGAGTGGGTATCATTTAAAGTTACAATGTTTGCATCAGGAGCTTCAATCATTTATTTTAACTCTGTGTAACTATGTACATATACTCATGTACTGTACTTATGTACAGTTTTAAAAGGTACTTGGTACTTTAAGTAGTTCCTTTAAAAGCTACTTTAAACATCTACTCGCCTACGTTTCAGAGGGAAACACTGTACTTGTTACTCCACTACATTTATTTGACAGCTAAATTACTAGTTACTTTGTAGATTCATTTACACAAAAAGCCTACCATTATCATATTAAAGCTGCATTAATCCGTTTTTTTTGGCCACTTGGGGGCAGAGCTCCACAACATCACTCAAATGTTTGACATACTATGGCCTTATATACTAGGTGATAAAGCTAACGTCTTAGCAAACAGTTGCTTATTTACACACCTAGCAGATACGGAGCAACATTAGCATTCATTTGTCCACCTGACGAATGTAAATCCAATATTCACTCTCATTTTAGCTCTGTTCGGTCCTCACCAGCTCCTGAGAAAAACATCTGCTAAAATTAGCTGCTAAATGCTCCACTGTGTTCACCAGCTAGTCGCTAACTTTGTCTGTCTGTTGTTTGGTACTGAGCAGGTATCATACAGTGGGGTTATAGTTTTTTTTTGGTTAGAAAATAGCCGACTGTTGGGGTTGGAAATGACGCTGATGAGAGTGGTGAGAGTGAACCCAAACAGTAAAGTTGCAGGCCAGAAAAAAACAAAAATCTGAAAGATGCTAAAACGCTCTGTACAGCTCTGTGGGCTCGTGGCTAATAGGCGATCCCTTTGACATTGCACATATTGATTTGAGACATAGTTCATGTCACAATTACTATATGTGTTGTCTGATAAGTAACAAGACAATGCCAAACGTGTGTTTGAGGTAATTTAGAAGCAAGTCACCAGTACATATTTTTTATTATTTTTTTCACATCTTACTGTCAATTTTCTATAGTTTTATTGATGCTTCTTGACTTACAGTATTTGTCTTATCTTTCTTTATATTTTCTACTTACTATGTTTATTGTTATGCACCAATATACCAAAGCAAGTTCCTTGTATGTGTATTGATACTAGAGATCATTGACAAGCTTATTTTTCAGCTGTTAAATGACCAACTCAGTATATGTTATGGTCACAGTTCTTTAAAGAATGAATTAAATGGATCCTTATCAAAAATGTTTGTGTTACAAAAAAATATCAGCTGTTGTATCAATATTACTTTTTTAAACTCTCAAATATCTATAATGGTATTGGATTCAAATATTCAGTATTGTTAAGTGCAGCTTTAAATACATACAGTATATGAAGTAGCATCAAAATGCTGCTCACACATGAATACATCAGTAATACTATATAATATAATGCATAAAATGTCTAATAAGTACATTTTACTGACAATACTAATTCACATTTACTAAGGCTACATTTTGAATTCAGGATTTTACTTATAATGAAATATTTGTATATGGTTGTATTGCTACTTTTACAGTCACATACTGAAATTAATATAAAAAATGTACTTTAAAGGACGCAAACACTAGAGGTGCTATGAGCTCGTAACAAGTGATCATGAAACTTTAAAAATCCGGTAAAAGATTCTCACCTTCTTGTTTATATTATGTCAGAATGCATGAACTGAAACATACTAAAATAAGTTTTAGACAATGTATTTAAAAAGGGTGCCAACACTGGAGCTGGTGTGAGCATTAAACAAATGACCATGATACTTTAACGTCAGGTGAAAGACTTTCTTGTTTATGTTATTTCAGTATGCAGTCAGACAGTCCAGGAAACCAAGACCGGACAGTTTTCTCTGCATCCCGTGTCTGTAAATGAGTCCCAGGCGGCTTTTCCTCCCCTGCTACCCAGAGTAGGATTTACAACGAGATTGTGGGGCTCCCCTTTGACCCCAGGGGCTGTGTTCAGCAAGAGTCAATTTTTTTCTTTTTTTAAATAGACTCAGTTAGAGCTCCCCCCCTCCCTCCCCCCCTCTGTCTATCCATCCACCAACTGCATCAAGAACAATGGCTTATTCTCCTGCGCCAGTGCTCCATTACAGGGCCTGTGGCTTGGCACTGCAGCAGGCCTCAGATTTCAACCACATGTACTGCACTCAAATCAAAAGAGTCAGCCCTGGCAGTATGGCCGCATAGCTGAGGGAGACACAGAGAGAAAAAGTACGAGCAGAGAAGGAGAGGGAAGGGGAGAAAACAGGGAGGAGGAGTGAGAAACAGAGGGAGAGAAAATAAAACTAAGTGATGTAAAGTGTAAATAGTCGGGGAGAGGAGAAACAGGAGAGAGGAAATATGGAGACAGTAGGAGTTAGAAAGAAAACTTGACGAGCAAACAGAGATTATGGCTTTAGCGCCGTAAGGTCAGGACACAGAGAGGTCAACTCTCAAGGGAGCCATTTTGGGAATGGCAGTGAAGGATAACCTTGCCTTAACCCCCAAGCTGGCTGTTCTCATTGAACTCTTACTATAATTTCCAAATCCCACGGACAGTAGCATTTCAGTGGAGTCTAAACACGTCGTCAGTGCTCACCCAGTCAGATTTGTATTTTTTGGGGCTCCAAATGTGTGCGCAGTCATCTGGGACGCTCAGCAAAAAGCTGAAAGATCCGCTGAAAGTTTACGAAGAGGTTAAAAAGTAAGCTGAAAATGAAAACACCGGGTGTTGCCAGTGTTTTCCAAATGATTGCTCAGTCGTCTGGCACTGAATCCGGCGTCTGCTTGGGCCCGTGCCGATACATCTGTGCCTCGGAAGTTCACTGTCAAATGCAATTTGAACGTCAGAGGCGATCGTGTCATTAATGTGACAACCCAAACTTGGATGCTTTTACCTTTCTTCCTCTGGTGTGAAAAAAAAAAGAGGAAGAAAGAAACATCACAAACACATCATGATATGTTAGGAAATGTGTTTTTTCAATGAGATCATCACTGCAAACAGGTTGACCCAGCCGATACTTGGACGCTGTTTTGACGTTTGACATCTATCTTCTTTAATATCTGCTAGCATGATGTAGCTTTTATTGTCCATATTTCAAGGGAGAAATACAACAAGGTTATCACTGCATGAAGTACAGAGCAGCAGCTTTCCTGTGGGAACAGAGCCCGGATTATCGAAGTACTTAATCTAACCAAATTGAACGCACAAATTGCAACGACACAGAAGTCCCTTTGCCGTCAGTAACTTAAGTGAGACCAGTTCTGTGGGAAATGAAAAGTGCATTTGGGGACAGCGAAGGTTGTGTGTAAGGTGACCGTGAGCACATTAAGTCTTGGCCTCAGCTCTGAGGTGGTTGTTGTAAAACAGTGGACAGTGCCTGGAGGGAGCAGAGGGGCATTTGGCAACCGCCTTATGAGGTAAACTGCAGGCCTAACAAGAGCTAAAGCAACCTGACACCCCAACAGATGTTCCAAAATCTCAGGAGACACTGTTTCCAATTTGACATTATTTACTCTCACTCCTCTGCACTGCTGCTTAATCTTAATTTCTTCTTCTAACTAGCAGAAACTGGTGGATTCCCAAGCACTGTTGTTTCCTTGTTGCTCAATCAGACTTAACTAGCTTGAATTGGGGTTGAAGGTGAAGTGCAACGTTGGAGGGCAAGTCCATGAATGCATAATCAGAGGAGGGAGAGGATAAAGATGTGCTTTCAGTCAGTGTCCTCTATTGTGACGATTTCCTGTAAATGCGGAGCATCTGCAGCTATGAAATTCCATGCAAGTCATGATTGTTTGATGTCAAGCTGTTTGATGTCAAGCTAGATTTATTTGGATAAAATGTGTCAGAAAAACAGATTGTGCTCAAGTTCACGTCCTCCAAGTAGGTTTTGCACAATAAATCTGGTCAAAGCTCAGCGAAGATACAGCAAGAGTCACATCTGTTTTGGTTGAATCTAAATCAAATGTAATTTGCAGGCAAGATAATATAAAGAGCAGTGGTCCTTGATCATGGAGTCCAAATGTTCCACCGAACCCTTCATCCTTATACAAAGTCAATAATGAGGATGTCCAGAGCGTCTATGAGAAATAAAAAAGGTTACAAGACCGTTTGTCAGTCAGTGGCAGCAGTTCTGTTCTCACGGTGCTTACGATGCCAGCAAGTTAGAGACATCTGGAGCTGAAGTTCAAACTTATCTTAAGATTTACACACCACTTAATTAAAACATGTTGCACCACACAAACTAGCTCTTACATAGAAATTAGTTGGAGAAATTAGTCATACACGGAGATCTCCATGTACGACATATTTGAATAAAGCAAAGTCTCACCTACTGTACATTTACAAAGGAATGACAGTTAAGAGTACAATATAGTACAATCTCAATGGCCTCAGTTGTACTTTGTGTTTGGAGCTAGATGGTGAATATGGTAACATTATACCTGCTTAGCATCGGCAAGTTAGCATTGTCATTGTGAGCATGTTAGCATGCAGAATTTAGCATGTAACAGCTCGTGAAGTTACACTGACTTAGTTCATTACTTTTGATTCGACAGCATCATAAATGTTGAGTGATTTACACTAAAGTCTTTACTAGCTAAGACATTTCTTAAGTTTTAATTGTGCAACTTAATTAGTAAACCGCTAGCTTGAAACTAGCTAGTAGCTAGATTCACAAATAGTTGGTGCAACCCAATCCTGACCTACAAAATGAATACATTTCCCTATGTTACAACACTGGAACATACAGTCTAGTGTGGCAGCAAGCATAAAGGACCAAATATATTACATAAGTATTAGCTGGATTTCAAATTAATCTCTAGAATATCCTGAAGGATAAACTGAATCCCATTGATCTCTGATACTGGCATTCAATGAAACGCAATCCACCCAACTTTCAGCAGCTAAAACTGAATCCTCTTTAGTGTCTCATTGTCCCAACAGTTGGCCTGGCGAGTCTGTGTCGCTGTGTGGATGACAGAGGACTCCCAATCTGCTGTTTATCCTCAACAGTAATATGTTGTGTCTTCAGCAAGTGGCTGGGGGACAGTCCGCACTACACTTCTGTAAGGGGATTCTGCTGGCAAATCTCACCCTTACCCCTTGACTTTTCCTTATTTTTCCAAGCCGGCCATATCATTTAGGACTGCAAAACTGGCTACAGTTTAACATGCTTAGTAAATCTCCAAGTCCGACTACCGAGCTCTGACTCCTGACAGATGTTGACCACACCTGTGCTGCTCAAACAACTCTGGGTTATTTAGTATTCTGCAGATGTTTCACACCAATGCAAAAGATTAATAAAATCTATTTAAAATGCTGTACTGTACAGTGTAAAACAGTAGGGCTTTGTGTCAATGTATGAAAAAGCAAACATTTATATAAAATAGTTACCGGCTAAAGTTCATGTTGGGAGTCTACATTTTACCCTGAACAAAGAGTTAAATGTGTGTAATAGCCAGATGAAGGGACACTGACAGATTCAATTAGGAAGCTATTTCAGAGTCGTGTAATTTTTGCAGTGTTTCTGACAATCCTCCACCCCCTCCTGACTGACTTAATAATCTGAATTATGTTTTTTCTTTCGCCAGGACCTAATGGCGAGCTAGCACAGCTTGAGTTCCTGTTAAAGGCCTGGCCTGAGCAAAAACTAACAAGAGAGGTATTTACATTTGGAGCTCTGGTAGAGTACTTCTCCATGTGGCACAAAGGCCTGGCAGTAAGAGAAGTGACCTTGTGGTCAGGAGGTGGCCTGTTTGAATACAAGAAGCAGCTGGTAAAAAGACAAGCAGAGATCTCCCCTGGCTCCTTTACCCTTCAAGTGCTCTTGAGCAAGGCACCGCCAGAGTAGCTCCATTAGGGATGTTCGTTATGAGACTGAAGTAAAAGAGCAGCTGCTCCCATGTAACAACAACATGTACAGCTTCTACCAGGTCACTGCTGAAGACTAAACTAGTCAAAACAAAAATAAAATCATAATTATGCATTTGCAACCATGGCAGTCATTATTTTGGGAGGTCAGTGGTAGGTTAACTTGAATAACTAGGTAGTTAAACGCTAATATGCCTAATTTGAACGTAAGCTAGACCAATGAGCCGAGCAGCATGATTACTGGGCTTAATGATATCAGCTATTTTCTCTTTTCAGGTGTTTTTTTTTTTGCGTAACTGAAATGGTTTTCAGTCCACTTCAGATGTTTATTAACTATAAAAACCCAGTGCACTGACAATACAAACACTCTAGCTACAGTAGTTAACAACACGGACCAACGTTGTGTATGGAGTGACCTTGTGTTTGTGTGACAGAGTTGTTTCACTTCATTTCAAACCTTTTTCCTTGTTATTTTCTCGTTTCATTTTCCTCTTCTCTTCTCTGGGGCTCTATGTTGTGGCCTTTTTTTGTCTCTGTTGTTGCTTCACGTACAGCACAATTTATTGGACTAATTATTGAAGATATGGCATTAAGAAGATATTTTAAAGTACATATTTCACAAGATCCAACCTTTATCTGTTAATGTCAATTTGCATCTTTTTATTTAGTTTTTATGCAATTGTGCTGCCTCTGTTTGATTTGTGTTTAGTCTAAACACACCTTTATACCCTGGCCAATGATACTTTGTTTCTGATTGGCTGGCAAATGTCAGTTAAAACCATATATTAGGATACCTACACACAGCTCAGATCAACACTATAACCGCTGTTTTAAATTAGTTAGCAGGTGATAGTGTATACTTATGCTTTGTGCCACCTTACCAATGAACAGAAGTGAAACAGACTTAACCAAGAGTTATACTGACCACAAGCAAACTTTAAAAAATGGGTGACAGTTTGAACAAAGTCCACTTTTCATCTGTGGTAGGTAGCCATGTCAATATATAGCAATCCTGGTGTCCTGGTGTGTAAAATAACGGATTCAGCTGAAGGTGCCAAACTGGTTCCAGTCGTGGCTTCTTCACCTAAACCTTTTTTTTTATTATTTACAGACACCTCATTATATATTTCTTAATGTATTCCTTGCATCTTACTTCAGTAATTTATAAAAGAAAGCTACGATCTCAAAAAAAAGAAAGTCCTGCGTTTAAATCTCATTTCTGGTCCTTTCTGTGTTGAATTTGCAGGCTTGGCATTTATTTTTCCTCCATGTCTGCAGTGGTCTATTTTAACGCGCAGGTAACAGGTGAACATTCAGTTGAATGTCTTTGGGTGGTTGGATGTCTCTGCTACAAAAACAGCAGCCAAACCCCGGAGCAGCAGTGAAACATCCAGCAGCAGACTCAAATATGTTCTGGATTTCTGCTTTACGATAACTGAATTTATTATTTGGAGCTGCACTCATTTCCCTCCTGGTGTCCTGAATGAGACCTTCAGACAGGACGGTATTTGCTTGGAGGCGTCTACACACTATAACATCCCTCTTTTTTGTAGCCATACCTGAACACAGCAAAGCACGACTCCCCCCTTGCACTCTTTCCCCCACGTTTAGGCCCCGTTTCATTAAGGGATCTTAGACAAACTCACCGCACATGGCAACGTGTCGACTGAGGAGGAATAACGGCGGTGACTCGAGTTTCAAATTCCTGACCACTTGTCCTGAACTCCACAGCACAAGTCCCTCATGAACAAAGAGTGCGATGACAAAATAAATACAGCAGGAGGCTAATGAGTGTATTTTGGTTATATGGCCTGAAGAAACACACAGGGATACACAAACACTGCTTTACGCTAATTACTCCCCAGATGATTTGTAAGAAATAATAATAATAATAATGATAAACTTTATTTGTACAGCAGGTTTTCAAAAGCAGTTTATAAAGTGCTGTGCAGAACATAAGACGTCATGTAAAAATGGGTGAAATGTAGAAAAAAGAAGTTTGTTTGCTACAGAAATCATTTTTATCTTGAAATCATGCACGAATAAGATGAATCTACTTTCCTACGTGTGGTCATGTATTAAAAGTTGTTTATTTACTGCACGCTCTGCCCCGTAAATTATTATGTTACGCTTGTGGCTTGGATTGATGAATAATTGCTGTTGATTTCCATGACGTTTGATCAAAAACAGCAAAGTTAATAATTAGCCACTGAATGGAGCTAAAGAAAAGTTACAGCTCAGTTAATACACACCCCAAATCAGGGGCCACCAACGCTCCAGCTTAAATGCACCAACAAGGCTTTTTAATGGTGTTATTTTCAAATTAAGTGTGTATAGAATAAGTGCAGGTTATTAAAACGTTGGACAGCCAGTTGCAGCTTGGCAGGCTGGGCAGTAGAAAAACAATGCACAGGGCAATTATTTTAGGCCCGCTTATTAAAAAGGCTACAGATGTGCTTCATACTAATCACTGTGGTTATGTTAGCCTCCATTTTCTTCTTCTCCTCCCTGTTTTTCAGATGAATAAGGGCTGAGTGCTCCATGTAATTGTCTAAAACTACCGTTTGCAGTACCTGCCTGCCTCTTATTCCACGTGTTTTATTCTCAATAAAAGTGAAATAAAACTACCAGAGTGTGCTTAATTAAAATACTTTTTTTGACAGGAACTACACTATTTTGATGAGTAAGCTTTGGCAGGCAGTGTTGTTGTATTTCTCTTTTACAGGATGCCCTGTTTCATATATACATCTATGGATTTATGTCTGTATATGTTTTATGTTTTTGAGTACATTTCTGCAAAAGCAATTGCCCACTTTTGGGACAACTAAAGTTTAACCTTGATCTGTGATATACTACCTGAGTTACAGTAACAGTAGGGTTCTTTAGAATAAATAACGGTCCTGCTTTAAAATTAAATCCAGGCTTTGTGATGTTGTGTATCTTCACAGCCAGACTTCGGTCTTTTTTAAGTCTTTACACTTGTGCATTTAACACAACATCCTGCAAGATAATATGCTGCATACTTCATTACTGTTACACTCGCTAACATAGAGAAATATTTGTGAATTTGACAGCAATACCACGGATACAATCATCCTTTTTCAGTGCTATGACTTTCTCTAATAGAGCTCAGCATATAAACACATGGAGTTGCCTAGGCGTGACTGCTTTGAGCAAAGCAATTTATCATGTTTACATCACTTTTCACCTTTACTACAATAAACCTTTATTTAGCTACAGTAATATGCTTACAGACCTTTGCAGTGGAAACCCCCTAAATCCTATATTCTGATGATTAGATCAGGATGATTTTCTGCGGCTCAGTTGCTAGAAAAACAGTGTCAGTTCTACGTGGATTGCTCCCGATGAAAGAAGTATGGTCCTAGAGTCATTTATTGGCTGTTAAACCTCTAAATGTGTAGTTTTGTAGAGTTACATATTAGAACATTTTTTAGAGCAGTTATATCCTGTACGAGCTCTGTAAAGCATCAGTTTGAACACTGAACCAAATGATTTCCCTGTTTATGTTCTAATTCAGCGATCAGTATAATGCTGTAAGTCGTGAGCTCAAATCCATCTGGAGCTCTTAACAACTTTGAGTCATTTTTGTATTTTGCTCAAGTCTTGCTAATTTCCTTGTTTTCTAGCTTTTTACAAGGTAGACACTGGTAATAGCCCAAATGTTGTTGGAGTGCTATTGATTCTGGCACTTTTCACTGAACTGAGGATACTTTAATGGGAGAGAGAAGATGTTTATATAATACGAAGTAACTACACGTAGAATCATGTAACAGTACAATGTAGAAGTCAGTTGTGCTGTGGTATTCAATCAATCAATCAAAATGTATTCATATAGCACCTTTCAAACAAATCAAATGCTACAAATGATTGACAAAACATTGGATGTTAAAAATGGATGTAGAGACTGAGACTACATTCAGATAGAATCAGGTGCTGCAGCGAAAATGCAGGTTTTCCCATTCATTTGAACCGGGGTACTGCGTTCAGGCTGCGGCAGTGGGGGCCGCAGGGGTGCCGAAAAAAACCGCAGCAACCTGCAGCGAACAGTTAACACAGAATCAACTTTTGGAGAAACGCAACCCAACGTCACGCTGCGGCAGCCAATCACGCCGGCGATCAGACCGGCAGACGCCCAGGTGAAGAAGAACTTTGTTTACCTGTAGCATTGTAGCATTAGCTGTTTACCTTAATATTTTGCTGTTTACAGAGCGGCTGTGAAGATTGAAGAGAGACTGATCGATCGGCTCCGTGATTACTGTACATCAGCCGTTCAACCCTGCCACGAGGGAGCACAGAGACGTTAATCGCCGTGCAGTGGCTTGGCTCGTATCGGTCACAGCATCAGTATTTTTGCTGTCAATCCACCTGTCACCAGTACATCTAATGTAGAACATAAAATCTAAAGAGTTTTGGTTTAATTTAAAGGATTTTAGCTGGTGGAAACACCTTTCTTTGGTTTGTCTGTTAGCTCATCGGCAGGAGGTGAAGCTTAATGAAACCAAAGACAAGATTAGCTTTAGCTACTTCTAACTGTTGTAGAGTGTCACTTTTGAAAGGAAAATGTTGCAATAACAAACAGGTGGGATTTTACTATGTGCAACAGTAGAATTTTAAACTTTTGATTGGCATCACGGCCAACAGAAGTTCAAGGGTTAAAACATCAGAAAAAAAATCACTTTGAAACTTTAGCTGGTACTGTCAGAGCTATCGTGACCTGCTGCAGCACAGAGTGTGAGGGATAAGTAAAGAAAGTCTAATTATTTTCACCTAAGGTGCAGTAATTTCTTTTCAGGTCTGAGCAGTAAAAGCATAAGAAAGCATTTAAAGTGTTGAAGCATTGAGACTTTGCTGTAAAACTGTTAGCCAGCTGGATTCAGCTGATTTTACAAGCCTACACTGTACCACTAAATTAAGTGCTGTGCTGTATACTTGAAAATATTTTGTTTTAAGGTAATTGACTCGGTCGGGAAAAAGCATGAATCATTGTCAGATTAGCTGAGCTCTTGAGGTGAAATACAAATGTACAACAAAAATAGCACCTAATCTGCATTATTTCTGCTTGAAATGTCATGAATTGCTGCTGTTACACTAGATTCAAGTTTGATTACACATCCAATCGTCTGGAAAAAACTATTACATCAAAGTGACAGATGTACTAGAGGAACTCTTATAGTATCCCTCTCAATCTTGATATAGATTACAAAATGGTTGCGTGATTCAAAAGTGAGATAAACAGCAGGTATCCATCTGTAAAGAGACATGACTTCATACAAAAAGGAATGTAAAAATGTGCTCCAATATTCCATATTTACTGCTGTTTGGGTCAAAACATTCAGGGTTTTAATTGGCTACGGCTGATATGGTTGCTGAGTTTAATTTCCACGTGTATGATGTCACACATTGGTAAAAGTCGAGACCTGCCAGCGGTGACAACTCTGGATAACTAATCTTGACACGCTGCTGCCAGAAGCCAAGAGAAATAGGTAGCAGAGTGCCTACCAACTTACAGCAGTCTCAGATTTTCTTGGAAGAAATTGCTTCTTCCTGAGGATTCCCATTGGACGCTTTAAATCAGTGAACTTGTCAGCAAATGTGTTTATGAGGCAAAAGTTGCTGGAGGTATTCCAGTTATCAGAGTGGATGCTAAATTATCTTACTTATATTACTTATAATTAAGTTACATCTCATGCGTAAAGAAAATTATTTTATACTAAATCAAACTTAAGCTTTTAAAAGCCAGTATGTGTAGAATAGCACTTTTAAAATTATTCTGATCTTTTTAGTGATAAAATGAGAGTCTAATGTGTATAAATAAATGTGCCTATATTCATGTCAATGTCCCCAGGTTGGGTCTGTGGGGAAGTGTCTTACCTGAGCCTACCACTGGGGGGCAGCAACGTATGAAATCTTCTAATCAAACACATAGTGGCTTTAAAATATGAAGGATAAAGAGATCAATAAGAGATACAACACCATAGTGGAAATGGATAAAACAAAAAGTAATAACTATTAATAAATAACACAATAAAGATTAGATTCAATTAGAAGAGAAAAGACACAACAAAGTAAAATCTGTCTTATTAAGTACTGTATGTGAATATCAAGCTGAAATGCTAAGTCTTGAGATATTATTTTTTAAATATTACAATCATTGGTTCATTCACAGCTGTGTGGCTAGTAACATCCAATCATATTCATGCAGCTGTACAGCGCTGACAACCTAACACTCGCTGTTACTCTGCTTATACCCTCATGCCAACGCCGTTTGCCGCTGCAGCTCCAGCCACAACCGAAGCCTCCTCCTTATGCAATATTTTTTTAAAGATTTCATGTTTATTAATTAGTTCTCTGAGCAGAATTAAATGAAAAATGAAATGACTAATCCTTTTCTATGTAATGTAATGCATGTCAGCATTAATACTGATGATGTATGAGTCATATACAGGGCTAAGTATCAAACCTCAGTAATGTTTCTGTACAGACTGAAATGCGTCTGTAGCAGCAAGTACGAAAAGCTGTCAAATATACCAAAATCCTCAAAAGCTTGCTGCGATTAAGATTAAGATTCTTTTTATATGGGCTACGTTCTTGTACTGCTGCTTGTATTTAGACAACATTTAACAACTGAGAAACGTTGCCGTCTTTAATTAAAATGAAGGGTTTCAGAACAAAACATGTTTATTATCCTCACAGCGAGGAACATTTAGTTTTTGTATTGGTATGAAACACATAATCCCTAAAGCTAGAATTTTCTTATTTATTAATCATTACAGGGCACGTCACATTCAAACCCTCAGGCTAATCCACACACTCAAACAGCAGAAATAAGACGCTTTCAGTGAGAGGATCTCCACAGACCCTGTACAGCACTCTTGACTCCTTGTACAGCTTTCTCCTGTTCTTCCCACACTTAATTGACTTCCTGAAGGTGGGATTTTCCTACCATGAGCTGTAAATCAGGATGAAAATTATGTGCAGCTGAGGTTACAGAGTGCAAAAACTCAGTTTACTCCTGGTGGGATTTTTTCCCCCCCAATTTGCAAAGATTAAAAATGATGAGCTCTTCACACCCTGATGCTGTCTCGATTTCCACTTAAATTAAAAAGAACCAAATACTGACATTTTAAGCGTTCACCGATGAGCAGTGGAGAGCTACAGTAAAGGTGGGAACATCACAGATATCTGACGCTCTGAGGAGCTGTGATAAATTCACTGTGATGATGATGAGAGGCTAAGACCCGATGTGTGTGGTTTTCATATTTCTTTCTACACTTTGGTCCTTAAACAATGCAGTTAAGAACTTCTACTTGAATAAACCACCATGCAGTTAGAAATAACTCTCTAAATCTAAGAAGTAATGGACTCACAGGTGACACTAATTAGATTTCACTCCAGCCTTGAAGATCAGCAGTATTGTCAGTGATTGTAAACCGCGTCATATAGGTGTACTTTTCCGTCCACCACTTTGGTTCAGAGTAAATATATACCTTAACAACTATTGGATGGATTGGCATGAAATTTGATACACATTACCGTGGTGCCCAGAGGATGAATCCTAATGACGATGGTGATCCCCTGACTTTTCCTCTAGCGCCATCTTAAGTGTGACATTTGTGGGGTTTTTTGTGAAATGTCTCAACAACTATTGGATGGATTGTCATGAAATTTGGTACACACATTCGTGCTAAAACGCTAAACTAAGATGGTAAACATTATACCTGCTTAACATCAGCATGTCAGAATTGTCATTGTGAGCATGTTAGCATGCTGACATTAGCTTTTAGCTCAAAGCACCACTGTTCTACATTTACAACATGACTGATGAACAACTGTTGCTCTTTTGTCCAGAAGAATCGTTTGAAGGACATCAGAAGAGTCACTGTGGGAAGTGCAGGCAGCAGAGAAAGGACCCAAATGGAGACAGACTGGTGCAGTTCAGTGATTTATTGTAAAGATGAGTTTACATGCAGGTACAGGCAGGAAGGTAGACAGATAACAGGCCAGGTTTGGGTGACAAAAGCTTGACAGAACATACAAAAAGCAAGACAGCAACAGGCCACAAGGAAACCAAGATGAACCAACAAAAGAACAAAGGAAGTGGACCAGTATATGTAGGGAGTGGTTGATGAGACAAGTAAAAACAGGTGAGCAGGTGAACGCACAAGTCTCATGAGATAAGTGAGAACAGGTGTGTAGTTGGGTGGGGGAGTCAGGTGATGGGGAAAGGAGGGTGGACTGGTGAGTAAAAACAGAAGAAGACTCTGGTCGTGAGCTAGATTATTAAATTGGTAAAGATTTAAAGCATGACTCCCCTTGATGTAATTAGTAGTTTTGAATTAGTAGTTTCTAAGTGTTTTCATGTCTTAAGTGCTTTACCCCTGCACCGCCTGTGCACCTTAGATTTCCTGTTCTTGAATTTAACGTTAACACTAAGCCTTACTGTTTCTGAAGGGGTCGCGTGTTTGGGTGGACCCTGGGAGCACGTAGACCTAATCCTTATGAGATTAGCACAAAAAGTGTATTGTTACAGATTCCAAATATGATGCCTTTGTATATATAATTCTAGATAGGTGCAAAGGTGAAGTCGCTACTGAAAAAACACAATACAAGTGGATTATTTCATGTGCAGTACTGTATGTAACTGATCCTACTGATTCTTATCATCCTCGCTAGACGACATCAGTGAATTTATCATGTAAGTGAAAATATCTTCACTTACATGATAATGGAGTCCATTGGTCTTGACAGCATATCATTACTACACTATTAATCTTACAGAAATCTGATCTGTTTTATAAAGTTTTGTCTGCAGTATTAATGCTTGTGGGAAGACATGCGGGATGTTGTAAATGCACGAGAGCGTATTTTAAAACATTTCCTTTTTAGTCAAATAAAGTATTTTGTGGTTGCGTGATATTGTTTCTCAGTAGCAATCCATCACTGTCATTTTTAATGATTTCAAGGTCATAAAAAGGTAATTATCAGTGTGCTCCTGATTTGAATTTGGCATGTTTGTGGGAAGGGCAGTTCCACATTGGTCTTTGTACTCACCCACTCTCTCCCTGCAAGCCAGGAAGTATAAAAACCAATCGGTTGTAAAACCATCGCTTATAACCATTGCACAAGAGTGGCAGTGGGTTGGCGAAGGGAAAACATCTCATCTTACGATAATGAGCTGAAATTTTCCTGCTACAGTAAACATGAATGTAAACAACATGTCGAATTTGTCAGCAGACATTTCACAATTCTGCACTTGAAACAGAAGGCTTTACATAATCTGCAGTGTTTTCCACCTCTTTCTGTTCACTAGATGGCTGCAGTAGCTGTGTCGAAGCTTTGAATGATTTTCAAACACACACACAGACACACAGACAGACACACACACACGACCACATGATCACAACACCTTGGATTCCAGTTACTCTCTGGACGAACTGTTAGAAGGAGATTCCTCGGCTGTGTTTGATTTGGACTGACTTGACTTTTCTCAGGTTTTTGACATCTCTGATTGATGAACTTCTTGGGATATTCAATGTCTGGTTAATTAGAAGGTTGAGTTGAGCCACTGGAAAATAGTCTGTGTTGCTTTTGGTTTCTCTCCTCTGTTAGGATACAGGCAGCATTCACACATCATTCTTTTCCTCTGTATCACCCAACTGCTGCAGCTCACCCAACGTCCTTCTTAAAGTACGTCATCCAAGAAATAAGAAAAAACAAAACACATCTGCTCTGCCCCACAATTTACCTTTAGCTAAGGTTAGCAAGGCTATCTTTTCAGCTAGCTTTCACTTGATATAGCTCTCTTCTATTAGCTGTCTAGTTAGCTGTTTCTCTGTGGCAAAGAGTGCAGTAAGCGCCCTGTGACTTTGCTTGGGTTTTAGCTCTGTAAATGCTGTTTTCACATATATTATATATATTTCTATGGCATAATAATACTGGTAAAGCAGGTGTCAAAAATGTCTGTTTCTGGTCTTAACTCAATTTTGACCAAATATGTAGTTGTTGCACTTACAGGCTCTATGTTATGGAGCCCCCAAGTGTTAAATATTAGCCTAGCTAGTTAGACGGCTATGTAGGTAGCATGTTCAGCCATATAGCAAAATAAAAGGAAATGTTTAGTTACTGTCTCTGTGTTTATTTACAGCAGCTGCCTCAAGTTGGTTGATTTAGAATTACTTTGGCATTGTTGCTGTTTGAGCTAACAGGCTAAATTTGGTAGCATTTGTTTAGCTTGCTTGCTTAAAAGAGGCAGGGGGCTTGAGACCATGGATGAATTATAAGACCTGGATAGGGCGCCGCTGCTCAGCCTTGCTTCCAATTTTTCCCAGTGGCCACTTGTGGTGTTGCAGCGAAAATTCCCCTGCGGCTCAAAAAGCATTTTCCCCATAGGCCACCATTGTAAAAGAGACACCTGTAAAACTGTTGACAGGACACCTTGAACTGCAAACAAGGTCGATTATGACTCTATTATGCATTTTTGATCCATGGAGGTTTTATATTTGTAAAACTTTCCTCGAGCCGAGAAAAGCGATTTAAAAATCTGTGACGTCATCACAATGTAAAGACTATGGGCTGAGCGGGAACTCCAGAAGTAAACCTGGAAGCTAGAAACTTTTTTGGCATATGCGCCAGGCGAGCAATTCTCATTGGACTGAATAGGCGCCATCTTTGGGTCCGGTATCCAGTTCTTATAATACAGCCATGCTTGAGACTGGCTGAAAGGTTTGGGGACAGTGGCAACACCACTGTCATGAAAAGTGACATTGTGAAATAAAATGTGACATCAAATAAAAGCGTCACAATGAAAATAAAGAAAGGCATTTTGAAATAAAAATGTCTTTAAGGAAATTAAAATTGAAAAACTGCTGAATTAATATTTCATTTACATATTTTACACAATTATTTCAAAATGACAAATTTAATTCCTTGCTGCTTTCCACATCTATTTTCTAGAAAATAACAAAAGGAAATATTTCTTGCATATTTCACTGTCACCTGTCACCATCTGGTCTATGAAATTACTGACGACAGACGGCCGTAAACCACTTGGCACCGTTCTCTCTCAACATATTATTGTATTCGCAAACCTACACCACAGAACTGAAGGATTTATGAAGTGAGACAGACTGAGAAGGATGAGTTTGGTTTTGACCTGTGCTCACATACAGAGTTTACCACAGGAGAGTTACACAATACTGGATTCACCAGGACGGGGCCAATAAAAAGGCAATTTGTCAATTTGGTTCAGGTCTTTTTTTTTCTTTGTTGGAGACCTGCAGGGGTTTCAAAGACTCTACATTTCGATATGAGCAGCAGCAGCAGCTAGATGTCATTAACTCAACTACTTCCTCTGTCAGACGCAGGTACATTACACTCTATTTATTCGTGTCTCATAAACGTCTAACGTGTTAACAGCCTGGTGTATTTGGTGACACCCCGACAGACACACTTTCCCAAAGAAAATACACTTTGTCAATTAGAAGGTGTAAATACTGACTTTTACACTGAGCTCCAGAGAAGTCCTGCTGCTCCCTTTTTTCTCATACTGGTGGAAAAAGAACAAATACCTCGGCCATGTGTTACAAATCAAATGGAAATGATGGAATTAAAATGAAACAGGGCACTGAGATAACCATTTAATTAGCGCTTGTGGTAGCGATCAGGATGAAATCCAAGAATAAAATCATGTGGTATATTTCCTTCGCCATCAAGACTATTGCATGACTGTCGCTCAAACTGGTCCTCTGCAGCAAAGGACTCATTTCACGCCTGTTATAACACTACAGCACCTGGTGCCTTACAGTCGCTCAATGTGTGCGAGCGAGGATGTGGATTTCTTATATGAAAATTTAGATTATATTGGATTTTAGTAGAGTATCCTATCCACTCAGCTTAAGGCACCAACACCCAAATAAAGAATGTCGACGTATCGAGAAAGATCTGCTTCCTCGGACTGCACACTTCATTGACTGACGTTCAGTTTTTACACCCGTCGGACTTAAAGAGCCATGAAGGTATTCAGGACTACCGTGGCAAGGCCTGAAGGAAAATAAAGAAATCTTTCACCTCAGCCTAAACACGGGCGCATACATAGTAGCACAAGCACATAAACAATGTGAAGTTGGAACGATCGCACAGTTTCAATCAGGCCCCGTAGCCAAAACACAAACGCAAAGTCTTCCGGGCGTCAGGGCAGGGCCTCACGAAGCCCGCTCAAGTGCTGAGAGTCCCACTCACATTTACAGTGTGTGTGTGTGTGTGTGTGTGTGTAATCATCGCCTCCCGACGTGATGAAAGGACAATTAACAAGATGGTGAGCATCACCCTCATAATGCAACCAACACTTATGCTCTCTCAACAGTTTCTCATTTGCAGCTTTCTCCCTGCTGGTGTCATTTTTAAGTCAGAGAAGAGAGAGCAGCTATCTGTCTGTTGGACAACAGGAAGTGGTTTCACAGAGTGGAAAAGGGCCTCCCTAATCTGAGAGCTGCCAGACCGAAATGCTTGCAAAATCCACCAGGAAAACTTGCAAAAGATAGGATAATATCTAACTGGATTATATAATATAAATTGTCAGCAAACTGAATTACAGCTCCCCAAAAAGTTTTATTAGACTGAAAGAAGCAACATGACCAAAAGCAGGATATTGTTATTAAGGTACATCATGTCAGTGTTATTCAAAACTATACCAGATTAATGATCCAGTGAAAACGAAACACCATAATCAAATCCTTATTAAGTCATTCAGGTTTTTGATGGACAAAGTTTGTTAAATGTTGATGTTAACTGAGATTTAATCCTCTAACTCTCTACTGCATATTGTCGCCCTGAGGCAACAGGAAGTCTTTTTGCCCCTCACACTCTCCCATTTGTAAATTATTTAATATCTTTTGACATGTTTCTGATTAATCAAATGAGGAGCTGAAGTGGGTATACTGTTGCATTTTGGGGTGAGAACACACTTTCAGAAAGCAGAGCCTCATGTGGCAGAGTGCCAGAAAAGGGTAAGATAAATTTGACTTTTACCACCTTTAAATCTAGATAACTTGTTGGAAAAACACATTGTGACCAGTCTCCCAAAAATAGGGTGAAAAAAGAACATAATTTATGCAGATGAGATTTAAAAAATCCCCTCTAACTTGGCATTTGTTACTCATTGTCAGGCTTGTATGAGCTTTGTGACTTTTTGATTGTTTTATCATTTAATATCAACTGAACTTAACTTTTATCCTTGTTAGAAATTGTCCATTTCATTATAAAATGTTTTCAACATTCTGCAGCTTTACAGTAGTAGCAACCTGGTACATCTGAGCATGTTAAAGTGCTTGCCCCCAAAAGCTCTGTTTATTTTTTCTAAGCTCCTTTCCTAAATTAATTCTTTTAAGAACTGGAACTCAAGATTATGCACCTTTTTTTTCTGAATGCACTGTAGCAAGAAACATGTTCAATAAGCCACCAAGATGATGGTATTTTACATTTGATTACAGTTTTTAGTTGTGCCAAGACAAAAAGCAAAATTCTACCTTGTGTGATTAATAAACCACTATTGTATCTTGTGTGTGGTACTGTCTCATATAGGTAGAACATTGGCGTTGCAGTAATGAAGCCCCTAGAGTCATCTGTTCAGATACACAGGTGTCTATGTGTGAAAGCATCACTGTATGTTGGCTGTTATAGTGTGTGAGACATTGTACTAACCGTTAATGTTTATCTCATAAGTTCTTGGAGGGTTGTGTCCTTCTTGGCTTTGTCTGGCCAATGTGACTTGACAAATATTGTGCTGAAATACAACTCTGCAACTTTATGTGTTTAATATCACTTCCGCTGTTGAAAAGCTGTGTGCTGCGAGGCCGGCCAAGCCTTCGTTTCCTGCTATTGACTGCTGGCCTGTTGTTTTTACCTGCTCAAACAATAACTTGGCACAAAGGCTTTGTCCGAGAGACGTCAACATGTGCAAATGCAGAAGCCTGTGTATGTTTAAGGGCTGTTTATGCAGTTTTAATTTATAGACAAAATGCAGTAGGTTATAGTCAGCACATGACTATTTCCTGAAAGGGGCCGGTGAGTTCAAGCCTCTGAACTGGCTGAAAAATCTGGACAAGAGAGATAAACAATGCTTTTTACCTTATTGCTCCAGTTTCTAGCAGTAGAAAACGGTGGTTTTACTGGGCAGCACCCAGGTGTAAATGTATGCATAATGTCTGTATGAATGTGAAGCAGGGTGTTGCTGGGAAAGAGCAGCGCTCAGCAATCCTTTCCTGGATAAACACAGGGATGAAGCTGGAAGGCACTCAGCAGAGAACAAACCTCCACAAACGCTAAACGCTTCTCCACCGCGGCAGCATCCATTAAAGTTTGTTTGTTTATTGTCTGTCCTCTGGGTTTGATTTTCTGACAGAACAGCATGTGAATGCAGTTTTGTTCAGCCAGTGACTTGGAAGGCCTCGATGCCTGACTTTCCCATCAGCACATAAATGTAGCACCATAGTTATGGCCAAAAACAAACAAACAAACAAAAAAACGATGATAGTTGAAATCCCACATCCGGATCATCACCAAAAGCTAATCAAGTAATCAAGTCTGCTACATTTCAGCCAAATCCACTTATCATTAGCAGACTGAAAGCAACAGATCCATACTCAGTATCTTTAAAAACTCATCCTGTCCATGTGCAGTCAATGACTGAGTCATTTGGAGCAAAAAGACATTAAATGTCAAAATCAGACAAGACAAATTGTTCCAACAAACTGCCTGCACACAAAGGCCTTTATCTGGTCATCTGACCTGAGCAGACGATAGGTTTGTCCTGTTTATTAAGGCACTTTTCACAGCTACAGCTATCTAAGTGGGTTTTTTGAGTTTTGTAGACAATAAGCAATAAAATATGACAAAATACAACATATAAACATATCTAAACATTCTACACACACAGTACATATACAATAAAACACATATGGCTGTAGTGGTGGTGTCCATATTCTTCCTGAATCAAATGATTCATTCTATATTTCCATTCCTGCAGCTCTCTCTCGTTATTTATTACATGTGTATTTATTTGTTCCCACAATTTACTTGGGCGTAAGTGGCTTGCTCCATTGCTGATGAATCCATATATTCTTTGAGCCAGTTATTCATACTGTAACAGTCCTTTTTATGTGTTTTCCGGTTCATTAGGATTGTCCGTTTTACTGCCAGAAATGCAGAGGCAATAAGGAGCTTCGTTTGCTGGACAGCAGGAAATCTATACATTTAATATTGATGACAGGAAGTCAATTACATCCTTCCAGAGCCTCTTCACATCATTATGTGTATAACATGTGGTTGAGTGTGCCAACTTCACCGCAACCGTGTCAGCACATTGCTGATATAGTCTGGTTCATTACGGCTATCTAACTGTGATTTTAAATGCGCTCTGAGCCAGGAAGTTTGTTTCCTAAAGACTGTTGGTATGACACATTTATACGTAAATATCTCAGAACAAAATGTGGAACTGTGTGAATTCTAAGTAGGATCCCCAAAGTCCGTACTGAACTGGGAAAAAGGGTGGCTTGGAATCAGTTGCAAAATCACCTGAATCTTGGGGAGCTGGTCTCATTGGACGCATTTAAAGTTATTCCAGCTGACTTGGAAGCAGGTACATCTGGCTGTAGATGTTTTGAATGATGAAGAATGTTTTCATATCTTATAATTTTGTAATTTGTTTTATGTTTGCAACCGTGATAGTTGTGCTGCTGCCTGTCTTGGCCAGGACACTCTTGAAAAAGAGACTTAATCTCAATGAGTTACTTTTACTCCTGGTTAAATAAAGGTTAAATATAAAATAAATAAAATAAAAAAATGTGTGAATTCTAAGTAGGGTATTACAGGAGGATCCAGTGCAGGTCAGAAATGCATGAGACAAAGCACTGCACACCGATCTGTCCTGCAAAGTAAATATCCATTCAGTCATTCATCATTTTCAAGTTTGAAATGTTCAACTTCAGCTCATTACATCAGGTTTATAATGGAGAACAATCAGAATGTCTACTGCTTTGACTATCATGTTAGCAGAATAAACAGGAAACAACATGAAGTAAACTGTAACCTAAAGTAACAATAACCTTTGCATCCAAAATTTTGCATTCAGCCCATTAAGTGTGACACTAGAGTAAGGTAAATTAATTTGGGGCCACTTTGCAGCACTCTGTATGCATGGGAGGGAAGGTCCAGACAAGTTGCCAGTACAGATTAGAGTTGCAAATCATGTTAATAACACATTTTTGTTGTCACTTTTCTATGAGATCCATCTGCTGCCTGCATCACATATGTATCCACAGTAACAACACTCTGGCACAGTAAGCAGGCAGTGGAGTCACTGTATGAGCCGCTGGCTTTAAGAATATCTCACCTCTGAATAAATCAAACCACGACTCTGTTTATTTTGGCCCAGGATCGCATTCGTCTGTAGTGCTGCCATGTAATGTGGTAACACCTATGTAAAGTCGTGTGAAACTCTCTGGGAGCCATATGTGGAATCTGCACAGCATCACTCGCAAAAATTAATTTTCAACAAATGTGATGAATGGCTTCATCGCCAAGTATCATTTCAGATAATAAACCATCGCATCTGTGTACTTGATTAGGCCGCTTTTGAATGCGATCCATGCTTTTGCACGCAACTGTGTCTCCAACAGGTGCTCCAGCGATGCATGCATAAAGGCTGTTATATGTATAATGTTTTTGTTATTGCATTACTACACTATGAGGTCATATGAGTAGATTGCTGTGATTGGAAGGTTAAGGTTTACAGCCCAAGACCACAAAGAAAATCTAATATGATTTTTTATTATCAGGGATGTGGTTGAACATAAAACAGAGGGAGAATGTGTTCAAAGACGGAGAAATGAGGTGAACAAACACAAATACTGACCAAAATCAAGCATATGTAAATTCTTTACCGTTAACGACCCTCTCTTCATACATTTTACATTAGAGGACTTTGCGATAAATAGATTTGTTCTACAGTAAATAAGCAAAGAAGCTCATAATCTGTCTAATCTAAAAAAGCGTTGATACACTGGCACCTTCAGGAAGTGACTGTGTGACCTCTGCAAAAGCAAAGTTATACTTCCCAAGTGTGCATGTGTGCAACATGTCTTAGACATCCAATAAGGTATGCATAGAACCATATGCATTTCCACCGTCTGTGTATACATCTGTTTTGGACTACTGTATATCAGGGATGTAAGTGGCCCTCTGTAATCCCTAAAACTTCACTTATAAAGATTGTGGTCATTACACCTCCATTAAACTCTTGCTGTAATGCTAATGGTATTTATCTTAATGTGACTCACTTGTTTAGCTGCCTTGGACTTTCCACCGACTTCAGTCACAAAACACAGCAAAGCTAAGCAGAGAGAGGTGAGGGGCAAACGTCTCTAAAGACACGACAATCATGGCAACCACATGAAAACTGCACCAGCAATGACACAGTGACCAGAGTGAACCCTCACCAACAGGGACAAACACAAAACAGGATATTCAATCAATCACTATTGTATCAACTTCTCTGTGAACAAACAAATCACATCAAATGAACATTATGATATCATATGTTTACTGCTGGGTTATTATACAGTTACATATATTATACTGGGTTATATATTATATGAGGTTGTAGAGGACTTTAACACCAGTGACCGGGGTTCAACTCCTGCATATTTTTAGGCTACTGAAACACTTTGTTGACATTTGGGAAAGATTGTGGTTTTGGTTTAATATTTTAGTTTTGGATTTTTTCACTATTTAACCAAGGCGACAATCTTTACCTAATCTTAGCCAAGTGCTTTGAGTTGCCTAAACATAACCATAAAAATGTTAATCATACTTTTGCTGCCAGGAGAGCAGATATTGTAGGAAAACAAATATGTTTAGTAGGACTATTTAATTTTATATTTATTTATAATTTTGCATTAGCAGTATACAGCTGGCAGATATAAACACTTCCTTTTTATATTGATAAAACAAACATGATCCTGGCAGCATTTTGGTTCCTACAAAAGGTATTTGCTGTTGCAAATTAGTTGTATATGAAAGTCAATTTAAGGAGACAGGGTTGTCAGCCTATAAAGCAGACTAACTAATAAAACTGTGGGTAAACTGGGATTAAGTAGGCTCACTTTTCAATGCATCTCTAATTAGTATTGATCCCCAAAACTTTGCATGTGATTATGTTGCATGTACAAAGGGATAAATAGTGTACCAATCAGTCACATCTGCTTGTCCCTGAACTCTGCTGTGCTGCATCCACACCAGGCTCAGGCTGAGGCCAGCTGCTGCTGGTAAGTGATAAATGTGCAGGTACCACCAGTGGAAACAGCAGGAGGCAGGGAGGTAGTAATTACCTGAACTTAACAATATACACTGGCGCTGGTTCACACTCTGTAAAATATCCTAATATTTACTCCATTATTTCTATCGTTTCTCTTGGAAATTATGACCCTCGTCTCTCTGTCTGAAACTGCTGACCTCCCAAGAGAGGCCTTGTTATTCCTGCAGTGGCTGCATCTCTACCTTTGATTCCAAATGTCACCCCTGTGCGACCCTGACCTTTGACCTCGGGTAGTAAATTCTGCGCTTGCTCAGGTACCTCGGCGCCACGCTCCCGTGGGACCTGAGCAGCGCCTTTAATTGCTTATTCTCGTCTCTGTACAGACGTTCGTGGCATTGCAATTGGTGCGTCGTATAAATTTGTGGGCCTGACGTCGGGCTTGGAGGAGGACCAGTGCCAAGGAATATATGTGAGTCTCTGTGGCCTCCTTGTATGTCTTGGACAAGAATACAGTCATGAAGAATAGAAGTAGTTGGGTTAAGGGCTCTGTGAACTTGGGCAGTCTGAATATGATTATTTTTGGGCTAACTCTGCTATGAAACAACTACTTTACAGTCAAAGAAGCACAGACGGCTCTGTGACATGTTTTTTGATGGATCACTATCTTTTGCTTTCACTGTGGTTAAATTAAAGGGCAAATTATAAGGCCATTAATGAAGGGCAACAATTCAAACTTCATTAAAGACATCAGTGCAGGCAGTAGCTCCATGAAATCTGCCAGGTTTTAATATAGTTTTAAACTGATCATTAAAATGAAAATACTGCGTAGTTCACATTTCACATGCCAAGCAACAGTGAGCCGACACTGCTTGTGATTAGCAGTTCATTTCAGTCTGCAAACAAATAAATGCAGAGTCAGGATCTCAACTTCCTCCATCCAAGTTTGTCCAACGCTCTGAACTGCGTGTCCTTGAGAGTCCTGGTCCAAGCCCCAGACCGCACGCTCTTATCCTGGGAGTCCTGTTTTCTGTGAGTTGTCCAATCACGGCAGCAGCTCTGGGGTCCACTGGTTGACGCTCCAGAGCCAAGGCCCGGCGTTCGCCATTCATTCGCTCCTGTTCTGCCTCTCTGTCGCCAAACCCCTGGAGCCGACCTTCGCAGCCAGGCTGTCCCGTAAAAATAAAAACTACAAGTGGAAAACAAGAGCAGTGAAATGGCGACAACTCTGTGTTTTTAATGTTACTTCTTATAAAGAAACTCCCCCTCCTCCTCTTTTTTTCTCAGAGACAGGGCGGCTTAGAGACTTCACATTTTCAGCACTGGATGAGTACATTCTCAGGTTTCCACGGTTGTTCCTGCTGCAGCCCGAGGCTGTCTTTTTCCACATTCAGCAGAGGTTCAATTCCATTTCGGAAGGGGCAATAGTGCTCCTTTTTCAGGCATATTATCCTAATCGCTGCCAATATGCCACAGGCTAAGAGGGCAGCACGATGATTTATGCCCAGCTTAAGTGATTTAAAAGTTCTTTAAAATATTTTACTGCTCTGCTTCTCCTATAGGATATAAATACATGTATGGGAGGAGACGGGTATAGGCTGAGGGCACAACTTGCTGTTCCTACACCAGGATACGCATCATTTATTTGTAATTTAGGTGAGCAATTTTGAGAAGTAGACGAAATGGATGAGGTGGTATCAAATTGAATGATTTAGGATAAGGTAATTCAGAAATTGCAGATATGGGAATTGCTCTTTCCAGGGTTTTCAAGGTAGTTTCGAAGACTGAGACGTTTTCTTGACTCCTGGTTGAAGAAATAAAAAGTGGCAGGCGGGGGGTGGGGTCTGGATCTGCTAAGCTGACATTGATGAAGTCTTTCAAGAAGTCATAACCACGCATGGAAAGTCCTGCCCACTCTAGCATGCTACCACACACACGCGCGCCCTCGCAGACACACTCATTGGAGCTCATGCTGTGTTAGTTTTGAGATTATTTTTAGTTGGTGGCTGCAATTCACATTTCCACACATCTGCGTCTGTGCCCATGTTGTTCTTTAAGATGCTGTGAAATGATACATCACTCCCGGGAGGCAATGACGTGTAGAGCTGTCGCCAGCGACTTAACACGAGAAGTCTTAAAACGGCGATAAAGCCTCAGACTCAAAAAAGCTATTTGTGATTATTTGAAAACTTTTATCATGATGCTACTGCTGCACTGCGTGGCTTCAGTTCCTCAGTAGATACAACACGCAGAAAGCTTTCAATCACTGCAGGCCTTGATCCCATTATGGTGTGGAAGCAAAAATAAATCAGAGCACAATGTGCAACAACATAATTCATCCGTCAATATACAACTGCATTACGGTCAAGGACGTAAAAATGCCAAATCCTGACACATATTTACACAAAATCCAATATGTGGTGTTTACTGGGACTAACGGCCTTTTGCTGTTTTCTGTGCCATATGGACAGTGCAAGGCTTCGGTAATCTTCATTGCTGTGGTCACCCACCATAGTGGAAATGTTTGTATGAATTTGATATGTCAACATCACTAAATCTACAAACTTCCACAGGCAGGTTGTATGTTGATGCATGTGGGACTGTGAAAACCCGGGGGTAAAGGATGGGAAATTGATGTTGATGTATAATTTTCACTTTTTAACTTGAGAGAGCGAATGAGCTTTATTTCTTGTAATCCCAAACAACACTACAGTGGAGCTTACATTACTGTATATTGGAGCCTCTGCCAGGGTTGCACCAGGCTGACACTAGATGGCAGCAGCACACACTAGTATCTCTTCCTACAGCTGCATGAAAACTGAGCTCTAACACTAAATAGGTGTTTGCAGAAAGAAGGTAAAGCCATAGAAATTGCACCTCATTTTTATTTGAGAGCAAAGAAGGAAAAATGCTACAGCTTGGCCACTAGGGTGTGAGAAAACAACCTGACATTGTCACCTGTTGGCCAGACCTGCCTGTCATCGCCGGGACTGTTTTTGCTGAACACATTTGAGTCACGTCCTGGACAAAAACAAAGGCGTGAGCTCTAGGAATCCAGTCAAAGGAAGGAAAGAGAGGAGGAGGAGGAAAAAGTCACAAGAACAGGACTTTGCTTCCATCTTTTACACACTGGAGTGATGTTTGGAGTGGAAACACCCAGGAGAGATAAGGTAGGACGTCACGTCTGGCTTTCATCATGGCACTGCCTCCTGCGTGTTGTTGCCTCAGCGGCGCGAGAGCCGAGAGTCACTCCAAGTCTGCTGAACTCCCCGTTTAAACAACACTGCAGGAATCTGAGGTCACTCTACTAAAGCATGGCAAAAAATATAGCATGCTGCACACTTTAAAGAAGCCATAATAAATCTACACGGGGTCTAACTAATGTGTGCAGGCAGGGAGAATAAACAGAGTGCTGCTATTTAAACGGGCTTGCTTACCACAACACTGAAAGTAAAAGAAAACCCATCCTATTGTAAAGTGAGAGTATTTGTACTTTTTCGTTTTCTCAAAAGATAGAGAGTCACATATGTTTGTTTACCTCGAGGGGAGAGATATATATCCGAATCCTCAAGCTGATTCCCCAGAGGCACAATTCATCCTGACCACTTTTTATGGCTTTCAATAAAACACGCTTTAAAAGATGTTCCTTCCCTTTGTCTGCAGCTCTGATTTGATCACCAGAGCTCCTCAGAGCAAGGGCCTCGGCCTGGTCTGTCTTTCAAATATGATCACATCCTTCTTGGTGTTCCTCCCTCCACTTCCCCCTGCGATTTAATTTGTTTTCTTAAATAACCACTTAATTCAAATTCCCATAATTTTTTGTGAGGCCATATAAATAACATACCCGAGTTATCCCACAAATAAGAGATCTGTCAGTCTGCCAATGAAGCCCTAGCGGCGGCTGAGACTCATCATGCTGTGAAGTAAAGATCTTTTACTGCTGTGTCATGGTTGTGGCATCAAATGCGGACTAATTTATGGTTGCACATCCTGAAGCGGCCCTCCTTCGTCGTGTTTTGTTTGAGGTAAACTGAGAAGCAGGCGTTTTGCTTCTCACGAGGGCTGGCCATATTTCAGGCTATAGTTGACCTTTGAACTCTGAGAGCGGGTCAGACCTCGTAGATTAAGCTGAATATTTGAGGCGAGTGCCACATGGGCTGTGAGAAGGGACTGTTGAAGGGTTAGTCCATTAATCACAGCTTCAGCTTTGACAGAGTTGACCTCTGGAGTCAAATTTCCAGCCCACTGAATCAAAGTTGGTAAACCTCACCTAAAGACAAATGGTCCAAATGACTATAGAGACTAAATGAGGACATAAATGTGTCTTGTTTGTTCCATTGAAACATCAATGACTTGTAGCCTTGAAATTAAAATGAGTGGTAGCTATCTGAAATAATGTTTGTCTTGTAATTTTCCAAGTTTGAATACATTTACGTTAAATGTGTTGCAGACAACCAGTCCAGAAGGTCACTTGCTTTGTCCTTGTTACAAACCCTGTCAAAGTGTTTTTGATATTAAACCTCTATTTGCGCCATTGCTGATACTTAACAAGAAAAAAATCCCAACTTTCCTTACCACATGTAGGTTTCAGGGCTGCAACATATTATTATTTGGTTTACAATTGCATAAAACAGAAAAGCAGCAAATCCTCACATTGGAGAAGTTGGAACCAGAGAGTGTTTGGTACTATAAACTGTAACTGAAACTATAAATTAATGTTCGATCAATCGTCTGTTCCTTTCAGCACTCGTAGGTTCGCAGATTTGTCTAGCAACCAAGCCTTCTATAACCTTTAGACCCCGACTGCCACCACCATGATGACCATCTCTACTTTGAAGCTTCTTGTAAAAGTCATTGAAGTACTTTGAGAGAAATAGCTGTATATTCCAACTCAAAGCACCATCAGGAGCCATGCTGGTAGCTGTTCATGAACAATTGTAACCTTCATATTTCTATAGTTCTGAAATTATTCATGTGCTGTTTTAGACTGGGAACTGATCTTTTTACCACTGATACATCAGCTACATTTTGTGTTGTAATGCTAACCAACCTGATAGCTAACCACTGCTGTAATTAGCTCCCTAGCTAACCTATCAAATCTGAAAGCAAATGCAAGTTATCACTTTATCGTGTGGTTGTAATCTATACATATTTAGCGACAAAGCCTTTACACTCCACTCTGACCTCTCTGGTGACATTTAAGCACTCAAATATTCCCAAAATCTTATAGGGGTGCTTTCTAGTTAGGCAGCATCTGTCTGCTCACCAATGAATTAAAGCACTTTTCAGGCCTCTAAACTCCATCTGGCTGAACTGCCTCCTCCAAATCAGCCACACCTGCTACAGCTATTTCATATCAATTACTGGACTGATACGTTACATGAACGCTACGGTTCAGGTGTGCATGTTCACTACAGACACGTGTAAAACACAAACACACGCATATGCTCACATGTACAGACACACACAAACACCTGTTTAGCCATCACTATTCTAACACTTCCAGCTGCACAGCTGCATAGAGTCTCAGTGTCGGCTTCAAGGCTCACTTTAGTATCGACCGTTGTCAAAATACCGAGTGAATAATGCAGTGTGGACGGGGTGGAGCGGTGAGGTCAGATTTTCAAAGCCAACACTTGACAGGATTTTATCCTCTGCCATGTAAATTTGACACCTGTTTAATCCGACATTCACACATCACATATCCTACATAATCTCCCTGCAGTGAAGGCATCATTGTATCCTAACAGCTACCAGACTGAGGCAGTCTCTCCTCTGCTTGGTATTTGTGAGAGGCTTGTAAAGCCAACAAATTATAGTGTTTCTATGTTGTGCTTCGTAAGCAGTGACACTGCACTATATAATGTTATGAAACCATGTGACACTACACCCAAAAGCTCACCCCCTGTAAAGTCAAAGGGTGGTTGAGAAAAGATTAAAGGCTACTTCTTCATGAAGAACTGTGTCTGTGGTCGACTTGAATTCGTGTAAGATACAAGTTAGAAGTTCAGGGTTTCCTGCAACATATAATAATGGAGATAGAGTGCCTCCATTAACTTGAGAAGAAATTATTGCACTTTATGAAATATAACACACAAAAAGAGCAGTGTCGCTACATGAAACAACAAAGGTAACATGTTTGATGAGTGAGGAAATTGTTTAAACTGTCATCTACTAACTAAATTGATCACGAGATCGTCAGGATCTGTGATTCAGCTCAGCAGCTGACAATGTGAGGAACAAAACTGACCGGGGGTTCCATGTTTATGTTTGGTGTGAGCAGCCACATCATGTCTGCTCAACTGATCCTTACAGTGTGAGCATAAAAGTCACAGGTGATTAAAAGTAGTAGTAAGTTAACACAACATATAAGATTAGTAAATACACACAGTGTCTGCCACTACTGCAGTATAATCCACTTCTTCCCTGTCTGCATGCTCAGTATGTTGTAAACAACCACGGTTTCACAAAAATATGACTAAATATGTTGGAGCAAGGTTTGTTTTCTGCAGATTGTTGTTTTTGATAGTGTACATAACATATGAACCATAATAATCAATGCTAATAATGGAGCAGATACAAAATCCTGCAGACTTACAGCTAACACACAGGCAGAGGTCAGTCAATGATTTGTCTATTGTACAGATCACATTCTCCTTGCTCAATGTGTATTCTAATTACAATATTTGCCTGCCAGAAATGGGAAAACCAGATGAAGTTTCATTGATAATGAAAGTATCATCAGGGATCTGTGGCTGTTTCAGTGCATCCTGGTTGATTTGTTGGCTCACCTACAGGAGCTCCAGAATGAATTTATTCCCTTTTTCTCCATGAATGCCAAGAGTCGTGGGGTTCCACAAGGCGGCCCGAGTGCTGCAGCATTTATTTATGTTTTTTGGAAGACTCTGCAGCCATGAGACAATCCATCATGTGAGTTTTATCTGCAGACAGAAGAGTTTGAGGTAAAACGGGTTTTTAAAAAAAAAAAAGAGTCTCATCCCTCCTGTTGGCTTTGCACATGACGCCTAAGCGGGCCCAAGTTTGGAAAGTAGACAACATCCTGATAATGTGGTTTGGAGCGGTTGACACTGAGTCTATGCAAAAACAATCAGAGTCATTAGTGGGAGATAGTCAAAGCCATTGAGCTGCCCCCTCCAAACAGACCTTGAGAACCTCTTCACTGAGTTTCTCCTAAGCCTCTTGTGCTGAGAGACCAGGCTCTGGCACATCACAGGCAGAGAGGAAGCATTTGTTCCTTTAAAAAGATGCTTTAATGTTAATCAGATGTGGTTCACATCATGTTCGCGAATAAAATCCTAAGTGTTTTGTTTTACCCCGCTCGCTGTATCTGGGAGGAGCATCAACATACAGCAAAGACAACAAACTGAGGGATGCATATAATCACAGGAAAGTGTTTGAGAGTCAGTTTAGTAGACCCTACTGTAACTGACTAACCAGATATTCAGACTGAACGGCTATTTTCTTACCACTCCTTATTCTGTCTGACATTGCTGTCTTGATAACTGGGGAAGATTTGATTTTGCCCTAGTCATCCAGCTGCTCTGATGTCATTTTTAAGTCAGTTAGCACAAGTTTGCGTACAGTTAGCATAAGTTAGCGTAGAGTAAACATAAGTTAGGTAAGATTACACACAACAGCGGTCAATATTGAGAATATACTGTGTTTATACAAAGACTATTTGTTGCTTAAATAAGTGATAACACAAAAATGGTGTCCTGATCAAAAATAGCAAAAAATCAATTATTTCAAAGACAACATTTTCCTCCACCAAGCCCATTGTTTTTCTGCATCTCAGAAGGCATTATCACTGTTACAACATGAACAAGACTGTGCCTGCTCGACCTAGCTAGCAGATAACCTTTGTTATCAGACAAGAGAGTAACAGGCTGGCTGGATAACATTTTCTAACTAGCTAGCTAAATTAGCTAACTTACTTATATTGTGATGTGTTCACTTTGTTCAGAGTCACTAATTGTGTCTTTTATTATAAGCTATGTTTGATATGGACTATTTACATGTTACAAATGCTCTCATTAAAGTCATTTCCCACAGATTCAACATGAGATTAAGATTCAATTTAAGGATAAGGAGATCAAACGTAAAGAGTGCACGGGTAAAAGATGCAGTGATGTATTGACAGATGCAAGAAAAAACTTATTTTTCCCTGAAGTGATCAGCTTTGATACAAGCCTTTTAGAATTATAAGAACGGTTAGACGTTATATTTCATGCAAACTACAGGAAATACATACAAACATATTCAGCATATGGACTTCAGGAGCCCAAAATATCACAAAAATTAATGACAGCATTAACCAAGGACCAGATGTACTACTTAAGATTATCGTTATTTCAAAAATAAGGTAATTAGCTTTCCCCTCAGGGTTATCTGATCTAATTTTGTATTAACTGTTTATTATATCATCAAAAGCAGCTGCTAGGCCAACGCAAGTCTTTTAATAACTATTTCATTCCTGCTTTGCTCTCTCTTCTCTCCTCCCGGGGTAATCCAGCAGGAGCACTGATTAGAAACGGATGCTTCCTGACTGTTTTTTCTCCTTTCTCAGAGTTGAGGTCAGCAGAAAACGAAAAGGGGTAACACGAAAGATTTCAGACTTGATTAGCATTCACTGACAGGCTGGATCTGGTGCCTGCGTTGGCTAATTGATCATACCGCCGTTTTGTTGTTAGTGCCAAGAGAGTTGTGTTTGTTGCCACGCAAATCACTGCAACTCTCACAATGCCACGTGTGCTCGCTTTGACTCAAGCTCCACATTGGGCCATGGGAAAATATGGTTCCCCAGAGCTGGTTGAGCTCTGCAGCTCTATGTGTCATGGTGGTTTTAGGGGAAGGAATGTGTGATGTGTATTACATGCAAATATTCTTCTGCATTGACAGACAGTTTTTCAGCCTCAAAAAGCTTCTCTCTAATCATCCTGCTCAGATTAAATGTTTCTTTATAGTTACTGCAACATGTTATATAAGTAGTTGTTATATTTATTACTGTGATTATACAGTAGCTGCACCCTGGTAGCCTACCCTAAATGGAATTTGCAAAAGCACTTAGAGCTTCATGGGATTTATTGGCAACACAAAATAACTTTTAAAAGATTTCTGGGTGAGTGAGTATGTGAATGAGAGTCCACACGTGAGTAAGGATGGGTACCAAGGATGTTTTTTTTCTTTCTTTAGTTTTTCTAGGTAAGTTTACTTTATTGCTAGAAGGAGGACATCACACACAACTACAGTAATGTCAAGGATTAAGTCCATGACTTATTTTCCCAGTTTAAATGCATGAGTCCAGGTGGCGAGGAGACATCATACTACCAACAAAATAAATGAAAATAATAAATTCATTATAAAAAATGCTTACAAATGATAAAAGTAACAATAAGGTTATACTTCCAAGTTTCCCATAAGCCATAATTTGACTTTCTTTTTTAAAGTCTAGTGGGCATGAGTTCACCCAACCTCTAAGGTGGACTTTGAGATACTCAGGGGCTCTGTTATTAACATTATATATATATATCACACTGATTTGGAGTTGTATGGCTTGAATTTCTGTTAGCCAACATGCGCTCTTGGGTTCAAACCAAACACAGCCCTAACTGTCTTGTTCTGAGAGATTTGTAGTTTGTGTTAGCGGTCTTAAATTGGTACCGGCTCCTGATTTGTCAGAAACATAATACTAATAAGCTCCCGGGCAGTTGGTGCTGCTAATGGTATTTGAACCTCATTTAACAGAAGGAATTTTCAGTTTTTCTACTATGACATAAAACTTTGATAAATTGAATTAACCCTCCATGTAGCAGTTTGCTAATGATGACATGATCATGCCACGCAGTTATGGTCATGGTCCTGTCTACATGCTGTGGACAGTAGTCACAGCAGACATGTTTAAATGCCCTGAGTGGGCTAACTGCAGCAAAGTATAATATCTGCATAACAGCTGTGTGAAACGGGGGAAACACTGACACCATATATTTGTGTTTTTTTTAAGATTGTGCTACTTACTGTCAGTGCAGCCTGCCCACTTCCCCCTTCTGAGTTGGTAAGTAGCTTTGATGCAGAGAAAAGCGTGACGAATCAACCGCAAGACAAGGTAACACTTGCAGATAGAACTTGGAAGCTATTAACTTCAGCAACACTGCCAGCATCAGTTCAGAAGCTAACGTTAGCTCCCGCCAACGGGGTGTGGTGGTCTGACGGTCTTCTTGCCATCAAAATTAAGCAGCTGTCTGCTCTTCAGTGTATGCTATACACATCAAATGCTTCCTTAAATCTGATGAGCTAGACATTTTTGAGCAATTAACTACCTGTGCTTATATACAGAGTCTCTATTGTTATCACTGCAGAGACTGAAGGAGAGGGCTTGTTGTGCCTGTATGCCTACCAAGTGTAAGTCTAGATCACACATACTTATTCTCTCTCCGGCATGGTGAACAATTATTAAGAGTATGTCATCACTTCACAAAATAATATAAGCAAATAAAGGGCACATTAAACACTGATGTGCGTAGTTATACATTTCAGTTCAGTAGCAATGAGGGTACTGATATGTAAGCTGCCCTCTCAATACGTAGGCTTATATTGAGTGAGTGCTTAAGTGAGTGTGATTATTGATAAGGAAAAGACTGAAGGATTGAATTGAGTGTGACGATGGATAAGTGAGTGAGTGAGTGAGTGAGTGAGTGGCTGACTTGCTGAAATAGCTGGTTTTATTTCTTGGTCAGCTTTTAACTCCACAGTCAACTCCTCTGTGTATTGGACCAACAAGTAATCTGAGCAGCATAGCCTGCAGATGACCTGCACACACATACACACAAGGCCTATCAAAAGTCGGGGTACAGGGCCTCATCCTGTTACAACTCCTGCCAACAAGAGAGCCGATTCATGCTGGCACCATCAAAGAGAACTACGGCAGCAGGTGAGAGTATTAACATTCTTTGGTTAGAACATGAGGATGTGTTTATTCTCCTCTGCATGTCTAATGACAGCATCTGGAAACCAAAAAAAAAAAAACCTCACTGGAGTAAAATCTGTTCTTCCTATTTCTGTTCTGTCAGTTCTCACATAATTGGGATGGTAACATTTGGCAATGCTTAAAAGATCGTAGATACACACCTGTTTGTTTCATTATGTCACAACTGGTCACAGACACTTGTGGGTTTTAGCGGGCGTGCAACACGTTTTATTTTTGTCACTCATGAGCATATGTCCTTTTGCACTGAACTACCTGAATGAGCTGTAACTGCTACACGGCCAATAGGGGTTTCACTCAAAGAAACCATTACGTACAAAACAGTTAAAATTGCATTTGAAAACAGTGGTCATGGTAACAGGACTAAAAGTCTATAGCAACGTTAGCAGCCAACGGAAAACAAAACTGTTGGATGGATGAAGAATGAAGGGACAACTTTGCTGTTCCTGGATCTTAAAATTGAAGTCTGGTTGGGTGGTGACAGAGGAAAGGCATTTTTGTTAACCAATGGCCTGGCTCTGTGGGAATTACTCCCAAATAAACAACTGTACAGGACTTGGGTTGTGTCATTAAGTGTTAGGTAAGAGGAAGGTTTGACCTGTTGGTGGCACCAGATGAAAATATAAATGGCATTACAAACATAGATTGGTATTGCCATGTAGAGGTACATCGCTAGCATGGTTAAAACATATTTATAAGCCTAAATAACACTATTACTAATAACAAAGATGATACTTACTAATCCTCACACTGAGGACTCAATCATCAATCAACATCCCATTCCCAGTAAGTTAAGACCCAGTAGAGTGAACCTGTTCGCCCTAAATTCTGAGGTGTAAGCAGAGAGAACTATAAATTTAAAGTCAGGAGCAAAACAACATATTCTTCTGAAATATAGCAAACAAAGTTTCTCCATTTGGAGAAGGCTGGACTCACCAATAAGGCATCAGTTATGTGTTTTACCTTTATATTGTTTGGAGAAACTGGGATTGCAACAGAGCTGATGTCAGCTGGCTGCCAATTAAAAACAGTATTTGTTTTTATGAAACAGTCTACATATCTGTTTGAATCCATTGACTTCACTTTTTACAATTCAGCTGTAACACAATCGCTGTCCAAATTCTCAGAGTGATTTATGTTTCATGTCACACCATATTTAAGGATCCCAATTCCACGTCATGCTCTAAATTCTGCTTGACCCTAACCCACTTCTTACTCGACATTTTAAATCCCTTCATAAATTGGGGTTAAGAGATTAGAGGACACACTTCATTGTGCGTCGATTAAACAAACAGCATTAATGCATTATTGCCATGATTTATACAGCTGCTGTTTTTGAAACAATATTAATCACACTTTTAGCTGCAGAAGAAATGCTTCCAATATCCCCAGTGAAAGAAGTCTGTCGAAATATCAGCCTGCGGGACAAACTGTAATGTCCCTAATGTGGCTCAGAGAGCTATTCTGTGGGATTGACAACATTCCAAAGTCAGCAATTAAGGCTCATCTCTTTGCCCACAAAATACAACACGGGTCAGCAACAACTGTTTTTATGTGCAAGTCATGGTGTAAAGACGTGCTGTATGACTGAAGAATTCAAAGTTTCTCGTTCTCACGGACAAACCCATGTATTCTCCCCTTGGCCTTCTGAAACATTAATTATGTTCTGCCATTAACTTTGACTAACGGAAGTGATCTGATGTACATGAAACCACATTGCATGGGAACTTTTGTTTTGGGAAATCAGTTTCTCTTATATGGGTTTCTCTGTTTATGGTTCCACCTGGGGGGGCTTTATGAGTCAGAATTGACTCATTCTTGTAGCTAATTGGCGACTAAAATAAGAGCAGTTATGATAGAAGTATTCAGATCCTTTACTTGAGTAAAAACAGCAATACCACAATTAAAACACAATGCCCCATTACAAGTAAAAGTCCTGCATTCATGCTTTTACTTAAACCTGCAATAACAGATGTTTTTGGCCACTTGGGGGCAGTGGAATCAAGTTGTTAACACAACAGTGACATACATTATTATCCCCTTTTTAGTTGATATGGCGAACTTGTTAGCAAACACTTATTTACGAATCCAGGAGTTGTGTCTCTGGCCACCTGATGAATGTAAGTCCAATATTCACTCTGTTTTAGCTCTATTTTTGGTCTCTACCAGCTCCTGAAGAAAATATCTGGTGATTATAGCTGATTTAAGTTAAAGTACCAGCATAATGTACCTTCAGTAAGTACTGTATCAAAAGTACTCATCATGCTGTTGTTAAATTATTATTTAAAAAAGCATAAGTGCATTTATGCTGTAGTTGGCCAAGGTGGAGCTACTATTAATTAATTTGTATGTATAATGTAGCGTAGTTTGATCTACATCCTATAACCTGATTATATGTTTTGTATGTAAATACTTAACTAAACAACGTGACTGGTGACTAGGTGTCAGACAAATGTAGTTTAAATTTATTCCTAAAATGTAGTGAAGTATTACTGTGTAAAGTAGCATAATACTGCATAGCTGATGCTGGATTTTCGAGCCTGATACAGATATTGATATTTGAGAGTTAAAAAAAAATTGAAAAACTATATCAGCTGATATAAAAAATGCTTTGCTAACATTGCTCTCTGTCTCCTGGATGGGAGACACATTTGGCATAAGAACATTAAGGTAATAATATGTCAGTGTTGTGTTTTCAGCTTGTTTCACTGCCACCAAGTGGCCCAAAAAATCAATTAATGAAGCTTTAAGTACAGTACTTGAGTAAATGTAGTGAGTGATAAACGTCTCACAGATAAAGACTCACACACAAGAAGCTACCACCCTGATTCTCAATCATTGGCTGTCTGTTGTTGGACTGTGAAAGAATCACTTTGGAAACATTTTTATGGAGCAGCTAAAGAGTAGGTGGACACTGGACACTTTCACCAGGAAGGAATGTTTTTCCAGGGGAAGAGAAGGTTAAGACCAATTTCAGGCCTGCGTGTTGCTACTGCTTATTTGGCCAAAACATCTGTAATAGCAAGAAATGTAGGCCACGGCAGCTGGGAAGCCTGCGCCCCAGAGGACGCGAGGTACAGTATGATGAGGACCTTCCATCTAAAACCAGATTTGCGTTCTGATTGTTGACAAGCATCATTAATGTCCCACTAGGTTTTCCCATGCAAGGATCCAGCAATGCACTGTTCTCTGCAATATGTGGTGTAGTGACATTTGAATGTGTGAGCACAATACACAACACAGCAGATTTTTAACTCATCTGCTTTAAGACAACTGAAGGTAGAAAGCAATACATTTCAGGGTATTTATATCAGTACAATGAAAATAAGTTTTAGTATCATGTCAGAGCCAGTATAAATATGACATGGGTGTGTCCAAGGCTTTGGTCTGGGTTATTGTACTCAGATGTCTGAAAAAAATAACCCAGCCTGTTGTTCTCTATGAAAAGAAACATTTGGATATCCTCAGGTAGCAGATGAGCGAGGGTGTGACTGAAACTCATTTCTGCTGTTGAAGATACTAGTCGGATTTGTTTAAGAGGCCTCAGCTACAAAACTTTTACTCCACAAAGACAGAAATCTTATGTGAAATTAAATGTTTGTCAAATAGAGAAAAAGAACTCAAAGGATGATTCTGTTTTATTACAACTTCAGTCTTATTTTCAAAGCTTTGGCTATTTTTAGTCATGCAAGTGGCTGCAGGGATGGAAATGTTGGTCTGTCTGTTAGTCAACCACTTTGGCTGACTAACAGACCAGGCTGAAATATCTCAGCAACTACTGGATGGATTGCCATGAAATTTTGTAGAGACATTTATGCTTCTCAGATGATGAATCCTGATGATTTTGGTGATCCCCTGACTTTTCCTCTAGTGCCATCATGAGGTTGACATTTGTGGTTTTGGAATTTTGGGGTTTTGGGTTTGGCAATTGTAATAACTTTGGTGATCCCATCATCATGTCAAAACTTTAATCTGTCAGGCACTTTGATTTTTGACCAAAAACCTGCAAAACTAGTGACATTCCCATCAGCCTCAGCTGTACTTACAAAATAGTAAATGTTAGCATGCTAACACGCTAAATTAATATGGTAAACATTATACCTGCTACATCAGCATGTTAGCATTGTCATTGTGAGCATGTTAGCATGCTGATGTTAGTATTTTTTGCAAAGCACTACTGTGCCTAAGTACAGCCTGACAGAACCGCTAGCATGTTCTTTTACCAGTTGTAATAACATTGTGTTCACCAAAGTAATTGCTAAGATATGGGAACATGGTGACATCACTACGTTGAAATCCAACAAGGTAAAAAACACGAGTGGTCTGAGAACAGGTTGTAAACAAACCACAGTTCAGTCAGACAACTCGCGTTTCAAATGTTTATTATAGCAGCAGAACATAGTTAGAGTTTGGCATCCAGGCTCCGACCTCATCACTCCCTGCAGATATCTTTACATAGAGATACTGGGGAGTGATGAGCAAAAATCTTAAACCCCCTAGCCGGAGCCTGCAGGTGGATGCTGGGGTGGTGGGGCAGAACTAGGGCATGTAATGTAGCTCAAAGTTAAAGCAAAAGCTATGTAAACAATGTTACAATATTATTACCAATTTTAATTTCACATTTATTTTGTCTTCCAGGTAAGTTTGGCTAACCCAGAGGTTTGTTTTAAAACTGTATGACTGTTCATGTTTCTTGCCCATTGCACATGTCACTGCATTTCCAGATCCCAGCAGTTTCCTTGGTGAGTACGATGTTATTATTCCCATGATGGCCAAAACTACAAAAATAAATTCAATTGTAATAAATCAGAATGATCTTTTAAGGAGTTGAAAATCACACCTGTGCTGCTGCAGTTGAAAGTTGTGTCTTCAATGATCCATCCGACCCACACTTTCCACCAAACCATTTCAATGTCAAACAACTGCCTGTTTCCATGTGTCTCCTCCACTCAGTCCCCCTTTGGCAGGGACCAGACTGACACCATAATACCAGCGTTTATTAGGTTGTGCTGTCAAAACTTCAGATGTGACTGTGGTTTGAAGGCCAAAACAGGCCCATAATTGATCAGGAGTTCTCCTTCTCTGTAACTGATTCCCCTTGGGTGTTTGCGTGATCTGCTTTTTATTTGGTAGAGTACCACAATGTTGTATTTCGTACAGACTTCGCCCTTTAAGAGCTGTCGCTGTTAGTTCTGACAGCTCTTAGAGGGCTACGCCTGTACTCATAGAAACTGGAGTTACGATACGTAACTAACAATCTGCATCTAAGATAGGTCTACGGATGTCTGTCATGCATTCATGCAACTTCGGAGGTAATCCCAGATTACCTTAGAGCCATCTGATGTCACCCAGATCGAAACCAAGATGATTAAAGTGGTGACAGATTTCTGCAAAAGCAGTCAAATAGTGAATCTGCATAATTTGACTAAAAGCACAGGAAGATGAAAAGCTTTAAGTTACGGAAATGCAGTGTTTGTAAGTAAATAGGCCCGATATCCATTATGTACACCACATGATCTGAACTGTTGGTGACAACGAGAAAGGTGTGCACATTTATTTGCATCATAGCTCCATCAGTGGCGATGACTCATGGAAAAGAGAAAGTCTTAGATGAATAGAAACCAACAGCCTAAAGGAGGTGATCCAATCCCTGATGAATTTGCACAAAACCCCTTAATTAGTTAATTTGCATAATTTGAATAACGCTACACCCGGAGTACATACGTGGCACGAGACGTGTAGCACAGCAATTTTAAGATGAGCTGGCAAGAAGCTCACCACACAGGTTTCAAATGATTTATTCCCAGTCATGTGTTGCTGATCATCTGAATATTTCCACAGTACTGTAAAGAAGAATCCTACCATGACTCAGATCTGCATGCAGCTGTGCAACTAAACACATCAAGGAGAAAAGGGGGGAAAATGGCAAGCATGTACAGAAATGTATTGGCTTACGGGATATCCTGCAGAGACACCACAGCCACAAAGTAATACAGTCAGACCCCCCTCTAATGGAAATGCTAAATGTCACGGGAGTGTGGTCAGTGCCCAGATGATTAGCACTGATTTAGCGGTGACCCCCAAGCATATAATGAGTCAGGAAAGAAGCTTGCTCAGATGTATTAGTACTGGTCTGCAGGCCATCTCCAAGTCTTAAAATTCTGAAGTTTAATGTGTTTTCCTGGAACAGATACAGTACCAACAAAGAAGCTGTTTAATCTAGAGCTCAACTTGTACTTAAAGGAATAGTTATTCGCTTTCTTGCCCAGAGTTAGAAGAGAAGATCAATACCGCTCCCCAGGAAGTCTCTGCTGGTTGCCTGGCTACCTCACGGTGACAACCAGAATCCAGGGAGTCACTGCCCCCGGATGTGCTGGAAACTGCTAGATTAAACAAATTATATATAACGGTTATTAGTGATCTTTAGAGGTGCTGGTAGGCAGATTTTAAAATGTAATAATTTCTTTTTTATGAGTTTTTGGGGGCGGCCTTTATTTTCAAGCACCTGCTGTAATATGCTGCAGGAAGCTCTGCCAGTAAAAGTGTTTAATGTTCTTTGGTGGATTTGAACAAATTTCTAAGAAAAATATTAAATGAAAATGGAAAAGGCATGCTGTGGTATTATTTTTAAAGCCAGCATTTGTGAACGTCACTTGTCAATCTCCCTTTGTTCAGTAAAATGTTACATACTGAAGTTTGAAATAAGATTGAAAAAAAAAAGAAGCCAAAAGCAAAGGATGTGTGTGTATGTCTTTTATGGATATATACTGTTTTGGTTTTGGAACCATTGGTTTAATCACCGCTCTGTTAAACCAGACTTATACCCAAGTTTAACAAACACAAAGTGAACGCAGAAGAATCTTTGTATACAAAATCGTGGACTAACTGGTCAAAAATCCAGGAATTTCATTTAAATTGAATTTAAGCTAAACTGCGCTGCCCCTGCAGACTTATTATGTGGAAGGCAGGGCTCCGAAATGCCATCCTACTCAGGCAAAATATACAGTAACTCTGTACATTCAGGAATTAAACTCTGAAATCGTTAGTCTTTGAGACTGTACATCCCTCCCTCTTAATTTAAAATTCATTTTCGAAGTGTTTCTTGTGCTCGGCTTCCGCGATTGATTGCAGCTGTCCAGCAATTCGTACCATATGTGAGGAGTTTTGTGTAAATATTGTACCACGGGAAGCCTGCTTTACATTTCAATTACTACATTTATACAGTCAGCAAACATGATACGCAGGAAAAATGGCAGAAACCCGACTCTGCCCGCCATGAGCACAATTTATCAGGAATATTTCGTCAGATGTTACAGTGTTGGAGGTCACCACGCTGCTCTGGCACACTTTAAAACAATGATTGGCTATCATTCTGCTCAATGTCCTGCTTCGTGTGAGTCCCTCTGCAGTCACAGGAGGCTGGTAAATTAAATTAGACACAGGAACATTTGGAGTCTTGTTTAATACTGGAGCATTTCCATTTGCACAAACTCAGATAAATATTTCAGTAAATGTACAAAAATGTTTATATGCGCCCGTGTCATTTTTGTTTAAAACCTTGTCATGGCTAATAGAATAAAGAAGAGTTTGATTGTTATCAGAATGTGGAACTGAATATACTTTAAGTACTTTATTTTTCATCTACCACAATTCATTGTACATTGCCTCCATGCATGTGAAACACACTGTACTTGACTACAGTCTGTGCTGAAACCAAAAACACTAACTCGTGCCCACTGAATTAGGCGAAGTATCAGAAACACTAGAGCACCTTCAGGAGGGTTTTGGCGTTTAAACCATCTAGCTTCTTGGCGGGTGTTAGGGGGATTACAAATGTTATACAAGATGAAAGTACATTAAGTGTTGTGATTCTCTTAGCTTTGGCTGTTCTTTGACCATGCTGCCATTTTAAAAGATGCTCTGGTGTAGCTTGACCTTGTGTGGTAGCACATCAATGACATCAGCGTCAAAGATATAGTTACAACAACATGGCAGGTTGGCAGCATCAACCTGTAAACTATACAGAATAGGAAATCCTTCAAATATGAACACTGACCTGAAGGCTATAAAAATAATGTTCTGTAACATCAATTCTGTAAGCTTCTACCAGGGTAGGCAATATGGATAAAATCTTCTTTCACTGTACTGTATATGCAATTTTATTATAATACAGCACATTTTCTGGAAACTCGATTGATAAACAGTTTAGAGATAAAATGGGAATGTAGATTTTATCTAATCCATTAATTAAATACCTGACAAATCAAGGTGATTCACCAACAATTCACTGCAGAATTTGTTTTGATTCTGTAGATCCAGATATTAGTGATGTGAATCTCAGGCTGTTACTCCAGTGCTCTGTGTAACAAACTATTCACCTATGTTTTTACTCCAATGAATTACAATGTGACACATAACCGGCAGTTAAGCTAACTGTTCTTGATGAAAGACAGTGTCTGACCGAACAGGAAAAAAAAGTGAGAAAAAGCATGTATGCAGCTTTTTTATTTGGTAAATGGCCCGCATTTATATAGTACTTTTAACCAAAGCGCTTTGCAATTTGCCTCCCATTCACACACACACACACACACACACACACACACACACACACACCGATGGCAGCCAGCTACTTGTACAGTCTTAAATAGAATATGGACTGAGTCATTTTCTTCACCCATTAGAGTTGCCAAAAGTTTTATAAAGTGGTGCAATGTGCGTTGGTTTGCTGGAGTTCAGTGCTTCAGTTTGCTAACATTAATCTCTAGATGATGGCATATTTTGTGTATTCACAAAATAGTTAACCTTCGTCTTGCAAAGACAGTTATTAAGTCATTAAATCCAAAATGTGCCCAAATGCTACATGCTAGCTAGACCATCCAGGTGCTTCAATTAACAATGAGAAAATGTTATTATGGAGCACCAACATTTTTAATTTTGTGAATTGTTTCAGAATCAAAAAAGATAAGTTTATCCAATCCAATATTAAAGCAGTCCTTTTTGATTGCCTTATAAAACCAGACATTTTAAAGGGACATTTAGCTCGGCTCTCAGAATGGTAACCCTGTTTCATTCTTAACCACAAAGCTGAATGAACCACGAAAATGCAGGCAGAAAGTAGAAAAATGTATCAACAGCACTTTGTATGTCGCTGCTACACTCACATAAGACTTGAAAACTCTACAATTTATGATCATATTTGACATGCTGTGATAACCAGAGGTATGTTATTTTAATCATAACATCAAAATACTCTTTCCAACTGGATTTCATGTGAATCTTATGCCAACAATTAAATCCAGCATGAAAATAATATGATCTGGATACCTGTGCTGCTTCATAAGGATTACTTTAAATTGGAGTAAAAGCATTGCCTGACTGATGACAACCTGTTTACAACCTGTTCAATCAATTGCTGATATTGCCTTTCTGCGTAACACACACGAGCTGAAGTTGTAGTTACTTAGTCATAATACAGTCAGTATTAATAGCTCACTGTGCATTCTCATGACATTTTGAAACAGGAGAGGAAGGATGACATAGCAATGATTTAAATCTTTTCTGTCCACGTTCATAATGTTTGAACATAGAGTAATAAGTCAGGATGGAAAATGACTGATTATTTGGTGCAATCTCACAATTCTGTCTCTGTTAGAAAACTCGGAGCAGTTTGTCTAAGTACAGTAGGCGGTTTCCCCCTTAAATTCGGCCCAGAGCAGCGAAGGGAAGCTATGCGCACTGCAGCGAAAAACTCTAACATAAACTCCACAGTTCATATCACTTATCAGCTCGTTGGTAGGAGCATGTTTCTCCTCGGGGGTTACCACTTCTTTGTACAGGGCAGACAATGCTTCCTTGTTGAGCCGGCTGTGCCTGTCAAAATGAGTGAAAGCTTTACGAACGCAATCATAATATTTTCGAGTTGCTTTGCAGAAGGGCCGTTTTGGCCTCTTTCAACCTGTGTGGCATTGCTGGTTTTTTCATGGGAGTGGAGCTGCAGGTTGGTATGGGTGAAGCCCTTCAGTTCCCAGTGGAGGAATCATCTCCATGGGTCACATCCCGTCCTGGATGCTTTCGAATTCAGGGGATAAACACAAAACATTTGTCTAGCCAAAAGGATGTCGAAGCAAGGCTGACGGTTTCATAAAAGTAATAAATCAGCAGCCGCAAAACAGAGCAGGATTTCCATTATTAATATGTCCACATACCTGCTTTGGTGCCCATGTTAAATCATTTGTTGTAATGGGATAACCATGACTGGGCGCCGGTTTCACACAAGGCCTGATTCAGGAACAATCTGTTGCCATGAACCTCTCAGCAAAGGTTAGTCTGTCTGGCTCGTGGCCTTGGCTGATGCACCTGCAACTTTATGACCCGCAGATGGTCACTGTTTAAAATGTACATCGCCACGGTTTCTTGTTATTTCCTGAGAGGATTATATATTATAAGTATCAAAATACAACAAGAAAGAAGGTTGAAAGGCATTTGTTCATCTTTTGTTTTGACTGATAAGCTGCACAAACCGTTGCTTTGGTTTCTCATAAAACATAATTTAATGTATCACCACATCCAAAATAAAAAACACCTGCAACTTCTTTCTTTTCCTTTACTCAAAACATTATTCATCACATGTCATATAAAAAAGCTCCTACCTCCAATTCTGGCATTTTCTTTTTCTCACTTGAATATAAAACATCCATGGTTGAATGTATTTCAGGACTTCTAGGCCAGGCCACCTCTGCATGATTTCAAAACTGTTTCTGGCCATGAATATGAAAACAGTCTGTCTTTTTCTTCATCCCTGAAGCCATAAAGTGTTTTGAAGCTGCACGACTTTCAACACCAAGTTGTTGTTTTACCTGGTAGAACCTTTGCAGCATTAACAGCAACTCCTCCTTTATCCTCCTTGTCTGGGATGGGTTTGAGAACAACTTATCTAGTATCCTAGAGGTCAGAGACCAGATGGTGAAGTGACTGAAGGACAATAATGCTCGATGTGCTGTATGTGGTGACGAAAGTCCTTTTAGAGATTTAGGGCAACACTTTTAACAAAAGAAACCAAACAAATGCCAGTCTGATTGTGAAGTTGCACAGACTAGATAATAGCAGTGAGAGTTATAGCAGACAGGAGACACATCAGAGAAAATGTTTCAATCCCTTGCCGAAGGGGAACACGTGCACTTTCAGAGCTAGGATTTCAGGAGGATAGTTCAACTTCAAAGGGTTATTTGTGGTACACATGATCAAAGATTTTTCATAGACATTAATCATAAATAGATTTTCTTAAGGGGTTAATTTTGTAGTCGTAGCATTTTCAATATTCAAACCTTTACACTAAACAGTTTTGTGGAAACTCCTTTTTTTCCCCGACAAAATGGTCCTGATTAATTCCCCTCGGCCAACAACATGATCCACTTCAACTTCATCATGAGGACTGTTACTTGTGTTCTGTGGTATTAACGTTTAGCATACGGTTGGGCTATTTCACAATATAAACCATGAGACGATCTAAATTTGTCAACCATGAGAGAATTTGCCATACCATTAATACTATGGCAGCTATCTGTTAGCATCTCTGGGTGTATTAGTTTGCTGTGGGCCCGTTGCAAATCAAAGAGCAGCGCTGTGTCCGAAATCACTCGCTCGTTCGATCATTCACTACTCCATATATACTCCATATATAATACTTTACTCAATAGTGAGCAGTAAACTAAGATTTCGGACACTCACTTATCATGATCATTTGCATTGCATTGTGGGATTGTTAGCAGAAAGTACTGCACATGCCGTGGACACAACTTTTTTTGTTCCATTGTGGAATTTTTGGGGGCACTATATAGTGGATGCATTTACACACTCAGAATTCGGACACTCAAATAAAATGTCAGACAGTAAATATATTGCACCATATAGTAAATATACCTGTTATTCCATTATTGGAATTTGGAATAGATCATTGGAATAATTTTTGCAAACCCAAATGTGCTGAAGTACTTTCATTTGTCATGTATTATTTAAGTAAAACGATTTACAGAAAAAATATAATATGATATATTGCCCACCTTTATATTTTCAACATTTCTTACCAAAAAATACCAATATTTTTCAAAAAGAAGCAGATATATTAATTTTCATGTTGATTTTATGTTTTTATGCAATCAGTAGCTCCAGTTTAAAGCTTAAACCATTATTTGATTGACAGAAAATCAATCAGCAACTGTTTTGATAGATATATAGTATGATAGTAAACTGACTGGGTTTTGGACTGATTGTCAAATAAAACAGGGAATTTGACATTTTCTAAACAAAACGATTAATCAGATAGTTGCAGCCAAGTGATGCTTTACTTCTGTGCTTTTTGTTGTATTTGTAACAGAGGAAGCTATATGATGTACAAAAGGTTCACATTCTAACATTAACATTTTATACACTATCCAGTCTACAGTATGTGGTCGCTCCCTGTTTTCTCTTACATTTCTCAATGCTGTAACCTTGAACCTCGTTTATAGACTTCAAATATCGTTGCTGAAAAATATTGCCAAAGGGTTCAGGTTCAGATAAGGTTTTTGGAGGTCGCAAGTTGTCCTCATGAGAAGAACTTGTAAAACACTTCAGCCCTCCCAGCATCCTGGAGGGGCTTACTCGGCTTATAGAGACAACAGCCCACTCTGCAGCGTTTCGTCGTAACCCAATCGCCCAACGAGGGGAAATATTTTTGCAGCCTTGCTATCACAGTTGACATTGGCCCTGATCAAAAACCAATTGCACCGTGTTACGAGGTTCAAGCAGAGGAAGTGTGTCTCTATTGAAACTTGACGTAGAAAACAGGCGTGCTGCACAGCCGTGAGTGGGCGGCTGTTTTTTCTTAAGGTGTCGCTGGATCTTCCGAAAGCACTTCCATCTTTCTGGTTTGGATATACATGTGACGGATTGATCTAGCATGTGTTGCTGCTCTGTGATTACAAATACAGTTGCAAAGTCTTGATTTATACTGATGGTGGGAACTTTTTAAAAATGATTTTTATTTCCTAATCCCTGCTTTTTCTTTCCTTATTAATCAGTTGGGAGCACTTGATGACAAGTGCCTGAGTTTTTACACACTGAGTGCATGTCTTAATACAATGGTATCTTATTACAAATGTATTTATCGAAGCCATTTTCCCAAAGAAAACTGAGCTGCAATCCAACGAAAAGCGCCAAAAGCGCCAAAATCACACACTGGTGCTTTACAATTACTTCACTGTGTTTTAATTCTCAAACAAGAAACATGTTTCCATCACGTTTATTTCTTATTTGTAGTTTTTACAAGTACAGAAATGACTTTATGTCTGTTTTTCTCTTCCTTTATTTCCTTACATTCTGTGGTGCAGAAAACAAGACCACTGGGAGAGAAATGTAATCGCCTACACCTTGCTGAAAGTCAGACCTGTATATAACAACTTACAATCCCAGCAGTTTTTTTTTTTTTTAATTTGCTGATTTATCCACCATGTGCACATCCTAGTTCCTGAGACGGCTTTGCATAATATGGTATTTGACAGCCGGATGTGATATGAGGAAAAGGAAATAGGATAAAAAAAAATTCCATTTCAGCCCTGGGCTCTGAACTTGGAAGAGCTAATTCTCCTTTTTTTCATCTCCAAATTGCCAGGTGTAAATCCGTATTGGCTCTGGGCCCGACAGGATACAGAAGGAATGGCAAAGTCTGCACAGCTCAAAGTGAGCTCCATTGAGTGGGAGTCCTGAAGTGACTTTTGATATGAGGAGTGTCAGTTATATCTCCCAGCTGCAGATGGATGAGGTCTGCTTTGATAGATGGGACTGCACCGAGCACCTGGACTACTTTTCCAAAAACTCAGGAGAAATAAAGCTCAGGAGTTGAGTACTACATGCATTAAAGTCAAAAGTTTTACTTCTGGCTTATGTTTTAATGTCCACCTGGATTCAATGCACCCAACAGTGAAACTTTTTTACAAAGGCTGCTCTTTTTAGACGGCTTAAATAAGAAAAGGTGAGGAGGAGCGTTCTGTTGACTGAGTAGATTTTCCAAATCATGTTCTTAGACAGTAACAAGTTTAAATCTTTGCATTGCATCTCCCCAGGGTCTCTTTGCTGTACCATTTCAAATAAAGAATAAATACCATAAAATATTTTAAAGGGCCCGACTAATGTATCATTCTCACTATTTTCTGTATTGATTAAGTCGTGTTCACATTATAGCAGATAAACAAGGCTCCTGCCGGTGCGAGCAAAAGCTGTTTTGCTGTTGTAATGTCAACAAAGCTTCAATCTGTGTTGGCATTAATCAATCAATCGTTTAGTTTATATGTAAGAGAATAATGAAATCTGAAAGAATAATGTCGTCAAAGTTCAGTTCTATTCACCACCTCCTGTGCACCTTTTTCCCCAAGAAAGACCTACCACATGCCAAGTATTAATAAGTACAAAATGCAAAAACTGATGAACTGCTTTTAGGTTGGATTACTTTTATGAAAAAATGAGCCACACAGATATGTGTTTATAGAAACTGTCACATAATGCAACCCACAGAAAAGAAAGTGGGATTAGAGTTAAGCCAGTTTACTTTTCCTGTAAAGCCCTGATAGATTCTATTATTACCCCTGTAATGGACCAATAATGTGAGTGCCATGAAAACAATGATATAAATACCAAGAAAATAAAAATATATCATATCTAATATATTTACTCTCCTGCTATGGGAGTGATTTGATACTATGAACTAGATTTGTTTTGCAAAATAGTCTGTTTGTCTTTACAGATCTCCCAAGATTCATTGCTTTTGGGAATGTGTGATGGTATCACGACCAAGCACTTTCAGATGGTGGTTGCTGGAATTGCTTCCAAATGGGTGTGGGGTTTTCCGGCCTTCTCCCCCTTTTCCGTACTTGTTTGACTTTTCTTTTTTTCTAAAGGAGGGAAAACCAAACACTGATTGTAAAGCCAGTTGAGGTCATTAGATAACAGGAGTTCCTCTCTTTCTAGTCAACCTTTTCATTATCCTTGGGTTTTATAGCGGCACCTCTCTGCGTGATCTCGCAGAGTTCAGCTGAGAACTTGAGGTTGGGCCTGAAAGCAGAGCAGTAGTCTGGTAACAATATCAAACAGCCGTCAAGCTGCAAAGGAGCTTTTTGTTCCCAGCTCGGGTGTGACTGTGTTGGCTTGCTCTCCAATCACCGTGCTACCAGAATGGAACCTTTTCATTGATAGCCAATGCCTTGCGAGGTGCTTGCAGGGGATCTGGCATACGGGTGACATCATCAAAGCTATGTGTGCATTTTTGTTCCTCTCTGAAAATAAATTTCACCGCACAGGCTCGTTATTTCATGGCCGAACAGCGGAGCTCCTGGTTGTTTTGTTATGGGTGGTTCTCGGGATCGCCTGCCAGTGGTATCCGCATGCTCAAACAAAACAGTCCAGAGGATACGTGGCCAATTCAGGCTGCCGTAGGGTTCACAGCTACATAACAAGAACCAAATGTTTATGAGATACTTCTGTCTTTGACAAGATTCCACTTGAACATGTCTCCATGATCAATTGATCAGCCATTTGTCATAGGGCATAGACTAAGGGCAAAATAAACACCCGCTTTTGTTGAAAGATATGCACTCATTGCAGAACATCTGTGAAGCATTGCACTCATGACAACCTTAACGTCCCCACATCTTGATAAATAACTGCTACAGAAGTACTGAAATGTTCCAAAGTGTTCTTTCAGTTTTTGAATAATTATTCAGCCTGGTCAGTAAATAAATTGACAGAAATATTAAATGTTTACACGCTTAAATAATGCAGTTTTATGGGTGCTTTGCATGTTTTAGGGTACATTTGTATTTAAGATAACATTTCATATGCAGTTTGTTCACTGCTGTAAACACCAAAAAAGCATTGTTTAAACAGAAAGAGCCTGACACTCTGTTAGGCGTTTAAAGGCTTGGAAATGTGTCAAATCCAGCGCCATTCAGATCAGTAAAAGAGCTACAACAGCTACAAACTCTCTCTGGTGATTGGAGCTTTCCCTGTTCAATTGAAATTACCTTTCATCGTACTTTGTTAGCGTAGAACTGAGCAGGAACGGCTTTGATGGTGTGGAGAAACACTTGGGAAATGTGGGTCAATCCAGCTCACCGAACACCACTGCGACAGTCCAGGAAACAAATCCAAAATGAACAGCACTTTGCATGAGACTGAAATGGATATACACAAAGCACTACCAATATGCTTCATAAAAATTCTTAAGAAAACAGTTCTGTGACCTGTGCTTTGAAACAAAAATCCGAAATGTTAAAACCTTTAGTTTGTATCTGCGGCATTCATCAAATTTGATTTGGAACTTTCTTTCCCGTTAAGCAGCGTTTGAATCAACGGAATATCTGTGTCACGGCTCAGAAATGTATATATGTCAACATGTCATGCCTTTAAGACATAATGGTTCAAGTTTCAACCATAGCAGCAAAAAGTAAAATTCAAGTATTTTTGATATATATTTAGCCAGAGACAAGTTATACATGCATCAATCCAGTCATTTATGAATTAATAATACTGGACTATACATAATGATGTACATTAATTGACTTATATTTCAAAATATGATGTAATATTTTTGTGTATTTATTGTGTACAACATCCTCTTATCATGTGACTAAAATTCCACACTTGGGTGAAGGGGACGGCACAGGGGTCAAGTGCATTCTGGGACGATACCACTGTCCGCTTGTCTCAAAAACATACATCTGAACAATATTAACAATCAGATTTCCTCAGCAACCCATCGAAACTATCTCATTGGTTCTCATTAGTTTTGACAGTCATTTAATCCTGTCAGGGCCCTCAAACCCCCGTCATAATCCTCGTTTAATCAACTGGTCTTTACCCTTCCCCAGTCATCAGTGACAGGATTATCATTTAGGGAGACACATCTGTGGCCAATTCAAGATGCTTGCTGTTATGTGAATGACCCCGTGAGATGATACAGGAGATAAACCCGCTGCATTGAAGTCTCCTTCGGATATAATCCTCTCAGATCTCAGCTCGGAACCACTAAGACGTATCGCATATCCGCTAATCATTTTCTAAATTGTTTATTGAAAATACTCCTTGTCTGGTAGATAGCGAGTCTGAAGGGAGAAGGGGTTTTCTTTACACTGCTTGGGGTCATGTGAGGCGAGTGTTTCACCGGTCAAATGCAGAATATTATACTTAAAAAGGAACGCAGAACGCAAAGAGGGTCTGGGTTAGTTAATGGAAACAATTATTGCATCAGCTTCTTTGGTTCACTGACACAAATGCCCTCCACAAAACCTGTCTTGTATCAAGTGTCTCTCGGAGTGCAGCAAAATTGCAACATATTCCTGTGAGCCCAGTACATTTAACAAATAAACAAACCATGACTGGAAAGATTCGGTCATCTCGGAGGCACGTGAGCTCAAAAGACAGTGATTTGTTTCCCCCGGAAAACATTCATTTATTACGAATCTGCCTGACACAAATCATTTTGTTGAGAGGTTTCTTGGTTTTTGTTAAAACTCCTGTTGGTAGCAGGAGGTACAAACATTTCAGAAGTTGACTACAAGTATTTTGAAAATGAGATTAACCTGAATAACCTTTCAGCTGGCAACTTGGACATTTAGATTTATTCTGGGGTCAGCTCAAAGCTGCCACAAATTGAAGAGCAACAAGGAAAAGGTTGGACTCGCTTTGAGTATTCTTATTTTGCCAGAACTTGTATACTTTACACAGTGGAACAAAGAAACTGCCAACAAGAACAGCTGCACAAGTGTATCTGGTAGAAATGTGTCATACCATCGTTGCAGTGAGGTGATTGATTTCTAGGATACAGACAGCTTGGACCAATCCTTTATCTCCACCTTATTGAAGTTATTACAAACAGAGAGAGACAATATTTCACCGTATAAAAATCAAAAAGGTCAAAAATTGAACTATGACAGTTATCTCTCTCTCTTGGTTTTAATTTTCTGCAGTCATGCCTTAAAGCCATCACTGTTGCCTCTTGCCAAAACAGACACGGGACTCGCTGCATTCATGTGCTGTGTTCCTCACGTCGCCCACATCACAGTATCTCAAATGGTGCACGACTCCCCCCCTGGCTTCTCCCCATCATATCATACAACATCTGGTGCTGTGGGGCCGGCTCCAAGCTCCAGTGGAGGTCTCCGTCGCTGCATGCTGCAACACATCTCTGAGAGGACCCTCCGCAAGACGAAGACAGACTGTGCTGGCAGGTCTGCATCTGAGCAGCCCGCGATGTTCGTCATGCATTAACATCTGTCCACAACTCGGCAGGATGCAAAGGGCTCCTTTTCATTTTCTAGTTGAGAGGGGCTGGTGCTCTGTTTTGTGTTTCTGTGTATGCTGAGGAATGGGTGCACTCGTGCTTGAAGACGATGATGCACTGCAGCATGGAAAGAGTTTGCTCCTGCGGTCACATCTTGGTACAAGAACAGTTGTGATTCATGGTTATTTTGCACACGTTTTGGCCGGACTACTGTAACACACTAAATTCATATTGGTTTAATCTCGTATATCCTTTCCTTTCCTCCTGCGAGCAGTAGTGGACAGATAAGGCCTGAAAAGTTATTTGTGAAACGACTGCCAATGAGTTATGTGTATACATTTTCATTCTTTGGATGTGGGATAGTCAAGTTTACCAAATCCGAGGATGTGCACAATGTAATTTCTTACAAACCACATAAGATTTATGCTCATTGGTAAAACTACTGCAAAATAAAAACCAAAGCTTTTTGGGTACTCCCAGATATTTCTCTAAAGAAATTAGAGTTCCCAGAAGTAGTTTTGCAGAATAATTACACACAGCAGTTCCGACTTGACAGATAAATGGCAGCATTGGCGGTTTGTTCACTTAAAGCTGCACTACCCAATATTTGTATAATCAACAGTAGATCAACTGACTATGTGTAATGCGAAACAGGTCATAGTTATGACCCTACAGACTCTGCAGTCACCCAACTCTGCAGTTCCTCTAGTTCCCCTCGGCTCTACGGAGAGTTTTAGCATCTTTCAGCTCACTGTTTTGGTTTTCGGGCTTCCAACTTTATTGGTTAGGTTCAGTCTCATCACTCCCATCAGCACTGTTTCCAGCACCAGCAGCAGCTGTTTTAAGAGAAAAAGCTCTAAAAATCCACTGTACACTGCCTGTTCAGCACCAAACAGCAGACAGACAATGTTAGCGACTAGCTGGTGAACACTGTGGAGCATTTAGCAGCTAAAGAGACAGATATTTTTCTCAGGAGTTGGTGGAGAACAAAACAGAGCTAATAGGAGAGTGAAATTGGACTTATATTCATCAGGTGGCCAGAAACACGCTGCTCTGTGTCTGCTGCTGCTAGTAAATTAGAAAAATCAAGGGATTTTGACACATGAACATGCTGTTGGCATCATTTGGAATATCAACAGTCAAAAGGTTTGTTCCTTTGAACAATGACCAAGGACTTTTCTAACCTTTACCAAATAATTGTTCTTTTACTTATGAACATGATCTTTCCCTAACCATACCCAAGTAGTTTTAGACACCTAAACCTAACCAAACCTTTACCATATCAGTAGCAGGTCAAAAAAAATGGTCATATGAACCCTTTCTGTAACAGTAATTTGTAGCAGTTTTAGAAGGCACAGGCAAATGATGTTGTCCTGCTTATAAGGGTGCCAAATCAGCAAAAAATATGGGTAATTTTGATTCCATTTATGGATTTGTTGTGCTAACTCCCTGGCAATGCCACCTACCTCTCTATGCAACCTGAAATGATTAGTCGATTAATCAATTAGTTGATCAACAGAATCTTTTTTGATATAAAGTCATTTTTCAAGCAGAAAAGCCAAACATTACCTAGTTCCATCTTCTCTGTTGTACAGATTTGCAGATTTTCTCTGTCCTATGTGATAGTAAACTGATTGTCTTCAGGTTTTGGACTTTTTGAACGTTTGCCAGCCTTTTTACAGCGCAGAGAACCAGATATCGGAAAATAGGCTAACATCATGACAAGCAAGAAGAATGTAAAATAGATTTGGTAAAACTCTGTGGTTTGGATAAAAATCTACAAGTAGAGGAGGAGAGTCTACTTTAGTAGTGCAGTATATTTTCTCCCTTGGCTCCATTTCTCTTTCTCTGTGTTCATGAGAGCAGAATAGAAGGTGAAGTCTGGTCTTGAGAGCCTCATTTCAGCACAATTTGTTCCCTCACTGAATTTAAATCATTGGACTTGAATGTAAATATGTCTGCTGCCTGAAATAATGTCCAGGCTTTGATGCTGATTTCATAGTGCAGCATCCACTGAGGCATCAGTGGCTCAGTAGCTTCCAGGTGATGAAATTAGATGAAGAAGACTGTCATAACAATGACAATTTAAAAATGGAGGAAATGATGCTTCTGACGTGTTAAAACATACAAATCAGGGTCTAGACATGATTGTGCTGGGTATATAAAAGCAGGCATGAAAAGATATTGATGAAGTTTGTTTGAAAGTTGAAGATGATCCTGATGTGCTTCTTGTGCAATCAGTGTCGGAAGATTTTTGGAACTGAAAAGAAATAAATGGGAGAGACTTGTGTAGTCTGCTCTATCCTTTCTGACACTCGCTAGCTCTCTTAGATTTGAATCAACACCTCTGTCATCTCTGCTTTTCTGGTGCAGTGGGCCTGTGAAATGCATTGTGGTTTAGGTTCTGGATGGCTGTAGTATGTCAAAAACCAGGTGGTACACGTCTTAATGCAACATGGCCCGTCGTAAGCATTCCAGTGCAGGCCATCGCTCAAAATCATCGGTCAGACAACGGAACTATTCAAACCAAAAGCAATTCTTTATGAAGGAGGAAAGTTACATGCATTTAACTCGGGCACATCTTTATCTTTAAAATATCCTGACTGGTGAGCAAATATGGAGGCATATCAGAGCCTGTGTCAGCGTTTGATACAAGAATCCTGACGAATGATTCTTTAATGTGGTAGATGGCTCCTGCAGACCAAATCCAAAAGAAGGAATTTCGACTTGCATCTTTCCCTCTGTCTGCGTCTGACAGCGGGAGCAGTGGGGTAGCCTATCCTGCAAATGGAAACTTCACCTCATACAAAGATAAGGTAGAGGAGGGAGGGAGGAGGGAGGGCGGTCTGCAGCTGGAAGACATTACGAGTACCAGTCATCCTTGCTGGAAAAGAAATAGACAAGGAAGAAAAAGAAGAAACAAGAAAATAAGAGACAACCTTCAGATATCCTCAGATGTTATTTATTAGAGAGGAGAAGCCCCCCTTGCCTGCTCATTATTGGATTCACTTGCCTGGAGACTGAACTGTGCTGGATTCAGTCCTCTTTATGATGTGCCCTGACTCAATAAAGATTTGACAAATGCTTTCCTTCATTATCACTGTTTCATCACAGTAATTATGTTGTGGCTGAAGGTGATCAGACCCTGAGGCATGGAGCAAAGAGCCTCCTAAGAATCTTAAGCCCAGTTCAGACCAAAGATTGTCGACGAGACGAGCTGAAACTTGCAGCTACTTGCAATGCGCCAGTCTGCAACGTTCTGAAACCTGCCAGTTTACACCAATGCGACTCAAGCTTTGTTTATAGCTCGATATAGAATGTAGCGTCTTAAAATATGAATGATAGTGACAGTGAGTTACTTGCTACAGATGCATTTCTAGTATTGATGAAACTGCGAAAACATAAAGAATGAAGTGAGTCGAGATTACCAGCTAACTTCGCTACGAGCTGATTGGCTGTTGAAACAGGTGACGTGCCCTACGTTCTAAATCTAGCCACTGGTGACTTGACAAGCTGAGTCGCAGGCGACGCCATCAGCCGGCTTGAGTTGAGCTGAGACGGGCCAGTTCACACTGCTGCAACTTTTCCCTGCAATGTTCTAAAACTATTCCTGTCATCGTGAATCTTTGATTTGAACTGGCCTTTACACTGTTTTAAGAAAGACTATTTATAAATCTATTTGTTACCTTTTACACCTCATGTAGTTGCCTGTTTAACCTCCTTTGATGGGTTAATGAATATCTTAAGTTTAACTTAGCTTATTGGCCTCTATTTCTGGTAAATCAACTGTTTTTAAAAGCTCCTCAAAATGCTTATACATTATGTCAGTATTTTATTAGACGGCTGCAGAAAGATCAAGAGGGCATTCACATCCAACAGCAGAGACCATCCCCCATTCCATACTTGAGTCAAGTGATAACAACGAAACCATCTCCATGACAACTAAACAAACTCCATCTGCTATGAAGGCCACAAAATGTGACAGAAAGCTCCAAAAAACCCTAGTGAGTGGACCATGTGATAAGAATGTTTTTGTCAGAATGAACCTTCAACCTTCATTATTACTTGGTTTGTTCTCAACTGGAAGAGCTCATTGACCTTAATGTATATGGATGCTGTGAGGTGTTTCTGGCGTCCTCTGATTGGTGGACTCTCTCCCAGGGGATGCTGATATAATACATAAATGGTTCCAGAGGCTGTTTGACAAAATGAATCTCACCTGATAAAGGTCTACCCACTGAAATGTTGTAACTAAATAGAGTGAGTACAACACCCCATTCACATCTGGTATTAACATGCAATCTGTAACTAAATATCTTATCTGGATGAGGTAAAAATGGAAGTTAATCCAAGGTGTAAATGAAAGCAGAACACATTGTAATTGGTATGCTATCAGCTCTCATTGTAATCAGATCTCAGCTAATTGCAATCTGTGTAGTTTAGCCACATTATCAAGAAACAAAAAATGCCCAGGGTCCGCCCTCTTCCTGCTATCTCAAGCAACCCTGGCAAAAGCTGCAGACAAGCCATTTCCCAACTAAATGAAAAATAAGCAGAGCCCACACAGCAGCATCGCTTCCCTTGGCCATGTTTGTTGACAAGAACGTCAATTCTGCCTACCTAATTTGCATGCTGAGATTCCAATACAACGCTAGCAGAATCAAGATAATAAAAACGTTTTCTAATATCAGGTATAGATGCAAAGGCCCTAAATTAGATGTCATTATCAAGATAATGTATCCAGATACAGATTGCATGCTAATAGCAGGAGGAGATTTAAAAAGGGAACAATGAAGAAAGTAAGGAAAATGTTATTAGCTAAACTTACTGTATGAAACTAAGGAAGGTAAAGACCTTTGCAATACCTTCAGAATTTTTAAGTCCTCCTGCTGAACTTCACTGTGCCAGTTCAATATTACTGACCGCCCGCACTGTAAACACTGGTCATATTGGAAAATATGACCTGCGGTTTTACTGGGTAGTTCCTATGTTTGAAAGCATGTAATTATACATATATAAAGCATGAATTTAGCTAAAAATGAGCATACTCAATTTTAGAGAAGTAAATTTTGAAATGCAGAGAATAGACCACATCATTTTACAGTATATATTCAACTGCCCACGGTACAGTACAAAAACAAAACTGAAACTCAACCCAAAAAAAAGGCTATAACACACATAAACACAGAAAAATAAGTCAAACTAAACTGAACTTGAAATGGAAAATGAAAACGACATAAGAATAGAAGCAAATTAGTCTACAGTAGATATGAATAGAGTTATGCTATGGATTTCATGCTGCCCCTGTGGTAGAAAATGCCAAAGGAATGCCATGCTCAGTAACTCCTGTTGTAGACCATTTACAGGCAGTGTCCATTCTTCCATGGCAGAGAGGAATGGCAGAAATTATCTGTCCGAATGTCTTCATTTATGCCCCGAAAGGTTTTATATCCCACTGTGAAAAGTGCGACCAAAGATTACCAGCCCCGATAATAATTCATCCAAATTTGCCTGGAACTGAACTTGTCAGCACGTCTCCCCCCTCCCCAGTTCTCTGGAAAGCTCAGCGTTTCCACACTTCTCTCTACATGTGAAGCTCGAACTATACCGGTTATCCAGATGTACCCACAAGGCACTGGGAGAGGAAGTGTAACAGCCACGCTGTGATGATGAGGAAGCGTGCGTGGGTGCGACGGCGCTCTGGTGTGGCAGCTCATATACTGTGTAACATTTTATAACATTGTTCACCAGCTTCAATTTCTGCATAAGCGAGCACACACACACACGCACACACTTCACGCTCATTAGATGTGGGAAAGGACCTCATGTGAAAAGCTCACTCGGTTTTTATGTGGTAGGATATTAAAAAAAAGGCTGAAACATTGACCAGCGGTGTAGACTGCTCATGAATTCAGAGACAAAAAGAATCCAAAGCCTTTCAGTCTGAAGGGTTTTCATTCAAAAACAAGAACCAAATGTAACTAACATTATTATGCTTTGCTTGGGTATTTCAGTTATAGGCTACTTTATCCTTTTATTCCATTACATTTATTTGACAGCTATTGGTACAGTGCAGATTAAGATTTTTTTTTTTAATTGATGAGCAAATTAAATACAATGGATTGTAATGCAGTAAATGAAAAGACCCAACTAGTGCTGGGCAATATATCCAATTAATACAAATTTTTATGTAAAAAGTCTACATCGTGAAAATTGAGTTATTACAACGTGCACAAAAAGTCAAAAAGTGAAGTAGATGAGAACTGGCTACCGGGCAGCTAATGCTAACTAGCTGGCAGTCTGCAGATATCAGGCTGGTGGCTTATCAAAACACAAACAGCAGGAGCACATGTATGCTGACTTTTCTACTCGATCTGTGCTGAACTGATTATTAAACTGGATGTCTGAAGCCCCTGGTACTGACAGTCCATAGCTGTGTGGGATAACCTGTATTTTTTGCATTTATGCTTAACAATGGCAACCTTGCAGGTGGTGCAGGTCTTTGTTCAACTGTCTGGAAGTCATATCAAAAATCATATTTCAACTGTTTTTTAATTTTTAATCGTGAATTGTCCCCAAGCTTGAAAAAAATGGAGATTACATTTTTTTGGCCATATTGCCCGACCACATACTCAATCTGTAAAGTACTTAAAATTAGCTCGAGCTACAACATTAAAATGCTGCCTCAGTAATAATAATCCAATAATAAGATATATGACCCTGACAGGGAGTCTTTCTGTCTGCATAATGAGTGTCCCTAAATACCTTAAGTACAAAGCTAATAATACTTGTGTCATTTTAAAGTAAAATTGTGAATGCAAGGCCTTTACTTGTAATAGAGTATTTTTACATCACAGTATTAATACTTTTACTTAAAACCTGATCTTGGCCACAGCAGAACAAGCTGAAAAAACAACATCTGATATATTATCACCTTATGAAATGTCCAGTAGTCACTTTGTTCAAAGTAGTCACTTTGAACTCTGTTTTTGGTCTCCACCAATTCCTGAATAAAATATCAGGCTCTATAGCTCCATATTCCACTTTCTTTATTCATCTGTCTGCTGTTTGGTGCTGGGCAGGTTGCATTTTTTGAGATTGTCTGCTGAAAACAGCTGTCTGTTGCATCTAAAAAATGGGGTTGAGGAGAGTGCTGACACTGAACCATATAGCAAATGTGCAGTAGAACCACAACAATGACCTAAAAGAGGCTAAAAAGCTCTGGAGCTGATGGAAATGAAGAGTTGGTGATAACTGCATAATAATAATAATTGCAGGTTTGTCACTACAAGGGGCCCCTCTCAAATTGCACATAGTCATTTGATCCATTCTTATTAAACATACTCATGTGTGCAGCTTTAAGTTAAGGTTCTGAAGACGTCTTCCATCACTGACATAAACACATAAAACACCACTTAAAGATCTGCCAAAGCATCAGGACTTGTAAACAATAGGACATATAAACATATATTGCCTATTTAAAATCCATTCATTTTGGATTGAAACGTCCCTATTGTTTCCCCTGCATGACTTATTGAATGATATGTGTATCCATGATTAGATGATCGCATAGAGAAAAGCCAGTTTTGTCATCACCCACTTAACTGAACCAATCACCGTGGATTTAGCCTCATTAGATCATCCTTTGGAAGGGCGCCATCCTTCCAGAGCGGTGTCATAAATACAGAGTCGATGGTGGGAATGATAAATTGCAGTGCAAGGGCCGCTCCACCTCTCCACAGTATTTATGGCAGCAAACATTGAGGACACATGTAGATAAATTCAACAACTTACACATCATAACAGTCCCCATGGAGGCTGTGGTTTGTACAGTTCCAATTTCTGAGCAGAGTTCGGTAGGTCTGCTGCCAAATTTTTACCATCATTCTTTGGGGGGACTGAGAAGGGGTCAACATTTCAAGAAGCTCTGCGAAAAAGTCTGGGGGATAAGGCACATTTGGGAGTCTGCTTTATGACAGTAATGTAAGCATAATATGAGTCAGATTTTATGATTTCTGATGTCATGTACTTGTTATGTTGTGTCATGTTATGACTATGGAAGCTTGTGCCATGCTGAAGTCTTTTCACAGACCACATTCTCTCTAAGCTCAGAGTATAATATGGATAGCCGTAACTACTGCGCATGATGAGTGGTAGTTACTGTAGGGGCATCAATGTAGCCACATGAGCCATAGGCACAAGTTTCCTATTGAAGAAGAGTCCTTTAGCAAGACATTGAATCTTGAGGAAAAGAAATCCAAAAGTCAAAATGTATCTTTTGATTATCAAGCACTCAGGCTGTAAAATGTTTGTTGTTTGGTCCTTCATAGAGAACGGCAGCTTGAATTCATGCAGGTTCCAATGGATTTCAATGGTGACTATTTTTGATACAGGAAAAAAAATGGTATCAAACAACACCTGCGACATATCACACCTCTCATTTTCGACAAAATATGGCTTAAGACACTACTATCTGAATCCTCACACACAACTCTGTCGAGCAGATTATGTGGTGATACCTAACTGTACTGCAGTTTGCTTGGTGGTGGACTGACCTGCATTTACTTACTAGTTACTTGCAATGGTGAAAGTAACTAAGCATATAACTCACTTTGAGTTACTTTCTGCTTGACTGCTGCTACTTCCACTCCATTACATTTCAGTGGTAAGTATTGTAATTTTTACTCCACTACACCTATTTGACAGCTTTAATGACTAGATACTTTACAGATTAAGATTTTGCATACAAAAATACTCCCCAATGTCTTCTGGCTGGTGACCCCTTTAAAACAAAATGAGTATCTGCTTGCGACCCCTCATCACATGTGAGCTGTACAACCAAAGAGTTATTTTCTCCACTAAATCTTTCAGATTGTTTCATCTGAATAACTGTTAGGAGGGTGAGGAGGTAAGACTATCCAGTATTTCACAAGAAAAAGAAGCAGAGATCAGAGGAAAGAGAAAAACAAATACATTTGAGCAGCACAATATTATTTTCTTTTTTCTTGTCACAGTGCTGTACTTATCTTGCGACCCACAGTACATCAAGTTGTAAAAGTTAGCTCCACCTTGACCAACTATATAACACTCTTATACTTTACCTTGAATATTAGTACATTTTGCTGATAATACTTCTGTACTTTTATTTAAATAATTATGAATACAGGTCTTTTTCTCGTAGTAAAGCAGTTTTACTTTGTAGAATAGCTATTTTTTGCACCCCACAGCCATATTAACAGAATGGGTTTTTACACTTGGTAATTTACTGTGAGATGTAAAAACTTGACTTTTATGACCTTGTGCAAATCAAACCACATGGTGTATGATAACACATGCTATCTGGTCTCTGTAACTAAAGCTTTAAACAAGAACAACTGACAGAGAGCAGCTTTGTCAAGAAACATGGGGACAAGCTCTCGATCTGGATGCCATATATTTTGCTGTGGGTGGGCTAGTGGCTTTAAGCAAAATTACATGCATTCTGCACAGCTGTCACTCACTGTGGACCTATAACATGGCTTTTATAGGTTAGTCTGGCATAGTTTGTTAAATCTCCAGCTGGATCAAACCACTTCCTGTTGTTCGCCTCAGGCAGACTAAGCAGATAGATTGTGATCTTGGATTATACGGTTCCACCATCGTGTAAAATATTGAGTATTACAACTTACACATCCAAGACAGGAAAACTGCTATGTAGGGTAACTGTGTTTTAGAGATACATAGGGCCTGAACAAAACAGATTTGAGCACAAAGAATCAAAATAGAGTAAATATGTAGGTGGAATTACTGTAGTTTATCCTTATCTACCTTTCAAATATGATTATAGAGGCTCTTTACAGCTGTGCATTTTCTGTATGCATTTTAGCCAAACTAGCGGCATGTCTCTATGAATGGCAAATGAATGGCAATGTTGGTCGGTTGGTCCACTACTTTGGTCCAGACTGAAATATTTCACCAACTATTGGATGGATTGCAATGAAATTTGTGCAGACATTCATGGTCACCAATGGATAAATCTCTCTGACTTTGATAATCCCCCTACCTTTCCTCTAGTGCCATCATGAGGATGACATTTTTGCTTTTAAGTGAACTACTACTACTACAACTATTCAATGGATTGCCATGACATTTGGTACAGATATTGTTCACAGAGGATGCATCCTAATCACTTTGGTGGCCCCCTGACCTTTCATATAGCACTGCCAGCAGGTCAAAGTTTTCAATTATACAGTAAAATATCACAACATCTAGCCTACCAGCTGGATTGGCACAAAATTTTGAACAAACATTCACTGTTCCCAGACGATATGCTTGCTATGTGGTTTTGCCATGAAATTTGGTACAGACATCCATGCCCCTCTAAGGATGAATTATAATAACTTTGATCCCTTAACTTTTCATCTAGTGCCAACATCAGGTCAAAATTTCAATTTGTACTTTGTACTTTGGTTTATGACCAAATACTTGCAAAACCAATGACATTCCCATCAGACTCAACTCTACTTTGAGTTTATTGATAATTACCTAATGTTAGCATGCTAACACGGTAAACCAAGATTGTAAACATGGAAAACATTACCCACTAAACATCAACATGTTAGCATTGTCATTTTGAGTATGTTGGGATGCTGTTGTTAGTACTGTGTACTGCACTTTGTACTGTGCATTTAGCTCAATGCACAGTACAAAGTGCAGCTTCACAGAGCTGGTAGCGTGGCTGTATACTCTACTCTTTGTTTCCCACGTTCACAACATAATGTACATGGCTGTATCAAGAAATATGACCGATAAAGAGTTTTCTGTATTTGTGTAAATAAAAACCATTTGCAACTCAGCCTGTTGTAAGTGTTCTGTCTTGATCTGGTTTGTTTTAACAATAAATACTCTGACAAAAATGAGTCACTCTTTGCAGCACACTCTGTTTAAGCATGTGTACCAAACAAAGAGCAATGACTACACCAAACAGAACAAGTACAGTACGCCTGCATTTTGTTATAGAGGGGCTCAACAAGACTCACTCATCATGTCTATAAACCATTGTGTTTTTGTTTGACACACAGTGCTGGGAAACTTGACTTCCCGTCCCTTGAAATGGGTTTGCCCAACAGGATTATTTCATCACCAATTTATTACCATCTAATCCTGGAGATTTCTGTCTTGGCATGGTGCTTCTCTCAAACAAACAGACAGAAAAGGGCGGACATGGGGTATGGGGCCTTAATCATCTGCTCTCCCGCTGATTCATCTTGTGAAAATGGGGCTCTTCCTCTGTTTTCTCATCACTGTTTACTTCTTTTGATTTCTACGAAGGACAATTCTCTAGTAACGAGCCTGTAATTAGGGAATTGTCTTTGAGGTTTTGAATAGAATAGCGAAAGGATGTAGTCACAGCATATTCAAGACGTTTCTCATGTTCAAGATGATTACTGACAGCAAGACGGACTGCAAAGGACACATAATGTAATGTTTAGTTTTTCTGATAGCAGAGAAAACTATAAAAAAGAAAAGGAGAGAAGACATGATATATTTTTGGTGAGATAAGTGGTGAGGGAATTTACCTCAGACAGAAACAAACAAATCTGAAAACATCACATCAAGACGACTGTTAAACTGAGCTTTAAAGTTAACTCTTGACCTTGGAAATTGTAGTTTGAAAAGAATCCACTAACTAAGTCTTCCTCAATGAATAGAGCAGAAACAAGGGGAATGACATGCAACAAAGTTTCCCAGTCAGAATCGAACAAGGGTTGTTGCAGTTCATGGTAAACACCTTAAACCCCTAGACCCCACCAGGACACTCGACAAAAGTTAATTCTTGACCTTGAAAATAGAAGTTTGCGAAAACAATCCCACCTAAAAGTGTTATGGATGAAATTACAACAGCTATTGAGCTGAGCTGAACTCCATCCACTGATGAAGACCATGTGATATGGTAGAAAGCCCTGGAAAAAAACAGAACTTAGACACTGAGTTGGGATTCTTTTGTCAAACTACTGTTTAACTGGTTAAATTCAGTAGCACCAACTTGGCAACAATAAAATGTAATGACAATGAACATTTTATTGGCAAGCTTGTTACAAAAGCTGCTCCTGATTGAAGTAAAACGTCATGAATGACTGTAACACCTTTGCATACCACATTATGTGGAAACATCATGTGGAAATGTTTGGCATAAAAAAGTATTAGGACCTATGACCTGTTTAGTCCATTAGTATGTTTACACACCAACTTCAAAACTGTCATCCGTCGTAAATGATTTTGGAACTGTCATGATTTATAGGTTACGTCATGATTTTGATTTCTTAGTACACATTTTCACAGGGAACAAGATTATTGGATAAATTGAGTTGGTATTTTCCAAAGTTCTGATTTTTTAAGTAGAAAATTCCCTCTTTGCATCTCCCTGGACAGCGTTTTTTCTTGCTCCTGTACAGTACTTCATCCTGGCAGTCGGTACATTTACATGAAATTGCGAAGACAATGATTCCCGCTCTATTTGGCTAACTGAGACTGTACAGGCATATTACAGACATATTAGCTTCGGCTAAACTTCAGGAATGCATTTTTTGCACAGAAGAAGAAGGACTGTGAATGTTGTCCCACATCTTTTTAAGTGTTGCTCTACAAAGCTATTGCTTCAGGGCCAGTGTGAAAAGGAGGAATGAGGAAGGAATAACTCTTTCAAACTACATGTGTCATGTGGGTATTGTATTAAGATAGACTCCAAAAAAACCTGAATCCTTTAGGGGTGTTCACTTAATTTAGAAACTTTCTGTTACTTGTTCTGGATGAGTCCTAAAAACAGACCGGTTACAAGAGTGAGAAAACTTTACTGGTCCCTGCTGTCGTGCGGTACTTATTGCCTAGACTAATAAGCACAGAGGGGTGATCCAACACAGTCAGGTTGATGAGCTTGTTGTGAATAATAGCCCTCAGTTCATATGTAGCATAGGAGCTAACAACTGCATCTGACAGAGTCCAGGCAGAGAGGAAAAACTTGGAGTGAAGGGACTTCATGAGGAGTAGCCAGGCAGTAAAAATGGAGCGTATGTATGTATTGGCCAACCTTGATTTAGTCTCAGACCCATTACATACTGCTGAAGGGTTCTCTTGGGTCAAGTCAGCAAAGCACTGAACACAGTGTTTGGTCAAAAAATACAAAATGCATAAAATCAGTTGGAAGCTGAAACAATAATTTGGGTTAATTTAGCTGAAAAGCCTTTCTAAATTAATATGTTGGATGCAACTCAAGTAATTGCCATCCAAGCATAAGATATGTTTGGCGCTCGTAGGAGTGTTTAAAGTGTGTTTCTAGTATGTTTTTGTATTTTGTTTATTGTATTCATGCAAATCTCCCATTAGAGGCTGTATTGGACTTGAACTTGAAGTTGACTTTTCTAAATTTACTCATTAATGTGGCAATAAATATTAAAGCCAGTAACTGTAAACTAAAGCTTCATATGACAGTTTTTCTTTTCCTTTCTCAGGCTGCTCTGAATGATGAACAGTGTCTTTCCAAAATAAAACATACATCATTTACACAGTGTGACATTCACATAAAGTGCGAGCTGGATTGAAAATTAAATGCGTATTTGAGCATTATTGAAGTTGATAGTGATCACTGGCCATTTACTTGCAATATGGCAACATTTTGGTTAAATATTGGGTTGTGAATACAAACAGAATGAAACCCTAGTGTATGTGTGTTTGCAGTACAGACAAAGGGAAATAAAATTTGATCAGAATGAAATTAAATGACCTAGATTCCTGATTACACCACTGTGAGCAGAGCTTGTTCTGTATCCCCTCCAATGATCACTTTTTAAATGTTTTTCCACAACATTTTCCTCAACATTTAACAGATTTTCCACCTTTATCCTTTTTTGAGGAAATCACTCGTAGGAGACAAGGAATTCCCAGAAAGTATCCAGAGAAACATGAGACATCTCTCGACTCACATCTGCATCCCCATATAACCCAGCATCCTCCTTGATTCCATACGGTAGCTTGTATATCACACAGGTTTTATAGAGTCGAGCCCTGTGTAGGCGGGTACGACAGTATCCAGTTAGTGCAGTGATAAACTTCACAGTCAAGGGCAGAAAGTTTGCCGCTCAGATCGGTGGCCTGCGAGACATTACTTATCATTGCTCTGGTGAATAACAGACCTTGTCCTTTAATGTGGGTTGTGTGATCACGCCAAGCTGCACAAAGCAGCCGTTCAACCCACAGCAAAGTGTGGTTTCAGAGGAATCCCTTTACCCCCTACCCTTAAGCCTACCCTCAAACCCCCTCCTTCCCTCCTGGATGCTGCCTCGCCATTTCTCGGGGTACTGCAGATGTGGAGTTAGTAGCTGGCACAAGTTACAGTATACGACTTTGTGGGCTGCGAAGCCTCAGTGTGGCAATCAGGGGTGCATTGGACTGGACTGCAGACACTAAGTGGGCTGCTGCCAGTGCTTTGAACTGTGAAAATAAATACTGAATAGGGCTACGTTGTGCTAGCCAGGTCTTGAGTCCTACAGTCATCTGTCTTGGTGTACACACCAGTGGGAGTGTTTGCCTTGGACTTTAGCCACCGCATGTGGTAGCTGCAAGATTTTTTTCGTGCTGGATCACACTTTTTCAGGGCATATTTAATAAAACTGGCTGCTGAATATGAGGGGCACGAACTCAGACTCATTTTGCACATGTGATAACTTTCCCTCATCTCTGCTCTCTGCCCTTGTCAAGGATGAGATCTGCACAAACAGCCAGAGTATATCTTGGTGTCTGGTAGAGACGTTTGTTTCAGAGCTGAAAGAGAGATCACTGGGGTGAGAGGATGTGGGCCACTCGGAGGAAGGAGGCAAACAAAGCACCTGGGACAGGTTGATTTGGATGTTTGGACATTGAAGGGGAACTTGTTCGGTGGCCAACGCTCTGTTTCCTCACAGAGATGAGGAGAACTGACAGTGCTGCGCTGTCCGCTGCACAGTAGTTTTAAACAGAGAATGAGAACAGGAGATTGGATGTCAGAATAAAACATTCGGGGGCGTTTCAGAGGACTTTACACTTATAGGTCCCTTGTTGCCATATATTGCTTTATCTGCTGTAGTGTAAACCAAATCCAACAATCATACCATAGTGAAAAACAGCATGAGCGAAGGGATTAAAATCTGAGTCTCTAACAAGGAGTCATGTAGTGTTTGGGTTTAACGAGTTAAAGGGAGGATTATAGGGTATGCCATGCACTAAATACCCTGCTCTTAGTTTTGATTGGAATATCCCTCTGCACTCAGATGTTAGTTTATTCAGTTTGGTAGCTCTCCACAGGCTGAGGAACTCTCTAGCATGTCATATTAAGTGCACACCTTATGTTTGTATGGTTTTGATTTATGACAGTTTACCGTGCTATTGCTCTTTGCCTTTGGCCGTTTTTCATTCATCCAAAAATGGATTTGCTGAGTATGCATGCACTTTTTAATGCTACTTTATTATGCTAAGACATTTACAGTTGGGAGTCAGCCAGCACAACCACATTCTTCTACTGTTGGCCACTAAACAGCTTCGCCCGAGCAATTGGAGTAATCCTCAAACCAAGTCCTCACAACCGGCTTCATTTGAATTTAAAATGCAGCTGGATATGCTGGCAGCCTATATGTTAAAAGTTCTATACTAGTATTTAGTGTTGCATAGAATCATGTGATTTTCTCACCAACTCAGCTTTTTTGCCTGTTCCTTAATCAGCTCTTTTCTGTCTGTTCTTTTGTCCTGTGGAAACATCATAAAACATTTTAATTGTTTAGTATAGTGTTTTTGTTTAATTATGGAATAAGCATTTTGGAAATTCTACAGCACTTCTAATCTAAAAATACTTAAAGTGAAATATGCACTATTATCCCATTTTGGGTAGCTATTGTGGTCTAACTACAAAAAAACATGAAATACAAAACACACAGTGCTACAACTAACTGTCACGCTAACTGCCCCTACATGCATGAACGCCCTCTGCAATGGGAGCCACAGACTTGCACCCACTTTTTCCAAGTACATGAACCTTATCCAGGAAAAGTGATTCTGTTTTGCATGTTTCCATCTCACAACAGACGCCCCCAAAACTCTGATCTGTTACTGCCAGTGCGAAAGCGTGCCAACATGGAGCTTAAATGTCACTTGAGCATCCTGCTTTTACTGTCATGCCAAGAAAAGCCATCAAGTTCAATCAAACACTGATAGAAAACAGATCAGATCCTAATTGGAGAAGTTCACATCAAGATCTTGGTTACATTTTTTGGTACAAAGATGCGGCGGGCTGCTTTGAGAAATGTGCCCGTTTTTGCTTTGGTGCGCAGATCGTGATCCAGAATCAGATTATCGCAGCTGGCATTCCTTTTTCCGGACTTTGCTCTTTCCCATCTGTCTGGAACAAACGTCATCCTGTTTTTACCCATGTGCCATCTCCTGCACTGGATGTAAATTGAAACATGTTGGATAAAACTGGCAAGATAAGCATGTGATAGCCAGTCCATCTTTCTGAGAAACAGGTGCGGCAATACTTTTACAGGCGTCTTTGTATATACATTTGGAGGAGGGTCGTAAGTGCTTCTTGTGTCCGCTGTTAAAAGAATTCATGGCAAACCATCACAAAGAGACAAAATGATCATATCTCTGACATGAAGATATTATGATAGGGATAAAAGTACCAGATGTTAATAATAAATCTAGATAACGTCAACTGTGTTTCAGCACGGGAATTTCATTTCAATTTCAAGACTGATTTTGTTGTATTCTCAGAGGTACCTAAAGGGAACATGCCCATGTGCAAAAAACATTAATATACAATAAATGTTAATTCTAGTACAACTAACTAACATACATTGAAACAGGAATCAAAGCCTAAAACCTGGACCTACAGCCACACTGTATACTCAAGATGTACATGTAGAACTATATTATATATACTTGATCTGCTCATGGTTTTAAGTCCTGGTCTTAGCAAGAGTCCTGCTGATATCTTGGACTCATCTTTCTTGTGGCTGTTTTGACTCACACTTGTCTTGGTTTCTGCCAGTATTGGATATCAACTTAATATACAAACAAAATACATTATTATTTAATATATGCAGGTGAAAGTGAAATAAATTCATTTCAAAAGCCACTTTGGAAGTAAAATTCTGTAAACGAGCTAATTTGAAGATGAAGACAATACATTTACTTAATTTTAAATATTAATGGACACAGTGTTTTCCCGTGGATTACTGTCCAAGAGCTGTATGCTCAGGTACAGTGAATGTTTTTTTTTGTCTTGAGGATGATGGATCTCATCAGTAAAATGAAATGTTGAATCAAATGTTGTCTGATCTGAAATAAAATTATGTTTAACTGTAACAAAGGTCTTTTTTACAAGGTTATCTACTAGGAATGTGCACTTGCATGTGTTGGATTGGACAGCGCAGTGCGTCGCAGGATGGCATCGCATTTCGATGTTGCAGAAGTTGAGCCAGGTTCAACTTTTTTGCCGAATGACCCATTTTACCTCTGCATTGGCACACAAACTGCCTCAATACAGTGGGCCAACTGAAAGGATAAGGTGGGTGCTTTTTTTCATGAAGTGCTAATGCTGTCTGGAAACAGTCTTAGTCTGTCACCTGGTGCTTTTAGCGATACTGCAGCTGTCTGTTAAGTGTTTCTTCTGCCCATAACGTTAAAACTACCACCATCCCATCCACACTATTCATTGTTTTGGTCTTTACCTTGAATTGCACTTGCAGTTTGCTCTGGTCTTGGTCTCAAATCGCCTTTGAACCAGGTCTTGGAATTGACTTGGACTGGACTGAGGTGCTCTTGACTTAAGATGTGAACATTTAGGTATAGAATGCCACTTCCCTACTTTCCAACTTTTAAACAGAGAACGAAGCTGCCATCTTCAAGAAGAGGAGCCCAATGTGGTTTTCATATTCACTCAGTGACTTCATACAGTGATTGGGGACACACTTAATGTGGTTCATTACAAACAGTGATGGCTGGAAGTGGGGAAGGATTGAGAAACCTGATTCTGGCATAACAGTAGTTTACCAAACCCTCTTGTCTGTTTAGAATTGAATCAGCAAGCAGCTGTTCCCGTGTTGAGTGACTACTCTTCAGCAGACCGTGGTTGTTTTGCTTGCCCGGTACAAAGTGCCAGGCAACGTTTGGCTGAACTCATAGTGCCGCTAACCCTCTGCCACGCACGTGTCTTTGATTCCTATGTAAGGCTTGAATAGCAACATCTTCTTGACATCGCAGATGTTGGTCATTAATAGCACATGTTTGTCATCTTTTTTTTTTTCTTCCCGTATCCTAATAGCTCTTGAACTACCATTTTTCTTATCACTTACGTTTCCTTAGTATCTGGAGGAACATCTGAGAAAGTGTTAAATGATTTAGTGCCTTGTTTAAATGAAGCTCACACGAAAAGGGGGGTATAATTTTGTCCTTGTGTGAAAGTTACGCCTCTCTCAATGATGACTAATGCCCATGTTACAAATGCTTGTTTTTCAACTTTTGCTTGAACAATTAATTACAAAGACAAATGATAGGATGTGAGTAGGCCTTCATGGCACTGCCTGCAAGACTCCTGAGACATGCTCAACTTGATTTTTTGTCTAAACTGGTTCTTTCTTCTGTCTTTGCTCATTTGTAAACATAATATGACAACAGGTAGGACTTTTAGGATATTGATGTAAGCTTGTCCTATTGTTTAATATTCACACAGTTTGAAGTTCTTATTCTTGGTTTGAGAGATGTTTTGTTATTCCAAACAGAGCTGGGGCATATTTTTCTTATTATCATTATCCTACTGGTTGTGTTTACAGCTTTTGCATAATTGGCATGAGGTACGGTTACTTGAGACAACGGCAATCTAAGAAACTCATACACACTGTCCGTTTTAGTCTTTGTCAGGGAGTCGATGCACACGACTGTATTTAGTGTAATGAAAGCAGTACAAAAGTAACTATGGCGCATTTATTTACTCGGGTTGAAATTAGACATTTTCCAGAGGAAGGAAAGAGCAGGAGAAATCATACAACAGATTCAAAACACATGCTTTACTGAGGAGCTCTGCAGAGAGAGGCCTGAAACTCGGACAGTTGAAGTGGTTTAGCAGAATCATATCAATTTGCCTGAAGGATGTGAGCAACTGTAAATGACTGGGGAAATGTGGACACACTTTATATTCGGAGACTTTGGGGAAACAGTTGAATTATTTTAGAAAGAGATTATGATCAGAAAGATATTCAGTGCATCCTAACAGACAGAATAAAGAAATGAATACAATGTGTGAATCACAAGTATACAGATATGGTAAATATGTCTATATGAGGTTGCCTTGTCTCTTCACTTTATTATGACCATTTTGTAGTTACTATTTATGTTTGGTGTATATATTATTAAGTACCTTTTATTTTATTTTTTTCATGCTTCAGTTTGCAGATGCTCATAATGTATACTTTAGTTTTCTAGTTACTTATACTAATGCATCTGTTCTTGTACTTCTACTGCTTTGACACTTCAATTCGCATGTGTGATATCAATAAAGTGTATTTTATCTTCATCATGTTTTTCTAGATACCCCTTATTTTTATTTATCAAAATGAAAAATGAATCTAACAAAAAAAGTTATGTTTTCTTAACACTTAAACAAGACCTGAAATACAATTTGCTAAGATTCCTAGTTTCCTAGTTTAGATGAGGAAATATCTGATCAAAGAAGTAAACAAGACTGAGAGTCTGATTCAATGCTAACTTTTAAACTTGACAGTTTGATAATCATTATACACATTATGGTCGGCACTCAAAATATATAGGGGTTCAACAGTCCTACTTTTAAAAATGAAACTTAATAACTTAATAATTTTCTTGGTCAACTTCACTGAGTGTGTTTACATGGATAAAGTATCTGGTTTATTATCAGGTTTTTGGAGTATCCTGGTTATGTTCTGCACATGTTAACACCATATCTTTTTTTCAGAAACCTAGATAAGCCCTTATCGTGGTTTTGAGAAACCTGTATCTTAACTAACTGGAGTACTCTGATAGAAACGGGATACTGTGGCACAGCTGTATGTACACAGCTTATCTGGGTTTCTAATCATTCTCTGCCATGTTGGCACGTGCGTCCTCAACACAAGTTATGTAGTTAATCAGTAAAGTGAAAAGAAAGGTTGACTAATAATATACTGATGATCTACATGCTGAAATAAAAGTGAAAGTCTGACTGTGGTAATGCAGAGGATACATTTTATTGTTGCTATCATCTTCCATTACTGGAGATCACATGGGAGAGCTAAATTGCTAAGTAGAGCAGTAAATGCAGAAGAATCCAGGCAGTCTGAAACCAGACTGGGTTCATTCTCACCTGTTAAGGTAACTCACTCGATACAGAAATGACAGATTTGCTGGATGTGGAGGAGTCAAAGTCAAACCTGTACTGACAAACAATCAAAAACCTGAATAATATTAGATTTACGTAAACATGGATATAATCAGGTTTCCTTATTGTCCCAAATGTTTACGTGGTCATGGACGCCATATTTTCATGGAACTGGTACTTAAAGTGATTTCTCATAATTGCTCTTCTACATTAATTAAATCCCATCTTAAAATCTGCCATGTCAGATTTTATTATAATTACTACTTCACCCCATGTGTCTATACTAATCCCAGTACAGGCACATGATTACTAATAATTACTCACTTAATTATCATAGCCTTTAAGAATCAAGCTCCCACTGTTCCTGCAGAGCTTTGTCTAATGTGGAGCTATTGTTGTATTCAGAGCTTCATGTTCAGTCCTGAATTCAGGGGTCGTATGTGATTTCTTTGGACTGTCCTGACTGATAACCCATATCTGACACCAGCAGTAATGAAACAGCATTTGCATTTCATCTAAAAGATGACAAGAAGATTTCAGTGACTATGTTTCTGTGGCTTTTTACAAACACATTTCAGTCATGGTGATTCTGGACATCACACCAGATACCGCTTGAGTCGGATGTTTGCCTTCTTCTCTTCCAACATTATTTACTGGCATGGTAATTAGGGCTGAAACGATTCCTTGAGAAACTCGAGTAACTCGATTACTTAAAGTCCTCGATGCTAATTCTTTGCATCGAAGCTTCGTTTAATCCATACTGCTCAGTGATCACTGTGTTTCCACGGATGATTATTACTGCCGCACAGAGCGCTTCTTCTTCTTCTTCGGGTTTTATGGCGGTTGGCAAACAACGCTATGCATTACCGCCACCAACTAGAATGGAGTGTGGATCTGGATCTAATTGAGTCTAGCTTCACAGAGCGCTTACGTTGTGGATACGTAAAGTAGACGTGATTTGATGGCGCGGACTGGAAAATGGAGAAAGGTAGAGATAATAGTGAGGAGCGAGGCGAAGGGACAGGCCAGAGAAAACGACAGAAAGTGTCAAAAGTTTGTATACGCATCCAGTCCACAGAACGGACCCCACACAAGGTAACGTTAACGTTAGCATTTATTAGCAATATGATTGCTAGTTGAGATGAAGGCCAGTGAAGAATGTAAGTTAATTATGGCTATATGTAATGGCTAGTTAAGAACGTAAACATGGTGGCTAGTTATTATGTTCCTAAGTTAGCTATGTTTTGCTAAAGAAAATAACCACAGCAAATAAACTGCTGCAGTCAGTTTGTGAAAGCCTGAGCTTTATTCATGTCATGTTCATAAGACTGGCTAATGTACGTTCTTAACTGTAGTTCTGAAAGTTAAGTTGCACCAACTTAAAAGCAATGTTTATGTATATGTTTACCTTTTTAAACATATATACTCTTTTCTCTTTTGTGAATTTACTATTGCTCTTTAATAAGGCAAAAGTATCTCTTATCCGATTACTCGATTAATCGATGGAATAATCGGTAGAATACTCGATTACTAAAATAATCGATAGCTGCAGCCCTAATGGTAATACTGACAAATTCTGATTTGCCTCCTCAATAACAAGCTGCACGTACAGTAAGTAAGATGCCTTGGAAACTTTTTTTGTTAAACCACCTGTTAAGGTCATTCAGAGTGGGATTGAATTGCTGCTCACTTTTTAAAAACATCAGATCTGCGTCACATATAAGGGCAAAATGAAAAGTGGGACATTTGATGAAGCAGTGTAAACATAACCAGAGAGCTGTATTTGTATGGATTACTTTTTTTAGTTCCTTTTCACTTTGTTTTCCATAATGAATACATTGAACTCTGAGCATATACGGGACATAAGGCAGCACACAACCTCAAAGCTATCGCAGCTATGATACTGTAACATCCAATCTACAACAGACACACTACAAAGAAGTCTTAGCCGTCATTTGAAATCTCTTTTGTCCTATTTTTGCCAAACACAGCAATACAGTCGATCTTCCAGCTATGGAAAATGGATTAAGTGTTATTCCTTCACAAGATTCCATCTTTTGCCTTGAACTTGTAATGGTAACAATGAAAAAAACTTGGCGAAACTCTGCACCTCTGTAAGGTTGTATCCAGCAGTGGAACCAAAAAAGGCTGTAAATCAATGGGTTCTCAGTGGTGCTCTATGCAGTCTGTGGCAATGCCATTTAAAACCCTGTTGTATGAAACCACCATGATCACACACAAAGTAGAGGTGACCGGAGCCTTTTCCCAGATGCCTCAGGTTTCATGACTGGGCTCAAGACACACAGGCTCAACCTCTTTTGACACTGATGTACTTAACTGCACCAATACAGGCCACATAATTCCTGTTTACATTATAATGCTCTGTTCTACCAGAAACCCAGTCAGTAAAGTTCAGGTCAATTTCTGTCAATTTCATCCTATGTGCAACAGCCCTATGTAAACGAGAGGCAAAAAAGGAAAAGACTAAGGTATTCCATTTCCTGTTTATACAAACTTCTGTGGAGACCTTTCATTTTCCCACAAACCCTCTGTTTTCTTGGAGGCCATTGGTTTTCTTCACTTCCTGTCGCTCTAAGAAGCTCAATCCTCGACTGCAGCCTGACTAGCTGCAGCAGTCGGCGGATTATTATCTGTATCTCTCTCAAATTAAATTTGCTGAAAGGAACCGTCTGACAAATTAAGTTGGAAGCAGCTGGCATTGTGATGAGGACGCTGGCTTCCTGCCCTTGTTGGTTCGAATGGGCTGTCCTCCTGCTAATAAAGCAAAGAGGGGCTGAGGGTGAGAGGAGGTCACCGTGACTCGAAGGAAATGGGGCTCTCGAGAAACAAATGGAAAATATGTATGTGCTTTAAATCAGTGTTTAAGGCAACAGGAGAGGGCTTGAAGCCAAACTATTGTTTCAGACTGTCTTTCTTGCTTTCTGTCTTCTGTTTTTGGACGAGAAAACCGTCTCTCGCTCTGTTGTTTTGTCTTTCCGAGATTTAGTCCAGTTTCCAGCCGCTCAACACACTGCTGCGCCTCACACTCTCAGGGATGTTAGAACAACATTGGGGGAGTTATATCTGCCGCCATGCGTGAGCCCTGTGCTGTAGGTCGCCAAAGCCTCCTGTGAATCAGGGGCTTGATCAGGTAGTTATGTAGGCTTAGCTAAATTAAAAGCCAAATATACCCTGTGAGAGAATAAATGGCTTTATCTGAAGCCAAACCAGACGTGATCCCATGAACTCATTATTCGCAAAACGCATGCCTGCCTGCATGTGATGCCATAAGGACACACGCGCCATACTCTGCTCTGTATGTGTGTGTGGCACCCCCTTGTACAAAAATAAAGCCTCCAGTCGCTGTGCTCAATAGGAGTTGTGTGCTCATGCTCAATAGGGATTTCCTGTGGTCTAGTCTCCCAATATTGCAGGCTGGGATAAACCCCGATCAGGAGGCCCTTTACAATGAAACATGTGAAATCCTTTGCACGCCGACTTAGTCTCAGAGAACTGTGTCAAAAACATATTGTTTGGCTCCGGCAAAGAGGGCAATAAAGACAGAGCATTACTCCAGTCATACAGTAGAGAGGCATCACGTGTGACGGGAAACACCTGGTGCGTGCAGGCTCCCTCGGGAGAGGATAAGACGAAGAGCGGAGCCAGGGTCAACAGGTGGATGCGAATGCACTCCAGAAACAGTCATCAAGGGTTGCGTGTTAATGAGAGACAAGTGCTTCTTCTCCTCTGAGTGAGTCTCATCTTGAAACAGTCACTTCTGGTTCTCATTCCACCCGAGTAGTTAACCCTTCCACGTGTGACTTGTGCAAAGGGGGCCTCACACAGATTTAGTTAATGGCTCCTTCTGCTGCTTCTTTGGTTTCAAAGAGGTACAATTAGTCTGTGTTCCCATGAATCTGGAAAAGAAAAGATGTGGCATAACCCTTCCTTTGCAATCATGTGTTTGATTCCACATTGCATAAGAGGTGCATGAAAGAGTCAGTCTTCAGTGTTGTCTCAGTTTTGTTATCTTACAAAGAAAATCTGTAAATCTGTGTAAATTATTGAAAGTTTAAAATGGAGGTATTTTCTTATTTTGGTGTCAGATTGGTTATGACTAAAAGTTGCAATAGTTCATTTTAAAATATATATATTTTAAATATTTTGCTTACTGGCAAGTTTAAGTACAGTACTTATTAAGACAAATGTCAGAAAAATGTAAGGGATTTTTCACTAGGCTACGCCAATGAGTGTATGAATTAAAAATTAAATATTAAAAGGGTGATTGGAAAAAAAGCAAACCTCAATCAGTGCCTCTAATACTCTCTCCCTTAAGCTTTACCTTTAAAAATAGTAGACCCTGCAACATAGACCCTGAGAGTACAGGGCACAGATGGCACACCGTGGTCCAGGATATTTCACACCATAGACTCCATCAACTTAACCATAACTTCATCTTCGGATGTGGCTACCGTCTCTGACAAATATTCAATAGAACCACAAGCAAACACAACATGTGATTTAATGTGAAAGAGGGAAGGAAGGTCAGAAGACATACCGCAAGCATATGTGACCCCCCCACCCCCCAACTCCATTCCCAAAGCAACATAAAACAAACCTGTTGAAATGTTAACAGCACATGACTTTTTGTACACAGAGTTGGTTGAGCTTCCACGGTAGGCTACTGTACTGCACAGCGGTAGGACGCAGTGGGACCACTGCACTACTGGAAGTTTTTCAGACCGTCCAAACTACATTTCCTCTGTGCTGGGTCAGTTGAGCGTGAGCTGATGGGGTTTTGCGGAGGGCCTTGTTATTCCTGCTGTTATTAATCTTTGCTTTGAACTGAAAAATGATGGTGAGGCTGAAAGGCACATGTTTGCTTTTGTGTGCCACATGTCAGATGTTTCAACACGCACTGTACATTGGGCATTTTATGGTCACTGAAGAGTTGGTGGAGCCGAGGCTTCACCGGTTTTGGCTCCAAAAGGTTGTTTGGGACTTTATATGAAAAGTCCAAAAATACATATGTGTACGAGGCTTGCCTCTCTTCTTAGAAAGAAAATGATACAACAAACCTAAAAAAAGGTTTATTTTTGTCATTTCAATAGTGACAATATATTTGCAAACTAAGTATAAATTCAAGTTTTTAGACATTAGAACATTGTTAATTTGATAAGAACATTTTGTTTTTTAATCTTTCAGGAATTTTAATGCATTTAACTTAACACAGAAACTCTACAATATGGATTTAGACTTTATGCCCAACACTATAACACTAAAATATACCTTTTCTTCAGGCTGTCAGGGTTTGGGGGTATATTAGAATAATTATTGCTTGATGGTTTGACTGGTCTTATTTATTTTTATTGATAGTTTTAGACTGCTCTTACTGTGTGTTCAGAAAGAACGCAAAGGGGATTTTAGAGGTGGTGGGATCACATATAAAGTCAATGGAAAGACGCAATTAAATGTGAACGAGCCTGAGGCTTTACGTATCTATTTCATAAATGACAGAGTTTCTGCGTTTCTGGTGAGTTCTGAGTTCAGTCTGAGGTTGAGCTAAACACAAACACATAAGCCCACTCCCACTGACACAGTCGTGGCATTCGTTGCTAGCTAGCTTACAGCTAACGTAGAGTTGGTACGTTGACTGTTTGGTGCGAAAAACACGAACAGTCCAGCAGTCAAATTTGCACGAATGATGCAAGGCAGAAATCCCCCTCTCCTTCTGTCTGAACACACCTTTAGACAGTCAGGTTGTTTCTAGGATGTCATCTATTATGTAATTCTTATTAGCAGTTTTATTTATGATTTTACCATTACATTTTTTTATTCTGTTATCTTTTGCTATTCTGCAACTCATTGTCGTTGCTGCATCTTGGCCAGGATATTCTTGAAAACCATGACAAAGAAATCTCATTAAGGCTTTCCTGGTTAAATGAAGATTAAATAACAAATACGTTCAAAAAACTGAACGTATTTAGATCTTTTCAGTCTTTGAAGCTCCTGAGCTCAGCCTGATGAGTTTCACAAGCCTAATCTTCACACACTGAAGACTTTTCCAAACTCCAAGCAACACTTCTGCACTACAATAATCCACTGAATCAATGAATTGACTTGTATTACCCCAGATGACACCCACAGATCCTAAATGGAGGGGTTGCATGTCAGGAGCAGCTGGCGGTTTACAGAGAGACACCTGTGCGGATTAAGCTCCGGTGTCCGGTTGAGTTTCGTCCTCCCAGTGGCCCCGAGCCTAGACTGATAAATGACGCCCAGCTCTCTCGACGCATAGCTTACTGACACACATCTCACACACATGCTGCTCTGATTTCACAGTGGAAGTGGCCTGGATAGACCTAGATTCAAAATAGAATGGTTAGGTCATGTTGCCGATCTAGGAACCAGGACTATCGTGGTTAAATATGGATTTGTTGCAGTCTCGTGCCTTTTTTAAAATGAGACTTCTGGAAGCCTCAGTCATTATTAAATGTCTTGGCCATTTTCCATCTATGTGAAAGTCTATACCCTGTTGCAGGAAGTGCATCTTTAAGTGAATGAATGAATGTCAGAAATATTATAGAAAGTAAGGGGAACAAAGTTTTTGGAGTATGCTGACTCTTAGATAAAATGGTGCCGAAAGTTGACAAATCGGTTATTCAGTTTTGACAGTTAGCTAATTATTCATTTATCATGCAAACTGCCATACGTTAGCTGAATTCCTCAAATGTGAGAAATTGCAGCTTTCCTCTGTTTTATATCATTGTAAATTAAATACCTTTAGATTGGACAAGGGATGTCCCGATCCAAGTCATTTAATAAACTTCTATTTACCTAAATGTTGGTATCTGACACATTGAAATAACAGCTATAGCTTTCTAAATTTGGCACACCTTATACAAGCTACTTGATCCAAAAACTTACAGTTCTGATTCAAAACTATAAAGTTGATCAGCTTACATTATTGATATAATGTGAATGAAAGTTTAACTGGAAGAATGCGACTCCTGAAATTGACGTCAAGTGATCAGTTAGAGAAAAGATCTATCACTCTGTTGGAGTTGTTGGAAATATTCAGTCCACTCGCGCTTGTACAGCGGTGTTACAGAGTGATGCTTCATTTACCTCATAAACAATCTTTGGCTGAGTACAGACACTGGCTGCAGAGAGCACACAAACCCAACAACAGGCAAGTTTAATTTTGGCCTGCCATCAAGTTACTCAAGGAATTAACATTAATTAGCGACAGCTGATATGACCTCCCGCCAGCGGCATTTGTCATTTTAACCGGCGAAAGCTACGCCTGCATATTTTGTAGAGCCCAGCTGTCATTAAGGAGAGCAGTGCTGCAACACTAGCAGGCTGAGGTGGAAAAAACATAGTCGAGTTCAGTAAAGAAAGGATCGGATTTTGATGCACTTTCTTTTAGCAGATACCGATCCATTCAAACATGCCCGAAAAGGCACCAGTACCAATCCTTAGGTCATCTCTAGATTGGACTGTTGACTGTTGGACTAAGGGAACTTGTGTAGGTTGTTCAAACATTATTAACATGTCATAGATTAAACACTTGATCAAAAATAAAATTGTGGTTAATAATCAATGAAAACATATTCATTGTACCACTAATACAAAACAGCTGTTCCTTGAAATTTTTTATTTTTGTATGTTGAGTTTTTCCTTATCTGAATCCAGGGTTACATGGACAGAGTCATATGTTGTAAAGATTTAAAAGACAAACTTGGTTTGGGCTGTATAAATAATATTGACTTTATTTGTTGTGTGGACCCAATAAATGTTAAACGTGTGACCTGTTTTGGGCATCAGGTGCAACAAACTTCATATTCAAAAGAAACAATAAAAAAGTATCCACTTTCAACAGTTTGCAAAAAAATGACAACGTCCTGGATTAGTGCCATTCAATCATTTTACTGTAATTCAGTGCAGCATTTTTGACCATTTTTCCCCATTGTATTGTCTTTAATTAAATACATGGCAATAAAGAGCAACAGGAAATATGGAAAGAGAATACAGGGTTGACATGCAACAACAGTCCCTGACCAGACTTGAACCCAGATCGTTATGGTTGCATGGCATGTGTTTTAAACCGCTGGGCCTCCGGGACACCGCTTTTGATGGTTTTCTTGGTGGAAAGAAACAATGTTTGTCTTTGATGACTTTGTGTTGTGGCATCAATAATATATAATAAACCACTGGGGTGGCATCTTCACATAATCCACACAGGACGAGCTGAAAAAAAACCCAGAAGAAATAAATCACAACACTGGGCTGAGCATTCAACCCTTTTTTCAGATTCCCTTCCAAAAATATTTGCACAATGTCGCCGAAACAAATCTATGAATCTTTTTAAATTTTGTGATCCTGACTTGATGCACACCATGTTGACTGTTACGTATATGGCAATCAGTCCAGTTAAAAGAAAACTCAAACAAAGCGAAACAGCCTCGTCTCCCAATATGACATGTAATGCAGATCATGTCCTGCAGTGCAAATGACCAGCCCTGGTGCGCAGAAATACAGAGAAGTAGATTTCCCATCAGTACGTCATTTAGTGGCTGAATAACAGACGGTGATGGATAATAATTTAACCCAAGTCAATATATCTTCACCTATGAAAGAGACAAGATGAATGGTGTGGACCACTGAGAGAAGACAGAACAACACAAGAAGTCTGTGGATAACAGACAATGAACTAAATACACTCACAGCTTGTACATTTTATATGGCAGAAAACATCTTTATCAGGTTCCGCTGCTCCAACTAAAGGCCTCTGTATGCTTCAAACACAGCACTTTGCGGATTGTCCAAAATTATCATGTGTGAAAGTAGGCAGGGTTTGAACTAAACCCCAGGAAGAGTAGTTGTTGCCAGATCAGCAACTAAGGGGATCCCAATAAACAAATAAAACTCTCTTTTTCCCCCCATTCTTCACACAACTGCTTCCATTACTTTTCGTGCTTACAACCTATTGTAACACCATGAATGATGTTTAGTGTGCATTGTCGTCTTTATTTATGTGAGCATCGTGCCGAGACTACAAAGGCACACAAAAGACACTGATTTCTAGGAGAGAGACTGGGGAGGCAGCCAGAAAGAGGTCTATGATAAAGAGGAAGCTCACAGCAAAAAGGAGAAAGCTGACCTTGACGCCAAACTGGTTTTGCTGCAAACAGTACAATGTATGGACCTGTCACCAAGTCATCAGAGAGATGTCATAGTGCCGAATTTCAGAAAATTCCCCTCAAGCAAAGTATTGGAGGACTTCATATTGATAGCCAGCTGTCTGGCTTTGTATAGGAAACACACTATAAGCTTAGCATACCAGTCCTAAAATGTACTCTACAGTTAACCAAATTTGTTTCACGTGCATTAGTCTCAGTATTGCTTTCAGGTTATAAAAATACACTGCTGTCACATTCTGTAACCCTATCATCAAGGAGGAAAAAAGCCTCTTCTTTGCATTCTTTTTTTTCCACAAGGCATAATCTTTGTTTCAGAGCTCCAGATAATTTCACAAAAAATGTTGCTTGACTGTGGGGTTAAAATGGTAAGCACAGCTGTCTTTGTAGTGCTAGCAGGCATTAAGGATGCCTCGCGGCAACACAATCCAGTCAGCTATAAAGTATAGAAAAGTATGAAAAGGAGAAGAGAGGGGTAAAAGGAATTTCGGAGAAGTCCCTTGACTAACCGCATTACAGTGAGTTACAGGAGTTAACTGAATAGTTAGGGATGACATATGTGTGCTATGTGAACAATTTTCTCTCCAGTGCCAGTTCAAGGCTGATATACTGTAAAAGGAGACATGTGAGACGGTATGCGTCTGCAGCAGTAGCAAACACAGCCGAGCGACTCACAACATAAATCGAGTCCATGATGACGTCACTAGATTCCTGTGAGAGCAGAAACCATAAATGTAAAATTACACAGCATGAGAGCAGCCCCATGAGTATATTCCTCGTGTAACGTCTTAACTCCATGTTCCCAACGTGAAAAGACACAGAGAACCTTCCTCCAGGGTTTGGTCCTGCTGGATCTACTGCTCCAGGATCAAGTTAGAGCACATCTGTTTCAGATGGAGAGCTAAGACTGTGGCAAATCATGGCTCGTTATGATTTGAAATTAAATTTATAGTAGACCATGTTTATTATGTATTCGATATGTTTACGATATAGGCATAAATAAAACTGGAGTCTAAAATAAATGATGACCAAAAGCAGCCCTGCTCTGCCTGAGTATCTTGTTACTTACACTGTGGTGTTAATTCCCATATCAGTCCAACTGAAACTATTTTTGTCCCACAGCATTGTCTACATTACATCAGCTGAATTATAAAGTGTGGCAGGCAATCCAAGTTCTAAAAAATGGGGCATCTACTCTAACAAAATTAAAGTAAAACTCTAGGTTGAATTTATTTTATCTTGAGGCAGAGACTTACAAAACAGTAACATTTCAGAGGATGTAGTCATCTGTGCTTTGAGCAAGTCACACCAGCTTGTATTTCAGCAACAAAATGCAGCTGTAGTGCTTTGCAATGAAAGCCTTAAAGCAGCTATAATCGATATTTTTGTATCAAATGACAATGTGAAAATAATGTGAAAGCGTGAAAGGGGTCGCTCGTGGTGATGAACCTACAGAGAATCATCACCTGAATCTGCAGCTCCCCTCGGCTTAATGGAGCTTTATAGTGAGTTTCAGCTCATTGTTTTTCTGTGCAACTTTACTGTTTTGGTTCACTCTCACAGCTCTCATAGCATAGTTTTTGGCAGCAGCAGGCATCTGTTTTCAGCTAAAAAGGTCTAAAAACCCACTGTACACTACCTGCCCAGCACAAAACAGCAGACAGATACAGTTAGCGACTAGATGGTGAACACAGTGGAGCATTTAGCGACTAAAGAGCCCAATTTTTTTCTCAGGAGCTGGTAGAGACCAAAAACAGAGCTAAAACAGAGTAAATATTGGACTTACATTCAACAGGTAGACATAAACACAACTCCATGTGAATGATAATGTAGCTCCGTAACTGCTGGATGTGTAAATAAGCAACTGTTAACTTTAACACCATATAACATCATATCAACTTAAAAGGTGATGATATGTCAATGTGTTCACAACTTGTTTTTCTGCTGCCTCCAAGTGGCCAAAAAAGTTGCAGGTTCAACTATTTTTGACTCACGAGGTGTTAAAAGGATAAGGCTGGCAATATTCTATATTTTTGTTACTGTCAACAAACCCCACAAAAAGACCAAAACCAACACTGTAGAGCTGCAACGATTACTCGATCGAAAGAAAATTAATTGCCAACTATTTTGATAACCGATTAATCGTTTCAGTCATTTTTCAAGCAAAAATGTCTTCTTTGTCAGTAAATGAAGAGCCTTTGGGTTTTGGACTGTTGGTGCACAAAGAAGCAATCTGAAGACGTCACTTTGGGCTCTGGGAAATTATGATGAGCATTTCTCACAATTTTCTGACAGTTTATAGACTAAACGATCAATCGTGAAAATAATCGGCAGATTAATCGATAATAAAAATAATCATTAGTTCCACCTCTCAATACTTACTGGCTTTGCTACCCTGTCTGTGGCACTTAAGCCCACTGATTCATAATGAAGATCTTTAATAACAGGTCATATTGTATAGTTTCATTTTTAAAAGGCTAAATAACTTCCTAAAACAGTTGGACACTGTACTATTTAGCTACTGTTACTCAAACAGAAGTACATTGGGGACTATTATCATAAACATTTGGTGTGCTAGTGGGTATTTACAGCAGCAGGATTGAATCAAAATAAACTACAGTGTGTGTGTTCATCGTAATGAGGGAACATGTCACCCAGTGTGGCTCATTGTTTTTAATGGCTCTATGACACAGAGAAATACGTTCTATCAGGTTTTGGATTCACAGAAAGTACTTGTTAATAGGAGCAAGTTGTTGTTTGTTTTGGTCTTGGTCATGGGAATTGTTGACAAGAAAAATACAGAACATTACCAGACTTTTTTTTAAAAATCAGATGGTACAGTAATAGACAGGTGTTGTGGTAACCCACAGGTCTAACCAGCTTCCTCTTGGTTCAGGTTTGGTGGTATCACAAAGTAACACGTGCGTGTGTGCGTGTTAATAATTCAAATATGAGTCATCCTCTCCTTTTCTTTTAGTCCCACAATCACCAATTAGGAGAAGAAAGAGTCCTAAAATGCATCGTTTATAACATCCAGTAGTGCAGACTTTAATCTTTGCCCAAGTTAACCTGTCTGCTTGAGTTAGACATCAGCGTACAGTTCAGAGGACGAGCCCAGCGGGAGAGCTCCCGCCACAACAGAGTCTTGCCTTTGAAAGGATTTGAAATAGTTCAGATGACACGGAGGGGGCAGGAAGTAGAATAGTGATGGCAATGCTCTTTAACACTGTAATCCCATTGTCAGTTTCAAGGATTAATGTTCTTTCATCACGGTCAGTGTTGTTTATGTGTGTATGAGTGTGTGTGGAGGGCGGGCGGAGGTGTACAGGGTAAGGGACATGTCGGCAGTTAATGGCTGAACCAAAACAATAAGAGGCTCACAGTCAATTACAGGTCAGCCTTTCTAAACCTCTGACAGCGCCTGTTGCTGTGTGGGACAATTTTTTATGTTTTACCAACAATACTCAAAAACAGGAAAGAGCAGGGATGCCAAAAATAGTGTGCAAGCACCAGATATGACCCTGCAGGAAATTCTTCATTTTCCTCCAGTGGAGGTCCAGGGAGTAAAAAGGCATCTGAAAGAATTAACATATGTTTGATGCAGCATATTAATAGAAAACTTGAGCTTTAGTTAAGCAAATATATTTTTTGGATGAAGACTGGCCTATGTTGAAAAGGAAGCACATGTTGAGAAACAGAAGGCTGGCACTGAAGCCAATCTGCATAGAGTCAGAACGCTGTTGCAGAACCACTGTTAAGACCAGCTCAAGGTATAAAACAACATCATTTTGAAGAGCTGACTTCCACATTTGACCCTCCAGGATGACACAGTTAAAGAATGATTCCAGTTTATTACAACTTGGGTCGCAAGGGGACGACACTGTACTCAACAAAGTAATTGTTCAGATTTGAGAACCCAGCCACATTGCTACAAAAGCAAAGGCCAACAAGGCAAAAAACATGAGCAGTCAGATGATCAGACACATTATAAACAAGCCAAATTATCTAAACCTGAATGTAGCTCAGACCCCATTTACTCTTGGTCACTTCATGTGTCGGAAAGCTATCCGGTTTCATAAAAGCTAAGTGAAAATACATCCAAAGAATCATTCAAGAGGGATTGAAATCAGATTATTCAAACTACCAACCACCAAGAGGTTCTAGATGCGTCACAAACAGATGTTGAAAAGGTGTAAATGCATCGGTCTCTCCTATGCACATACGTCAGTAATCGCTCTCTTAGTCCGTGTGTTCGTCTTAGTTTACTGTTATTGTTGTAACCATGGGTGTAAACTGGATTTTATCCAGATACGAGACACTTGAAATGACAAATGTGAATGGGGCCTAAGATAGGTGCCTATATGTTAATTTGAAGTAGTGTTAGTAGTTAGTCATAACTTATTAGGGCTGAACTTGTCTAGCAAACCTTTAATATTTAAACTAGCCATACTAGCTAAGGTAATTAGATACAATAGGCTAGTTAGTTAGTTTGTTATATGTAAGTTTATTTGCTAAAGCTCACTTTTCCAGTTCTGAATGATTCAGCTACAATTTTGGCCAACATGGCACCAACCATGTCAAAACATCAGCAGCTCCGGCTGAGATCTAACAGTGACATAAAATAAAGTCTGGGATCACTGAGGTGAGACAGTATTGCCAAAAAAGGGAAAATAGCAGCCATTGTAAGCTGTGAGTTGTAGCAGGTGGAATAAAAACTCATATTAATTTCATTTTGATAAGTCTCTGGAACACATTAGGAACATTGAGAGTGAAGAAATAGAGCAAATCCTCCATTTCACTGACTGTACTCAGACTTTAATAACAGTCAATGTTTCGGGGGGCGAGTAGCCAAAATAGCTTATTATTCAGTGATTCGAAGGGGCTGAGAAATGATTGCCCTGTCTGCATTGCAGTCAACTTGCAATGATGAACATCACGCAGATGAAAGAGGAGGGAACTGTTTTCGTCCTCAAACGAACAGGTGGAAACATTAACTGCAGTTGGCAGGTTGTGCTAATAAGCTGGAGGGCGTTTGGAGGCTTTCTGGGATGTGTGTGTCTGCACTGTGGCTAATTAATCACAGAGTACTGACATAGTTAAAATGAGGCAAATGACTGCGCTTCTCCAGGAACACAGAAATAAATGGGTGTGTGCTCTGTAATTGATTCCTCATTTTCACAGACTTCAAAAGCAACCGAGAGTTTTAATCAGATAACAGATAACAGATAATGATTCCAAATTTATCAGCCAAATTAAGAAATTTTATATTTACTCCTGGAGGAGCGCAGATTCTCCTCTTGACAAAGTTGGGAATATAATGACCTTATGCTAATATTGCCCATAAAAAACAACAGATAATACATTCCCCTCAGGGTTTTCAGAAATGCTGTTTTGGGTTAGATGTTCTTTCATGTCTTTGGGTTTGTTTTACAGTTATTCAAAAGTAAGCAAACTTTTGGAGAGGGGAATACTCTAGCTGAGATGTAGAAAAAGTTAAGCAAAAACTCAAAGAGGATGGCCCCATACCACTTATTGAATTCCCACTTTATTACTCAGTTTACATAGTTTTACATGTCCGCCATGGCAAACATCTGACATCCATTCAAACTATTTAGTTAACAAGGATTTAAGGCTAAACAAAAGCTGTTGTGCAGAGAAGGGGATTGGATGTCAGAGTTAGTCTTGGATGTATGAAGCACATGTCATGAGTAAGCACTTTTATTTAGATAGTAGAGATTTTATAAAAGTGGAGATGTATTGCATGATGATGTTTGAGATAAAGCTTGTTTGCCGCAGTTACAGTGTTTATGTGATCTTTAATATCCAACCAGTTTGTTTATACTGATTGGGATTCAATTACCTCGCTGAGTTTTCACAAAGCAGCCCTTCTGCTGATGCTGCACTATAATCAGTGTCCACTTGTACAGTCTTGGTCTTGGGAAATCCCGCTGGGGGCCTGGCCTAGATGAATCTACATTTTCATCCTTATTATAAAAAAATCTTTTTGCATTTTCAGTTGTGAAACTTTCTGGTTTCAAGGGCATGATTAATGATTAAGAAGGAAAACTTCTCATCTTTGAAGCTCTTAGAGACATCAAAGCTATTCAGCTTATTGTTAAACTTAGCTGTGCTTTAGGATATGAACTAACACTTAACTGCATTAAAGAGAGTTTCATCAAGTGGAGGGAATGAGGAAAACTGGCAAGTGAATGTATTTCATTCAAGTATATTTACATTATGTATGTATATTCAGTTGGGTTTTAATGGAGTACATTATGGAGTACAGTAAATTGGATTGACCATATAAATGTTTATAGTCACATATACAGTATTCCCTAAGATTTTCCCTAGTAGATGGTTAATGTTTAAACTCACCTTAACCTAAAATACAGTTCAGAATACACACTGTACATACAAGTGTGTCATAAAACATAAAATATATATATATACTAAAAAAAAAAAACTCACTGTATCTTATTATGTTTTGCTGTATTCTTGTATAAAAGTGACTGGATGTTATGAAGCTTAACAATAAACCCATCAAAATTAGTGCATATGGGTCACCACAGTGACACTATGATTTTTCATCTTGCAATGGACCTCATTCGCCCCAGAGCAAAAATGTGTTACTTAATAGTTAATGAAAAAAATATTCATCTATTTTTAAGTAGTAATTTTGCAAATGACAGAAATTGGAGCAACACTTTTTTCTCTCCATAATACAGTATTGTGTAATATTTCAAGATGTATTGTAGGTTTAAATTTGTTGACACAATGACCTTTTGCAGACTCTTACCTGCAGGCTTATTTACAAAAGTGGTTTCAGTAATATATTAGCTGAATATCTGAAGAAGCATTATTTTGCTTTTTGCAGCCACCCATCTTGAGCCTCTCGGCCACAGTTTGAATGTTATGGCTGACCTGAGCTCCACGTTCACTGTTGGCCTTTAAGGACGGAGACACTGCAAACCTCCTGAACCCTTTTGGACCCCTACGTTCATCACCCGTACTCTTGTTTAGTCTCACACTCAGACAGTTGGTTTTCTCCCAAACACCTGATAACTAACAACAGACTCCATTAAGTGTTTCTCTAGTATCCACATGGTGCCCACAAGCATCCGCCCTCACACTGGAATGTGTTTTTAATCCAAAACAAAGAGTCAAACAAAGGTCTCTGTCTGATAAAACTGACATCCATAATGAATGGTTTGATGGTGGCCTAAAGGTTAGGGAAGTGGGATTGTGAGGTCAGTGATTTAAATCCTCGGAGCAACAGGGCAAGGAAACAGTATGAGATACATCTGACCCCCTTAAGAACCATCAACGAGGTAGGGGTCCTTTTATGATGAAAAGTCAGTAGATATATTTATCTATCTTTGTGGTAGAACAGAGCCATTTAAATACCACAGTTTGAGCTCAGTCTTCTTTCAAACAATTTAGGTGATTGAGATCTGAAGGTGTAGAGTTCCAAAAAGAGCATAAAACTTGTCATCAAACTTCTTTAAACAGTAGCTGCAAGTTTGTTGAATCCAAGCGATTTCACACAGAGATTTACTGCATCATCTAGCATTATTCATGGTAAAGGAAACAGGAAGTCCCGTACTAAAATTGGTCCAAATGTGATTAACTCAAATAGATAAGGTCAGGGATAGTTAACACTAGCACAACCTCTTCTATGGCAGGTGAGCATCTTTATATGGTCTTCTTATGAAATTACCCTGAGCTAGGTTTTTTAGTTTTTGTTTTTTTTACACAATGAGGAAATTCTAGGGCTTTAGGAAACCCAGTATAACTATTTAGTTACTTGGTCTGTGAAGAATGAAACATCCAGAAAATAATTAATGAGCACTTTATGCTGTTCTTTAAACTGTAAACAGCCAAACCCATTTCACTCTTGCGGTGTAATCAAGTTGCAGTATGTTGTGGGAGCCTTCCGTCTGAACTTTGTAGTTTCTACTGCCATGAGGGGGAATAGATCATTTTCATTTTGGGGTTCTTTTAGCTTCTCAGATAAAAACATCAAGCTGCTAATTGGCCACCAGCAGTGGCCTGATAATCACACTGAATTACCATTTGTTTCACCTCATTCATCCAGTCTGACATCATGTTAATACTATCAGAAGCAAGTGAATGAATCTGAAGCTGGAGTAGCGATTGCTAGAAGCAGTTACAGTTTTTCACAACAATCAAAGAAATATGCAGATTTAAGATTATTAGTTATTTCTGAGACTTACAATACCCAGCAGCTGTGTCGATATCCACATTTGTTGCTCTTTTTCGTGGATATAGCTAGGAAAGAAAGCTAGAAAGTTGACCTCTTCATTCTTAGCCCCATCTACAAACTCAAACCAACTGGTGGAAATAACCATCAATGGTCACAACATCAGACCAAACAAATCAGATGTTGGCGTCTGCATGAACTTTGACTTTTTGCTGCCATGTAACTAAACAGTTAATTATATAATACTATAATGGACTTTTAGATGGACCAATCGAACCTTTGGCTACAGCAGAACATGTGGTTGTGCTGGACATCATATGTGAGCCTCTGAGAGAGACGTTAGTTTGTATTAAAAAGATGCATCTAAGCAATGTGAAACTCTTTTGGTCAAAAAAAGGTTAAATTCAATAACCTATTCAATAAAGCAATCAATTTTCAGTATAAGCCTGATTTGTAAGTTGGGTTTAAGAGTTGACATCATCATCATCAATAAACAAATGTAGAATTATTCTTTTTTTTTTTCTTTTTTTTTTACACACACAAATCCCCTCTAATCCTGCCAAGCGATACCACGTTTGGGTCACCATAATAATAGCCCAGCTTGAGATCACTTCCACATCTAACATAAAATGTGGCTGCAGCCCGGGTTACGATAATATCTTCCCCGTTTTTCCACTATTTTTTGCCATCATGAACCAATCTAAACCAAGCTGGGGAATGTTCCCTGGAATGACAATTAAACGAACAAAGAGCAACCTGTGCAGTGAACCAAAACAAATGGGAAGAGCGAGCCGTTGCCAAAATCTATAACTGTGCAGCAGCATGTTATACACAGTAAAAAAACTTTTTTTTTGGTTTAACATAATAGTAAGGGTGTGTTTACATCATGCGCAATGCACTCTGAAGTGATATGTTTGTGATTTCCTGAGTCACACAGATGAACACACTGCACCTGTACACCCCCCACAGGTCACTCAGCACCAATGTGACAACCATGGCCTTGTTTTGTCTCTAGTATTCCTGAGTCCTTAATTAAATAATCCAAATGGGATTAGTATGGAGGTCTTTGAAGTTCTGTGTTCTTTGCCTCTGGTGAAATATCGAGACACAGTGCTTCTTTTGATCAGTGCAATCAAAATCAACTTTGGAGTGGTCGCTGTGTCGGATCCAGTCCAGGAACAGAAGCTTCCGCATGGCTTCATCTCCGCTGTGAGGGCCAAGGGATTCCCTTATTTGCCACAAAATGTGTTATGAGCTCATAATTATAAACTGTTCAGCTGTTGTTTCATGTGTGTGAGGTAATATGTTCTTTAATGACCAAATTTAGGTAAATTCGTTTAACCGAGGTAAGCTCGTTCTTGCACTAAATTGATGCAAAACTTAACATCCTTCCTTTGAGGTTTTTAACAACAACAACAACATCTTATTTCCCCGTCTCCTGTGGTGCATCGGGGGGTGTGTATTTGCCCGGACATCTGAGCTAATTAGCGCTTTCTTCCGGGGTGGGTGGAGGTTCGGGTTCTCAATCTATAGCTTGATTCACAAATTTCACCTCTGGGGCTGTCGTGTGTGAGAACCAGCATTTCAAACTTGTTTTGAGGAGAGTTCAAAGTTATTGAGAGAAGACGGCGCTTTGTGCCGCCTTTCATCGCGCTGAAGAGTCTGAATGGAGTGAAAAGCGTCACCATGACGAGTTCAGTCATCTGTGAAAATAAGTGCCTGTGCATTTTCACTATAATTAACATGTAGCCCCGTGTTATGATGCAGTAAGGTGTTTACATAGACTAAGATGATGGTGTGATTTTGTTAAATTTGTATACATTTTATTTCTCTTTTTTTATCTTCTATTTTGTCTATGTGAAAAATGTCGATAACAGTTTCCCAGAGTCTAAGGTGACATCTTGAAATGTATTGTTTTGTCTGACCAACAGTCCAAAACCCAAAGATATTCAGTTTACAATGATACACAACAGAGAAAAGCAGCAAATCATCACAGTGGAGAAGCTGCAAATGTTTGGCTTTTTTGCTTGATTGAAACGATGAATTGATTATCAAAATAGTTGCAGATAAATAAACTAATCAATTGCACTAATTGTCTCTGTTCTAATCTTTATATAGAAATGGAGATGTGGGCTAGTTTGTTTGTTTGTTAGTTTGTGGGCTAGCTGGTGAATTTAAGGTGTTAATGTGCCATCTTATTGGATATTACACGACAGGATATTCAGATTAACGCCTTTGTCTGTAGCGGTGTCAAACTCTTTCCACTCGTTTAATTTGAGTCTTTGTGAAACTAGTGAGAATTCAGAACAGATTTGGGCTGAAGGTATAGTCGAGTGTAACATTTTTTCATTTGAGGTTTTATGATAGAAGCGTTTGGCACAAAATGAAACAGTACAGAAATGACACAAAGAACTCGGGCATAGTGAAACACTATGGGCCCAATCAACTTTTATACAAGCACAAGCTCAGGTTAAGTAATGTACGACACATCAAAATGAGACTAGAGTGCTCACACATGGTGGAGTAACTGTGGTAGCTTTTGATGTCCTGAGCACCTTACAAGCTGATTAAACACAAGGTTTACGAGGCCTGTGAAACACTGGAGATGTCTCTCCACAAACCGAGTGCCATGTGGTGTTGCAGTAATTAAGTTATTAAGTCCTTAGTTGAATGTCCATCCTCTGTGCAAGCTGTTGCGAGGCAAATTTATGGCTCAAATTAGATCCACAGCTTATTACAGCCTGAGAGGTATGGAGCTAATTTTGCATGGCGAGTAAGAAGTCAACCAGAATCTTCTCAACAAGTCTATTTGTCCATATGGACCTGTTTAAGGCTGAAATGTGTTCCTTACATAGCGCAGCGCTCAAGGAGTTATGAATTAGCCTGTGACATGCAAACAGGTGCACGCGGCCAGAACTATACACCGGCTAAGCTAATGTTTACTCTGAGTGAGTCACACCAGGCATAATGATTATCATTCCACACCCTGCCCAAGATTCCTCGGACTGTATTAGCAACATTACCAATCACAATGTCATGCCTTGTGTTGATATCCAATCAGCTCTTTTGAATAGCATCAAGATGTGTTGATCCCAGATGCAGAGAGGGGAAAGTGGGTGAGGCGCCAGGGTCAAAAGGTGTACTGGAATCTAAACTTTCACATTTGTCTTTATGACTTTGGAAAATTTTGGTCAAAACTTGTTTCATAATCAAAAACAGGTAATTGCTAAATTAAACAGCAGTATTTACAACAGGACTTCCTTTGGTTTATGTAAAGCAAACTCATCCTGTGAGTGAATATTGGACTTAAATTCATCAGGTGGCCAGAGAAACGACTCCAAACTAATGTTGCTCCGTATCTGCTGGATGTGTAAATAATTTCTGTTGTTTGCCAACACATTTGCCCTAAGAATTTTTAAAAATAATATGTTAACGTGGTTACAGCTTGCTCACCTGCCCCCAAGTGGCCAAAACAAAAATCAATTAATGCTGCTTTAACCAATTATGCCAAACTGCTCAATGCATCACTGTTGAAGAAGACCTTTGGGTTCCTAAGGTTGCTTTCACACCTGTAGTTCGGTTCATTTGGTCTGACCCAAAGAAACAACTGTTGCCTTTTAGTTCTGGTTCTGGTAGTTACATGTTAGTTTGTCTTCTCTGATGTCACAAAGAGCTCACATAGAACAAAGGGATTTTGTGCATTATTAGTCAAGACTGCAACTGCACCTCATATATCATAAATAGTGACGAAGAGATAGAAACGGGAACAGAAAAAAGAGACATTTTGTACTGGAACGTATGGTGGTAATTACTGTGTGGTCACTCCCAAACTCAACACACCTCTATTTACTTTCCTGTTCACTTTCTGATATACCCCCCTACACACTTACATGCTGACACTGCATGTAGGTGTATGACTATGTGGAAAGCAAATCATGTAATGTCTTAAAACCAACATAGTTCCCAAAACTGTTCTTTACTTTATCAAGCTCCTGCTTCACCAATGATGTGCATGATGATTATTTTATTTTTTATAATATTTTTTCACATTTTATTGTCAATTTTATATTTTATATTTATGCTTCTTGACTTGCAGTACTTCCTTTATCTTTCTTTATATTTTCTACTTACTATGTATGCCAATAAACTTGATTCTGGTTCATTTAAGTCATTTAAGTAATGTTATCACAAATGTCCTGCTCTTTACTAGGTCCTGAGTTACCATTAGCAGTCGCGTGCTGACATTATCTCAAAGCAGGCTGACATGCCAAGCTGAACTGCTGCCTGGCAGGCTGACCCACTAACCCAGACCCGCCCTTGGCTCAACTCTAAGCTACTGGTGAGATTTACTACACAGCCAGAAACTGGCCAGAGCTTCACAACTCCCTGGTCAGTAGATACAGGCCTCTGAGTTATGGCCAATAGATAAGTATCTGAAAAAGGTTTTTGTATTTTTTGAAACCATACATGTTCACATTGATATTTTAAGAGGATTTTAATTCCCAGGGGTCATTACATATTCAAAGAGCAAACGTTAAATTCAGAAAAGAAAACCACAAAAACTTCAGTTGGGGTTTCTGGGAAAGCTGCAGTACACATACCAAACATAATGTATGGATCCTTGAATATCCATCTGAATGTAAAGGATACCGGGAGCAGAAGAATACTGCCATGTGTCCTTCTATTTACTTTTGACGTTATCTGTCATGCCAACAACTTAATTCACTTCTGCACAGCTGGTGAAGCTGTTTTTACTGCATGATGGTACTATACAGATTCCCTGGAGATCTAGTCGAGTATCCCTTTTTCATCTGAAGTGAGAAAAACTGACTTAAGGATTTAGTTTTAATGCACAATTACTCGGTTGTCATACAGCAATTTGACAAAATATGCTTCTGCTGCAGAGGAATGCAAAAAGCAGCACTTTCACAACTACATTGTGAAAGTCTTCTGGCATCACAAACGTGCTATTTAACTTCACAGGGGAGAGAAGTGAATTATAAAATGCGTGAATTTGAGGAAGTAAAGATGATTCATTGTGACAAAGACTGAGGCCCAGTCATCATTCAGGAATGTGAAAGAAATACTGAGTTCAATGTCAAGAACATGTCCAATTTTGGAGCCAGAGATTGTGCTGTAAATGATGTTTTAGCTCTGCTGTCAGGTTCACAGAGGGCAGGAGGTTAATCCAGATGATGGAGTTTTAAAGACTGCTGTCCAAACATTAGACTCTTAAACTGTTGTTTGCTTTTTATCTCCAGGTATCTCAGCCCACATACTCTGAGCCTCCCAGAAACCCTGCAGCTAAATATAGATGTTAAACGTATTTGTGCAAAGATGTAAGGTATGCGCTACAATATGATCTTTTTCATTTTACATTTAAATCGGGTAGAATTATCTCAATTGCAAACCACATTTATGCCACATATTTCACCAAAATCTGAGGATAATCACAGTTTCACCGCCTATAAGTGAGGGTGAACGTCTATCTTTTACACATTTTTTAACTTATCTTAGGGGGCGAAATGTTTTGCTAGGTTCCCTCTCCCCCTCTCTTCTTGCCTCCTGCCTGCTCTTCTCACTAAGGTTACCCTTGACATTTCGGGGAGGTTGTGAAGGTTTTCATGGACTCCAGGGAAAGAGCCACACAGCACAAGACAGGGAGGGCTTCTCCAAGGTGAGGGATGTAATGTGTTTTCCAGAAGTGGTGAACTTTAAACTGTAAACCAGAGATGCTGACATGCATAAGAGGGAGCCTCAGCAAAGTAAATAAAGTACTGTAAACTAACTTTGTAGTTTCTACTTTTATCAGCAGCATTACAGTGACATTGTAACCGTACTGTCTTTGATCTTTACCATGTTGTATTTTTGGTTTTCTTATTTCAAGTATAGTCTTTGCTGCTGCAGTGACCCAGTTTTCCCTCAGAGCTCATTTAAGTTTTGTTGAGGCTGAACGTATCTGCAGATCTGGATGAAATAATACTGCAAATTCACCAGTCTTTTAGTGTCATTTCAAGCCTGGACTCTTCAACTGTTTTAGATGCGTTACTTCTAGAGATCAGAGATTTTAACTTCTGCAACAGTGATTTGTCCTGCAATCCACCAGCACCCGAGGGAAGACATTCTTCAGCTGTTTGAGAGTGAACACACAACATTTTTTATTGTTAAGTCCTGTAATAAACCTTAGTGGTAACAAACCACGGTTGAGGCAGCACTTCAGCATTATGCCATACTCACACAGCCAGCAGATTGGTCGCTGTCGTCTACTGTAAGCAGTGAATTTAGACCAGACTTGCTGCTTCTGAAAACTCCCAAATAAAAACAAACTTTAAACATCCAATTACAGTTTGCAAGTGTGTCCAGATTCAGTGCAGCCAACTCACATGGAACAGCTCATTATGTGAATGTAGAATATGTACAGCGTTGATGACTAACCTCGTCATTCCCCACACGGAAGCACCAAGCTCAGCACAGCAACGAATGGGGAGTGACGACAATAACTTCACTATTAGAGGAACGTAGAGTCAGAGCCTACAGGTGGATGTTGGGGTGGAGGGGGGGCTTTTGAAATGCTAGCAGCAGCAGCAGCAGGTGACAGCATAGTTTTCAGGCGAGGTAGCAGGCATGACAGCAAAAGAATGAGCACAGTTGAGCTGCAACCATTAGACGATTGTAAGAAAATTAAATCAGCAACTATTTTGATAAGCGATTTATCTTTCAGTTATTTTTCAAGCAAAAATACCAAACATTAGATTAACCCAGGTCCTCAAATGAGATAATTTGCTACTTTTTTGGTCTCACATTATAGTAAATTCAGTATTGTTGGGGTTTTGGACTGTTGTTCAGACAAAACAAGACATTTAAAGAGTAACTTAACACCAGACTAAAAAAAACAGTGTTTTGCTGCCCTCTCTGGTTGAAAGGGTCAAGTCTGCTTCACCTCTGACCACATCCAACAGTGATGTCACAGGGTCCTGGAGTACACTTGTACATCACTGCAGCAAGGTGAGAAGTTAAATGTAAATAAAAAGTAAATTCTTCAAGAGAGTGGCATCTGATCTACACTGTAGGTTTCAACCACTTTGGCTAGTTGTCACAGCCAACAGCTAAGTAGTCTGTGCCCTGTAGGAATTGAATTGGAACTCCCCTTTGTTGCCTCTACTCTGGACTGGCTGAATTGGTCATTAATGCAACAAGAACACAATAGAAAATGTGATTTTTATAAGCTTCAAAATGGGTTGTAACAAATTACTTGGGATCAGACTTATAGTGGTGTGCCAATATTGGCAAAAGTAGTACAACCACCAATATGATGGACGTACAGATGAGATTTCACTTTGTCAGATTTTATTTTCATAGTTTGTTGCCAGTTTGTAAAGTGGACAATGAAGCCCTACCTTGAGAAGCTGTTATCCCACCCAAAAAATGTTGGTTTTCAGCATTTTAATAACTTTTCCACCCTCCCAAGAATAAAATTCTGGAGGAAACAATGAATCCCCAGAACGTTTTTGAAAGTTTATGGCAGAAAGTAGTCAAAATTATACAGAATTTGGGCACAGATTACAAGCGTTGGCAGCTTCAATCTTAAACTATCACTGTCAGTATCAGCTTTCAAAAGCTATGGGTTGAATAATTACTCAGCCTGGCCTGAATGTACAACTTTCCTGGTAGTCTTTTCTATTTAGTTTCATTATCACAGTTTGGAAGTTGGAAAAAGAGTAGAACGAGCACATAAATCCTATTGGCTGGAGGCAGAAAGGCCTTGCTGACTGAGTTTTGCCACTATTTCAGCTTCCATTTATAGTGTGGCAGCACTTCCTGCTATTGTGTGCCAGGAAAACCCAGGCCTCTTGGCTGCTCTTTAATGTCCTGCCTCTCTTATCCAGCCTGAAACTCCACACAGACGTAGAAAAATCACACAAATACCGACCAACACAATCACACACACACACATTGAGCTCTCTTGGTAGAGTGCCTCTTACCACTAAACAGATTAGTGAAGAGGGCTCTTGCTTGGACACAGCTAACAAAGTGCTTTCTCAAGTCGATAAAAACTGATGTTGAACTACTCAAAATCAAGCCAGTGGCCAGAGGTCCTAGACCAGGAAAGGTTCTGGATCCCCAAAGTCACTTGAGACTATAATTGGGACTGGAAAGTTTTTCAATTGGGAAAACTCCTGGCTCTGGATATCACAAACAGGCAGCGCTGTCAGACACACTACAGAGGAAGCATTTCATTGCTGCACCTCATCAATGAGCTGCACAGAGTGCTGATTACAGATTTAGACTCCAGGCTTCACTCCTTTTCAGCTTCATTCACGTCTCATCCATCTGAGTGAATGGCACCACAGACTCCTTTTGTCTCCGACGCCAAGGTCCGGGAGTTGGGAAAACCATCAGGACACTGTAAATCATCTCGGGGGCTGAGTGTCAGCCAAAGTATCCTCAATTACTGGACCACATCTCTGTGGATCACAGTTGTGGTCCACCTCCAACTGTACATGTTAACATCTCTCTCATCTCTAAGTGGAAGGTTAGGCCTCTCAGCTTGAAAATGTGTTTATGGAGATGATCTAATTACTTTCGCAGACAGCTGATACTGACTGCAGAGTGATGAGCCGCAGCGGCTGAGATGACCGTGGAGGGAGTTTGTTGGTGTTGCCTGCCTAACTCCTACTCTAAATGGCAAGGAAAGTACAGTTGAAACAAACTCAGCTGTCAATCAACTGATTAGTTGATTGACAGAAAAATAATCGCCAACTATTTTGATAGTTAATTAATAATTTCCGTCATTTTTTTAAGCTAAAATGCCAAACATTCTCTGGTTCAAGCTTCTCAGTTGTGAGGATTTGCATCTTATCTTTGTCTTGTGTGATGGTAAAATTAATATCTTTGGGTTTTGGGTTGCTGGTTGGACCAAACATGACATTTGAGCATGTCTCCTTGGGCTTTAGAAAATAGTGATAGGCATTTTTCACTATTTTCTGAAATTTTATAGACCAAACATTAATTGGTAAATTGAGATCAGAATCAGTTGCAGCCAACACCAACAGCCTTTGAGCAAGGCACCTGAACATAACTCCAGTTAGAGCTGCATCTAATGATTATTTTCATTATCCTTTAATCTGCGAATTATTGTCTTGATGAATCAATTACTATTTTTCTCTATAAAATTTCATTTAATAGAGAAAAATGGCCATTATAATTTCTCATTCTTTACCAGAGAGCCTAGTTGTCACAGTAACATTGCTTGTTTTGTCGCTTCATCAGTCCAAAACCTAAAGATATTCAGTCTATTATTGCACAAGGCAAAGAAAAGCAGCAAATCCTCACATTTGACAAGCTGAAAGCAGTGAAAGTTTCGTAATTTTGCTTGAAAAATGACAAAATGATTAATCAATTTTCAAAATAGTTGCCAGTTATTTTTTCTGTGGATCGATTATTCAAATAATCAGTTCCAAGACCAGCTATTGTCAACTTATTTTCTAAGTTTCTCAACCAGTCTGTTTTTGAACCAGCTCTTGTCATCTGCTTTACTCCTATCTTATCTGCCTTGGGGCACAGTTGCCCAACATTGCCACGCTTAATTGTTATAAATGAAAATGAAAATTCAAGCCATTGTTGGACAGTTTTCTTTAGTTAATGTGTCGTTTGTGCACCTAGACAGAGCTGCACTTTGCCAGTAGTCCAGTGACAGACAAACTGATAAATACTGTAAGTATAGGTGTACATGGCTAAATGTGGAGCCAGTGTCAGTAAAGTACATGCATGTTTAAAATAGGAAACTACACATAAGCCCAGCTTTACAGCCTCAGTAGTGTCTTTATTTTGCAGCACATTTCACCCATGAGACTTGCTAACGCAGTAAAACATCTTTACTATGGTATCACAAAGCCACAGAAGCCAGCAATGTTGTTTTTCTGCTTTCTAAACCATCAGAATCCACCTCAACAAATGCAAAAAGATGTATAAAGGAGTGCTTAAAGTCAGTATTAGACTGAAGTACTAGAAAATCTTAACAGAGTCCCAAAAATGTCCAGTTTAAGGGGTCAAACAAAGCAAAGAGCCTTTGTAGAAGTAATATAATAAAGCATGGTAAAATCTAAGTTATATCAGTCAGCCAACTCATGTGGAATATAATAATTAGGCTATGTGAATATATATTTACAAAGTTGATATTTTGTGTCTCAAGCATATCAAGCTCAGCACAGCAGAGACTGGGGAACATTAGAATAAACTTCTCTCCCCAAAACCCCATTACATACAAAGTCAGACGGCAACTATTATGTAGAGCATACTATGTGTGGGACGGCAGCACCAACCACAATATGACCAATCCCCTGGTAGGCATCCCAGACCACAAAGAGTGTATACAGTACAGCAGTATAATGTGAGCACCTCCCATGTGAGAGTCAAGCCGCCATGTGGCCATTCCCCAACAGAATACCTCCAACAACTACAAGACATACATTATACTATACAGTTAATTATGAATTTAAGAACATTAAACTTACAAAAAGTCATGGTTTGGATGTTTAGCAGTGACAAGTAGCAAAATACCATCAGTACATTGATACAGTACAGTAAACCTAAGGTGTCACCAGCTATGTTGAGTTTTCCAAGAAACCAATAATTGTGTAAATGGGCTGTGTGCAAGACAACAGTCATCCCCAAATCCACTATACTGGACAGTAGATCATGGTGGCCATCAAACTTTTTAACTCATCCCCGCTGTGTCGCAGTATGGACATCAGTGGGCTGGGAGGCTGTTGAGGTCCTACTGGACTAACTGGAACTGCAATTACATTCTCTGTAACTTCTGGCAAAGTGCAATACATCTTTTTAACTTATAATTACATCCATTTTGCACACCTTACAGCAATTTGGACACTGTATGCATGCACATGTTAAAGGGCATACTTTTATACTTTTTTTTCCCTTCTTACTTTAACTCTTATGTTTAGTACTTGTGTTTTGATATTGTTCTTTTGCACTATTCTTGTGTGGTTCGTTCGTGTACTGCTGCTGTGACATGAGAATTTCCCCCCAGGGATAAATCAAGTATCTATCTAGCTAATATTAACCTCTACTTGAGACCTTGTTTGTAGCTTCTTCTGTAGCACTTCTATATCACTACTATATTTTAACATAACTATATGTGAACATTATATAGGCTATTAATAAAATGGGGTGTCATACAGTACATTGCCAGTTTTTACATAATCTTAAGGCATTTTTACATTTATAGACTTTGTTCTTTGTTCTACCCATGCTGAGTGTGTAAACGTCGGCATATTACGTCTGTGCAGTTAGAACTTCCAGGTTTAAAAAAAAAAACACAAAATGTTACCAACATCGGTTTCATACATCACAAAACATTTTGTACTGCAGAGTTCCCAGAAGTCGAGATGAGAGAGCTTGAGAGACATCATGGATGACAGAGCTGATCAACCTCTGCGGCCTGTGTTGAGGTTTCAAAACATGGCTGCTTTTTGTGTCCCTAACTTTACCTACCAAGAGACGGCAGGCCCCTGAGTTTGGCTGTGACTTGAAAACGTGGTTTGCTCATGAGGACTTAAACCATGGGAAGTATATTGAATGACTTCTTGTCCGCTGTTATTCCTGCCTTTATAGACAGTAAAGTTTACCAAGGTTGGTTTGATGGAAAATGGTGAAACAGGGTCCAGGTTGGAAATAGATGGAGTCAGTCTTCTTAGTGAATAAAGGTCATGCATGCTAAGCAAAACCCTTTTTGGATCAAAGAAGATTATGGCTAAAAAACTGTTCATTCAGCTTGTTGTGCAAAACATGAAGCAGTAATGCTGACACCGACATCTACTGTCTCCAACTTTGATTACATGAATATCTTCATGTCTCTGATGAATTATTTTGTTTTTGCCAGCAAAAGTAGCTTTCCATACTTATAGCCAGAGAGGACTTTGGAGGACCAGTAAACCTATCACAATCCATTATATATGCCCTTACTCAAGATAATGGCATGAAGCACAGGAATTTACAGCTATCTAATAACCTCGAAGCCACCTCCGTTTGCTAAGTCGTAAAAACCTAAATGTAGACCATCCTGACTGTGGGACAGATGGAAATTCAGGCCTGTGTGGGTTTCTGCATCTAAGGCATCCATCTGATCAGATAATGTGTTTGCTGACACTGTTCAGCAAAGACAAGAACCATGTGAGGATAATCTGGTGCCTAAGTCCTTTGAACCAGTTCATAAAAATACCTGAACAGAATCCAAGATTGACTTGTTCAAGTGGTGAGTACAGAAAAAAGCATTAATAGATCCCATAATTGTTGCTATATAGACTGCATGACTGTCTGTCTCATTCAGAACTCTTTTGACAGTCCACACCCTGCTGCCAAATCTCAATAAATCTATTTTCCAAATGGCTCAGAAGGCTGTCTCTCCACCTCACCTCACCATCCCCGAAGACAATTTTTAAGTATCAGCGTGTATTTTATATCTCAAAGAGCTGAAATCAAATAAGAGGAAGATGCAGTGTCCAAAGAAAGCAGATTGTGAGGATGGAATACAAACCAGGTGCAGAGCTTGGAGGGTCTTCACAAGACTCTCACCACTGAATTTAATCTCCTGAAAATATTCAGGCAAAGCCTCCTTAGCTGGCCTGCTGAACTCTCAGATGCTGCCTCTTACGCTCTACTCTCAGAGCACTTATGAGCCTATTTGACATCCATTTTGTACAGTAGGATATAATTATACTATTACTATGGCTGCATATTTGTGCACGTAATTTAAAATCAATCACTGAACACATGTTCAGCTGCTGTAAAAGAAACAATGTGCTGCGTCTTATTTTCAGATGTTAATAACTGGCTATCATAGGAACTGGAGCTGGAAATGATCTTTAGCTGTGCACACATGTACAGTGCATTTGCAGTATTCAGGCCAATGCAATTTTCTGGTATGACCCTCTCCAAAATTCCTAGTGTTTTGATTTATTAGCATTGTTGTAGCACGCCTGCCTCTTTTGGGATTGTCAGAAGTCTAACCATTTCATTTAGGACATTTTTTGAATGACTCAAAGGGCGGGCAGATCAGCTAAAGTAGATTGTTACAAGCCAAAGTTCCTCTAACAAAAGTAAGGAACTGTCAAATATTCATGTTTCCTGGGAAAATAAAGGCAACATGAGAGTGACATTGCTCTCAGAGTGTTGTCATTGTAATATTGTTGTGACCCCAGAAGTGATTCTGGATATATTTGGAAGAAAAACAAAATATCCTGTGTTTAATGAGGTAAAACTCAGTTTTATGTGTTTACGTGTTTGTGCCATTTGAGTATCATGTGTTGGCGTAACACTATCCAGCTGGGTAGGAAGGTGAGGTTGTATTATTTGAAAGCATTTGACAGTAGGATTCTATTATGTGGAATTGCAACTGTGATTGCCAAATAAACAAAACCATAATAATGACTGTTTTTAACCAGGAAAGTGCCTCACTGAGATTAAACATCTCTTTTAAAGGAGTGTTCTTGCCAAGACAGTAGCAGCACATAGAACATATAACACAGACATATAATAGATTAAATATGTTGAAAACAATCAAGGATCAACAAAACATGTGATCCAAAGGATAATGTAAAACTGATAAAGTAATAGCAATATAAAATGGATAAATACAATCATAAAAACATGTCACCTTAATGATTGCAATAAATTGTAGAATTCCAACTGAACACTGACAGCTAGATCGGCTTGCCTCCAACTCATAAAAAAAAGGTTTAAAAAGCGTGAAAGGAGTTTTATTCCAACTAAATAAATGGCATTAGATCAACCCTGTCTCCTACAAATTACTAACATAGTAATACGCACTTTCCCCATTACGTTACGAAACGTAATTGTTGGCTGGATTATGTTCACAGGCATTGTTTTTTTGAATGGAAAAGGAAGTGCTATATTTTTGTTCTATTTTTGTAAGTCTTCTGATGGTAGTTGGGGTGGATGGTGGGTGTACAACCGCAGCAGTTTGTCACCAGAGACTGGGGTTTGCATCTTGATTTCTGTGTGGTAAAGTTTAGGCAACATTTCCTCATTATACTGATAAAAACCCACTTTAATATGGGCGGCAATACGTTTCCTCCAAAACATATCAAATTAGTGGTATATATCAGTAATTCCAAGTGGACAGGGTTGCTTTAGAAAGCACTGGTAATGCCTACAGCATGCAATGCACTATATTAGATCATATACAAATGAAAGTCAACAAAAGGAAACAGTAAAACTGCAAAAATTAACGGTAAAATGAAAACAACAAAAGGCTAAAACAATAACAATAATTCTATAAAAATGCTGTCAGTTTATTTATTTTTATTCCTTCAGGACCTGCTTTCTATGCACATGACAACCACACATACTACAGTTCAAGTTTACTATACTATTGATGACATAGGATAATACAGTACATATCCAAAGGTTGTGTATATACAGTACCTATGTCTCCCTCACCTGCCAACAGAGCCTAACGTACAGAGCCTAACGTGAGATGTTGGACAGCAGGTTTGTTGGAAAACATCTCAGAGCTCATCAAATATTTCACATGTTAAACTGTATCAGCGCTGTATCACACACTGTATCCTGATTATGTTTACAATTCCTCTGAATGACTGTGATGATTCTCAAACTGTGCACGTATCCTTTGATTATAACATTACTCTGAAGTACAACGTTTGATTTATGGCTTGCTGAACTTTTGCGGATGAAAAGTATCCAGTTACAGGACTTACAAGAGACTGATACCTTCTTTCAAACTGTAAAACCTTGTATTATGGAGCCATGGAGAGAGAGAGAGAGAGAGAGAGAGAGAGAGAGAGAGAGAGAGAGAGAGGGAGAGGCAGGGAGGTTTTTATTCTGGATGTCATTTTATAGATCTTTCCAAAAGCTTCCCTGCTCTTGGAGTTTAGAGGAGTGAGCTTTCCCATCTGGAGATATAAAGGGCTCAATCCAGCAGGACCTGCAGTAATTGAGCTAAAGCTGTTGTGGCAAACTGTGTGGGCTCTGAGTCGATGCTCAGCAGAGGTGAGTGTATCAGTGGAAAACCTGGGTGGTACACTAAGAGGGAAGAGGAGTGCTTGTTTAGCATGAATTCCATTAGTTATTGACTCTTCCCTCTCTTGAAGTATCACATGCAGGATAGCATTATCAACCCATGCATAAATAAGAGACTGAAAGCGAACCCTGAAGAGGCATCTGCTTACATTGGCAGTGACTACGAGACAGAGCGGAGAGGTTCAGTGGCGGGTCAGCCATGATAGGAGCTTTTGAAAAGCAGGCTGAACTTTAGCATTCGTCGAGAGCAGAGAATCTTTTCCCCTTTATGCATGATTTCATGGTGGCTGATGAGAAAGGAGAGCACTGTTTGGTTTTCTTTGATTGATCAACATGGAGAGGTGGTCTGGATCCAGTGTGCTCGACGCAGACACAATTGACCTCCACACAAACTCCCACTCGCACTGACTTCAGCGTTGGGAGGCAGACAAAGACAACTCTCTACCATCTTTTTTCATCACACACTATCAAGAAGAAGGGTTCCCAAAAGGGTTCTCTAGCAATGTCATGTCTACTAGAAATTACATTTATATGTGGGGGAGTGATGAAATAGCTTTTTGTGGAGAACTGACATCTGTCATTGCTGGAAAATAGAACAGTGAGGAAGTCACTGTGACGTCCAAGAAATAGTCTGGCACGTAACCCCCTGTAAAACTACAACTTTGGTTTTTGTAAGGCTTAAACTAACCAGAAACGACGTGTTAATTAGTGAGCTTTATGGCTGCCGGTAGGTGGAATGTTTGGACAGCACCAGGCTAGCTATTTCCCCCTGTTTCCAGTCTTTATGCTAAGCTAAGCTAACTGGCTGCTGGCTGTAGCTACATATTTACCTTACAGATATGACAGTGATATCAATCTTCTCATTTAATGCTTGGCAAGAAACCAAGCATTAATCTGTTTTTATTTTCTGCCTGTAGGCATGCACTCCACAACAAGGTGAAAACACATGTTTGACTTATTATGGCCTTATAGACTTGTTATTGCTAACGTGCTAGCAAACAGAGAAACATTAGCATTCAAGTCATGTTTCAGGCCATTTTTACAAAAGTAAGTCCAATTGTCACTCTCCTTTTAGCTCTGTTTCAGTCTTCACCAAATCCAGAGGGAGCTGCTAAATGCTCCACTACGTTCACTAGCTAGCCGCTAACTTTGTCTGTTAGGCTTTGAGTGCTGGACTGGTTGTATACAGTGTGTTTATCAGAGCTGCCTGTCGCTGCTGAAAACGACACTGAAACTGAATCAAAGCAGTAAAGTTATGGGCGATAAAACCAAAACAACAAGCTAAAAGATGCTAAAAATTCCCCCTGGGTTCATCATTATGAGTGACACTTCTAACATTATATAGTCGTTTGATCCATTGATAATTTAAAAACACTGATTAGAGCGGCTTTATGTTTCTCTTGAGTATAATAAAAGAGTATGGTAAAAAACAACTAATAACTTCCAATAACTTTTATATTTGTTTTTTATTGCATGAAAAAGATTTTTTTGCAATAAAATGTGCATTTCCATTTGCATTTTGCTTCACTGTGGTATTATGGTCTCTGAAAAACAGAAGCATGTTGAATTTGGTTTTCAACATAGAAGTGATCAAACAGCCAAATGGAAGGTTTATACAGTTATTAGATGAGCAGATTTTCCAGTTTTGAGTCAAACTGATTCTAAATAAAAGATTTGAACAGTTTAAAAAAAAAAGTATAATTTCATCATATTTTTTCTTTTTATTGTCCACTTCTGCCAGAAAAGGTCCTCAAGACAACCTACACCACCCAAACCAACCGCTTGTACTAATCTATAGGGACACTTATTGGAAGTCAGTGTGTTTTCCCTCCGCAACTTGGATGGAAATTACAATTAAGTCATTTTTTTGGCATTTTAATGGCTGAATGACATCAACAGTGACCAAGGAAAACATTCAGACTCGAGAGAAGTTATGGCTTATTATTGTAACTTTCTGCGCCTCAAACTGGCAATTATAAATTGGAATTAGATGAATCAGGGCATGTAATAAAAGCTAAACTAAAAACCACAAGAGAACAAAAGATGTCTCAAAGTCAAATGGCAGGCCGAACCTCTGGCCCGACGTGTTGAAAGTGTGTGGGAGAGGACAGTGGAGTATCACTGGGTGTTGAGGTTTTTAACCCTGAGGCGGCAAAGAAGGAAAGTTAGTTTTCATGTTGCGTGGGAATGCCATCTTTAAACCTCATTATAATCATGGTCTACTGGTCAGAGAGTTAAAACTATAACCAATAAGTGCAGGTTTCATTCCCAGCAGGCAGCACACTAAATTCCTAGACATACAGATATATAGATGCTGTCTAAATGTCGATTAAGGGTTAATGGGGGAAAGGAGTGGTGAGATATTGTTTCCATTTCTGGAGATCCTGGTATGTCTGATCAAAAACAATGTTTCAGAAGACGCTGGGAAAGAACCGTGATCCAACCTGATCCTCGCCGTCTTGTTTCTGTATTCAAAAGTGACTTCATAACCCGAACCAGACAGAGCAGACAGGCTGCCCTTTATGAGCACCATCACGGAGGAGGACTGGAAAACAAAAACCTTTCAGGCGGACGTGTGAAACTAATTCTGGTTGCGGTGTTTCAGTACTTTCCCTCGCTCTGTTCCTAATTTTAGAAAAAAAAAACAAATCAATTGAGCTCTAATTTCATTGGCAACTACAAGTCAAAAAGAAATGTGTCATGGCTAAATAAATGCTGACGTTGATGATCGTGACATCAGAAGTAAACTAAAGTCATTAGTTTGAAATGTCACAGACGCTGCATTGACAGTTTTGTGATATGGATCAAAAACGTTGCTGTGATGATATCAGGATCGGCTCGTTTCTGAGATAACATAAAATGCTTTTTTTGTGTGTGTTTCCAAACAAAAACACATGAATCCTGTGCAAAAAGCAAATATTTATCCAGCAGTTTTAATTAGCGAAGCAATTTCACTATGAAATTAAGCATCTCCATCATAACTCAGGAACTCTAATGCAGAAGCCTACACACACACAATACGCCAAAAAATCCACAAAATAGGGAAGAAGAAATGATGTAAAAATAGCAACAATGTGGAAGCAATTTATGCTAATTATGCTTTTATGTATGGTCCAATAATTGGGCGCATTTGAATTGTTGATGATGTTTTTTCTCCTTATTTTTCTCCCCCTGTGTTCCCCCATTGCTCACTCTCTAAGCGAAGATCAAAGCATGTGCACTTGAATAGATGTTAATGGTGCATGGCTGTCGTCTTAGTCCTGAGTGGTTGAGATCTCTCCAGCGAAAGAAAAACAGCCAATTTGGGGTCTACGTGGACACAATTAGCACAATTTATGTGTGCCTTTCACGACAGCACTCCCATTTAACCTGCGAGAGGGGCTCGGCATTCATGTTGTGGATATGATTTTCATAACCTTTACCTCCCTTTGCCTTTTCACTGCGTCTGAGAACTATAGATCAAACTGCTGGCAGATGCAGAAGAAGCACTTGAATTGAAAGTGAAGCTAATTCAAAAATAACGTGTATGATTCAGTAGCGCCGCTGCATGACATGATGAACTGTGTGATGAATGTTGGCACGGAGAACTTGTAGCTGAGAAATTACGTTTTGTCTAACACAACAGCAATCACATGCAACTCATCCTTCAAAATGTCCCACTGGTCAGCCCACCCACAGAAATTTTCCGCCAAAAACAGGGAAGCAAATCATTTTTTTTCTCTTTTCTTTTTTTGGTAGATGCTTTGCATGGCCGTAGCCTGAGGCATTGCTTTTACAGTCCTCCTCCCTCCTGAATTTAAATGAGCCAAAATGGTGCAGCCCAGACTGAGCAGAGGAAACAAGGTGCATTATGTAGGTGGGAGGTAACCGTGCCATTGAGAGACAATTAGCATGAAGCCCAGACCTTTGGAAATAGCGCGGAGGCTGCCGAGAGCGGGCCTGACAGAATGAAAAGATTAAGACTTGAGAAAAGATAGCAGGGCATGGGAAAATCCAAAGGGAACCGGGCGACTGAAGTAGCCAATGAGCAAAGGAGGGACAATGAGGCAATGCACGTTTTTTCTCTTTCTTTTTTTTTGTGAAAATTAATGTGCTCTTGTCAGCTGCCAAGTGTGTGCACATTCCTCCATACCTAAAAAGTGCCATTTGTTTGTACGTGACTTTTGTTTCCCACTGCATATACATGCGAGGCTGTCAGGAGGGTGAAAGACGGGCAAAGTGGAGGCCACTGCAAACTATTCAACTACAAAATTCCACCAGGTGTTAGCAAAACCGGGGATCTGTTATGGGATTGCAGCTAAATGGCTGTCATGTGCCAATGAGAAGCCCATATTGTTCTAATGGTTTTAATGAGCCATCCTTTCAGATATGTTTTCTTTCTGGATGTCTAGTTTGGTGGGGCAGATAAATTCTGTATAGTTCTATAGTATAATAATGGGCACAGCTCCATCGAAATGCTGCCAACTCCCAAGCCACCCAGCGCAGCCAATTAAATTTAGGAAACAGATTATCCACGCTGGTGTTGTGGATTGTGACATTTAGCCTTTGCCATTTCCTACAGGCATCACGGCTAATAACCATCCAGGGTTACAGCCTGGAAACCAGCACATGAGAACCAACAGAAAGGTCAAAAGGAGCACTCACAGCTGTTTTTGTACGGTATGTGAGCTGCGCGTACTGTATGTGCATACACCTGCGTGTGTGAGAGTGTATGTACGTGTTCGACACACATTCACACTCTCGCACCAGCACGCAGGCAGAAACACTAGGGTTTCATAAACATCACAACAGGCAGGCTGCTGAAAAATATGTGGTAATTACATATAGTGTAGAGCAGCTGTGTCTGTGTTTCATAATACGCTGTCGCTGAGAGAAGACATGAGCGTTACATTAGTGTGGGTTGCCGTGCTTGGGCTGCAAAATAACTGGGAAAAGACAAAGAATTACAGAATACGTAGCTCTGTCTGGTGGCTTTAGAAAGAGGTAGACTTTGTTTGGACTGTTCATTTGTTTCTGTACCACATATCTCAGTTTGAACTAGAAAATCATGGGACAAGATATCTGAGTTTGAATCGGTATGCAAAGAGGCAATTCAACGACCAAAAGGTTGCAGGTTAGATTCTTGTGTCCATTATCGTCACGGTTTTTAAAGGTTTGTGAAGTTTTTGACCATTGGTGGCGCTGCACAGCACTTCTCAAAATGTTTGTTGCTTGATTTGAACAATATGAAGTAGATGTCTACTTGTGAACTCATCACAGGTCGGATATCCATGAGTTGCTCAATGAAAGAGCGATTTTCCCATCTCAGACTGTTTCATCTGAAATATCTTGGAGGCCTGAAGGGGTAAAACTGTACAGTATTTCACAAGAAAAAAAGCAAAAATAAAGGAGAAAAGTCAGAAAGGTAAACAACAGAATTTTGTTTTCACTTCCTAACCTTGTAGGTTTATCTTGTGACCTTGTGAGTTCATTGTCCCGAATTGGAGTATTATTGTATTATTTGGACCCGATCCACACACACTGAGCCGCCATCAAGCACGAACCCCCCCCCCCAAAAAAAACAAAAACATCTTGGCTCTGAGTGCATATTAAACCTCAATGGTTTAGTCTACAGCCATGCTAACAGCGCTGAGGTAAATGCTAACATCATGCTCTGAATGAAAATGTTAACATGGTGATGATTTAGGTATAATGTTTACCGTGATGCCATTATAGGAAAAGTCAGAGGATCACCAAAGTCTTTAGGATCCACCCACTAAGGATCATGGATATGTGTACCAAATTCCATGGAAATCCATCCAATAGTTGAGATATTCCAGTCTGGACCAAAGTGGACGACCAAACGACAGACTGACATTGTCATCCCTAGAGCCATGCTGCCACCATAGCTAAAGGTTCATAATACAAAGAGTGACCTTACCATCTAGTTGCCAATATAAATGGTATCTATGGGAAAAATACTCTCTGGACAGCACATTTCTTCCCTCAATCTGTTTATTAGTCTCAAGGCATAAAACAAACAGCAACAATATAAAGTGATCAGTCATCATCAGTTTCAGCTGCCAATATAAGATTTTTTTTTTTGCTGCTGCAGTACTGTGGTTGTCCTCTGGCAACAAGGCTTATGCGACTGACATATCCAGCTCTATTAATACATTAATGCGTAATGCACATTTTCGCCAATATGAGGGTAGCAATCCACAAATAAGAAATAATAATATGAGGAGGTAGTTGCAAGCCAGTTTTAACAAAACAGGGTTCCAAACATTCATACGCATATAAAAGGCTTTGCAAATGTTTTATCAGGTAGGAAATACATTCAGCGTCTTTGTTCAAGGATACACACAGTGTGGTTTGGTGAGAAACATTGAAGACTGTTTGTTTACAATGAAAACTCCACTGGGTACCTTTAACAAGGAGCTGAGTCCCTGCTCGCTGCTGCTTGTTTCTGCGCTCTGATCCTCTCACTTTCAATTCATCTTTATTGTCCCTGCGGGGAAATTCTCCTTGTAGCCAGATGCATAAAAACATATAACAGAAATACACAAGGCGAAGACTCAAGTAAATGGTAATGAAAAAAAAATCCTGACAAAGTTAAACTTGTCTGAGGGAGGAAACACATTCAGACAAAATAAAACCTGGTAATGAATATATGCAAGATAACTAAAATTCCTACTTAGAGTGTGTGTGACATGGCAGTTTCATTGTTTTGATATTATCTAAATTTGAGGTGGGGTATCCCTGTACTACATTGCTGCACATGTGCACATGTTTTTCTTCTTCTGCTGATTGTGGTTTGGACTGAACAACAACAACCTCCCTCAGTTCATCACGGATGTTTGTTTTGCTGAAGTAAGATCTTGGCAGCAGGACCAGCATTGTTTCTACTTCTCAGTAATCTTCTACCTAACTCAGCACAAGAAAAGAAATGCTACTGTCCCAACCAAACCTGTGGCACACGAGTCCACAATAAGCCGCAAAAATCCACAGGAAATGTGCCATATCCAAGTTGGAAATACACAACTCACCTTTATTGTAGAGAAATACAGCTGATCATGGAGGATCATATGGTGCTAATGTTATTTGTTGCCATTCAGAGTTACAGAATTGCAATATTGAAGCATTCAGTTTCATTTCCTGAGTTAACTCTGCAGTTGAAAATAATCAAGATGTTGATTTAAGTTGCAGAAGTGCAATTTAATAAACCACTTCCTCAATCAAAATTCAATCTTGACTAATTATGATTACAATGTCTTGTATTGTAATCAGGATTATAAGACATAATCATGAAACTTAAAGCTTTATATATATATATATAATTGCTATCCTACTAGTTTTCAAATTAAGTTTTTATTGTAAAGAAAATACAAAAAACTATTTCACCTTTTTATTTTCTCCATTAAACTGCAGCTGAGGCCCTCAATGTGCCTGTTACAACGAAGCAGTGGCTGGAGGATCAGTAAACATTTAGATAGCCAGTCCACCCACACCAGGCATATTTGGCCCCATGGAGACTTCTGTGTGTGTGTTTGTGTGTGTGTTATGTTATATTCTGGTCTTGGGGTTTTGGCCCTGTCTGTGTGATTTGCTTGTTGACCATCATTTATGCAGTGTTTTTTTGTGTGTAAGCCATGGATCACGAGTAATTCGTAGCAGACCCCTCTGGAAGATGGTTAGATGGAGTTGTGGTCCAACTGAACTACAGTATGATTAAAGAACTGCAGAAACAGAGTTTAAACCCTTGATAAGGGCTGAATCCAGATGTCCACCCTCCAGACTTGTGGACTGGACCCTGTGTGAACAGGACATAAGTGCTGTGATGTGCCTGAAGTGCTCACCGTCTTCTTGTCAAGTCCTCAAGGGCGCCGGGCAAAGAAGGGGTTAAAATGCGGAACCCCAGTCCTTGTAATTTTTTGGACTTTACTCTAATCTTTGCTTTGCAGATGTCTTTCTTTGGTGGAACTGTTAAACATCTGAAAAGTGACAAGGGGCCTCAACTGGCTGCTGCTTTTTTGTAAGAGGTCACAGGCCATAAAGGTTGGGAGCCACTGGTTTAATCTTTAGCAGAGCATTATGTTTATTGAGCATGTCACATGTTTTAATGTAAAGTAGAAGAGAAGAAATAGAAGTAAAATACAAATACTTAAGTAAAGTACAAGTACTTCAAAATTGTACTTAAGTACATGACTTGAGTAAATGTGCTTAGTTACTTTCCACCACTGCAGAAAATGCACTTGAGGCCCCTTGAATTGAACTTGAATTGAATGAATGAATGAATGAATGAATGAATGAAACAGACCTGGGCACTTCGGACTTGACATAAAGTCTGCTGTGAGGGAAAGTCTGGGCATTTTGATTCAGGGGTTTTGTGTCATTTCTACAGAGGGTCACATAGAACAGAAAGAATGGTATGGTGTGTGATGACTTACACAGGAATGAGGGCTTAAATAAGACTCATGAGGCAGTGGTTGAGAGGCAAAAACTATGCTTCACTTGGTGAAAAATAAAATAAAAACCGGCATGCGCTTCAGGGAAACAAGGCCTCACAGACAACCTAGCAAAAAAGTGAGCGCCGGCTGGCAGGGGAGTATATGTACAGAGGCTGATGACAAATGTAGAGCAGGTGTGTAGACAGGTGAGTGTTCCTGTGATGTTTTAGGGCAGGAAATACAGCACACTGAGGACAACTGGTGGCCAGGTGAGGAATAGCAAGGTCTCAAGTGACAGGAGAGGTTAGTGCATACACTGTGGTAGGGTGGGTTGGACCAAGAGGGCTTAATTTAGGGTTAATCATATTTTAGCTGGTTTAGTTTAAAAAATAAAAAACAAATGTTATTTAAATCCCATATGTGTTACACAGTATAAATAAAAACTTAGATTACTTAAACCATAGTTGAATATTAGTTCAACCATCACAGAGTACTGTATAGGCCAAAATGAATGAGCTCCAGATTTCAGTCAACCTCATGGCCTGTTTCAGTGTTGCTGCTCCAATTAGCATTTTGCTAACTGCCATGTTTGACAACAGATCTAATTTTTGTTTCAGTTCTATCACAGACTCTTCTGAACTGACTCATCTGATTTCTATATTCAGGACTTGAGGAGGATTTAGAGAAAGATTTGTAAACACAACATTGATTCAGCATCACTGTATAAAGTTGAAATTGGGAACATGTTCACAAACAATTGTGTTTACACATTCAGCAGACATGGAGCAACATTTGCATTCATTTGGAGTTGTGCTGCTAGTCACCTGGTTAAATTAATCCAATATTCACTCAACTTTTAGCTCTGTTTTGCTCTCAGCCAACCCCTGAGGGTACTATCTGGCTCTTTAGCTGCTTAATTCTTCGCCTTGTTCACCAGCTAGTCGCTAACTTTGCATGTCTGCCGTTTGATGCTGGGCAGGAAGTGTACCTAGTGTGGCTAAAAAAAGGTACAGCTGCGGGTCTTGAAACCAAAGAGCTAAAATATACTAAAATGCTCCGTAGATTTGAGGGGAAGAGTTGGGTAATAATTCTCTGTGGGTTCATCACTACAAGTGACACTGTTCACATTTCACATAGTTATTTCATCTGTTGTCGATATAAAAAATATTGTTAGTGCAGATTTAAAGTTTTGCTGCGCCAAAATTGTAAAATAAAACATGATTCAATCAAAACTTTAGGTTGATCCTGGCTGGTACAAGCCCCCTTCAGGGAAGACTTCTGCAAACAGTGTGTGATGGTCATCAAATTCATCCCACTGTGTTTCATTTTAACCCAAGCCAAAGTAAACAATACCAACATCTGCTTTGTCAAAGCAGAAGAAACTGGTGGGACCAGCTGGGAGAATCCTCTCTTTCCCAGCGGAGTGGCAAACACACAGTGAGTTAACCAGCACTTAAGTCAGCAGCATCTCCCCGAATTAGAAAACAAAACAAAACTCAGATAGCTGAAGCAGCAGAATGTCACACATGGGATCAGAAACAGATGTGTTGCCTCTGCGGAGCCTGACAGAGCGACTCCCTGACAGCACAGTGACACACGAGCCAGGGGTCTCATGATGACGATGTTGTCTGTTTAGCATCCATCATACACTTCTATAAATGTTCTCAAGCTGGTGGCAACCAGAGCCTCGCTTAATCCAAGCCTCGATGCTGGAGTAAAAACCACAGAGCTTTAGAGTCGAAGAGGAAGAGAGGCACTTTTCCAAAGATGGGACAGCCATCGTCTTCCTCACGCACACACACATCTATCTTTCTCTTTCATTTCCCAACAGCTCCGACTCGCTGAAGCTTTCATGTGTGTTGAAAGGCATCGGCTGGCTGCAGTACACACAGCATTAAAGAACACTTATTGAAGGCGATCATCGCAGCTTTGATGCAGATGTGAAACGGAGAACGGCACTAAGATCGGGCGATAATTTGTGGAGCGTTAATGTTGTTTCACATGTAAGCCCTCAGAGGATGAACCGGTGATTTGTCCATCAAGCTGCAGAGCCATATGAAGACTCTGCTAATGAGGGGAGACATACTGAGTGGTCTGGTGGGAACTGAGGATGTGGGTATATAATGTACAGGGACAAGAGGTGTGAATACTGTAACCCCTGACATCTACAAAAGTGACAAAGACCATTAAACCATTATTTTTGTACAATATTTCATTGATTTCTACAGCTAACAGTAAACAGGTGGCAGAAAATGAGGGGAGAAGAGATGACATGCAACAAATGTCCCCTGTCAGAGTCAAACCAGGGACGTTGTAATTACATGGCTGCCCTCTTAAATTCCAAGGACACCAGGACATCTAAACTAGTACACTAATTAATTTAGGACCTACTATTGTTGAAAAAGCACCCAGTTTTTGTATAGAATACCTGAATTTTTGAGTTTTTGTAAAATGTTTGTTTTATGCACATGCACATTCACAGTCGAATCAAAAGTCACTTAACACCAACCAGTGAGAGTAAGAGTGAAACATGTCCTTTGTTTCAGCAATCAATGTGCTTTTAATTATGAGTAACTTAAAGTCAAATTTAAGGAGGAGCTGTAGCTGTATGAGGACTCCGGGGCTCAGAATAATCAATCTTTATAAACAAGCTTTTTGGAGGTTTTTTAGGGAGGAACTCTCTGTTTCAAGGAAGTCAATCGCAGCTCAATGCCACATCCTTTTCTAAATACTGGGGAAACTCTTAAGTCAACATGGAAATCATCTTAATGGGAATTATGTTTTGATGACATTTGTGGATTCAAGGGGGGGAAAAAAAGTCAGTACTCTGTTGGAGCTCCATGGGAAATCGAAAGGCGGCTCTTTCGCACCTTCATTCAAGATGAATACGTTTAGTGTGGAGATCTGCAAAACACATTATGGCTGACTCGTTGGCTCGACACTTTTGGAAATCACTTTTGTGCCAATCTGAACTCTGCATCTTCAGGATTTTATGAAGCACACACATGATTACTTTGCTGCATGGCTCTCCAAAATGAGAACTGTAATCATGTGCGGCTGTGCATGGTAGCATGTTTCTTGTGTCATTACTAACACAAATAGCTTATTGCTTACTGAAAAAGCACCCAGATCCATTTGAGTTGACAGGAATAACATATGTTGTATTTTTGTAAGGGCCATGTCCTATAATGTAACATGCAATGTTCGCACTTAGGATATATACTGCAATTAATCCTTAAACACATCATAAGCTCCTCTGCCATTTGGTGGAGTCCAGCAGCCATCTGGACAATATCCAAAAACAGCACTTGTGGAAAAAAAAGAACACCCCCCCCCCCCCCCAAGAAAATCATGAAGACAGATTCATGTCAGTCCTCATGAGTGTTTTACATCCTACCATACTGTAGAACAATGTGCCCTTTGTGTATACAAGCCTCTCCTGCTTACCTATAGGGAGGAGATGGGGGGTTTGCTCCTGAAGTTGCCTCTGCCTGATATCTTTCAGAGCCTGCCACGTTACACCAGAGGAGATGCTGTGGGGTTTGTTTGAATTCATCTCCTATTTACTCGCCCCACCACCCACCCACGCTCTCATTATCATTGTGTGTGTTATTATTATCTCAGCATCAGCGTGGTACAGCCTTCCCAAAGAGGTTTCGGTCAACAGAGCTCTCTGCAGGACCGAGCCCCTCCGCGAGCCCGTAGTAATTTACCCAGATTCGGGCTGTCACTCTTCGCTGGGTTCACGGCTCCCTGCGTTTTCTCTCGTGGCCTCTCTCCCCTCGATGACAGAGAAGATAAGCATGTTGCATTCCGAATCACTGAGCTATGACAAAAAAAGGGGTTCTGCTCAATAAGCCAGATGTAAATAATTGTTGAAAGCAATATAGGGCCCTGCGTCGCGGAGTCCGCTTGATGTTTTGCTTGGCCGTGAGTGAGGTGGCTCAGTTTCATTCGGGTCCTGAAATGCCTTTTTAAATGTTTTGTTCAGACCCTGTATTATTTAAAGACTGCACAGAGTGAGCCTTGAATATAGAATACCTTACCACCCAAATCATTTGGGGTATGAGGTAGTCTCAGCTTGAAGGTGACAATTTTTAAAAACTGCTAACGCTTACATGCATCTAAATCAGTTGCTTACCACTGCAGGAAAGAAAAGGTTTCTAAAGCAGCTTTTAAATAAATACTTTTTTTATTCTGTTATTGGCTTTTTACAGGTACAAAGCATACAGCATGTTATAGTTTTATCAAAAGTGGAAAATACTGATGTTACATAAGTAACAAATGTAAAAAATAAGTCTTCAATCTTACTTTCCCCGAAAGTAAGAACATACATTTCAGCATATGAAAATATCCATAAAAACACAGCTTAAGTAATTTAAGTTAATAAACAGTACAAAAATGTAGAAACCATACATGTCAAAATAATGGACAAGGACACCAACAACAAATGACTCCATGATTTCACATGAATTAAAAAAATGTACACAGGTTCATAGTGTTTTAGTTGGGGTCATGTTTATAGGATCCACACATCATCATCATCATAATCATCATTATCATCATCGTCTTCGTCGTTGCCTGAAAAACACACGCGCATAAAATGCTAACGCCAGTTTGTGACAAACAACACTATCCCCCCAAAACCTCCTCTCCTACTGAACTTAGGCCAGAAAAACAGAAGAGGAAAAGTCCTCCCCCATACTGAAATCCTCAAATGTCTGTAAGGCAGGGGACTTGATTAATCCTCAATCTTGGAGCGTTTAGCCAGTCTTCTGTGAGAAAACACACCAGGGCAAAGACAGACAGAGAGAAAAGGGATCATAACATTGGTGGGGTCTGCCATATCGTGCGAGCAAAACGGTGTACTTACTTTCACACTGAGGGCTGTGTCCTGTCACCTACAGGTGCAGTCAGATCAAACACACATGCTTCCTTTTAAGTAAATTAAAAATTGACCCTTAAAAAGACAAGAGACCGGGAGTTTTCTTTTGCTCCACGGCCCGTTGGAATTCTCTTCCTGTGAGTGTTAACATTATCTACCCTCTTATCTCTCAGCTGTGAAGTTGTAGAAGTTTTTGGAAAGGAGAGGCAATATTGGTAATAAAAAACAGAAATGTTTGATCAAGATAACATGAATGGAGCTTTGCAGTCACTAAATGGAATTCAGACATGGATTTCTTTATTCTCTTTTTTTGAGCCATTCAATGTCAATGGATACGTTGTAATGAGGCCTCAGAGAGATGAATGCATGATTGTACAGTTGATTTTGGACCTGGAAAAGACTGGTAAACTATTCCAAGGTGGCTAATGACAAAATCTGTCATGTTACAGGTGTCATTTTTCTGCCTTACTGCATTGAAAGTCGTCTTATAATGTAAAAAACATGTAGTCCAATGTTCTCTTGAAATATACAGTCTTCCTTTGCTTTTCTTTTTTTAAATGGAGAACATCACCATATTCTACAACATCGTAATAAATAGTCTCATACATATTGCTCAGCTTCTCCTTCGTTTAGAATGGTCACCGAGCCATCCCCACTGTTCATTTCAATGTCTTTTGTTGCCGCGTTCTCGGGAAGCAAGGCTAGGTCCTTGAACACGTCTACATAATGTCCAAAGCCGGGGCCCCAGTTCAACAGATTGTCCCAGTTGAAGCCACCAGCTTGCTGGCCCAGTCTGTGGGGCAGGGTGTAGTGCTGGTCAGTAGGGGGCATCTGGGCAACGCCAGGCCCTCCTTCTGCCCTCCGGCTCGAGTACCGCCTCTGCTTGAGCCTCCCACCGTAGTCCTCATCGTCAGCGTCTGACTCGTTGACTTGCGAGAGCTTGGGAACTCGGGAGCTGTAAGACACCGGCTTGTCCCGGTCGTACTCCATCTCTGAGCAGGTGAAGGAGTCATGTGAGTCACTTTCTGAAGAGGACTCTGGGGCAGGGATGCCATCAGCAGGGTTGCGGACCCTTGACAGCGGCCTGCGGCAGTCCTCTTCCGAGCTGGAGCGCCCGTGGTCGGCGCTGCAGATGCTGGGGTTGCGTGGGCGCGGGGTGTTTAGCCTCTCCACTTCCTCAATGGACAGCCCCACAGGGGGCCCCGTCTCCAAGGGGATCTGCTCAATCGGCTGCTTGAGCCGACTGCCAGGCCTGGAGGTGTGGCCGTGGCTGGCCATGGTCTGCGGACTCTTGCTACGCCTCCCCAGCCGGGTGGCATAGTTGAACATGGGTGGTGGCTGGCACATGTCATTGTGCAGGTCCAGCGGACTGCCCTCACGGCGAGCCAGGTTGAGTTCTCTGGTTGGAGTGTTTCTGTAAAAGGAGGAGGGCTTGGTGAACGGGGCTGGGGAGTGTCTGGAGAGAGGGTTCGGGGTGGGGCACGCTGAGTGGGAGTGGCTGAGGGGGGTGGACCTCAGTGCTTGGGTGTACTGAGGCTGGTAGGTGTAGCTTGTTGCTCCGAGGGGTAAGGGAGACTGTCTGGCGAAGCCCAGCGGGCTGTGTCTCTGGATGGAGAACTTGGGCGTGTGGCTGCGGAACTGCTTGTAGTGTTGGATGATGTCTGCATCTGAAGGTGCGATACTGCTGGCATTGTCTATGTCGTAGTGTTCAATATCTGCTTCTGGGCCATTACAGGGGGCGCAGGGAGCACTGGGGACAGTCTCATTGTTGTGGGGAATGTCTGTTTCATCATAGATCAGATAAGGGTTCTCCCTCTCAATGATGTCTGGTTTGGGGTTCCCTTCTGGTTGTTTCCGTACTGTCATGTCATCTCCGTATGGCGGGATGTTATCTGGGTCATCGAACGCTACGTTCTCGCTACCCTTTTTCTTTTTCTTCTTCTTCTTCTCCTTGGGCTTCTTCTCCTTGGGTTCCTTTGGCACTTTGGTCTTGTTGCGGCCCTTGCAGTGGTTGCACAGGATCAGGCTGAGCACCACCAAGGCAAGGACAGTGGCACAGCTGCCAACAATAGCGGGCACCGCCCAGATAGGCAGGACCATTGTCTCCGCTGTGGGGCTTGGGCTGCAGACAAACCCTCCGTTGTTGGCTGTCTTGCAGATAGTACCCTGAGGGCACTGGACACCTAGACAGGCCACCAAGGTCTCACAAGTCTTGCCTGTGTAGAACTCGGAGCAGACGCAGGTGAAACCTGAGCGGGGGTCCGGCACACAGCTGCCATGGTTCTGGCAGGGATTAGAGGCACAGTCACCAGGCGGGACACACTGGTACGTGTACCACTGGTTGACGCACATCAAGCCGTCCCAGCATGGGCTGCTCTCACACAGGTTGGGACCCCTGCAGCCGATCTTGACAGACGAACTAGTCTTAGTTAGGGTGACAAGGCTGTGTTCTCCAGTAAATGGCAGGTTCTCCCCATTGTACTTCACATAGGCCAAGCAGCCGTCGAAACCTGTAAATGAATAAGAGAGAAAACTGGTTCAGATAACAAGAAACAGCCATCAGCAGCTAACAAGGACATAACAGTGGCCTGGAGGGGAATCATTTCCGATTGCCACCAGACTGATGGGTTTTCAAAATGTCTGCTGATGCTGGATCGCTTCCTTGTAAATAACAGGAACTGGGAGCCATAATCAGAGCTAAAGGAATTTTGTTTAGACGGGTAATTGGTTCAAGCTTAGGACCAAAAAAAAAACAAAAAAACAAGTGAAATTTCCTCCTAAAAAAAAATAAATAAAAATCATATTTTAAAAATGGGCTGGCCAATTTGAAAGAAATATGAAATATTTTCTAACAGAGAATCCATCATCAGAACCTTTATAGCTCCAAGACATACATCTGGGTTGGATGAATGTCTCTGTGTCTAATTCAATCTTTTGCTTCGTGTGTTGCCTAACAGCACTGCCTCACCGATGTAAATAGATTTTTATTGAATTTATCCCAGTGCAGATTAAATCCATTTGTGTCTTTTCATTAGCTCTTGAAAAGTGAGTACACAACAGAACACGACTGTTCAGGCACACATTGAAGTAAGGGTTGGTTAACAGGCAGCCTGCCACAGATCTGCGTGCTCAGAATATGCTTGTTTTATAAATGCCCAGGTCTTTGTGTATAAAAGGTCAACAAATCATTCAAATTGCAAATCTTAACCATATTAGTGCATAGTATTAGGTTAGTTTTCCCTCCCTTAAAATTTACTGTGTTGCATTACCTCCCTCTGGAAACCCTCTCTTTCACCTTTTCCAAACTGTTCTTAACTCATGCTCGACGACATCTGATCTGTGATTTAAGTCTAAACTAAGATGAGAGTCCATGGAAATAAGACGAAAACACTAAAAGTCCTCAGAGGCGGGCTCTCCAAGACAAAGTCAAATTAAATCAATATTAGTTATTTTGTCTATAAATGATACTCTGATAAAAAAAAAAAACATTTATTCAGCTACAGTCAATTCATAGCAGGTAAATCTCAGCAGTGTCAAATAGAAACAGATTTCAGGCCAGTTTCACAGAGTCTTGTTGGACGGCCACCAAATATGGTCAGCAGTTTGCACAGCAGACTATTAATTCATTTGGGGGGGGGGGAAAGTTTGTACTGGATTTATAAGGGCTCACAAGCTCATGAGTGCTCTGTCACACACATTTACAGTATGTACATGTGCACACACTTATAGAATGTAGAAGAGGTTTCCATAACATGTAAAAAAAAAAAAACATTAGTAATTTACAGTGGGTAAAGAGTGGGTGAGTTTCTTGGTCAAACGCCAGTTTTTGAAAGCTTCAGCCTGTGAGTTTGACACAGCACGTAAATACACATGTACATTCACACACATACATGTAAATATAGTGTACATGCAACAAGGGTTCGACTGTCATAGTTAGGTTTGGAGAGGGCAATATCTAAACTGAGATTTTTAGACTTTAAACATGACAAATGTCTGGTCAAAACATTACAAAAATCTAGTGTTTCCCTATGAAATGTTTTCTTAAAAGAGTAGAAAAGCCTGTGGGGCAGCATTTAGATCATCCTGGGACACTAAAGCTATCTGATGAAACTCAACTAGCAGCTCCTTAAAGGAACATGACCAATTCCCACTGCAAACATTAAGTACTCTGAATTGAAACTACATTGAAAAATGACATTATGTGCGCAAAATATATGATTTCTTTGAACACTGAAAAAATCTCTCTTATCAAATCTTTTTGTCAGGAGCAGTTGTGGGTTAAGGGGCTTCCTCAAGGGCACCTCAGTTGTGGTAATGAGGGAGGGGGAATCACTACCCAGATTTATCTTGCCACTCAGGGATCAAACTGCACAAGCCAGATAATAAGGTTTTTAGCACTCATAAATGACTTGGTCTGATGACCTACTGTCCCATTCCTCCCCAACCCAAACACATTATAAAAACACAGTCGAGCCTCACCTGCTGCAGTTTTCTGCTGAGCAGGTCCAGGTGGGATCCCTCCCAGGGAAAAGGTTAAAACGCTGAGACCTCCAAAGTCCTGGGTGGCATGCTGGATGACCCTGGGGTGGCTGCCGTCTACCTGGAGCACTGTGGCCGAGCCGTTTTTGACCAGCCGGAGCGTGTGCCACTGGCCGTCTGACAGCACTGCGTCTCCCACGGTCCGCTCCACCTTCCCCCCGACGCCCGCATCTGAGATGTAGTGGATGTTGCCATTCCTCAGCTGAGAGAAGGAACAGAGATAGAGGCTGAGTGCAATGGTCACACATAATCCACTCAGAATGAGTTGAAGATGGGTTAATGGGTAATTGGTCACACAACAAAATATCAAAGTAGACCTGTCAACATTAGATGCTTTGTTTTTGTTGATAAGACAAGCAGCTGAATCAACGTTGAAATGCATAAAAAATTGTTTGATCCCTTTTATGGGCGGCCTTATCTTGATATTACATTTCCAAAGAATTCAAAATCACGTGATAAAAAGTTAAAGTTGTTTTTGTGTTTTACTAGCAAATTTGTTCTCAAGGGTTTAAGATCACATGCTGTGATGGATTTTGGTAATATTTAGCTGATGATTCATTTTGACACAACTGTGAATCACAACATCTTGATATGAGAATTTGATCTCAATAAAATGATATGGGGAGACCATAGATGACAATGGATAACATCTATGTCCATCCACATCTATGCTAGCTGCTCTCCATCTGAGTCTAGCGTGTTAGCATGCTAACGTTTGCTAATTAACACTAAACACAAAGTACAGCTGAGGCTGATGGGAATGTCATTACATTTGCAGCTATTTGGTCATAATTGTGTATACAGTATTATATGTTTATTAAGTTAAGTACGTATAGTAATATGTCTCTATGTTAATATCCACATTAAACAGCACATTGTAGATTAGAGATGAGTAGACAGACTGGATAAGATACTTGACAAATTGCTCAATCCCTGAATCTGCATACTGTTCTTAATTTCAAGCGTCTGATAAATAATGTACTCTGAGGGGAGTCGCATTAACTAGGGTTAAAAATGCAGTTTTTCTGATTAATGCAATGACTTGTCATGTCAGCATCAATCACGAGCGATGAGAGGAAGTCTTCTCTCAGTCTCCCCAAAACTACCACCGCGCTGCTTTCAGGATCTGATGCTGAGGTCAGAGATCGAAAACAAAAATGCAGCTTGACGCTCATAAATCTTTCTCCCAGCGGGACACGCTGCAGTTAATCATGTTCTCACGACTTGTGTGTGTTGCTAATGTTATTCAGCCAGAAGATGATCAGAAACTTGCTAACAACAAATTCAGAGGAAACATGCAAACGCCCACTGGTGAAGGCTCTTTCCAGAAAAGAGAGGACAGAGTGCGTCTTTAAAAGAAATTCATCAAGCTCACTTTGGCATAGACAACAAATTTGCGGCTTACACTGTGTATGGTAATCTCATATGAGCACTCCCCACTTCGATGGAAAAGTAATCCCGTTCTCCTCCCTTCAAAGACCCTAAAAATCAGCAATGATAAGTAGCTTCCGGAAGAATTGATTTAAAATGGGAAAAGCAGAAAGTCCTCCAAGCCAAAGAATACTGAGTGCTCTAAACCTGGAAAACCAATCATGAAGTTTATCTATTAAACATCTTGTTTTTTATGCCTCAGTATATATAGTTCTGACTCCCAACATATGTACATATACAGTATGTATTCTCCTGCTGCTCTACTTTTTTTTAGGCGTCATGGTACTTATAATACTTTTCTGGACTGTTTGGGAAGCTGCGATGGTGTTTCGATGAGCACCAGAAGCTGCTCAGAGCCGGAAAACAAAATCATAAGAGAGAAAGTCTGATATTAAAGTGGGAAGGGGTTGGTGGTGGTGAGGGTGGAGGGGGTCTAAAAGGAAAACTGAAGAGAATGAATGAGCGCTCAGGCCTCTTTGGGCAACTGCCCAGGATCAGTTGGAGGGAGGGGGTGCTGAACAAGATGAGAGAAGAAAAAGAGGAATTAGACTAAAGGGAGGTTGCTGACAAAGACCCATATAGTCTGCCTATAGTTTATACTTTGAGAGAGTATGTGGGATGGTGACTGGGGTTGTAAGCTGTGAATCAAAGTAAGGAGACGGTGTACAGATATGTAGACGTCCATTACAACTTACATACTGTACAAACAAAATTAAACTGATTTTGGGATCATGAGGTCCAAATATTCAGGGCGCCTTTCAGCGTCAGTGTACTGTATGTTTGCACACACACAAACCAACACATGCTTATGACTGCAAATGCTTTTGGTGATGCAACATATCATCTGGCCGCCACATTGCAGGACCTCAGCTCTGTCATCTCAAACGAATGGATGAGCCAAAGCTGTGCTGACACTGACTAGGAGTGAATCATGAGCTAATTATGACTTGCACGTTAGCTAACGAGCCCTGGGAGTGCAGTATGCAGTATACTGCAGTATGGCCAGTGGCTGACACTAACATTAACAGTGGCTTTTGTTTTGCAAATGATCTAAAAAATGCCACACTAAGCTGATTCTGCTGCTTTTGCCATTGATTTGGGGTAAAGTGTAATGTGTACATGGGACCATTTCCTGGATGCAAATCTCCACTGGACTTCAATGATGAATGTGGTTTAAAGGAGATTTGTGATACAAATGCAGCCTATAATGAATGATTATTGGGGTCTTATATTACAATAAATTATTGAACTAGGGGCCAGGGCCTTTATTTACCCAAACTAAAAGAGATCCAAAGCTTTATTTGAGACATACAATCATTAGAGATAGGCCTATACTTTGGTAGCAACAGACGCAACTTAACACATCCTCCTATGAACACTTCTAGCAGACCAAGGGGCACTGTCCACTCGCTGCCACAGAAGGCTTTTATTGTGAAATGTCTACCTAAATTAATAGAATTAATTAAGCGATGCGTGTGTGAGCCATAGCATAAGTAAAATTTTTTCCCCAGCCTCTCTCTGGAACTAACCTTTATTAGTTCGTGTAGACTGCTGTTAATGCAAACTTTTCTATGTACATTGCCACATCATTATGCCCACAGAAACAGGCCCAACTCTCACATAACCTTCACTTCCTCTCTCTCCATACCTTAACAGTAGTGTAGTTGCTGCTCTCTTGCACATGCAGCAGGGTGCCGCTCTTGCCGCGCGTCCTGAACTTGACCTCCAAGCTGCTGGGACGGGCGGAGTCAGAGGTCATGCCCTGCAGTGATTGTCTAAGAAGGACGTCACGTTTAGGGCCCTGCTTCAGGGAGTAGTCCAGACGGCCGGTACCATCCAGGGACAGGGCAGTGTCTGCCGTCATGTCTGTGGGAGAAAGACAGAGAATATCCTCAATCCCGTCTGACTTCACAGGAGTTTTACAGGCGACTGTAAAACTCATATTTCCACTTCGGAGCTGGCGGACACTCAGGCCCAAATGATTTTCCTAATCCGACTGCCATAACCACAAATTGGTCCTTCCCATCAGTGACAGATGTAGGTCAGTCCACAGAACAGCCTGTGTGCCCTTGAGCAAAGCACTGAACCCACACCTATACCCTCTTCAGAGCTTCACATAAATACTTGAAATGTAAATGTAATCCCCAAGATTTCTGGTAATTGCTTGATGTAATACAAAGAGTTTGGATTTATTATGTGTTTATTAGCTGTGTAAACCTTAAGCTTTGCTAATATACAACATGGCGTAATTTTATAAAGCTACAATTCAATAAATACAAATGTTACTGTAGAGGCAATATACAGCTGATATCATGATCAGCATCCAGAAAACAAACTTTACAATTTTGTTTCAGTTCACAATAAACTTACATTAACACTAACCCTAACAAACATAAAATATGTAGCCATTAAAAATGCTAATGAAACACTTAAACAAACACATTTTTGAAGTGTGAAGAAAGATCAGGCTACAGTCTCAATTAACAGAATCTTGGCACAGTGTAATTTCCCCTCAAAGTTGGACTTACAAACACAGTTGAAATGAAAATAGTCGATGGAATTCAAGTGTTTGTCCATTAAAAATGTTTTCTTTTTGTGCCATTCTCCCTCTCCTTCGCTTAAAATACTCTTGAATGTACTGCACAGTGCAGTATGGAGTAAAAAGGTTATGGTCATGGAATTTGTATTTAAGGTGAGGCCACACTGCCATTAAAATGTCAAAATGCTGTGGCTGTGTTCGTTTCAATCAAGTGAATCAGCGATAAGTGGATTTGAAGTACACTTGTGCAAAGATTTTGCGTCAAGTTCAGCTTTGGTGAACGTTGACATTGCAAATTCGTGCTGTTGACCAATAGAAAACGGCTGACTTTAAAGGAAACCTAGAGCCAGAGAGTCGAAAACAGACAAAGCTATCGTAGCTCATTAGCTGTGTTGCACCAGCTCAAAATTTCGACATTTCTCATAAACTTCATTGCTTCCTTTTGCGAAGAGGATGTTTCTTCTCGTCATTCCTGGCATTTTTTCTTTCTCGTTCCTGAAGATGAAACACACCACTCTGAGAGAGTACGCTCCATTTGTATTAGAAGAAAAGTGCCGTGATCCTGTTTCGTGCCTTGAAACAAACCAGCAGATTTCCCACAAGATCTAACCCAATGGTTCCCAGGCTTCTCAAGTGATGATCTTGTTTGTTCCCAGTAACAATATGAAAGTTTCAAAATAAATGTGGTAATGGTTATTGGTAGCATTGCTAAATGTACTGTAGCACCTTACACAGTAGCTGGCAGTTTTTGTGGGCCTCAAAGGTCTCCCAGTCTGTTTTAGTCTGATGTCGAGTCTGAGTATTTATACAATGAAATACACAAATGCTTTGAAGTAAAGCTCAGAATGCAGTGATGTGGCCTATATTAAGCTACATGGTGCAATTCGATGACTCGTGAGGGAGGAATCATAAATAGTCATGATAGAATATTCCTTAGTAAGTGCAGCCTCAGCAATAAAAAGACACTTCAAAGGCATGTACTTACATTTCTCACAGAATTTGCCAGTGAAGCCATCCACGCACTGGCACTGCTGCCAAGACCAGTGGTCCAAACAGGTGCCCCCATGTCTGCAGGGGCTGGCGGTGCAGGCTCCTTCCAGTCTCGGACATCTACAGACACAACCACACACAAACCGACAATCAGACAGTCAGTTTGACAAGTCAGCCGCACAGTCGGCAGCCGGGGGGTCCGCCGAAAAAGAAACTCAGAAAAAAGGGGCAGATGAGCTGTGATTTCTCTCCCTGTGCTGCAATAGAAAAAAACCCCATAAAGAACCCCAAGAGAATTAGCATATTAAAAGATCTGTCCGCGCCTCACTATTCACCAGCAGGACAGAAAAGGAAAAAAATTCTCCGGAATTCTGCAATTGGTTTCCCCCGTCAAAAATCTGCCATTTGTATTAAAAAAAACATCTTTTTAAAATCTCTCGAGAGGGTTTGAGAGTGTGAACAGATGTCCCACAGCGAGAGTCGAGGAGGTTAGAGAAGACGGACAGATGGGAAGAAGAGGGCGATGATGGAGAGAGGGTGAAAGCAGGAGTAGGAGGGGTGGGGTTGGGTTGTGCAGACCTGTCAAGGATGCCATGCGATGCCAGCGCCTGACTGGGCTCCAGCGGGCGGCCGTTGACGGCGAACTCCATGATGCAGCCGACAAAGTCGTGGGTGGCGACCTGACCGCGCCGATGAAGGACGGGTTCTATTGACCTGACGCCTCCCACCGAGAGCCTGTTGGGCTGCACGTCCAGAATCCTGCACACATCGAACACACACACACACACACACACACACACACAGATGAACAGAAGCACTTGAATGCACACAGACACAAAAGGACATATGCACAGAAATCCAAAAGCTTGCAAATGCATTCAAGTATTCAGAGGTATGCACACACACACACACACACACACACACACACACACACACACACACACACACTTACACAGAAGACACTGCGGGTCAGCGAGTTTCACAACAACATGGTCCCAAGACCCTTACAAAATAAACCTTCTGCAGACCTGTGGCCCTTCCTCATCTGCCAAATCGATCTCTTTCTCTTTCTCTTTCTCTCTCTCACTTGTACACACACACACACACACACACACACACACACACACACACACACGCACACACGCGCGCACACACACCCATATACACACAAAAACACATGTACAGTCTCAAGTTTTCACCCCACAGGGCCTGGCTCAGAGCTGTCTGTGTGTGTAAAGGCAATGATCATCCAGTAATATAATGAAGGTTTACATCATATATTGTATATTTACAACAGATGACTTCATTTTGACTTTGAGTCATTTTTGTATTATCATTGCACAAAAATGTATGAGAATTGCATATTACAGTACATGTTAAGCAATTTGCTTTCATCCAGATACTTAGACAGTAAAGAAAAAAAATCAAAGCTTTAATTCTTCATAAAGCTGTGTCCGTTTCTGCAGCCTTTTCTCTATAGAACAGCATATTGTAAGGGATATTAACTCGTAAACACTCCATCATTAAAAATATAAAGAAACAAGGGAGACCTTGAATGAAAGTTGTAGGTTTTTAGATGTGATTTACACACATTCCTCAGCTGGTTAGCTAAAGGGTTAACCTCAATGTCACATATATGCTGGAGATGAACACATCTGACCAAGAAACCTTTTGTCAGACTAAAGGCCATTGTGTTTCTTTATCTACACCAGTGGTTCCCAACCTGGGGGTCGGGACCATCACAATGGATCATAAGATGAATCTGAGGGGTCACCAGATGGTTATAAGGATTGTAGAGAAGCGAAAACATTTCTGCTACAAAAAACTATGTTTGTTTTTATCATACTATCACCTAATCTTTGTTTTTTCTTTGTGAATTACTGTATAGTTTTACCTCTTCAAGCCTCTACAAAAATATTCAAATAAAACAAGGGGCCACCAGTAGACATTGCTTTGTTTTAAGCAGTCACAAGACAAAAAAGGGTTGGAAAAAAATGTAATTGTTTAAATTGTCTCTTGCTACGATACAGGGTAAAGTAAAACAGCAACTGGAAAGAATTCAGCAAATATGTTCATACCAGGTGCAGAAAAACTATTGGTTCTGTATTATTTTCCATTATTTTATATATATTTTATTTTATATTAAGTTTTCCAAGCCTTGGAACTGAAACTGTCAACACTATTTTAATGTATACAGTTGGATCATAGAAACAGAACACCTGTGTAGTGTGTGCGATTTTCTTACCAGTCAGTGTGTACTGCCACATTGCTCACAGCACAGTAGCCTGGTTCCTGGTCATCACCGCACAGGTCCACAGTCAGGGATGCAGCCTACATGATGATAGGAACACACACATACACACACACACACACACACACACACACACACACACACACACACACACACACATACACACACAACAGCTGTTAAGTCACACTGCCTCAGTCAAGTATTGTTCCTGGAGGAGACTCAATTTTTTGAATGGGAGACTGTGGTTGACATAGATGGTTGCAGAGCTCAAACACCAACAAGCTGTTTCAGTCACTGTTGTTTTGTGGAACAAGCTGACCCATTAAACACTCAATCAATATCAGTCACTCTCTTTCTCCCTCTTTATAATCTGTGTCATGTGGGAGCGAGTATGTCACTGTCTATTAGATTTATGTTAAATGTTCTATTTCGGATGTCGCTCTTCTAAGTAGAGTTTTAGTTATGAAATATTTATCAGAGGCACGAATGATCTCATTGGTTAGGGTCAATATCAGTGGGTGGAATTCATACCATAATAAAAAAACTAACAAACTAACAAAAACCAAACCCCCCACCAACTCTTTCTCTATCTCCAAATGTAGCACTGATGAAGTTGATGTACTTGCATGGTTGGATGCACTTATTGTAAGTCGCTTTGGATAAAAGCATCAGATAAATAAATGTAATGTGGAGCCAAAGAAGCTCAATTATTTGGGAAAAGTAGCCTTATGGTGAAGTTGCTCTCTTGCTACTAACTGAGGAAATGCAGGCGAGCAGCCTAGCTGGCCTACTCTGTAGAAATCTAGGTGAGGTAGTTAAGTAGCCAAATATTGGTGAACAATTATACAATAATTTTATTTTGGCCGTATTTGGGTCTTTTTTTAATGGGGGGAGAAAACCGATTTTTTAAGCTTGGAGTCATGACAACTGCATAACAAATGGCTTCACTTACAGTTTTATCTGATCTGAACACATTTTATCTTAATTTCGTACAATAAAAAAGTCAAGGAATTATGTAGAACATACATGTATGCTCATTAATAAAAGCAAAGAACAAAAAACATAGATAACAGTGCTGGTAGGTGGATTTTGTTACCGTTGGACAGAGGCATGCTAGCTGTTTCCCAGTTTCCGGTCTTTGTGCTAAGCTAAGTTAGCTTATGGTGGTAGTTTCATATTTAGCAAACAGACATGAGAGTGGTATCAATCTTTCAATTTTTTGAGATTTAAAAATCCTCAAAAGCATCTTGTTTGCATCATGTTTCCCTGCCTCAATATAATTTTATTGTGTGCACATCTTTAGGACTGAAAACCCATGAGAGTACGTCATACTAAATATCTTCTTATGCACTGTAACTTTCACTCCAGTGTTCTGGTTCCACCCATTGAGGGTTACTTCAACCAATAAAATGATTTCTCCCTGAGTATTTATGAAACTAAGTCCTGTTCAATGGTTAGTGTGAGCTTTGTCCACCAAATGGCATTCAGGCCAATTATTTTTCATCATTTCATCACAGTGGTTGATGAGAGAGTGGCATAAAAATGCCATACATAACAGCAATTTCCCATTAATGGTACTAAAGCTTTTGACCAGATGTGGGTTATTCTCTTGCTCTCTCTGTGCTCTGAGAGGGAACGACCCTACTAGGAAGAAAAGAAATGGGCTGGTGAGGAAACTGTCCGGAAAAGTGTGTGAAAGTGTTGAAAAACTGGGGCAATCATGCTCCACCTCTCCTGGATCTTAAGTAAACACGGACCACACCGGCCCGGATCTCCAACACAAATCATCCAGGAGAGAGCGACCCCACCGAGCACACACATGCAGACACACACACTTAGTTGAGTCACACTTGAGTCAGACACATGGACACGTACACAGAACCAAGTCAGAGTAAAACACACACTCAAACACACCAACACGGTGACAACAACGAGCCAGGCAAGAAACTACAGGACTCATTTGTCTCGAACGCATTTGTGACTCTCTGAAGCGCCATAAAGAACGTCAGAACCACATGAACATTTTATTAATGTCTTTTCCTGTGATCAAAGGCGCTATAGCCATGCCTTGCGTACACTGCACTGCACTCACTGTCAAGTGTCTCACACTGTGGTAAAAAATATTCATCTCAAGAACCCCCTTGGAAATTAATACCGAATGTAACACGAAAAGATGATGAGTGTGTTTTTGTGCTTGGCTAACATTAAAGGAAATGTGAAGAAAGCGCCACTGGAGATCATTGTTTTCCTCATGACTAATATAATGGAGGGACCATAGTATTGCTCTCTATTGTGGTGCAGGCACTGAGTAACTGCTGTTACGCATTTTGTTTTGTGCTTGTTTCTAGGACAAATAATTCAGCTAATCAAAGGTTTGATGATTAGCTGCTGGTGCTAATCAGCTACAGCGAGTCCTAATCTGTCAAACTACATTTGCAAACCTCATTCACAGAAGAGTTTGCTGTTTGTTCCCACTTAAAACCATGATTTAAAATAAACTAGCTGAGCTCTTGCTTGGATGTTCCCAGCTGTGATCTTTTCCAGACATTCAGTTACTGTCACATGGTCACACCAATTGTTAATAATTACATGTATTATTCTCCTACTGACCCCAGTGGTATCTAGCCATGCAGACAGTTTTGTTTTTGTTTGCACAGATTTTGAGGCTTCTGTCATCCACTTGTCGCATTTACCAATTTTCTTGTTATTTGAATTTTGAAAAAACTGTGAATTGACCCTTTAATAGACAAATATATTCCAAAACTACTCAAAAAGTGAAGGAAACTTTGTTAAACCAAGATTACAAAATGAACTTTGGTGTCACATTTAATCAAATGCTAATTTTACAGCTAATGCTAATGCTAATCTAGACAATGTGCAGATCATTTTTGCAGGTCATGTTTGATAAGTTTGGTAAATATACAAAGTTAATGGCGTCAATCACTTTGCAACAGCTCTATGTCATGCACTGAAATATTAATCTAAAATGGATCTCTGAATATTTAAACAGATGTTGTGTCTTTTTTGATGCCTAATGGCTAAAATGATGTGCTAACATTCTGCATCTTTTTAAAAAGCCTTTAAAGCTGCACTCATCAATATTTTTATATCAACGATGGATCAAATGAGTATGTGTAATGTGAATGGGGTCGCTCTTACTGACAAACCCACAGTGAATTATCGCCCGACTCTGCAGTTTCCCTCAGCTCTATGGAGCTTTATAGCGTCTTTCAGCTCATTGTTTTGGTTTCAGGACCCACAACTTTACTGTTTTGATTCACTCTCACTGCTCTCGTTTCCACCAATAACAGGCGGCTTTTTTTCAGCAAAAAAGCTGTAATAAACCACAGTACACTACCTGCCCAGCACCCAATGTCAGGTAGTGACTAGCCAGATAATTTCCTCATTGGTGAAGACCAAAACAGAGCTAAAATAAGAGTGAATATTGGGCTTACATTCACCAGGTGGCCAGAAACATTACTCCAAATGAATGCTAATGATGATTGCTGGATGTGTAAATAGGCAGCTGTTTGATAAAACATTCACCATATCAACTTCTATAAGGTTGTTGCACTACTCCCAAGTGCATGACAAAAAAACATGAAATCGATTAATGCAGGTTTAAACAGCAAAACTAACACTCTATTGAAACCTGTGATAATGTCAATTTTACCTTGTGTGTAATCAAATCAAAATTATCAAATAAAAATCTACCTATACAACCCATTTACTATTAGATACATTGGCAAAATGACCCCAGCATAAGATACTGTTGTACTGTGAATCTTACTGTGCCAAGACAAATTGTGTGTCATTTATTGTATTTAAGAATTAAATGGACGATGATGATTGTAACAGTATCTGTGAACTTTCTGCTCCCTTTGATTACTTGGAGCCTTCATGATGAAGTAGTGCACGGCCATGTCCGTGGTTTCTGTCTGCTTTTGACATTGGCTCAGAATTCAGGAGGCAGCATCTGAGAACAGACCTCAAGCCTGACCACCGAAATGACCCACAGCACCTTTTGCAAACATAGTGATCAGGTTCACCTTACACCGCCTGAGGGAGTTGGCACTTGACGCATGACACACACACATTTCTCTGTCATTCTTCAAGAGCCCTTACATAGTCACCTCCACATACTATTCACAGGGCATTATATGCAGACAGTATCACAGTTCTCAACGTGTGCTGTATTCCTTTCCATCCCGTCACTCTGCACCATCTCAAAACTGACAATTTAACGATTTTACCAGCTTCCTATGAAACTCTCAGTGCACGGTAGGAAATGACAGATTTGAAGTCCAGCAGGAGTGCTACATTATAGAAGGTTTGACAGGGCCTGGTTGGATTTTTTTCTGTCTTTCCTTGCCACTGCATTGCTGGCAGGGAGAAGCCTCTCATTCAGAGCACAGGAGACAGAATTTCAACCTTCAGGGTCATTTTGGATCCTCGTATTGTAAATCACAACGAGCAATAAAATATAATTACAAACCATGAAAACCATAAGCTGAGCTACCCGTGGTTTGGGGGAGTTTAATTATCATCTGATGGTGCAAAAAAGAATATAAGGCCAAATTTGGATGCAGGTTTCAGCTATAAAAGCCCAGGACATAAATGCTATTGATAGTGCTGCCCACGTTGTAAGTCCACATACAATGTGGCATTTTTTGCAGATTTTCCGCAATGTTTTTGCTACTAGACCCATAAGAACTATTAAGCCACTAAATGAAAAGTTTTTCAAGAATGCATGATGAAAAACGTTTAACATGTGGGCTAAATTCTACCATAAAAATAGACATTCTTACCATCCCAGCTCTCCTTGCGATGACTGTGTGGAACTGCCCATCTGAAACTTTTATCATGGTCATCAGTTTATAAGTTCCACTTCCCAAGTTGAAGGAGAAGCGCATCCGTCCCTCGAAGATCTCTAGAGCCAGGAACTCCGCCTTATCTCCGGTCTGGTTATCGTGGTTGTACATAAGCAGCGCGTTGCTCTTAAGGGTAGCAAACTTGATATATATGTAGTTATTGTTGGGATCCAGAGACGGAAACTCCATGTAGGAGAGCTCCTCAAAGCCATAGCTGTTCAGTTCACAGTGTTTGCCGAAAACCCCTGAGGACAAAATCAGACCAAAAGAGGACTCAGAGAGGAAGCCAATGAATGATTCACAGTGCTGCTGTGATAAAAATATCTACAGATAAAACAGAATCTTTATCAAGTAAAATTGTATGGTTAGTAGTAACAAAGCAGTAATATCACTGCTGTCAGATCACAATCTTGCATCTTTGAAAAATTAAACTTAATCTTTTTGCCCAAATTGGAGGTTTTATTGATGACAGCAGCAATACAAAGCATGAAAAATGGAGACACAAAATGAAATGACAGTGTCCACATTTGTTTAAATAATCATGGATCAATAATGGCATAACTTTCTTTTCTTAGGAAGATTGCACATCTGAAATGTCCATCTTGCTTTTCAATTTACCAGCGCTAATAGCGCTAATACCTTAAAAAGTTTCCTACAATTACTTACCAAATGGACAATGACAGTAATATCCATCCACCCGATTCTGACAGGACCCGCCATTAAAACAAGGGTTACACTCACAGTGATTGATGATGGAATCACACGTTTTGCCTGGGTTCACAGAACAACACAAATTAAAATGGATGGGGTGGCAGACAACACAGGAAAACCCAGAGGGGAACACAGTTCACTTTCCCCACAGGCCAAATCATGCAGGCCTTTCATCACCTCACAGCTGAGAAATGCACTGCAAAAAATCTGGGCTCCAACAAATCACTTAGACTTGTAGTGAGTCCTAAAATCTTATTTTTGTTGAAACAACCATAAAATATATAATGGGAAGATGTAATTTCCCCTGTCTTAGTGCATTTTCACTTATTTTAATTTTTTTCTTGAAGCAAGTGATGCTATTTTGGAATAAAAATCACTTGTCCAAGATGACATCATTTGATCCAAAACAACATCTTGAAACTTTCATAGGAAAAAAGAAATGATCTCATTCAATTGGCATATTCTTCTCACTAAGAATAATCAGATTTTCAAACTCATTGCAAGATCAAATTACATTTGGATAAGGCTGTTTTTTTGCATTGCAGAAAGACAAACAGTTGCAATGTACATGAAATGCTGTCACATATATAGGCAAACATCTAAATGAGTTGAAAAGTTTAACATCATGATAAGGAATGTGTCAGACAAATAAATGACAATAAATGATTCAGGCATGGTACAATACAAAAAGACTGACAATGAAGTTCTGCAAATATATTTTAGGCTGTAAATCCTGCGACAAGTTGCTTAATGGAGATAGATTCTGCTGCCAAAAACCAGGCAGGGAAAACAGGAAGTTGAGAGTTCACTGTGGGGGCATGCAAACTACTGTAAGTCAATAGGTGCATTTCTTCAGGAGGGTCATTTATCTTGATGAAACCTAAAGATTTGTGGTCATTTTTTATCGTCATAATAAAAAGGGACAGTAATGACTTGACTTGAGGCAAATCACCTGCTACGGCCCACTTTGAAAATGTCTTTCAGATGCTGGAGTCAGCAGCTGGACAACATGCAGGATTCAAATGACTATTCTAAGTAATTCCACTTAAAATCCACTCCCCTTTTATCAAGGGTAATAATGCAGTGTATTCATTACATTTCCAAATGAAAAGGCCTGATTGGATCTTTTATAAAGCTGCTCATTTGTCATACAACTCAAAACAGAGCCAAATGAGAAATCCTTGATTAAGAAATCCTTCTGTATACAGTTGGATTAGAAATGTATCTGTGTGTGGTCATAGCTGCATGCACATGAAGGCACACAATGAAATGTGATACTGGTGAACTGTGTGTGGAGTCTACACTCAAGTCCTAGGGTCAGCTTCGCATCATCCTATTTATTAAAGAAAACATGGCAGGCTGATATGCATCACAGCTGATACCCCCCAACTAGTAATCTGAAATCCAAATTGTTTTTGGCAGCCATGCTTGTATGCTATGGCTACAACACCTCTTGGAAACATTCAGAAGCAAATATTTTCTTTGGACTGGACTTGGAAGTCGTGTATGTGACTACATTGTTGTGTGAGTCTCAGTGTGTTCCCCAACAATCTTTTTTCCAAGCCTAACATAAGTGACTGTGTGGTCAGACATAAAATGTGACTCCTTCGTGTATAGTACCTGCAAAGCCGGATTTGCAGAGGCAGTTGAAGCCCCCGGGGAAGTTCTGGCACAGCGCCCCGTTCTTGCAGGGATTGGAAAGGCATTCATTGATATCCCTCTCACAGGCCATCCCGGTGAAACCTTCAGGACAGGTGCAGGAGAAACCCCCCACCAAATTGTGGCAGGTGCCGCCATTGTGGCAGGGCGATGGCTGGCACTCGTCGATGTCTGTCTCACACAGAGCTCCTGTGTATCCTGGCCTGCAGCTGCAGGCGTAGGGCTGCAGGGGGTGGTTGGAAACAAGGATCACTGGGACACTTTCTTCTGTCTTCATATCAGGCCCGACACTGAGACGCCTCTTGCAGCTGCCTCCATTCTGGCACGGGTTACGTGTGCAAGGATCATGGTCCACCGCATCTATTTGCACCCCGCTCTGTCTATATAAAATGTCTTTGATACTCTGGAAGAATGTGGCCACGCCGCTGGGGTTGACATATTGTCCGTGGCCCCGTTTCACAGCTGCCATTAGGAAAGTCTGATTGTTGAGTTCAAACGCTCCATAAAGCAGCACCCCTGTGCCTAGTCCTGCTAGCTGAGAGTTGGCAATGCGTAGGAAGCTGAGGTAGTGGTTGGTAAGGAAGCTTTTGACTCCTTGAGGGTGGAGTCGGATGAGTATGCTGTTGTCCACTGTGGCATTTGTGAAACCCATGAAGAGGACTCGGGCTGTATTACTGACTGAACCATGGACACCATCACTGCTGCGGATGGTTAGTTCAAAAGTTCCATCTGTTGAGCGGGCTTTAGAGTTGAGGTTGCACGTTCCAGTTGGGATACTAAACAAACCGGAGGATGGAGGAATAAGGGAGCAGTGGAACCTATCCTGAATGTCAGGGTCTTGGGGTTTGACATCTCCCAAAGAACCTCCAGGAAACATATTCCCAAAGTAGTGGACAAAGATTTCCATGGACCTCGGCTCTGAGGGATTGTCATTCTGATCATTTATTTTAACATGAATTGTTCCTGTGGAGGACATTTGAGGCACACCAGAGTCCTTGATCACAACAGAGAGGTAGAAGTCGCTAATCTGTTCTCTGTCGATCTCCCGACTGGTGGTTAACACTCCAGCTGGACTAAGGCTGAAGTAGCTGTTGGCAGATCCAGAACTGAGAAGGCTGAATAAGAAAGGGCCTTGGTTGGGTGGTAGATCTGGGTCAGACGCTGTTAGCGTTCTAACTGCAGTGCCAGCTCTCTGATTCTCCATTACCTCAGCATAGGCAGTTGTCAAAGTTGGACCGTTATCATTGATATCTTCCAGATTCACAATTACGGTGGTGCTTCCGGTTGCAGGAGGTGTGCCAGTATCCACAGCAAGAACTGTTAGATTATACACAGGAGTTGTTTCTCTGTCTAGCTCTGCTGCCACAGACACTTGGCCAGTTTTTGGGTTGATAGTGAAAACATTTTTATCAAACTCAGGAGCAATGGAGTATGAAAATCTGCTCCAGCTTGGGACAGAGTCTGAGTCCTCAGCACTTACAAAGGTAACCAGACCACCAGGTGAGAGACCTTCACTAACCTGCACATCATACAGTTCTTGGGTAAAAACAGGAGGATCGTTGGCATCAAGAATTGTAATGTTCACAAACACCTCGTCAATATCTGCCCCGCGGATGCTTCCTGCATTCTTCGCCAACACCTTTAGTGAAATCTTTTCCTCTTTCTCACGGTCTAGAGTACCTGTGACATAAATCTGGCCTGTTTTCTTGTTGATGCCAAAGCCCTTCTTTCTGCTCTTCCCAAAAATGAGGTAGTAAACCACTCCATCATCTCCTTGGTCTCGATCACTGGCGAACACTTCCCCGACCACTGTGCCTTTTGGAGCAGCTTCTGAGATTTCAAAGTAGTACTGTTTGGAGACAAAGCGGGGCACGTATTCATTGGCTCCCTTTAGCTGAATGTTGACATTGGCGAAGCTGCAGCGCTCCTCGTCTGGGACATTGAAGGCCTTTACTGTTAAATGGTAGACCTGCTTAGCCTCGTAATCCAAGAAGCCCTGGGTGGTGATGGTGCCTGTGTTCGGGTCAATAACAAAGAGGTCACTGTCTGATGACTGTATCACGTAAGCCATGACTGCGTTAGCTCCCGAATCGCGGTCTGTGGCATTCATTTTGACCACAGTGGTGCCACTGGGAACATTCTCCTGTACAATTGGGAAGTACTCGTCAGGATCAAACACAGGAGGGTTGTCATTCACATCAGTCACATGCACTGTGACAGAGACATAGCTTGTTTTTGCAATCCAACCACCATCAGTGGCCGAAACTCTAAGCTCATGTTGTTGCTTCTCTTCAAAGTCCAGAGGGTGAGCTAGGGATAACACTCCAGTTTTACCATTAAGTGAGAACAGACCCTTGTTGTTGCCTGAAGTAATATTGTATGTGATAAGGCCATTCATTTCTTTATCTTTGTCTCTGGCAGACAGGGTCCTTATTGCTGTTCCCACAGCAAGGCTTTCAGGTACAGTAGCTGAGATTTGGCTTTGTGAGAACTCAGGTGTGTGGTGGTTTTCCTCTGTGACTGCAATTCGTACTGATGTTCGCACCGACAAAGGAGGATTTCCTCTGTCAGTCGCTGTGGTGTCAATGAGGAAAATTTTATTCATATCAGATGTAAGGGAGGAGGCGACAGTAATCCATCCACTTGTTTTATCTAGTTTGAATTTACTAGAGCTGTTTCCACCTGTTATTAAGTACTCAACCTCAGAATTAAGGCCAAAGTCTTTTTTGTCATGAGCTACAACCCTAATCAGTCTGGTGCCAACCTTGACACTTTTAGTGACAGGAGTAAAGTAGCTAGGCAAATCAAACTCAGGGGGATTATCATTGCTGTCTACAATGTTTACAATTACTGTCGTCTCACTCATCAAAGGCTTGACTGCCCGGTCTGAGGCTGTGACAATGAAGCTGTGGCGATTTATATTTATACTACTAGCACCTGTCGAGTTCTGATATTTTAACTGCTGCTTCACAAATATCTCTCCAGAGCTGGCGTTAATTCTGAAATACTCTGACTGGGACCGAATGAAATAGAAAATTTTGCCATTGAAATCCTCATCAGGATCTGTGGCAGACACCTGTGTGACCAGGGAGCCCACCTCAGTGAGCTCAGGGTAGTCCAGATAGTAAGAGGGACGACTAAATCTGGGAGCATTATCGTTAATATCTGTTATAAATATGGTGACATCTGTGCTTACTGTCCAGCCAGAGTCATGGGCAGACACTTTGACAATGTAATGATCTGTGTCCTCTCTATTGAGTGGCCTACTTATTGTTATGTCTCCTGTGTTTGGATTAATACTGAATGGAAGGCTGGTATCTGTAATTGAATATCGGCTAATGGCATTTGAACCAGCATCCTCGTCTGTGGTGGTGACTCTGGTGACAGTGTAACCCACTGGGGCATTTTCAGCCACTGTAGAACTAAAGATCTTGGAAAACCTAGGAGCATTATCATTCACATCCAGTACGTTGATTAGCACTTTGACTGCTGTGTTTTTGGGTGGCAACCCCCGGTCAGTGGCTTTGACTTTCAAAGTGTACTGTGCCACCTTCTCCCGGTCCAGTGGCCTGGTGGTTCGTATTTCACCATTTGCTCTATTAATGCTGAAACTGTTTTCCTTGTTGCCATCAATGATAGCGTATTCAAGCTGTCCATTAGGCCCGCTGTCCAGGTCAACAGCAGAGACCATCAGCACCCGCTGAGGTGAAAGGTTCTCCAGTATCTCAGCATGGAAGGGATCCTTATCAAACACTGGGTGATTGTCATTCACGTCCAGCACGGTTATTTCCACTTTGTCATAAGAGGAATAAGGTGGGAAGCCCTGATCTCTGGCCTCAACCCAGAGAACATACTTCTGAATGTGTTCATAATCTAGTGGATGTCTGATAGACAACTCGCCTGACAGCTGGTCAATATGAAAGGCATTATCCAGGTTGCCACTGGCGATGTAATATGACAACGGTCCGCCCCTCATAGAAGATCCAGTCACCATTGTAACAACATGGTTGGTCGGCTGGCTCTCAGGGAATGTGAATGCATGCTCCTTCAGTTTGATGACAGGGAAGTTTCCTCCAGTAACAAAGCGGACAGTCACAGTGGTTGTATCTGTTTTGGGGTTAGCTCCACCGTCTTTTACTCGAACTGTAAGGGTGACTTCTGAGCTTCCAGTTAGCTTCTCATTGGCAGTGATGGCACCTCTGACGGGGTCGATCTTGAATTTCTCAGAGTTGCGTCCTATAAGGGAGTAGTGCAGCTGGGCGTTGGAGCCTGAGTCCTCATCAGTGACAGTAACAGCAAAGACCAGGGACCCTAAAGACATAAATGAGTTTTGTGTGATAATTTGTTTTTATTTAAAAAGATGCTGACAATGCATAACCTGCATATAAACATATACATTTTGAGAGTATATAAGTGAAAGTGAAAAAAGATAAAAAACAAGGAGCTTTAACATTACTTTCCCATAATCATAAAGCCTTATTTCAACATGTAATGTGTTCCTTTTCTTGAATCAGTTTGAGACTAAAGTTAAAAATATTTAAAAAAAAAAAAAAACTTTGGATGCCCTGTTTGAACAAAAGCACAGGAACAGTGTGAACAGGTGCAAACCATCATTTTTTGTTCAGCACCTTTAAAGGCATGCACTAACCTGCTGCAGTAGAGGCGGGTATATGGGTAACATAGGGGTGGTGGTGGAAGCGAGGGGGGTTATCATTGATGTCAGCCACCGTCACGGACACAGTGGCGGAGCTGGACAAGCCCTGGGGCTGTCCTCCATCTGTTGCCACAACCAGCAGCTGGTAATTGGCTCTGTCTTCTCGATCCAGCAGGGAGCTGGTGATAATCTGTCCCGTAGCTGGGTTGATGGAGAACTGACCGTGTCCTCCAGTCAGGCTGTAGCTGTAGGAAAGATAAAGAAGGACAAGTTTGAGTGAAAGCTTTGTGATTGTGATTTTTACTGCACCTTCATATATTTACATGTTTTTTTTGTGTTTCAAATAAGTTATTATATTGTGAAAGGACACTACAGAGTATCTTTCAGTCCATCACATTCTCATAGTTACTTCTCCTCAGTGGCTATGGCGCTACTTCAGTTTCTGCATCATGAGCACATCTTATGCTACAGTGAGGTAACTGTGTTATTACAGGTGTTTCTAATGTAAAACTGACTGTCAGCTGTTATATGAGTCATTCCTCTAAAACAGTTTCTACATATTGTTTGCTGCTCTGCCAGTGACTGAAGGGTTGTTCAGTACTGTCTCAATGTGGTCTATAGAGGGCACTGTTTCAAGCATCACAAAAGCACATTTAATAGAAAAATATGCTCAACAATGGTCACCACATTGTACTGGCGTGACATCAAATCAGTTAGTTAACTGATTGAGGCATCCAGCTTCATATTCTATCAAATGCAGCCACTGTTTTCTGCTTCACTGCTCAGAGAGCCCCTGTGGTTCAGGCTGCCTTCTCTGCTGAAGTTGGAGAACTCCAGAATCCTTTATTTGATTTATCTTATTCAATTTAATTTATGTTATTGTGGAACATGGCATTTATAAAAGAAAAAAAAAGGAAAAAAAATCAATAGCTATAAAAAAAAAAATCACATACAATACAAATAAACAAAGCATAATATACATGCATAAATAACATCACATAACATAAAACTCTTTAGGCTCTAGGCTTAGGCAAAACAAATATCATGTTTCACCCTGTATCTCACAAGTCTCCAGCAGCACCCAGACGTAAATGTAAACTGACACATACATGTACACACCATTGCATATTTTGAAAAGGCTTCAGAAAAAGGATCCCCCTCCAGAGATGGGACAACAAATTACAGAACGTGTGAAAGCAGCGTGGATGCAAGGCTTATTTGGACATCATCAACAACATAAACTGTCCACAGATGCTTGTGGTCTGAACACAGTCCAGAGACAAGTCCAGGTTTGGGACTTAGATTTAGTGGGCTGTGAGAATCCAAACTAATAACTGAAGGTAACCGGTTCTGGTCTCCATTAAGGGCCTCGAACCCCCTGGAACCCCTGATGGGCACAACTCGTACTGTCATAGACAATTAACATCCTCATTACTGTGTTTTGGGAAACTGGAGCACGCTGCGGTACCCCCCAATGTGCACCCAGTGGGGTTACTGAGGAGAGAGGAGGGGTCGGACTTGAGTCAGTGTCCAGCTTGAGAGAGACCGGCCAGAAGCTCTTACAAGCTCCCCCATGGAGGGGGCTGTGAGTGTACAAAAGCTGTTGTCCAGCTTGAGAATCGCAGCCTAAACAATGACTTTGCGTACTGACTTAAACTCTACACTCTGCTTCTAAACTCCTGTCAACGATTGCAACATCAGCCTGGAATTTCACAAAGCTGGTGATGAGGTAAAATGTTTCACTGAAGGCATGAGGAAAGCCAAAACTCAGTCCTGTATGGCCCTGAAAGGGTATTTTCACACCAGGGAATCAAAGCAAACTAAAGCTGACCTGATTGCTTACAGTAGTAACTGGAACTGTACTCAGTGACATACATCTCCTCTGGATTGTAAAAAATGGTTTAATTAGTCTTATGCACACAAAATATTTTATTTCTGCATTAACCTGTCTGTAATAAAGTAAGATTTAAAATAAACCATCAGTGCAAATTATCTACTGTTTCCTTCAGAAGTACCTGGAAAAAAAAACTAATCAAACTAGAGGGATTTTGAGGTATTATACCAATTGTTACTGGGGTTTTCTCTATTTGCTTCTTCTTTCAAACTTCTAACCAGGTCAATAGAACCATTTCATTTTACTGAAACTGAATGTTTCAGTAAAGACATTCCGTTTTGCTTTGTCTATTGAGGAAATGACATAAAATCTTAAATTTAAACTATTTTAAGATTGTATTTTTGGCGATTTCACAATATCATTTGTGTAAATATTTTTGTTGGCTATTATTTAATTATGAGGCCCCCTTATAAAATTAGTCCCTTGCAAAGAATGCTTTTGCACTTTGAATGATCAGAATAACTTGATCAAAGTCAAACCTATTTTTATGTATAAATTGGATTAAAAATGCTTTACAGAGCAGCAAAGGACATGTAACCAGTTGGGGGCCCTCTGGAGGCCGAGGGGGTCCATGAACCTCAATGTCCCCAGTTTGAGTTTGCCCGGAAACATTTGTTGCATGTCGTTCCACATTTCTCTTTCAGCTATCTAATAAAAGCATAAAGACATGTTCCGCACAAAAAATACTAAAAAAACACATGTAACCAGGTCAAAAGAAGGACACAACAAAGTGAAATTTTATGAAAGGCAGCAAGCAGGAAAAGAGGAAAATCCTCCATAGTGAGGACATTTTGGCTAACTGTATACTAAAAGTAAAAAGTATACTTTATACTAAAGTATAGTACAAAAAGGCCATCCCTAAAAATAAATTATAATAAGTGAAAAGGAACCAGAGAAGTGCAAAGGCCAAAGGGTACCTTATAACACCATTGACGCCAACATCTGCATCGGAGCTGTTGACCAGTAGCACATCTGTTCCTGTCGTGGCATCCTCCATGATGGTGGTGTGGAAGTTGGAGGAAGTGAAGACAGGGACGTTATCGTTCACGTCGTCCACCAGAACTGTTACTGTCCCCGTTCCGCTCAGAGACGGAGAACCTGGAGATGAAGGGAGAAAAGAAAAGAAATAAACTAAGAGTGACAATAGCAGTTTGCTTTTCCTTCAGCGAGCACACTAAAAAGAAGTGAAGGAGAAACTGCCTCAATGGCCAGGACAGAAGCAACTCATTACGCTTTCCATTCACATGACAGACCTGAACATGGAGAATTTTCTAACTGACAGGATTAGGAACGTTTTGTGCCACAGCAAACTGGTAAATGGGACACAGTAACATGTGAGCGCCATTAAGACTCCCATTCATTTGACACATGGTGACTTATTGTACATGACTTGTCATTCGCAGCGAGATCCACACTGAACCAATTCATACTCCTGTTAAGGCTCAGCCGCAATATTCCTGCTGCATTTAATTCAAGCAAATTTCTCTGGCCATCAGTTTGGGTTTCCATCGGCCGCCGTACTGCCACATCAACACACACCAGCGCAGAACACATCAAAAGGGCTCAATGTCTCTGAAACCAAATCTTTCAGGCGTCCTTCCTGGGGTCTTGGACACTCATAGATTTAATTTCCACAGCGAGGTATCTATTTTAAGGTGCACGGCACTGAGTGAGTCAGTCTGTGGAATCTGAGTGAGGAGAAGTGCTATTTTCAGCAAAAATCTGACCGTTTTTCTCCCAGAGCGGGTGACGAAACGGGGCTTGCTGGGCCCCGGGGGATGGATTTAAATCAATAGCAGATGGAAACGAGCCGCAATGCAGAAAAACCTGAAAAAAAAAAAAGATTCAGACATCTGCCTTGCTTGAGTTGGCCTTTATAATCCTTCCTTAAATGGCACGAATAACTGCCTGATCTATATTCCAAACATAAACACAAGTTCAGCCTTGTTACTGAAAGTCACAATATGGGATTTTGGGGGCATCTTAAAAGACTTGGAGGTATTTTGAGCTCTTAATGATTTGCATATGTTTGCATCGTTTATAAGGAGAGAGCACCTGAGGATTGAGAAAAGCTGAGTTCTGCAATCTGTATGAGGGACTTTTCCCACCTCTAACACGTAGTTGTTCCCTCCTGCAGCTCTCTTCAGGAATTTATATAAATATGTCAACTATAATACACCCAAATAAAAACATACACAATCCTGAGCTTGTGTCTCCCGTGCCTGTGTACTCAGCTGTGGAAAACATCAGATGCTTGAACTTGCGTACCGTGGGGGCCTGGATTAATAAGAGATAATAAAAAACATTTGGACGGTGGCCACCAAAATTCTCTGTTAATGCGGAGCTGTGCAAAATCAAAAAATAAGCAATCTGAGAAAAGAGGGTGTTGAAGGGTTGGGGGTCAGAAAAGAAAGCTTGAGGGACACTATGGCTCTATTGCTCAGCCAGCGTGGATTATCTATTAAATATGATCAAATCAGGGCAACATGTGCATTATATTTCCTGCCAATTCTTCTCATTTGAAAGTCAGATGATTTATCTTTCCCTCAGCAGCCTCCTGAGATGATACATGAGTACTGCTCATAAAATGACTCCTTTCTGTCATACTTTATGTCACCAAGAGACAGTGAAGGGAAAAACATGAACACCGTTGAGAACTATTTTGCTTTTAGACACATTGAGACTTATTGTCCAGGTACTAGGTTTAGATATGAGGTATTTTAGCCAAGCTAGTGGCATGGCTCTATGGATGGCTATTGGATGGATTGCCATGAACTTTGGTACAGATATCCATGGTCCCCAGAGGATGAAACCTACTGACTTTGGTGATCCACTGACTTTTCCCCTATCTACCACTAACGTTCACATTTGTGGTTTTGAGTGAAATATCTTGACAACTGGATGGATCGCGGTGACATTTGCCACAGATATTGAGGGTCCTTATAATGACTTTGGTGATCCCTTAACTTTCATCTAGTGCCATCATCAGGCCCCAATTTCATTTTTCCCAAAGCTTGAAACGGGTCGCTTGTAGTGATGAACCTACAGAGAATTATTGCCTGAATCCGCGGCTCCCCTCGGCTCGTGTTGTTGTCGGCCCTCAACTTTACTGTTTTAGTTCACTCTTACAGCTATCATAGCGCCGTAGCTGTTTTCAGTGAAAAAGCTCTAAAAACTCACTGTACACTGCCTGCTCGGCACCAAACGGCAGACAGACACGGTTAGCAATTACCTGGTGAACATAGTGGAGCATTTAACAGCTAAAGAACCAGATATTTCAAGGCAAAGTACATCCATAAAGAGCTGCCAGGCATGGCTGTAGACTCTTAGTCTTGTTTGATTAGTACTGCCAATATAATACCTGAGTTTCTGTACCGACACCAAAACTACTTTTTCGATACTTGGCTTTGAGGATTGTATACACATTTTTCTACAAAAACATTTTTTCATTAAACAAATAAAGTCAAACTTCTGAAATGCCATTTTTTGTCTAAAATTTGCAGGATTATAATTTAAATCAGAGACTATCTGATTAAAGACAAAGTAAACACGATTATGAATAAGACCAGACAAGTATTGAGGTATACAGGCATAGAGATCCACACTTTACATACAGTATGTGCCAGCAGGGTAGGAAACAAGATTCAAACATGGTCCAACTAACTGAAGTGTCCTTAAGAAAGAAATGAAATTCCCTACAAGCTCTGCAGCTGCTATTAAATTGCTGACACTAAACTGTGACCTCCCTGTGGGCAGAGAGGAGAAAGAGAATTTCCTTACCAAGATCAACAAATTTGAACATTATTGTGGGGTTGGGAGACCACCGCAGCTTCTTTCAGGAGGGCAGGGGATTCCTCACAAAATGAGATTTGAGATAGTTTACTGTAACATCACTTCATGGCCTGGCTTTATGATAATAAACAGACATTGGACCTTAAGCTTCTAGTGTATCCAGGTTTTCTGGACAGAACAGAAGTGGCTAACATGTGCGTTTCAGAATAAACAGAGCTGAATTCCAGAAGCAAAATAAATGACACAAACAGAGGTAACAGTAAACATTTTGTATCCCAAAAGAGGCCCAGAAACCATACAACACTAATCTTTAGTGACTCATTATCAAAATGAGTCACTGTCCTCTGCAGTTCTAAGTAAGTTTTCCGGCTTTATAGGAATCCTGTGTTTATAACCAAATATAGGCAATGTTGAATTTTGAGGTGATTATGTATTTCCACCTTTACAAATATTTGTGATCAAGAGAATACTGCTTATAAGCAAAATACTCCAAAATCATTGCTGATTTATACAGGAACAACCCACGACAAATCTGGTGTCAAATGCAAAGAATTAACAGCAGCAGAAACACAATCCAAGCGGAAAGTGTATATTGTGGTATGCAATTTAGGTAGCATTAGTCTATACTGTATCATTAAAGAGCTATTATGTAATCAAAGGACAACTACATGTAGTTAAGTGCCCAAACAAATGTAGTCAGCAGGATTACCTAATCAACAACATACTTGATTACAGCTTTCTAATCCGACTACGCTCGAGCCTGCGGTGTCACACGTTCAAGTGCGCAACGATTGAATTGACATGAGTCATCACACGGGAGGTTGCCATGGCAACAGATTAGAGCAGCTCCTGCTCCTCCTCAGCTGATCCTCTTAATTGAGGAGCGATCCAAGTCAGCAAGGTGTCTGTATCACTTTAAGTTAACCGGTGTGGAGCTGCTGCTGCCAGGCAGAGTGTGTGTGACAGTCAGCAACTCGCTAAGACTGTTGTTGATCATAGATGTTCTGTGCAGGCTGGAGCTGCTGGGCTGATAAGTGGCTCTGGGAGCTAAGTGGCTTTTTTCTATAAAAGCCATTAGCTCCTACCAGAAGACTGAGTGAATGAAGATAACATTTGGTTTTGAATATCAAGCCAGCTGCTATATTTTTCTAAACTCAAACTGCCTTCTGTTACACAGTGAGAGCGGTTGCTGCATTTCAATAGCATTGTTTCCCCACTAAGAGCGGAAGCAGGCCAAGCTACAAGGCTAGCCTGTGTGTGTGTGTGTGTGTGTGTGTGTGTGTGTGTGTTTGTGTGTATGTGCAGCACACTGCCCTCCTTCCAGGCGTTTCACTTTTGCACAGGATGTGATGTCACAACCTGTTTACCGTCTCGGGAGAACAAACAACCTCCTCCGCCACCACTTGTGTGACCTTTGACCTGCAATGCCTCTGTCACCAATCGCATCAGGGACTCCGAGGAACAGGACACTGTTACTCCAGCTAATCCTCAGTAAGCATGGAACAAAAACACCCCAACCCTCTGATGCACCCTGCTCCTAGGCGTGAACCCGAACCTGTGCTGACCCCGCCACCGTCGACAGTAGTGGGTTCAAATGAAGCATTTTTCACATCTTTCTTGGTGTATCACTTCTCACAGCATCATGCAGATCTGTGCAGCCTCAGGACGTGCCTTCTTAGCCTTCTGGGGCTCACTGATATCACATAACCCCTGGCAGCTGTTTCCCCCAAAACCTGCTATCCAATGTGTTAATAGTTCAGATCTATCATGTTACATCGCGTGGGCTGACAGATTTAGTCATCAAGGAACACTATATCTTGGCAGGTATGCAAATGTATGTAAATGACAGTTGTTTCAAATAGTTATGGTTAGGGTGAGACATTCTTAAGATTGATATGATGGCGGCTGCTAAATAACGGGGTCAACATCTCAGCTGAGTATGTCGTCTGTTTCCGATTCCTCAATTTCCTCTGAATACCATACCTGCAACAAACCCAGAACACTTTATTATGTACAAAATAACCTCCATCCCCTTCTTCTTTTTTTGGAGGGAGTGACTCAACAGGAGAGGAATGCTCTCCAAGAGTGCTGAGAAATGCCAGCATCTCCTCCAAACAGTCTTTGCTGGAATCTGGCAAAGCCCAGGGAAGAGTGTCAGGGTCAATGATTTAGACGACTGCAGCCGAGACGGGTGTCACCTCGTGCGCCATGGCTCAAGCCCGAGGAATGGGAGGGGGGGAATATGGCGAGGAAATATGCCTAAATCTGGCAGCGCACAATCTGGCCCACCGCTATATGACAAATGACATCATTTTGCCATGGAAAGAGAGCTGGTGGAAATTTGCAGCGGGAAGTCAGCTGCCTACCGGTGGCTGCCATGCACTGTGGTTAGAAAAGTATTTTTTCCATTGGCAAATCCTGTCCCCAGACCCTTCATTCTTTCTCTTTCTACCATAGTTTTGTACATTTTACACTTTTTATGAGGCTGCATTCAACGGGAGCCTGTTTTATTTGCCTGTTGTATCGGCTGACATTTGAAGGTACAGCACTTACCTGTCATTAGACTCCATGAAACAATGCCATGCAGGGAAATGTTCAACAAAAGATACACAATTAATTGAAGAGATTACTGAATGAGATACAAAAACTTATCCAGGTCAATGCTTGTGCATGTTCAACAGGAGAGGACTAGTGTTTGCATTATTATTACCATTTTGCTTAAAGACCTCTACTTTGTAGATCACTTGTTGGCCAAAACAGATAAGGCAATCAAGGCACTACCTCACATCTGTCTGAAGTTTGTGCTGTGAGCATAATCTTATTTCAGGGGTTAATCTTAGGTCACTTAGGAAAGCAAACCGCCATGACCTGACACTACTCTCCTTGTGATTACAGCCTCACATCATCTGTATTTACCTCACGGTGAGAAGTTATCATCATCATTGCTCAAAACTCAAGAAAAACTGTGTACTTTTACACGAGAAATTTTGCTGTGGTTTGCAAATTGTTTTGAAAGCAAATGCCACTCATCGCTTACAGTCCAGGCGAGTGAGTGTGTGTATATTTGATCCAAATTCATCTTGGTTATTATTGCACACGAGGAAATGGGGTTTGGATCCAGAGAAGCATGCTCCCTCAATCAGTAAAGAAAATAGTGGACCTTGTGGTACCATGTTTCCATGAGGTGGTTTTGCCCTAGAGAGCTGTGCTGGAGTCACTGAGCTCTGAAGTGGTATGGATACCATAAAGGATAAGTCCGAGCTAAGTCCTGGTGATAACTCTGTCTCCAAGACTGAGGGTATTCTCCATGGGAACACATCAGACTGATGGTATTCAGATAACTGTTTTTATCCTATGAGCAGCCATTACACTATGGGACAAAGTAGACACTGGCGTCAATGCACCTCATTTTACACAAAGCAACTGAATCCGTCGGGGAGCTCAAAGCGCCTGAGCCACAAGAGGATTCCTCCCTGCTTTAATTGAATCTAGAAACACCATTACCATTTAATTAAATGCAGCACATTCCCTTCAGATCTGGGAATGACACAGTTGGGGCAGTGACAACCAAAACAGAGCCCTCTGTTTGATATTTCACAATAATCCCAAAGAACTTAAAGTGCTTGTTAAACTGGCGGTGGGACTGACATTCAGTTCTGTCTGCTAATATTTCATTGCTGCATCTGAGCTCAGATCTAAGCGCTTTGTTTGGGTGTGGATCACGTTTGGAGAAAAGGGGAGAACCCAGAATAACCCCAAAGAATCGGCGTCCAAAATAACAAGCTTTCAGGACCCTGAGACTAAACTAGACCAGCTGACCATCTGTTGCCTCCTCTTCCATCCTAAAGACCCACAGACAGTATTCTTTATAAGCCTCTCAATCCAAAAAGTATTGGCATAAACATATGGCCGGGTCTAAGGACCTTATTAGTGTACATTACCACCAGACAAATCACATTAACCTCCAAGAAGGTGCCGTGGCCATACTTTCTGAACCCGAGGGGGTACAAATACATGTGTTAATGACGATTAAGCTATCTGTTTTTTGACCGCTGCAGCTGCTATGAGGGCACACACTGCTGTGAGAGCCTCGCAGGGGGTTGATTTGAAGGAACCAGCAACACCCACCTCCTGGGAAAGGCTGCGAGTTGCCCCGAGTTGCTCAGTCTAAGCCGTGCTAAGAAGCAGGTTTGAGTGTCTCTGCTGGCACAAGAGATAATCTCTTCCTTCAATATATATTGACTGATGTTTTATCGATAAACAGACAAACAACTATAAAGCTGGGAAGTCCAAACAACCGGGTTCATTAAACTGGGAAGTCCAGGACAGGTTGACTTAGGGAAGACAGATGAATGTGTAAATTTATGAGACAGCCCATCTGTAGCCTGAAGCTTAAGGCTAAACGGTTAATTAAGGTTTATGGACTGCGGCTAGATTGTGCTCTTAAGGGACAGCGTAAATAAAACACATCATTACTCAGGGGGGAGAGAATTGGCCGCCATCAAGGCAAAATTGACATTTTTCTGCCTCTGAGAACCTGTTGCTTTGCGACAAAGCTTCTTTTAATGCGACCCCGTACAGCACCCATGAATGGCCTCAGAGGAGCTGAGTGCAGGGTGCGAGCTGTCCCACTGCACAGTTTGCCAAACATAACAGAGTAAACAGAGGTTTTCTCACAGTTAACAAGCAAGAGAGTGAAAAGGATATCTCAGTAGAACACTCAAAGCTGCTAACCAGTATAAGGGGGAAAGAGTATTTCTTATAATACGGCAATCTCAGAGGCATTCGTCAAATTAATCCTAAAATGTTATACAGCTCGCCAGTTATTTATGGAGTGCTGCGTCTGAATGCTTTTGCATAATTTCTTCCCCATATGTTACGGATAGGGTTTGGCGGTTTGCAGGCAGGGAAGGAAAGCATATCGACAGACAAAAAGTGCTGTTTTTTCTCATATTTTAGGGCCTGTGGTGAAATTTAATAAAGTGATTTGCCTTTTGTGTTTTTATTACAATGGTGCTTTTATTTGCTGCCTTGTTGAATATTTGGAAATCCCTATTTAGCAGTGCATATGTGGTACACTCAGTGACTGTTTTCCATTTTATGGTGACACAGCAATACCAACAGATCATAACCAGTGTGAGAGGTGGGAAACATACACTGGCAGTATAACTTGCTCATAATACAACTCTATAATGTTCATACATGGGCCATATAAACCTGAAATATGAGGAAAAGTGTTTAAGAGTGAAAGCATGCATACTTATTCACACACATTACACACTGCAAGTTATTTAAATAGAAGAGCAAGTCATGAACAGCTACAGCTAGTTATGATAAAATTAGCTTTGTGAGAATGTGATGTGCTAACCAGGGTCCTAAGAGAAACACAGCAAATAAACATCATTAATAGGTGGATCTTGCCAGGCTGAAGCACTAATCATCCAACCCACACCACCTTTTTTAAAACCCCCCATTACTTACCAAAGCTGTTTACACAAACATCCAGATCCAGCAATTGTTAAAGTGTACCAGGGAGTGGAAAAGAGAAAATAGGCGATAGGAAAAAACTCAGCAAGACCACATTGTTACTGCAAAGTTTTTTAAGAGCTGATCCAGAATGTTACTGCTCTGTTAAAGTTCATTTGAGGAACCTGATATTTTATTTGGCTAAGTCTTGTGTTGCCACTAGACTGCAGACTGGCTGAAACCTTCAGAAACGGACCCCATTAAAGATTTATTGTGGCAAGCGTCGGACAGTGATCTAGCAATGCCCCGGCCACGTTTTAACACCACGTTATCAGTGTTCATACAAGGACTTAATTTGCTCTACAGTATATTTCTATTTTCCTAACATGCCAGAGATGGATAGATATACTGTATGCTGTTCTTGTTCAAAACCCGATGACAGACAGGACTTTGACTGACCATTATTCAACTAATCAAGTCAGGGAAAAAAAAAAAAACCTCAAGAAGACCGGAGGGTTTATACACCAGATTCATGGGAGCCGTTTAAGAGAATAAAAGATCCTTCTTTTAAATAGGGATGGTCATTAAAATTCTTTATCTTCTAAGCGGTCGTTTAGCCCCCAAAACTTCCTCTCACCCACCAGCCAAAAGGCCATATACAAACAACGTGGCACTATGGAGCGATGTGCTGGAGGCATGTGAAAGACATGGGATTTCTATGCGACCGTATCCGCCATAATAGGCATGGGCCAAGGGATTTACTGTGCCTTCTCTTTAATAAATGTGACCAAACTTGGTGCATGTCAATGCGCCCCGAGGACGCTCTCACCACCACACGCAGCCTCGCACGAACTCTGAGGCAACGGACAAAATACACAAATACAAACGCACAAAGTCAAACAAATTTTGGTCAATTTTAACTCAATTCTGTAATATAACTCAAACTTAGCTTGAATACTGTCATTCTGATTTGATTTATTAACACACTGAAACGAAGGGATGTTGAGGTGAGTCGATTACTTCTTACATGATCTTTGATGTTAAAAACCAAGAGAGACACTAAACGTGAAGTGTGAAATTAAATAATCAAATCCTTAAAAACCAAATTACATTAGTACAAATGTACAAATTAGTATTATCCATTTCAGAATACATAAACACAACAATAACAAACATCTAATTGATGACTCAAGAAACTTTTCTTGGTGATGACACAAGTAAACTTTCATTTATAACTTGGATAACCACTGACCTGACCCCTAAAAGTCCCTCTTGCTTTTTTATAACTTGATATTTAATGGAAGGCTGTTCCATAGTAGGACACCAATATAAAAAAAGCTTCTGGTAACATTTGTTAGTTATTGAGAATACAGTTTACACAGACAAAGGTGAACCCAGCATTCAAATCATGTAACGTCATTAAGTTTATGAACCATGAAAAGAAGAGGATTGTTTCGAGAATGGAAAGAATGCTATCAAACCTTTTGGTATTTATAAAAGGCTGATCAGCTGCAAAATCATACACTTGACCAGCTGCCAGATACATAAAAATATGTTTTTTTTCAACCACAGATGCCCAGTTAAAGCTACTCCATAAACACTGTGTGGCTCTGTTGGAAATCTTATTGTTTCACATTCTTCCAAGAGAGCATAACTTGTACGTTCTAAGCAGAGGCCTACAAATCTGATTTGCCCACAGCTGATCCCAGATGTTGGCCCAGCATTAAGATTAGCCTCGGACCCTGCAGCCCCCAATGTCTCCCACTATCTGCACAACTAGTTAACTCAGTAATGCTGCAAACAACTTTCCATAAACAAGGAAGAGAGAGAGAAAAAACAGCTGAAATATCCCAGGTCTGATCTTCAAGTTTCCTCTCAACAAGACGCCTTGTAAAACACCTTCAAGCAGCTTGCATGGATGCCACATTTCATGGGGGCTGTGCTCAGATTTTCAAATAATGGCAGACGTTTGCCAAATTCTGCCGCTCTCCCGAGCCAGAACACATTATGGGAACCAGCACCCGGTGAGCTCTTTTGTTTCCATCCATTTCATGACAGATTTCAGTCAGCACAGCAGCAGAGAGGGTCCTGAAGCTCTGCTCAGGCTGTGATTAATGAGTTTACCTTCACTGAAGTGACCGAAAATGTCCCAGGAGGATGGACCACTATGGCACAATGCACAGGCACACAGCCCAGGAAGTCAGTCGATGATTCATTCACAGAACAAGTTTAAAAAAGCTTATAAGTTAGAGCACATTTGTCTGATCATAAGTCATGTAGCACTTGTGTTCAAACACAAAATAATTTCTTCTGCTCATGATGAAGTGTTTGTAGGGCACAGTGGCTGCTGCAGGACTCAAACTGGGCTTTCATATACATACCAAATATGACAATACAACATATTCTTTTGACAAACAGATAGCTTAAGTCCTTGTCTGGCAGAATAATACTTTTACAGACTGAAGGCTTAGGGTGATAAATCCTCCTGAGTCTTTTTTTTCCTCTCTGTTACATGGTGTTTTGGAGTAGAACTAGTCAAATACAGCAGTACAGGAAGATAAAGGCAGACGTTAACATGTTAAGATGAATGTCTGCGGTTGAAAATGGGTCATGGTAGACAGCAGACTTGGAGACATGTCTGCACCATCCACCTTCAACATTTCCTGCCAGATAGCGCATGGGAGAACCATTTCCCCGCACTGTCTCAGCCGAGGCCTCAAAAATGTGAGAAAATGCTTCTGGGTAATTTGGCCTGTACTATGATTATGGGGTTTTTGATATTTTGATATTCTACCCCAAATCCCTCTTTCTGCCTCTTACCAACATTGTACTGAAATGTCCTGTCAAAATATTTTGGAATTGTTGTCAGGGCTCTAAATATGGACTCCTTGTGAAGCGTACAAAAAGGGATCGAATCCTAATTAGTATGTTCGCTTGTTGGGCAACTTTGTCCATGTGGCACAAACCTCTGAATACTATATGAAGCAAGAAAATCTCAACAAAGCATGAAGAAAAAATATACTTTTTTTTGTTACTTAGACTTGATCATATGAACATTTATTGCACAGTTTTTGATTAATGTACTATTGTAATGAAGAAATTACCTAAAATATAACAATCTCTCCCACAAATATGCAAATGATTCACTGACTAGGAACACTCAAAAGTGTGTTTATGTAGAAGCGTCTCTAACATTTTTCAGAATCAAGACACTCCATGCAACATTGTCCCAATTCTCACCAAAGCCTGTACACAGTCAAAAATACACAGCGTTTTGAAAGGTCACATGGTCAGTACAGGAATGAAACAGAACCACCCTCAGACCATGACGGCCGTGCCAGAGCAGCTCGGGGAAACATATACTTAACTGGGATACCATGTGATTTGGCTGCAACGGGGATACGCATGTACTCCTTTAACTGCACATTAACTGGCCTCTATGCAATAACAAGTTAACCTTTTATCTGGCTATAACAAGCTCTACCGCCGTATCCAAATAAACAGAGGATGCTGTTCAATCGAACCCGCTGAAAGGACTTCTGGGGAATAGGTCAAAAAACACCCACTATTTTGCAAGCTAAAAACTCCCGAATGTTTAGGTTATTGTGCCACACAAAAAGAGCACTGTGCACACTATGAAATCAAAATGCTGTTTGTTTATGAAAATATAATTTTTCAGCTCGGTTTTACTGGCTGATTACAAAATATGTTTCTAGCTTTGCTGAAATTCCACAATGTCCGTGTAAGGACATATTACACGGAGCTCAGTCCTCAACCAGATACACCAGATCATGGATGATAAAGTTTAACAAGTTGAATGTGGTATGAGTTCAGACATAAACAACTGATTTTGGAACACTATAAACTGAAACACAATACTGCAAAGCCAGCATAAAATCATCTTTCAAACATTTCAAGATGGTATCAGCCGCCCTCACAGCTCAAAACGTCCACTGCGGTCTTACCTGAGTCGGTGGCTGTAATCAGCAGGATATATTTCCCCTGAGCCTCGCGGTCCAGAGTCTGGGTCAGGCTCAGCTGACCGCTGGATGACAGGCTGAACGCGCCCTCATCATTCCCACCACTGAGCATGTAGCTTAGCTGGCCGTTGGCACCTTGGTCGTCGTCTCTGGCAACAACCTGGAAAACACGGGAACAAGCTTCTTAGGGATTCGGAGGATCAAACTTCTTCTTCTTGTACAAGAAATGTGTTTTTCATTTCCAGCAGTAGAAGAAGAACAGTTTGCCTGGAAAAAATAGAAGAACTGGTGAGTTAGAGGGAGCTGCATTAGCATGGCTGCAGTGGTGGAAAGTAACTAACTACATTTACTCAAGTACTGTACTTAAGCACAATTTTGAGGTACTTTACTTCAGTGTTTCAATTTTATGCTACTTTTTACTCCTACATCACTACATTTCAGGGTAAACTACAAACTACATTAATTTTGCAGCTTTAGTTACTAATTACTTTGCAGGTGAAGATTTGAAAAACCTATAAAAAAGCATATACAATACAAAACATTTTTATACAGTAAATTAACTAAAGTGGGTAAAATTAGCTCATTAAATTGGTGCTTACATGTTAATGTAACACTGACAGAGCCCATTTTCCTCCTTAATGAGTAGTTTTACTTTTATAATTTAAGTACATTTAGCTAAAAATACTCACATACATTTAGTAAATAGTAAAGTTTTGAATACAGAACTTTTACTGGTAAGAAAGTATTTTTAAATAGTGGTTTTGTTTCTTTTACTTAAGTAAAGGTTTTGAATACCTCTTTCACCACTGAATGGCAGCATCAAATCTTACACAAGCACAACCTTCATATAAATGTCAATTTTTCCCCTTATCTCAAATGACGGCCTAAGGATAGAGGATATCGTATGCTGTATAGATTGTAAAGCCCTTATCAGCAACTTATAGTTAAAGTATCAATAGTAAAAATACTATTACAGAATGGGCCCTTTAAGAGTATTATCATTATATATTGTTAAATCATTGGATTATTATTATTGATGCATGAAAGTGTAATCAGCCTTTTAATGTTGCAGCTTGTCGAGGTTTTTAACTACTTTGCATACTGTTGGGTAGTTTAATCTATGACAATGCATCATATTCTAGTTGTTGATGACATGTTTTATATTTAAAATCTGAATCTGTGAAATAACAAGAAACTTTAAATATTCTACTAAAAGTAGTGGACTAAAAAGTGCAATGTTTCCCTCTGTAACATAGTGGCGTAGAACCATAAAGTAGCATAAAATAAAAATACTTAAAGGAAGACTATGGAACTTCTGAAAGAAGACACAACACATTCTTCTTCTTACAAATGAAAAGTTGAATCTATAAGCAAAAAAACACACTCTTGCTCAGTTCAACACACTCAGCCTCTACAGCCTGACTTGGTCTGGTATGACCAGTAGTTTTTGTTGGCTTAATGGCAAACTACATATTGCTGTGGAACTGACATTAGTTATTGAGTCAGGTTGGTGACTGTATGACCACTTGTGCTGCATTTACTGGATGATAGTAAATGTGACTGCTATTCAGTGAAAGTTACACTGAGGTCTCACTTTAAGTACTGTAAAGTACCTCAAAAGTATGTTTGAGTACAGATCTTGAGTCAATATACTTAATAACTTTCCATCGCTGGAGCTGGTGCTTTTGGGCTATATAAATAAACTTGACTTGACATTTCATTATATTGACCAAATGGATTAGTTGACAAGTGATCTCTGGGAAGAGCACTGCAGAAACACCAGAGCAGTAGCCTAAGTAGACAGGCATAGCCAAGTTAGCGTACAGATGTGTGTTCTTGTGTGGCTAAACCCACCACGTCTGGACCCCTTCCCACCACATAACTGTACCCTCATTTCCTCACAAGGTACACAAGCGAAAGAAAATGGAATTGCGCTGTCACTGGAAATCAGTCCTTCCCCTCCATTTTTTATACATGGCTCATTTAGTCATCAGGGTGGTTGGGATGTTAATTGCCCTGTCATGCAATTTAGCCCCGTTTCATATTTCAGTGAAACCCTATAAAGCTCTAATTGTGCAGAGCAAATTGCAGTCATACATCATTTCTTTATCATTTCAGTCAGGTATTTGTCATGGCATTTAGCAAAATAAGACCACCGTGGTAAGTGGTTTAGTACACTGATACCGCTCACATACCTGCACTTATTAAATTAGTATTACTACAAATTTGGTTAAGGCATTAGCTCATTTAAGGCCTTAGAACTGTCATTCAAAACAGTGCCTTCTTTTCACTTAGGAAGTCCTGTCTGTGAATGTTAATGACATCCTAACTGCTTAAATTTCAATGAATGTCTTGACAAGAGAAAAAACAAACATACTGACCTGCAGAATGTTTTTTGGTAGGTTCTCCAAGTTCTCCTTAACATTGACAGTGTAAGGAGAGAGCTCAAACACAGGTGAGCAGTCATTGACGTCCAACAACACAATGTTGACAGTTGCACGGTCCACCCTGGGGCTGCTGCCTCGGTCGGCGGCTTGGACCACCAGTGAATAGGATGAACGCGCCTCACGGTCCAGCTGCTTGGCCACTGAAATCACCCCTGTAACCGAATCAATCCTGAAATCAGAGTTGGTGTTGCCACCTGAGATAGAAAATCGGATCTGCCCGTTGGTGCCCTCGTCTGCATCGCTGGCGAACACCTGGATGACATCAGTCCCAGTCAAGGTGTTCTCCTCGATCTCAATGTCGTAGATATTCTGTGAGAAGCTTGGCGTGTTGTCGTTGACATCCAGAACCATCATAGTCACATCCATTGTTGAAGACAGAGGGGGTTCGCCTTTATCTGTAGCTACGACTGTGAGGGTGTAGTTGGAAAGCTCCTCACGGTCGAGTTCCCCAACCAACCTGACGTCTCCATCGATTGTACTGATGCTGAACTTGTTACCGAAAGGTCCTCTGAGGGAGTACTCGACGTAGCTGTTGGGTCCACTGTCAGCGTCTGTGGCCTGGGCAGTGAACACGACCGTGTCCACCGGCGTGTTCTCCTGAATGTAAGTCATCTTCTGTGAGGTGAAGGTTGGTGGGCAGTCGTTGACGTCCAGAAGAATGACCGACACCTGGGAAGTGCTGGTGAAGCGGGTCATGGGAGGGGGAGCCAGGTCGTTGACTGTGATCGCCAGGTTGTAGAAGGATTGGGTTTCTCTGTCCAAGGCCTTCTTGGTTTGGAGGACTCCTTCCTTGGTGATGACAAAGTGGCCCTGTGGATCACCAGACGCAATTCTGTAGAGGAGCTGGGCATTTGGACCTGGAAAACATGCCAAGAGGGAATCAGAATACAATAATAATGATAAATTAATTATTTCAAAGTTAGATTTGTTTTACGGTGACTTTTTAAAGCTATACTGGGTAACAACACATGTTGGTCAGTTCCAAATGCCAATGCAAAGCCACAAATTCTGTTTAGTAAACTGTAGGGCTGCAAATAATGATTATTTTCATTATGGACTAATCTGCCAATTATTTTCTTGATACATCTATTAATAGCTCTGTCTATAAAATGTCAGAAAATAGCAAAATATGCCCATTACAATTTCCCACAGCCCAAGTTGACATCTTCAAGTCTTGTTTTGTCTGACCAGCAGTCCAAAACCAAGAAGATTTCTGTTTACTATCATGTATGAAAAAAGCATAACATTCTCACATTTGAGAAGCTTGATCCAGCATAAGTTTGGCATTTTTGCTTTAATAAATTGAAAACTGACCAATTGTTGCAGCTGTGGTAAACTGAACACGCCAGTCTACGGTGCATCATACCAAAAGATACTGAACCACAACGAGACACACAAAAGATCTACTCTCTGAGATTTTAAATGATGTTTGTATTTAGCTCACAAGGTTAAATGTGTTACTTTCCCTAAGTGGAGAATTAGCAAAACCTGGTACCAAATTTTGTTTGGGTACATAGGAGGAATCTGCAGTGGGGCAGGAATTGAAAAAGTGGAATGCTCTATTTTGTTACATCTCCTATTTTATACAATTAGGCTGAGAGCTAGGGTGTATTTTTCACTAAAAATCTTGTCTAGTGACAGTCACAGTGCCAAAAAGAAATTAATCTACAAGGAACTATTGAGTATGACCTTGAGGTCGACCTTGAGGTTGAATGTTGATATTTTTGACTAGCATCCATTGTTCCAGATGTAATTGTTAAATATTCTGTATGTGTCTGAATTAGGCACTTATATGAGTTATCAACATCCATTTCCACAAATTGTGTACATGCAACAGCTGTAGCTCTGGCTGCTACTCTTGTCCTCCAAGTTGACGATCCATTCACGTAGCATGACGGATTGCTATCAAAAGAGAAACACCACCGCAAACCACTTCCTAAACTGATAGTGCGGTTGTGCCGTTTTGGAAAATCCCTCACAACTGAAATATTTATTTAAAAGAGATAACTACAGTTGGACCGATTGGATGGATGCAGTAAACTATATAATCTTGAAATCTGGCCTTATCCGCAGCACTCCCCTGGAACTGGGGGTTAAAATGAGCTTAAATTGAGCGTCTGTAATTCAACTCAACAGGGTATTCATGTGGAAAGCGCCGGCACCTTCCCACACTCCAGCGTGTATTTACAGTACACAAGTAATCCCTTATCAAAAGCTTGAGTGCTACTTCCATCCGAGTTTAGGCTACGCCGTCTAGAGACAAAGCCTGGGGGTCGGGGGTCAGGGCTTAGGAAGTGCTAACAATGGCGGTGTTTTATTTTGACAGTGGAAAGCGGCAACTATATATCTGAGAGGACGACGCGGTCAGATTATGTGGACAGTGGAGAAAGAAGCCAGACTGTGGTTGAGAACTAGGCAGCGTATTTCCCAGGAATGTAGGTCACAATAACCACATTAAGCCTGGGTGAAGCGGTAATTACAGCAGAGGAGAGTAGCGGTGACTGTTCAAATACCACACGGCACTTCACAAACACGAAACCCACCACCTGAAACGCAGAAAATAACTCAAGCCACTTAATCATACGGTGAAAATGTATTTCATCAAATCATTCATGTGTGATGCAAAATAAAAATGAAAAACAAAATGTAGGTTTGAGAGCTTCTGTGTAACCAACTGTCATAACAAAATGACAGGCCTACATTAAATTAAGCTGCTATGGCTAACTCACACTTGATTTATACAGTATGAAAGTACATTACTGCTTAAAACATTCTCACAGAACTGTTTTCTTTAAATAGATTGACATCTACTTGACCAGGGTTTAACTTGATTTAACTGGGATTTAACATCAATTTAAAATATTTGTCTCCTGACATATTTTTCTTGAACTAATACAACTTATCTTGATTTGGCAGTATTGCCAAATGTTTCTGATGTAGTATATTGTTAAAAAACATTTCTTATTAGTGGTAAGAAAAAGGTCATCTGAAATCATGTATGGAGTCAAATCAGTGTCAAAATTGTTATATACGGGTTTGTTTCTGATTTTATCTGAAGAGTGATGTTTAATGATTGCCAAATTGTCAACTAACCTTACAATTAAATACAAATATGATAATAAACAATGTAAATATAATAAAACTTAGATGTACTTAGATTAAGTACATAACTTTAAGCAGGTACCTTTCTGATAAAATGTAATTGTTACACAAATGATAAAAAAAGAAGAAAATAAGTCATGAGCAATCCAACAGTGGAATAGTGTATCTTCTATATATTTATTAGAGCCTGATCAATATATCAGTTGATACTGGTTTATCATACATATACAGATACATATCAGTATCAGCATATATGAAAGCAGCAAAAATAAACCGCAGTTAATAAATTTTGTACAGGCTGTATTTTTTTTATCTATATTTGACACGTTTTACATAATTCAAGTTTCATACATTTTTGCTGAATATGTCTTTATTCTTATTCTAATTTTTCTCAGTTTTATGTTTAGTGTTCAAAATTTGTTGTTATCTTGTAATTATGGCCACTGTCATCTCTGAAAACAACTTATTGTTACTTCTGCCAAATAATAAAAATGTTTGAGGGATCCCTGCCAGAAATATTTCTTATCGTTACGTTATTATGTTAAAAGCAAATATGGTCCACTTCATCGTTATCAGATTTTTTTACTCTCAAATATTAATATCAGCATTGACCTAAAAAATCAAGTATTTTTTCTGCTATTTATCTTCTATCTAATTCCATCTCCCATGTAATTTCCCACATGTACATACCATCATCTGCATCACTGGCCCCAATAGTGACAATGCTGGATCCAGGCGGCAGACTCTCTGAGACAGACGTGCTGTACATGCTGGTGTTAAAGATGGGGGGGTTGTCATTCACATCCAGGACGTTGAAATACACTCTGACTGTGCTGGCCTGCCCCCCGCCGTCCAGGGCCTTCGCTGTCAGAATATAGTACTGCTGAGTCTCGTAGTCCAGCAGACGCGTCACGTTGAAAACTCCCGTCACCGGGTTCAGGAGGAACGTCTCTTCCTCGTCGTCCTCCTCCAGCGAGTAGGTGACCTCTCCGTTCACCCCTGAGTCAGAGTCGCTGGCCAGGATCGCCGCCACGATGGAGCCTGCGAGAGTCAGACGGGTTGTAACACAGAGGCGAGAAGTTAGACTTTACTGCCCTATAGAACAAAATGACTTTAATATATCTGCAGGGGGTTATTAGGGCTGTTTATTAATACCAGTGACTCTGTGATCGCTCTGCCAGTTGCTAAAGAAACTGAATTTTATTTAACTCACTTGGCCTGTACTGTTTTGGAACCAAAACTCTTCCATTCATTGGTGTTTAAACCGATGACTTAGGGATGAAGACAATGCTACAACTGAGCAAACAGCTAATTATTTTAAGTGTTTTTATTAGTACTACTACATGATCATATCTTAATTATATCCTCACTGGACATTCTTCTTTGATTTCAAACGTATTTGTCTCTTTTTTGTCTCTTTCTTGTGATTGAAGCGGTGAGAGGGATGGAGGAGTGCCAGGCAGTTGTCAGTATTGTTGTAAATCCTGCTGGTTGCTGATGGATTTCCATATAAATCAAATATCAGTTACTGTCCCTTTGACCTATTAAACTCTTAATTTTCCCCTTAAGGAAGATACAGAGGATTTGTGAGAGCTACAACAGTCATATAAAAATGTAAAAAGAAAAAAATACTTTTATAAACTGCTACAAAGAAGCGGCTCCTAATAATTTGAGGCTCTTGATGACCTTAACAGAGCTGTCTAAGTTCGATCTAAGGGCTTTTGCAGAAGACAAAACATTGCCTGTCCGAGTCTCTACGTATACTCTATGTATTCTAATCTCTACGTTCTATGCATTTTAGTGTGTTTCAGTTTGCATGTGTTTTATTGAGTGAAGAACATACCCGGTGCCATGTCTTCAGGGATATCAAACGAATACGTTGCACGGGAGAACTTGGGCGTGTGGTCGTTGACGTCCTTGACGGTGATGTTCAGCCTCATGTCAGACGACTGTTTTCCATCGTCTGCACGCACCAGAAGGGAATATTTTGAACGGCGCTCCCGATCCAGCTTCTTGGTGGCGATCAGATCACCGGATTCAGGATCGATCCGAAAGCTGTCGTCTGCCCCACTGATGATGGTGTACGTCACAAGAGCATTGGGACCCTGAGGTGAAGACAGAACATTTTTTTTTTTTTTTTATAGGTTGTAACTGATTTTTTGGGTTTTTTTTTTTTTTTTTTTGCTTAACTTGTAAATATAGTAACCTGAACTCAAATGAATTTGCATAATTAAATCTACATGTTTACGTCACAAAACCATAAACTTAACATTAAGTTGTGGCATCAACATTTCAGCTCATCTCAGGCAGCAAACCAAACCACATTTTAAGTCAATATTTGCTAGCTAGGTTTTCTAGAACATTGCTCCAACTCTCTCTCTCAGTTAAGAGAGAAAAAGGGGCCAGAAGTTTGGATGTACTTTGCTGAACTTTGCCTCAAATGGGAGTTCTCAGGCCACGAAGAGCCACACGAGTTAGCGTGTCATGTCTCCAGATCAAACTACCTGCTTGTCTAACATGAATGAAACCCTTCACTGTGACTGCCTCACGGAGACACGCCATAAAGGAAAGGCTTGTGGTTTCAAAAAGACCATGCAATAGATCACATAATCAAGATGGAGATGTCAACAGAAGAAGAAGACGAAGGAGAAAACGGATGTAAAGGCATGATACCCAGCTGACCTGCACAAACATGAGACAAACTCCAAACTTTAAGAACATCTTTGATTAGAAAAAAGAGAAGAGAATGTTGAACTTTAAAATAAAAACTGTAAAGAGAGAGAAAACTTTATTAAAGTCTTTAGAGACACACTGCAAACATCTCCATCTTATCAGGCCATTTATGTCAATTATTAAGCCCAAAAAAGCTTTCTTTAAACAAATGAAAAAAATGATTATTAAATTATGATTATTTCAACCTGTTTCCAAATAAAAACCAACTTGTTTGCAGAATTTGAAGAAATTAGAGTCAGTATCTTGAAAGAAGACAGTATAAGGTAATTTGATGCACAAGTGTAATGAAAAATGACACTTGATTCTACAAAGTTCTTAAAATGTTGTATTTGTATTGGACAGAGGTTGAGCTTATGTCACTAAACTGGTAATTTTGGCACTTGTTTTGAGAAAATATGACTTTTACCACTCAAAGAAACAAAAAATACTTGATATAATGGAGATTTTAGCAGTGTAGTAACTCTTAACATTTCCTTTAACCTCTCTCAAAAACACAACCTCTTTCCCACTGCTTAGATCACATAATGTAATAATAAAATGTATCAGTGGTGAGGCTTATCAAGAAGAGGACAGGTCACACCAGACAGAGACAAAGAAACACTGAAGCTGAATGTTCTAGTGAGACTCACTCTGTCTTTGAACTTTTGGGGGCTATAGTGTTCCTCTATAAATGCAACTAATAGATCCCCTGTTACCTTGGACAAGTACAAGCGCCATGACACATGTGATAGCTATAGCAAGAGGCTTTGGAATAGGAGAGGAGGACTGAATGTGATATGACGACTGAATGAGCCTGACGACAGAGCTTGACATTTATATTTGTGCCGGGGACAATAAGAGATCAGACAACTGTCTCACTCTGTGTCTTCTGCCAAAAAGAAAAAGCAACATCAAAAAGCTACTGCTATTCAGTGAGACGAAGCTCTGGTTACAGCTGGTTAAGAGCTAAGCTAAAAGAGACTCTTTCAGCTATGCCTGATGTTTGTGTGATGCTTTTTGATCCTGCTGGGACAATGGAAAGGCTTATGTAGAGAGGCATTGCATTAAGCTGTCGCTGTATCTGCATATCGACACATTTACTGCCTTGGTGGACAATGGTGCTCACATAACAAGCTATATTCTGCATAAACTGTATGCATGCAGCTATGTTGAAGGGTAACATTAGCTGCTGGAGAGTAATGAGTTAGCTGTGCATTGTGATACAACGAGGCACGCTGCCTCTCAACCTCTCACTTAATCTGCAGCTTTCAGGCATGTATTTGCTGAGCACGAAAGTTACATATTCAACCCCTCCTGAACAATTAAGAAGTTTTCTGTGGGAACACAAGTGCTATTTCTGGGATATTAGCAAGTGAAACTTTTCTCAACTCCCTGTTGTTGCACTGCTCGTTTGCTGCGTAGCATCTTTGCTTGTCTGACACTAGTGCCTCTTTGTTTCCAATGAAAATGATTGACATCCCATTGCCTCTTGTGTCTCTGCTGCTGCATGTTTAAAGGTGCACTAATCATCATGTGTTTGGTTCACTCTCACCGCTCTCATTAGCATTGTTTCCAGCCATAGCCGGCACAAAGTTAGCTAGCTGGTGAAAATAGTGGAGCATTTAAGTTAAAGATAATTATTTCCTTTAGGAGTTGGTGGAGACCAAAACAGAGCTACAGAAATTTTGGATTTTCATTTGCCAGGTGGACAGAACACAGCTCCAAATGAATGCTATTGTTGCCCCATGCCTGTTGGGTGTGTAAATAAGTGACTGTTTGCTAACACTAAAGTGATAAAATGTCAAACTGTGTTTACAGCTTGTTTCCACAGCCCACAAGAAAATCTGTTAATGTAGGTTTAAATTCACTATTAGATAGAGGCAGTGGGTGATAAAAAGAGAAGATATTTCAGTATTTTACTCATTTTGTTTTTATTCATAAGAATAAGATCAGTCTGCCACAAAAGCAAATTAAATATTATCTTTCCATCCTATCTTTAACAGACTAACAGATGTTAATGCACCAACAAGTCTGGACATGGCGGTTGTTCGCCAATAGCTTCAGACAATATCAGAGTCAATATCGTAAGGCCAAGTTCATGACTTGCTCTTATCTCTTTCTCGTGGCCTGTTTTTATGACAGATAAAACCTCTGTCTTCTTGACCCAGTCTCTCATTGCATTACCAGAGAACTGGTCAGGGATCCAGGCCCAGTAAAAAACAAGGGAGTTGATGAGGACGGAGCGAGGTTCTGCTCATCTAAGGACCCTGCTGTCATCAATCAGTGGCTCCAGATCTGGCAATCCCATCAGCCACCTGGGCTGCAGTCCGGAACCTAACACCCGCGGTTTGCCAATTAATTTTCTGATAGGGTTCAAAGGCAGAGCAAGAGAGGTGGGAGAGGGCGAGCAGGGGGTCCATCTAGGCCGCAGTCCACACACACACACACACACACACACACACACACACACCTCTGACTAGTCCTATCCCTCTCTCTTTACCAAACTAATATGAGTAGTTAAGATCTTACACACACAAACACACACTCATACACTCACACACTGGTCGCCCTCTTGACCTTCACTCAAGAGTTTGACTACTTTACAGCTCTCCAAAGACACTGTGGGTTGTTGGGGGGGGGCTGACCAATTAAACAGTGGCGTTCCAGGGAGCAAAGCGTACCAGACTGGAGCAGAAGGAAACTCATTTAGCAGATGAGTGGTTTTTGGGAGCACGCAGTTCCTATGAGAAGTGAGAGGTGCGAAGCAGACAGCGCCGGCGGGGATAGCAAGCTTCCTGCATGCAACAGCACCGAGCAAGCAAGCCAATCATAACACAGACTCCTGAAAAACAAGCAACGTGTTGTCACTGAGCGCTCAAAGATAAATCCTTTGAAAGGTAGAGATGGCTCAAGTGCTGCTTTGTAAATCTGTTTTGAACGCATTCACAACAACTGCAAAAACGGTCTAGAAATATACTGGCAGTGGGCGTGTAGGCCTCTGGAACACATTACCGTTCATTTTGAGGCTACGCTTACTTGCAGAGACCTCTCCTAAAACACCCATTGTTGCACTTTCCTTCATTAAGAAAGGTTTTTACCTGTGACATATTTTCCACATAAGGTCAGAATTCTAATAAAACATTCACAGCCTTTCCAAAAGCACAAAAGGCAGCATATTTCTTTCAAATGAGGTGAGAAACATTTTCAGGAGAGGCCTAGCCTGCATCAGACAAAAGAGCAAAGTTTTCGAATGATTTTCTTTCAACCCTAATGCAACCTCTCCCTTCTTTTTGTAGTAGAAATGGGCGTAGCGCAAAACGGATGCGTAGAAACAGCATTTTAATACCCTCACACATGAATCCCACATGTAGCACTGTTAAATTGGATGGGATCATTATGATGTCTGAATTCGTCCCGTCAGCTGGCCAACAGCTTGCACTCTTGGCTACTCTGCGCTGGCTCACACATGTGGCTTTCTCAACAACGGCTCCAAATGCGTTCCGTACGCTTAGTGTCAGCGCAACTTAAGTTTCCTGCGTAAGGATGTGGGCAAAGACTTGGCTGGCCTCATATCTGGCTCTGAGTGAGAGCTGGAATGAAGTACAGGCTTCTATTTAGCAACCTATTCATGGCAGCACTGATGTTTGCAGTAAACATCTCTAGAATCTGTAATTCCTAAAAAGGCTTCTCTACATTCTCTTTAAGCGCCTCCATCTTTTCTTGTTCATTTGAATCCCTGCCTGGAAGCAAAATGTGGCTTCTCTTGAATGAAAGTTCTTTAAATTGATCATCTTGGAAGACTTGTATGCATATACGTGCATGTTACAATGAATGCTTCATTTTCTAAAAATGACTAAAGAAAACTCTCTCAGGCTGACGCTCCTCTTGATTTCAGGAGGAAAAAGTGAACAACTGCACAGTTTGATTTCAATACCATATGCTAAACCTTTCAAGATTAAAGCTGTGAATACTTTGGCGCTGAAAAAAGAAAAATAATCATATAATGTACTTAAAATCCCCCAATTGAAAAGATTGACCTGCCTCCAGGTCTGAGATTTACAGTCAATATAGTATTCCGATAAAAGAATAATGGCCAGAAGTGAGACTTTGTACGACTTTTCTCACATTCTGAGAGAAGAGAAGGGGGTGAGGCAACAGCTGTGCAATAAAAGACGTGTGGCCTCATAAGTTAACATTCAATTTGAGTCCATATTCGCTCTTTCTAATCTCTCTCCCCTCTACGGCCTGACTTTTTCCATTCACTTCAACTGTGTCCTTTGGCTTGAGTGAGGGACCGCAGACCTTGGAGATGCCGGCAGGGCCTGCGTTTCGCTCACTGCAGGATTTAATGTCCATATCCTGCCTAAAGCAGCTAAAGATGGAGTCCTCAACTAATTGAGAGTGATGCCGGTGATGTAATGTGAACTATGGGGACCGCGGAGGGACTATCAGAACGGCAGGCCGAAAAATCAATCGCTGGCCGCTCTCCTCCAGGCTCTGTGACACCAGTGGCCTCAACACGTCTCGGATAACGTCAACACATGAGAGAGAAAAGGACAATTCTGTGTGTGTGTGTGTCTAGGGGAGAAAAATGTATGAAGGCAGATTGATTCAAAGTGGTGGACTATGTGTTTGTGTTACTGTGTAGGGGTGAAGCGAGCACAATCTGTCTTGGCCATTTTGTGTCACTGTGTGTTGTCAGCTGTGTTGACAAAGTTCATGGGTTAAACTAATCGCACTGTACTCTAAAGCTGACAATTCACTAATGTAATGTAATGTTGCTGTTAACTGTTTAGTCTGTAAGATGTCTGAAAATAGTGAAAAATGTCCTTCACAATTCTTCAATTTACATGTCTTGCCCGATCGATAACAAAAAACCCAAAGGTGTTTTTGCTTTGACGACGAATGGATTATCAAAACAGTTGTTTAATACTTTCTATTCATCGACTAATCAGTTAATTCATCGTTTCACCCCTACTCTAATGCTATGTGTTTAACACCATAATTTTTGTCCTAATAAAATAATAACTATAACCTGTAAAACTCCTCCTATGGCTCCACTCTTTTTTTTAAAGTATATTTTTTTGGCTTTTTGCCTTCATTTGATAGGGACAGCTGTAGAGAGAGTCCTCCCCGCAGCGGCCCACTCTTTATGAAATATTTCTATATATCTATATTGCTATGAAATAACTTCTAAATCATATCCCAAACAGATTATTTTTTTACTATTTATGATGTGAGAATCAGGGCATATTCACATATTCACATATTGCTGATGAGTAAGGCCGGTATGGCCTCTTATTAAATAGAATTTAGCCGCTGGTCATGTGTTTCAGTGCCAATGAGGTGTATAAGATCCTATGAAGTCAGTGACACAAATTACATTCCTGAAAAGTGGCCTTATTTTATTTTAGCATTTAAAATTTGTTGTCAGACTTCAGCATATGGGCACACAAGCCTTAGTATCGCCTATCAGGTACTACAGAGTGAAGCCTTAGAGTCAATGTCTGATTTTTTGGATCCATATAGGGGCCTAAAGTCTCTCAAGTCCACATACCAGTTTCCAGAGCCAGGTAAAACATTAGTTTGCTGTCTTTGCCCCTAAACTTCTGAATAGTTTACTTTTTACCATTAGATCATCTAACTCAAATGACATTTTAAAAAGACTTTTTAAGACTCTCTTACATTCCCTTGCTTTTCTTAATTGATGTATTTGCTCTTAACTTTTACGTTATTTCTATTTTTATTCTATTTTGCTGTTTTAATTGTGAAGCACTATGTAACTTTTGTTTTGGAAAGTGCTGTAAAAATACATCTAGAACTTACTTATCAGAATCATGATGAATGTGCCACCACTCTCACCTTTACAATAAATATTACAGGTCTGTCAAGTTTCCCCGGGGCCAGACAGTTTCCTACCATAGTCTTAATGTTGTTTCAGTGGCTTTTCTGCTTTGAATATCTGCAATTGTCTTGGCATGAAAATGATCCAACATAAAGATACTAAATGTCGACTTCATTTCAATATTGACAGCTGTGTTGGCCTCAAAAACCCATTTGAATCTATAGTGGTTTCTACACCGTAGGAACAAAAATTTAGAGCATATTTTTAATTCAAATCACTCCCAGGATATCTATTCTGAAAGCAGTGGAGTGGAAAACGGGCACAGAAAAGTACAAAAACTCTGTCAGACAGAATAGAAACTTGGGGAGCCATTACCTCGTCTGCATCCGTGGCTGTTAGCTGCATTATCTTGAAGCCATCTCCAACGTTCTCCTCAATGGTCACATCAAGAATATCATTAGGGAAAACAGGCGGGTTGTCATTGACGTCCTGCAGCGTGATCTCCACCTGCAGAGGAAGAATAAACACCACAGTTTCCGTTAAAGCGCTGCCAAACTTGGCCTGCTACAGCTGTTAAGATCGCTGCAGAGAAAAAAAACACGTCCATCTTCTTGGATTTCAGATGATGAAGAAGCTGCACAAGAGGGGAAAGTTATCATTCTCTGACTCCAGAAAGGCTAGGGAGGAAAACTGTGAAATGATGAAGTGTGGTATATTGACTTGAAAGGTCAAAAACTAAGGAGACTGAATTATTGTTTTATCCAAAGATCATTTATTTTAGATCTAGTAGTAGAATAAGTCTGCCCTTCAAAGCCAAAACGCAGCAATTACATATTTTGTCAACACTGAATTAAGACCAGATCTATTTTACTGTAGCCTATAAAAATGAGTATAACATGGAAATTTGCAAGATTTGGGAAAAAATCGCAGGAACTATAAAAGCGAGGTAAAAGCCAAACTGCAGTGAGTTATAGTTAGCTTGTGAGATAGAGTTAGCTCCAACACCTTAGTAACTGAGTTGGATAAAAAACATAAATAAAGCAGTAGCTAAATGGAATTTATAATATTAAAAAAAGTAACACCAGATAAACTAAAAGCTAACTAGCCGAGCTTAGCGGAGTAGCAGTCACTGCCATCTCTGCCTCGACTCTATTCAATTCATGTGATTTGAGGTGGTTAAGCCAACTTTAAATCACATATTTAAACTTTTTAAATTAAAGATTGATGTATTAAAGTAGCTCATTAGTTCTAATGGATGGGAAAGCTGAAGAATAATGTGATATTACCAGTAGGTTAGTAGTGGTAGCAACAAAAGGAATATTAGTGCTGTTCCAGATACAATACCCAAATGTTCAATTGCCATAAACTAACATCATAGAGAACTGCATTGTGGGTCTATGGTAGACCTCATATACCCCACTGTCACTGGAGCTCATGGAAAGTGTACAATATACAAATTGACTTGAGGCTCTTTTCCATAGAGACTTACAGTGAGTGTAACAGGAGAACAAACTAACTGCAGCTAAGGGATTTTCACTTTTATGTCTTATAAACCAAAATAAACACACATTATTGCAGACCACAGACCCCCCATGTGGACTAACTTTGTCCCATGTAGTGAGATTTTCTTTGATAATCTAAATTTAATACAGACGCAGCAGTGGTAAGAGTGAAACCTATGATTAGATCAATTGTTTATATAAATTATGTGATTTCAAGTAAATCAAAGTGACATTTAGCTTTTCCTCATTTTACAAAAGACCACGTGAGCCTACTTAAGGACCTCCGACGGTTCTCCCACCACACTTGGAGAACCCTCTGTCACCATCCTAGCTTGCGGTTAACACTACATGTGGACGGCCTTTTCCACATCCTTTTTTTTGCTTTTGTTTTTTATGGTCTTGGATTCTTGCTACATACACATACACTATTTTAGACAATAGTGTGCTTCCAACTTTGTGGCAACAATTTGGGAAAGGAACTTTCCTGTTTCAACATGACAACGTCCCTGTGCACAAAGCCAAGCCCATAAAGAAATGACTTTCCCAGTTTGGTGTGGAAGAGCTTGACTGGTCTGCACAGAGCCCTGAGCTCAACCCCATCCAACACCTTTGGGATGAACTGGAACGCTGACTGTGAGCCAGACCTGATCACCCAACATCAGTGGCCGACCTCACAAATGTTTGACATGACACAAATAAAAACTACAAGAGCACTAGAATAAAAAGAAACATAATAATTATAAGAGCAATAGTTTGTTCATCAGAATACATTTAGCCTACTGCTACAGTTCCAATGGGATTCAAACCAACCTACCACAACCGACCACCTACAGCAGGACCGAGAAGCAGTTATACAAGCTCAGCTATGCAAATGTCTGAGGGAAAGTGAGAACCCTGGAGACAGTGAGAGTGAGACATTTATGGTTTCAGATGTTCTGTGTCTAGTGTGGCGATATTACATTTCCACTCATATCCCACAACTTAAACTGCACTCCCCTCCGCCTCATCCACTAACCCAAATATGCATTTCAAAGCCAGTAAACACGGCTCGCTTTTGAATCATAACAGACATTTTGCTGCGCATTCTCTGTTTATTGCCTCTATAAATATGGAAAAGCCGTGTTTAAATTCTCCAGTGATAGGATCTCCATTAATGTTGACAGTGATTATGGTAATTCTTGTGCCAGGCATCACAAGATGCCCCCACCTCTCTTTCACAACCCCCTGACACACACACACACACAGATGGAGCTACGCATTAGTGAGATGAAATAGGAAATGGGAAAAGAACAGTTGTCAAAAGTCTACAATGGATGCAGCTTTTTGAGGCAACAAGAGTTTCCCAGTGAGCATTTACGGAGCAGACAATGGGCCTCAAGGCCGTACGACCACCAAGGTGGGGGGTCAGATATAGCAGCCTATTCATACCCAGCTATTGACAGGAAAAGCAGACTTCACGTGTCCCACAAATCTGCTTTGCAACAGTAGCAGGAAACTCTTCGTAACAGCTGCCACAGACTCCTTTTGGAGAAAGCTTAGTTGTTCACTGCTATGACACCGACCGCAGCAGGGCAAGTCTGCGCAAGGTCACAATTACAACAAATCTCATCACTGAACACTTATTCATCTGATCTGCTTGTGCCAGGATGAGGATGTTGTCCACTTATTAAACCGACTCTGAGTTGGCGTCTGTGTCTGCATGAGTAGAGATAATTGCAGAAGAACAAGACAGATTATGTCCTGGGCACTAGCGATGCTGAAGTCACATAAACAAGCCACAATGACAGCGGCTCTCGACTCAACTTGCGCCTGAGCTGAGGGACCGGGGCAAAGTCAACAAACAATGAATATTTATTTCCCGCCTGTGTGTCCCCTTGATGTGTAAATAATGCAAGGCCCACTTCTGAGGAGTGAACTAATTAGGGTAGAAGTGCAGTTTTGAGAAATAATTACGCCTCACGCTTCCAGTTTGCATTACCAAGGCTCCCACGGGACAGGAAAATATCAAAGAGCTTTGGTGAAAAATTCATTGGAGGAAGAGGAAGCAAGGTCAGGAGGGGGGAGGCTGAGAGAAGCAGGAAGAGAGGTTTTGTTCCCTCTACCTGTCTGCGGCGGACCCAGACGCCCCGGCCGAGGCAGGTGAAACACATTAGTTTACAGGGTAAAAGATTGTGTTTCACGAACTACTGTTTCAAGTTGCAGGTGCTGCTAACTGGCTGCCAGGGTTTTATTATTTATGGGGCGGTATGAATGATTCACGCGTCAAGTGGTTCCTGAGCGCTGTCAATTATGAGACCTTAAGTGATGGAAGGTATTTGTCCATGAGGTTGAGACTCGTACTCAGCAGTGATAAATATATCTTGTCGCAAAATTCCCAGAGCTTATATAATATACGAAGGAATGACAGGTAGGATAATTTAGATGTCTGAGCTTATGTTATGTAAACTGGTCTCCTTTCTCACTCATAGAATTTAAATTTAAAGCATCAGTTCACCCATATCATAAAAAGACATATTTTTCCACAAACCTCTAGTAGTATCTAGCCATGCAGATTGTTATGTTTCTGTGTGCCGAGGTTTTGAGATATCTGAAATTTCTGCGGTGACCCAAATATAAATGGGGAGAATGGATTTTCATTTTTGTTGCACTCAAAGGAAGGGAAAAAACATTTGAAAAAATCAACAGCAACTTGTCTTTCCAGTGAAAATGTCCCAGAAAACGGTTGAAGGAGAGGCCTGTGGATTGTCAAACATTGATTCTGGAAAAACATGCTGCTGTTGAGTTTTTCAAATGTCATTTTTAATGCTGTGAGGAGCACAAATTAAATCCCATTAAGGCAGAAGTTTCAAAGGCACTGGCACACAATACCAAAACTATCTGTGTGGCTAGGGCTAGTTGAGAAAATACTGTATGTCTTTGTGTAATTTGAGTGAACTGACCCCTAAAAATCATCAAAGTGTTGCTGCATCATTCATTCACATTTTGTAATACTGACACTCCACATTTAGCCATCTTTAAAAAGACTTGCTTGTGGAAGCCAAGCAGACAGCAGACATCAAAGTACAGACATTTACCTCAAGAGTAACAGAATATACCAAAATAATTCTTCCATCCCACCCCACTGTAACATCCAAAGTGAGAAGAAACAGTTCTGGTTACAGCTGAAGGTAAAAGCATCACCTGTGTCCCCGGGAGCAAACAACCTTTGCCATTTTCCCCACATCTAAAAAATGGAAGTAGCACAGGTTTTCATATGTTTCCCACTTAAAACTTCTCATAGTTGCAGTTCTGCCAAGTCCTCTGCAGACAGACAGACAGACAGACAGACAGGGGGAAAAGTCACTGCAGGAGCAAGAGATCTATCATTTGAGCACAATCCCATGTAGGCTGCGCACATATTTTGCCGGTTAGCAACTCAGTTATTTTTAATAACCGGTAGAGGGTCTGATTAATTAAGTGAGGAATGGTTTGCATTACAGATGAGTAATAAAGTGCATGCTTGCTCCATTGAACACCATGAACCTCTGAGTTAAAAGGTTAAAATTCACATCATTAGCACAAACAATTTTTTTTTCCAAAGCAGACCTTGCTGAAAACAATGTAACCTCTGAGTGCAACTGATGCAACAGTTGGCCTGTAAATGTTGAGCTCATCTGATCATAAAAGCTGGAACAGGGTGCGCCTCCTGCAGGAAATAATCATTTCAAAATGATTGAATGTCTGATTAGATGCTGTTGACGAGTCAGGGTCAAGGGTCGGGGGAAGCACCGACTTCCAGCTCTCCATTATACTTGGCCTCTGAGATTGAATGATTCCACTTTGCATCATCCATTTTTTTTACTGATGACAAAAAACTGGGATCACAAAGCAATTCCAAATATAGCACTTCATCATATAGCCAGAGCCAGAATCATATGCTGTTAAAAGAAATTACTCAGGCTTGGCGCAGTATAAACAGCTAAATAGCACAAAGGAATTTTTGCAATGCCATAAAAGAGAGTCAACACTAAAAGTCTTTGAAACGTGCCGATTCCATTGACGTATAATAAATAAATAACCAAAACTAATCCAATCTGAGGTATAATACACTGTTTGTTTACAATGACATGATGGTTATCTAAGGTTACATTGGTCTAATGCCTCAGCCAGGCCTTGTGTAATGTGAGGACAGTGCTTTGAGACTGAGAAGAGTTGAAGGCTGGTACAGCTTGGGCTGGTTAGCAGAGTATTCCAACAGAAGCAGAAAAATACAAAGGCTCCGATTGCTGTGCTTCTCAAAAGGAGCACGAGAGTCATCACTGAGCCTTCTCATATTCAGACGGAGAGGTTACATCCCTTCCAACCGCTGACGGACACGAAACCTTCGAAGAACCGCACCCATGCAGGTCAGTAAGGACGTCCAAACTAATTCCCACAACTGCTTCAACAAAGTATTAAACTCCCAGTGCTTCTAACAAACTCCCTGCACGTTGGAAAAGAGCAGGAACTTTTCCCAAGGTTCCTGCTCTATTTAAGAGCCACTGTGTTGTACGGAGGAGTCTGTCATCCTCTCAACTTTGAAAATGGATTACTGACCGTCTACAAAAAGCCTGGGCCCGTGTCTGCGTTTGCCTTGCTTAATCTGAAAACCGTATGGCATGATCCATGGACATCTGATGAATGCCTTGCTATACAAGAGAAATATAAGAGAAATTGTAAAGTGGGACCTGGATGATAAAACGACACATTCAACATAATTAATTTCCTGCAACTCCGGAGATATGCAAAGACCATCATTATTTCACTTCATCTTCACTTCCTTCTCTACCCCTCCTTGTGGTTGTTTCAACTGTTTAGATAGAACGTCATAGACTCTTGGCTCCAGATTTATGGGGAGTTTAAGAACTCATGGGTTCTGTGGGTCAAGGACACTGGTAGAAGTGCCATCTTGGCTCTGTCTTTTAGCAACAAAAGGAAACACAACTAAATAATTAAGACAAGGTCAAACTGATCTCTTCCGTACGGCTTCTTTAACACGTGTACAATCGCAACTGGCCTGATCTGTCAAACAAATGCCTGCAGAGTAATTCATCTTCCAACCGCAGTCATCGGGCTCGGCAAAGTGCATGCGCGCTCCGGAGACAGGAATTTGAGCGTGCCGGAGATGGGAATGTGCCCGGGAAAAAGCAGACAAAGCTGGACGTCAGCCAAACCTCAACGCACTGTGCAAGAGAGAAGTCAGGATACGATCATATCCCCCTCAAGTCCCCCCAAAACCTTCTGCAGTCCCATGGAAAGAAAAAAAAAAAGAGCAAGAGTGAGAGAAAGAGACAGACAAAACAAAACAAAACAAGAGAGCCTGCAAACAATCACAAAGCACCTTGGCCTTATGTAACCAACAAGGGGAGAGAGAGAAGAGACAATGTCGGACAAGTGGTTTTAATAAAGGGGATCACTGTCCTCTCGGCGGACCACTTCACCAACTGTTAAAAGATTGTTTGTCTACAGCAGGCCCCTTCAAGCCCCCTGCAAACCCTTGCCAAGAGAGGTTCCCTCTGAGCATTTCTGGTGGGATATATAATCCAACAGAACGAATAACCCACCAGGTCATCTGGACCAGTGTATTGTTTCACAGAGGTTCTGGACTCGTCGACATCTCTGCACACAAGAGAGTGGAAAAAAATCGTGATGGATTGCCATTTTTAATGGTCCCGTATCCGGCCATGAGCGGTGCAAACTGAGGTTCTTCTTCACTATAAACAGCCATAACTCTTTCCCTATTATTCCTACCTGGGAGAGTTAGATGGAAAGTTTAATTAGACCTTGTGCAAGATCAGAGCAGAGCTAATGGAGGCGAGACAAGATTTAGCTCTCCTTGAAGCTGGAGCACATTTCAAAGCCATCACTGGAATTACCATAGCCTATTAAATGCAGCACATTCTGTATCCCTGGATTAAAAGGTTAGGAGAACATCAAAACAAGCATTTTCTCCTTTTCTTGTGAGATGAAAGGTAAAAAACAAAATAATAAGCCTATTTGTGAAAAGAATGCTTTGAAGAGGCAAGGAAAGAAATGTATTTTCTTTTTATCAGTTGTCTGTCTTTTTTAAGGAATTCTTAAAAAATGGAAGGAGACCATAACTGGAGTCAGCCGTCTATCGGTATCCATGTTGGTGCCACTGACTCTGCGTGAGTCTAGGGCCTTATCACTCCGCTCTCTCCACAATTACCTCCAATTACGGCATTCAAACCACGCAGACCATGGAGAGGAGAGAAACTAAGAAACACAGCACTTTGTAATTGCTCATATAACCCCTCAAAATAGATCAAAAACACAAAGATTTTCTGATTTTTAACCATTTCTGTTACCGAAAACCTACAGATTTGAGCTGAAATAAACAACATCTAATACGCAAAGCAATTAAGTGCAATAACTCAAGCATTATACCATTAAATTGTTCACATGGGTATTACCATTTTTGGAGACTTCACACTGTTTCTCCTCTGCATTTCAGACTGAAATATTGTACTTTTTAATTATATTTCTACTTCTGAAGGCTGAAGTTACCACATAACATTTTACATTCAACATAAGAATAGCTCATTTGCAGTTTTCAGATAACAATGTCAACTTTTCAAGAGCTGTCTTGTGTTAAGTCTTCATGGCAACACATTTTACAAAGGATAATAGGTAAGAGAATGTTTTCCAGCCTGCAGAGGAGCATGTAATCCTTCAACTGATATGAAAGGAAGGAAAACCCCCAAAATTGGAGATACAAGCTTCAGCTTTCATCCGACAGCTGCAATATAACACAGTGCTACAGTTTAAACTCTCCAAGAGTATAATGAAGTAGTCAGAGTCAGTGCCACCTGGACCACTTACAACATTAAAAATATAGCTTACAGGTTAATAAATCAATAATTTAACTCACTGAAAGGAACCATTCTTCACCATCCCTACTAATGCGTTTGATAAATGAGTATATTTCAGTGTTAGATCTTACTTATAATGGAGTATTTTTCCAATGTGGTATAGCTACATACTTAAATAAGAGATTTGAATACTTCTTCAACCACTGGTGATGGCCAAAAAAGTATTGTCTTCTTCTGATGCAAATTTGATTTGATTTGTCTGGAGCCATCATAAATATATATAAGACGGGGAGATTGTTCCAAATGGCCCAGTATGTAACGTCAGGCTTCACATCTGGGATTTTAACAGATAAAGACTAAATCTAAGTGATATACAGTAGATATCAGGCATCGTTCTTTAAAGCCAACGTTGGTTTCCAAGACTTCTGGAAGAGCTGCGAGAGGCTTTATAGACTATTATGGCATCCATTTCATAGTTGCTGTCGTCCAGTGATAAATGCATGAGATTTACAAAAGTTGAGGGGACAAAAAAAAAAAAACGCATTAGTGAAAGATCTTTGTCTGGATTTGACCTAATTATTAACAAGTCACATCTATGATCTCCCCCCTGCAGTAAGCTAATTCCTTAACCTAGAAATCTAGATTACTTAATTAGCCTACTTGTAATGATGTTTGGGACTGATTTGATAATGAATTCATTAGATCTGGTCTCCATCATGGTTAACGTTATATTTGGGAGTTCAGATAGCATCAAAGGAAATGTTGTTCTCAGACTTTTCCCCATCTTCTTGTTTGTTGGTGACAGGGTTAGGGTTTTGAAATCAGTCAGAAAAACACAAAAAGGGTTTAGGGTTTCCACAGTCAGTGTATTAGCACATTATTAAGAAAGAATGCTCTGCAAGTCACTAAAGAATGCCAGTTTCCATCCATGTCATAAAAATCAGTTTTAAATGTAACTTTTGAACTACATCACTGGTTGGCAGAGCTCTTAGTGAAAACAAAGCTGAGGTGAGAATTGAAAAAAGATGATACTTAACTGCTGTTTACTTCATTTAAACAAGCATGAGTGGAGGAGTGGAGGACAGCGAGTCAGGAATGTAAGTACATGTGTGTATGGTTGTGTGCCCTGTGTGTGTGTGTGTGTGTGTGTGTGTGAGAGGGGTGGTGTAGAAACCAGCGTTAATCCAAAACAGGACTTGGATTGTTGTGTGAAAAGCTCCAGGCACCCCCTTCAGCCCCTGTTTATGTGAAAGACCCCTGCAAACATTAACGTTGGGAGGAGCAACAGAGTGGGGGTGGGTAGGGTGTGTGTATGTGTGTATGTGTGTGTGTGTGTGTGTGTGAGTGAGTACGTATGTGTGTGTGAGCGGGGGGGGGTTATGCAGTAGTCGAACTTGTGGCCGACCTGTGCTCCCGACTGCCACCCAAAGCTCCTGCTGATCAGACTAAAAATAAGATGGTAGCTTAAGTGAACTTGGAACAAAGGACAGAAGTTTAGATTTCACAATGCAGTTTTTTGCATTTTGATGTTACATATTTCTGTTCATATTTATCATCAGTTCCTGTGACATGCCACCATTTTGTGCCAATTTACTATCTAGTACTGCAAAGATCAGAATGGGCAATTATGAAAGCACTTAAAGGAACAGTTCGCCATTTTGGGAAATGTGCTTCTTACTGAGAGGTACATAAGATAGATACTCATGTATGGAGCGAGAGGTTAGTTAGCATAAAAACTGGAAACACAAATGGAAATATGAAAACAGTTTATACATCCACCTACTGCTTTTTTGCCAGGCAACCTCACTGTGATGCAGGTCACTGCCAAGCCCCCAGGAGGTGCGCCGGGCTTTGAAGCCAATTTGACATAATGGCCAAGCCGTGTACAACTTCCAGGTCCGTCACGTGATGCACACTGGCCCCAAAAGACTTTTTCCCATAGACTTACATTGTGAAAGAGACGTCTGTAAATGTTTTTTGAGATACATCAACTTCACAGTACAAACACTTAAATAGCCGAATCCAGAGTCACTGTCATTCATGTGAGTGAGTCCTGAGACCTAGCGGTTAAGAGGCGGAGTTAAAGGAAATGCTAGTGTGCTTGCTCTATGGGCCGCACAATGCGGAAGCTATACAGAAGATCCAGATAATTTCATAGGAATGAAGGGGACCCCGCCTCCAACGCCTCCAGTTCTCTTTATACATCCATTGTCACTGCACCTGTCTGTTGGTTGCCAAGAATAGTTAGAACATTTCCTGTATAGTTTAGCCTCACCGCACTCATCAACCGGAGCAGGCAGCTGTTTTCCGCAACCAAAGTTCTGACAAACCCACTCTATGCTCCCTGTCCAGTGCCAAACGGCAGACAGGCAAAGTTAGCTGCTAGTTGGTGAAGAAAGTGAAACAGTTAATGTGTTAGCAACAGAGTTGACCAAACCAGATTTAACAGGAGAGTAAATATTGAACTTACATTCATCAAGTAGACTATTTGAATGATAACATTGCTCTGTGTCAGTAGGCGTGTTTGCTAATTCGTTATCCGAAACAATTTTCTAGGACAATAGTCTGTCAGCCTTCCAATTTTTTCTGCCCCTAGTGGCCAAATTGATTAAAGCAGTTTTATATATTATATACAGTGGGCAATTCAAGCTCTTAAAAATACTGCGTCACACCAGATAATTCAACTCGGTTATTCTTGATCTAAGAAAATCTTCTTTTGCTTCATCATCATGAAAGCTATAGCTCTTTTTGGTGCACCATACATCTGCCGCGGTCATTTAGGCCTCAGCAGGAACCAGCTTGGCAAAAAAACCTGATCTAAAGACATTCTGAGGGGCAAAAGCAAAAGAAAATGACGGAGAAATGTTGATGAATTTAACATGAGGTGGCGTAAAAAAAGACTTCTGCCAAATAACTTGACAATGAGGGACAGTTTCCCCCTGCTGAGGCCATTCATGGAAACAGACTGGAGGGCCTTGTGATAGCTCTGCCTCTCCTTTCTCTTTCTCACACGCAGATACAAATGGATGAAAACGCAAACTGTGCACCAATCACATGGTAGGCTATGACAGGCTCATTCATACGTGTGTGATGGTAAAACCGCCCCTCCCCCGCCATACCGCACACATACCTCCACACGCACTTCCACACTACAAGGAGGTCTTACAAGACTTCACATGTTAAACTCTCTCTTATTATCATGAAGATGGGCCTTTTAGAAGCACCATCCATCTTAATTAACAAGCTATTTGTATGCACTTCAGCCTCCAAGACAAAATAGCATGGGAAGAAATCCTGTGGCCAAAGACGAATTCTAGGGCTCTAAGACATCATTAGCGGATTAAAAAAAACTTCAATGGTCTTCCCATGTTGCCTGCTCATTTCATTATCTCCCACTGTTCACGGCAATTCCCAGCTTCATCCTTTGCATTTTACAGATGCGATCATGGAGTGAGAGCCTCGCTTCCCATTCCTTTAGAGTTCCACATAATTTGAGGCACTCTCTTCATGATTTACGGCCCGGCTGTAACATCAATGCCTCACTGTCTGTAAAGCAAAAGCGACTGACGTATAGCATGTCGTTCAGTGGCTACTGAAATGAGTGAATAAAATTTCTGCCTTCAGACCTCAAGCACGAACAAACAAATGTCAGCCTCAATATGATCTGCTTTCTTTCACCAGTCCCACGGCTAAACGGCTCGCAATAAGAAGAGCTGTTGAAAGATCACTATTTTAGAGTGGCTCTGTTTTGGCAGATTTCTGGCTTTGGAAATGGTCACTTCACTGGGTGGTGTGTAAGTGTATGGGGGTGCACACAAGTGTATGGGGGTCTTCCCATAGGGCCTGTGTCTGCAAAACAAAAAGGAAATGTTTCAAAAACAGCCTTATGGGTAATTCGCCTTCACAGCCACCGCTTTTTTCCTTTTTTTCTTTTTGTCCAGCGGCACGCTTGAATGCAGCTGAATAGCCAAGAGACAATTCGTCTCAATTCCCCATTCAGGAAACCTACAGAGACTATTAATTGTCAACTCATAAAGGCCCCATAGACGCCCCATGAGAGAGGAAGCAGCTCATATTCTAAGACTTTTTTTCTCACTCTCCTCCTCCTTTCTCTCTGTCTCTACTATCATCCATAACACCTTTAGGTTTTCTCCAGGGTTTAGAGGGTCAGCGCGCGAGGTCAGAAGGTGATGATTAATTCCTCGGAGCAGTTGCATTGTGGGAGCCCTTGGTTACTCTGGGGTCAAAACCCCCAGTTTAGCACAAGGCTGTCATTTGTTAGTTGACCTTTCCTGCAGCTCTGACATGCATTTTGTGGATCAGGAGAAGAAAAGGGGGGGACTACTTCTGTACTTCATTTCTATCACTTGTTGTTTAAATAAATCCACCAGACTTTTACCAATAAGAAAAGAGACAGGCCGCCCAGACAACAAGACTTGTGGGCATTTGGGAATTTGACAGAAATAAATACTCAGACAACAAAAGAGCAATGCTGTCCTTCTCCTCTTCTGACTTGGGAAGTGAAACCAACAATCAGCAAAGACTCAAACAAAGGGGTTCTTAAAACGGTGAACACCAAAGTCCGACAGAGTTGGTGTTTACTAGCAAGGAAATTGTTTAGTCTAGCAGCAATAGCAACAACAACAACAAAAAAAAAAAAATCAAACGTCATTATCAATACCTGCAGCAAACAATGTGGGGATGAAACATAGAATATACAGTGTATCCCAAACTCACTCCACACCCAAGAAAATACACAAACAGAGCCCTGACAAGTGACATATTAATTCAACATTTACACAACATTTTAAACAATGCGTCCAGGGAAAGGCGGATTGTGTTCAGAACCAAAATCTTTATGAGATATGTTTAGACTGAACAGCTTCGGATAACACAAATACACACATTTCTTGTCGGAAAACAAGCAAAGGGGCAAGCTCTTATCCTGAGCATGTACAGTGTTATAAAAGCAGATCTGCTTTTATTTTCCCGTTAGTGTTTGGGACAGTTTTAACAGGATGTCAACGATGAGTCCTTGTAACGAAAACAATATTTACCCACAAAGAGTCAGTTCCACTTTCATGACTATATGTGGACCACAATCTGCGCCAGTATCACTACCATACGGCAGGTCGTGGATGCTATGTCAAAAAATCAAAACATTGGTTTGACGGCTGCACGTCATCTAGGGCAGGAGGGGGAAAAAAGCTTCTAATGTCTAAGCTGGAGGATGTCTGGCCGCTGTCAGTCAGTGCAGAGAAGAGGATTTAAGAAGGGCTGCGCCGGGGTAAAAGGGCTTACAGTGTCACATATGATCTAGTCACTGACAGGAACAGTCACCACCTCCACCTCCACTCGTCCCCCCCCCCCCACCACCACCGCCACAGCCCGGTATGCATGGACGAAACCAACCACTTGGCACGGAGGGACAGAAAGAGAAGGGGGGTGGGAGTGGAAAAGGGGAACGAGGGCAGCAATTGAGAGACCAGAAAAAGACAAGTGAGGCCCTAAAGTCAATTGGGCCTCTTGTCTCTCCTCTCTGCTCCTTTTCTTTCTTTACTCTCTGCTCCTATTATCCTCCCCTTCTTTTTGTCTTGACCCCCACCCCCCCACCCCCCCTACACGCACACACTCTTGTTTTTAGTTCCTCTCTCAGCTGTCCTGCTGTTTTTGTTCTACAGTGTCCCAAAGTGTTGAACTGATATGCCGGGCTGATCTTGGCCTTTCATTAAATATCAGATATCAATGATCCAGGGGATCACCAAAGTCAGTAGGATTTATTCCACAAATGTCTGTACCAAGTTTCATGGCAACCCATCAAATAGTTGTTGAGATATTTCAGTCTGGACCAAAGTGGTGGACTGACAGACCCAAAGACCAACAATGCCATCCCTACAGCCACACTGCGAGTGTGGCAAAAAACCCCAACCAATAAAACCACCACACCTTTTTAAACAATCCCACCTTCCTGCCTTTCGATCAAACTGACTGGTTTAGTCATTAGATTGATCCTTCATTGTATTACGTCCTGCCTGCATATCCTGTTTAAACAGGAACTACATCACATTAAGGAAGTAATACTATTTCATGGGGCAGAGCTCCACGATGGTCTAGATGCTGTTTCAGATGCTTGACAACAATTCAGTTCTAGAGGAATCCCTACATAAAGCATGATAATGAAAGAATATAGCAAAAAATGTCTGCTGTTATCAGTAGGCTAATATCAGCCTTCAATATCCACTATTAGTCAAACTAACGTCCTTCTCCAATCCATTCACTACCCTCACATGCACATCCTTCTAGTCTCTCCCTCTCTGGGTCTTAATTCCTGTTTCTATTTTCCACTGCATGCGAGAGCTCCTCTTTCATATGAGATTCCTCTGACATGTAGCTCAGATTTCAAGTAAATCCAGCTCTGGGCCACCACTGTTTATTCCTACCTGTTTAACAATAGCCCAAGGGTTAGGAAAAATAATGAGATATTTCTAACAAAATAAATGCTGCTGTATGTCTCCATTCTGTGAAGTTTAGCACACCAGACTGTCACACAGCGAGAGGTTTATTTTCCATTATGGTGATATAATTTCCATCTGACACGAGCTCGGTTTGTCAGCAGACCATTGAATTCTCATCTTTCTACCGAGGGAAGCGTTTTGCTGAGCAGGCATTCAAGCAGTCTGCTTCACATTCATACAGTTACACACATTCACACCTGGGAGCTGCTCAGTGCAAGCACAGCCATCTACTGTTGCCGACGAAAAGCTGTGTTCAAGCAGTTGTGGCTTGAATGAGTGGGTAAGTGCCTTTCTCAAGGGCACCTAAAAGTTATTTATTGAGGAGGTGTTTCTCATTCAAGTTCTTCTCCCCATGTTTTCCCAGCCTGTCCTGAGATACAAACTGTGGACTTTCTGGTTGCTCAAGGTGTTGTAGTTTTACAGGCAGTTTTTGCTCAGGTAGCATTAATATTGCATTAATAATGTCACTGGATTAGCTAAACATCATCTTTTTCTTACATATCCTGACAGAATTAATAACTGACATAATTTCCTCCTGTCTCTGAACTCCACATTTCATCTTATTTTTATGTACTAGCAAAACAACAAAGGCAAAACTCTAAAACTTAACTGAAGCTAAAGAACCACAGTTCTCCAAGCGCAGTAGCTAACTTCATATGATAGGACTGTAGTCAAAAAGAAACTGACAATGTGAACATCAAGGCATTTTGTAACTCATTTATAACCATGGGATAGATGATTTTGGAATAAAAGCAAGCTATCTAGCTACTTTACCTTGACGGTTGTGGGCTAGGATGACTTTTTTGAACTTTGGGCCGTTAGCGAGCTAGCTAAACTGTCTTTTTGCCTTTTCACAGAGCTTTGGTCTAACATTTCTTATCCAGTATAGAATGGTTCTTTGTCTCTTTCCATAAAGCTATAACTCAAGGAAAAAAATTATACTTCTGAAGAATGTTTTCATAGTTAAGACTCCTAACTGCCTTTCAGAGAGAGTCTTTCTAACCCTTTAGCTACCGCCTTCTCTGCATGTCTCCACATTGTCCAGGAATGCCTTTGCATAGCACCGTAGCCCGAAGACTTAGGTAGGCCAAAAAAATCTCTCCAGTCCAGATGGTTTGGCCGGACAGCAGAGGCTGTCCACGGAGGAAACACTGAAGTTGGAACTTTTTCAGTTACGCTCCGAGCTCTATGCAGCACTCTGTAATACCATGATTTAAACTCATTGGGCTGCGTGATGTTTAATTGAACCACAAGCTGTTAATCCAAGGAAAGAAAATCAACTAATCCCGATTAAGGTCAGCCAGACGGGGAATGGAATTGTCAAAAGCACTCCCTGGCCTGCTGGGTACCTTTAAAGATCGGGCTCATTACTAGAAAGCCAAACATGCTCACGTGAAACAATCACCAAACCGACTGGAGGGGTTTTTGTTGCGCCGTGAGAAGATTTTGACATAATCTCACACGAATGACACAATTGCTTGTTTGTTTTCTGCTAAACTAAGGATCCAAATCAGGAAAAGATCAGTGTGAGAAATGTGTGAATGGACTGATCCATGAATGGAATTTTAACAAGAGAGTTGTTAGGTGTGAAAGACGAGCAGACGGAGGGTTATTTGATAGTGTTAGCACATGATGCCATTGGTTTCACTGCTAAAACACCGCAACTAATTCACTCTCTTATCGTTTGCAAATAGGCAAACACACTTTCTCACTCAGTACTTTCTCTTACAAACACATATATCCTGACTTTATCTGCATTTCACCATCTCTCTTTCACCGTCCCTCTTATCTTCCCTCACTAAGGGAATGACCGGGCCAACAACATATCTTTATGAACGCAGCGTTGACAGGCGAAATTCGCAAATAGTTCTCCGTTGCTCTGGTGACAATCCCATTCTCATTCTCATCTCAAGATTGTGTCATTTCTGTTCATCACATCAATGCAGCAGCGGGACATTTGGTTGGGCTCACACAATGTTCACTGAATACAGATAAAGTGTGAGAAAGTATAAAAAAGTGAATGCATTAATATAGCTGGGCCATTCTTATACACGTAAAGGGAAAGAACTGGCTTCAAAACAAATCCACAAAATGGGATGAAGATTAGTAATCGGTAACACTTCACTTTAAGTTCCACTATTTAGCATTTATAAGCAGCATACAAACATTTAATAAATGGTTTATAACACACAATAACGCAGCTATAAGGACATTTTTAAGTGTTTATTAATGTACAGTATTTGTCAACAATTCTAACTTTTCCAAAGAAGACATATTTTATATCTTTACAACTGTGTTTTACTATATTTTCACTTATTATCTGCTTATACACCAGGATCCAGTCACTGAGGCCCACAGGAGGAGTATTAGCTACTGAAAAATACACTTATATCCGCGTACAACTACATTATTAATGACTGCTGAATAGGGGCACTTAAAGTAAAGTGTTTCCCAATCATCATTACTCAGTGACAACTTTGTTCAGAGTCGAAGATTTCCTGCTTTCAAAACTCAACTTTCCAGATACATCTTGGAAGCAAACTTCCTGTTAGCTGAAAATTCAAAATGGTCCCAGTCTCCAACCCTGGATTAGCATTTTCCAATTCAATGATGCTCCAACTGAACCAGTGCCAGTGGGATTCTTTTCACTTAGAACAGATAGAACGCCTCCTTCACACAGACCTTGCACTGCTTCAGGTACTGTTGATGTTGTGGGCCTATAAAGCCCACTAAGACACTGCATGTGGTATTCGAATATACAAATAAACTTGACTTGAGCATGAAAGTTTTGGGTTGAGTAGTCCCAACCTAATGTCCACTTACTAGCTTTTTCAGGGATTTTCAGCTGTATCACATGCTCTTCTAGATGTCTAGATGTTGATTATCTGTTTCAGCTCATTGTGAATTACTGGCTACTAATGCCTGATAAATGATGACTGATCAAGGATTAATTAATGTTCATTTTATTAATGAATAAACTTGGTTTTCTACCTTATTGTGTCGATCTGAATCACTGTGGTCCATTGTGGTTTAGTGATTAGGGTGTATCATGCACACTGCCAGGCTTATAAATGTCCCGTGGCGCTGTGAGGTGCTTTGGATTAATCTCTTGAACAACGACAAATGGCATCAAGTGCTGTACTTTACATTCTGTGGCTATTACTGCATACCAGAGGGGGACAACTAGCAAAAGAATCAAAGTATGTGGAGGTAAATCCACATTAACGTGATATACAGGGGACCTTTAGTCAGTTAACATGGTACTATTTGGTGCTTTGGTTAACACTGGTCCACCACACAATAAAATTAAACTACAAGCTACAACCGTTCGGAAAATTACTTATTTAGCTTACACATCTCTCTCACATAATAATTAGGCTTTAAGGCATGTCATCAGATGGGACTACTGCTTGATAATTTACAGTTGAGGACGGTCAAACTGTGGTCCAAAGGCAGACATGGATAATACTTCCCACACGTATCTCCATACACCACTGAGTGATTTCAGGTGGGACTGGACACTAACATTTATCCACAATGTCTTCGTTTTTCTTGGGACAGCAGTGAAGAGGAGGGGAAAAAATGACCCAAATGTGACTAGACAGCTGTGTTTGGGAAAGGAAACTATTTATCAAAAATGGGGAGTGATATATGCTAGCCTCTTTACGCTAAACCCAGTTCTGTGTGTTTCTTCTCGTCTGCGACCGGTCTCATCTACAACTGTTCTCAGAGATCCATCACGGCCTCAAAGACAGATACGCCGCTCTCGGAGGTCTCTGCAATTAGTGCATCAACAGCTGGGGAGACCATTAGACACTCTGGGGTGTTTGCTTCATCTCCTCTGTTTAGAAAAGGCCGAACAGCATGGACAAATACAGGACACTAATGAATGGTGTCTGTCACTGTGAGTGGGGACGCCTGGGTGGGAGCCGGGGAGGAAAGTTTTTCAGGGCATGATGTGAATTTTGGGGCAAAAAATGGCAGGATAAGGGGCTGAAGTGACGTCAAACAAACTGTGGAGAGCCGTTTGGAAAATCTTATTAAGATGTGTAATTTTTGCAGATGTTCATTATACTTTGGCCAGGGTTAAGAAAATAAGTGGTATTACAGTTTTTGCCATTTGTCTTTGGAGAATAGATCATTGGCTGAAGCTTTGACTGTGAGCTATTTGAGGCCATTGTAGCGTATGCAAGGCAATCAAACCCAAATGTGAACGTAATGTTGGCCTGATGAATGCTGTGTATTTTGGGTGCTTTAAGGCTCTCTTTGGAGAATTTAAATCACCGAATGGCTCACATTACTGTGTGTGGCCGCTTATAACACTTCTGAGCCCAATTATCTGCGTCAATACCAAATTCCCATCGCTGACATTCATTTACATTCATGCAGACTACAGGTAGGATCCAAGGCAGTGAATGTGGTGAAATAGTGAGAGTGTGGGAGTGTGAGAACTGTCCACCTTATCTTCAAGAATTAAGATAACCCAGAAGTGAATCACTCAACCTGGTCTAAACCTAATCTAAGCCCCGGCTGACGTATTCTGCATTATCTCACCTACACTCGCACACCCGCATGCACACACACTCAGACGTATAAAAACAAACACAGATTACAGATGCCATTTATCCTCTACAAGTCAAACCCAGGGCAGGGTAAAGTGTATGCACAGATGATAAAACCTTTACCCCAAACACCCTAAATGTGGTTACGTCTGCTTTTAGGAGATACTGGGAGAGATGAGATACGGGCTGAGTGTTTGCACCGTGCTGCCATGGCTTCCAAGAGAGTGACAGTGATCATTTTTTCCCCCTTTTTCTTTGGCAGAGTCCAACAAAGGTTGTAAATGTAATCCATCCAAAAAGGAGTGCACTCCTCTTTGCAGCAGACTCCCCTCGATGTTGTTACTGGCAAACGCTCTGGAGCTGGCAATTGAAAAGAGTGATGCTATTTTCTGTTAAACACTCTCCTCTTTCTTTCTTTTTGTTTGTTTGTTTGGTCTCTCTTCTCATCTATTCCTGTAATGTAATACAGTAAATATGTTGATTCTTTGGTCAAGAGTGGGCTAGAAATCGAAGGCCTGTAATCAGTTTTCCAAACCTCTCCGCCTTCGCTTGGCCAGGCTGTTTATTTCTATCTTGATGACATTGTCCAAAGTTGGTATGAAGTATGAAACATCAGGGCTTCCAAATCCTTGCTGCTGTATTATGGTTAAAAACGATGTCAGAATAGGCCTGCTTTTTGTTAAGATTAAACATAAAGCAGCATAAATACAGAGTATAATGATTAACTTTTTCTCCCAGCATGATCAAGATCTATTCGCTGAGTATGGGGTTGTCAAATTTAAGGGTACTGCATCTTGGTCATTTTCCATGCATTCCACAAGTGTAACACAAGTGTATTTATGCTGCGCAGCACGCTGCCCATAACCTATGACATGAAAACGAATGGGATAATTAAACCACTATTGACACTAATTAAACGTTCTCCAGCATCCAGATTTAGAAGATAAACAGAGCCGAGCCAGATTTAGTTCAAACTGTAATTGAGTGTGGCCATCATGTCTGTAAATCAGCTTTACAACCAGTATGTGGGATTTACTACCTAACCAATGTTATCCACCACTGGAAGCTATATGCTCATATAAGACATGCTATATGTGTGAAGATTAACAGCAGGGAATAAAAGGTTTAATGCTGCAACGCCACACTTAACTTTTAAAGCAAATATTATTTGAAATACATGGCAAGTTTAGAGACAACAGCTGGCTTAATTATGAATCAGAGGAATGTATAAGAGACAACCTACTAACTCATCCATTTACTGTGATGTCAAGAGTGGCTTAGTCAGAGGAAGTGTGACAGTTTTCAAATGGCGTCTTTCTCCATTTCAGACCAAGATGCTTCAAAGGAAGAAAAAGCTTTTAGCAGACCACTTTTACAAATGACTTGGAAGAACTGTACATGGAAAAAAATATGCTTCTGACTCAAGTAAGGAAGATCTGAGATGGCACCAAGAGTTTCCAAGTCCAACTTCTTCTGCAATAGGAATAAAGAGCACATAGCACAGAAAAAAAAAGACCCTGACAAAGAGCAGCTGAGGCTGAAACAATGCTAAATAAATCCACTAACTCTGCAGCAAGCCAGAGCACAGATATGTTTTCTCTCTATTTTATTGTCTTTTGTATCAAGAACTTGCGTAAACTGACCCCATCCAATACATTTCCTTCTTTGGTCTTTGCTTCTAAATAAGGCAAAAACTGGACAAACAAACAATCCCTGAGTCACAATGTGTTCGAAACAATACCCAGTGGCACTGCTTAGTGTCAAACCACTTCAGGGCCAGATCTGACCGAGGCGACACGAGGCTGAAGGAGGTCATAAAGTTAAGTCAGCAGAAGAAGGGAAGGAACGAAACACAAGGGTGGGGATTGTTGGAATTCTCGCTGCGCAGCCAGCACAGCTTCCTGTTATTTGTTTTGTAGTAAATGCTGACTCTCAGGGGGATATGAGTGACCGTACTGCTGGACACAAGTCGCCGTCTGTCCTCTGACCGCCGCTGTCTGCACGACTTGGTGTGTGAGTGAGTGTGACTGCATGGGTGTGAACGTGAGTTAACTGTGTGTGTGTGTGTGTGTGTGTGTGTGTGTCTATATGTGTTGATTTTCATATGTTTCTGAGTTGTGTTTATTAGTGTTGTGTTTTTCACAACAAAGACTAAAGTTAATACTGAATTTTAAGTGATCATGCTACTGAATGTGTTCTGCATTCTGAAATTTTACTTCAATTTCACCTCCAGACAGTTTGTATACACAGACACTGAAGAGGTTAATGAATGGCACTGCTGCAAAAAGGTCTAACTATGCAATATGAATACAGACTGAAGTAATCATGGTACAGAAGCCTGGATTTGCCAATCCCAGGAGCAAACGTAATATAATTGGTGCTTTTCAGGAGAGTCGATGGGCTTCGACTCATGACGTCAAGACTCTGTCGGTGTGTAGCCTATGTTGCTTACTAAACGTAAACCCTAGTCTTAGGCTTAGTCCTAGCATGGTGTTTTTGAAACCAAACCAAAACTACATAACCGCACCTACATGGTGGACTGTTTAGGCTAACATGTGAGGAAGCAAACTCTGTAAACTCAGCACATTTCCAAAATTTGCTGAATGCTAAAATGTTGAAAACTTGGAGTCTTAGGCTGCCTGGTTCCCATTGCACCTAATTGGTTGACCAAACTGGTACCAAAGGTGGAAAACAGAACTACAGAGCTGACAGACACCCTGCCAATGTACTAGGTCAACTGTGGTAACATACGGCATAAGGTTTCTTTCTTCTTTACTGTGGTGTTGTACAGATTCCAAAGTATTCATGGATGATAACGATATTTTTTTATTTGATGCCAATCATCTAAAGTCAAATTTTCCCTCCTTTTCTTTCTTGTTGCTGTTGTCGCACAGGCAGCACAGTTGGAGGCACAGGAGCCTGTTTCCTTCCCTGCAGAAGAAGCCATTTACTGCCATTTATTCGTCTATAGGAACAAAAACAACAGAGCAAAATATCAGATCAGAGTAAACAATTTCTTCATGACACGTTCTCAATTATACATCAGTACAGTGTATTAAGAAAGGATTTGTATTCTCAGAATGTGAAAAGAAAAGTGTAAAAATATAAACACCTACAGCTGGTGCAGCAAAATAACTGGTAATATGTGAACAGGGCATAAAGAGAAGGAAACAAGCTGTAACCTCAAATAAAATCTATACATACCCATATTCATGTGTGTATGTTGCTGCATGAGTCAGCATATCAATATGTTTACCAGTAACTGATTTGACTCAACTGACTCGACACCATAAAAACATAAGAGTCATACAAATCTGCTGCTCTCCTCCATCAAAAGCTAATGGGCCGGTACCTTTCCTTGCCTCATTATCTGGTTCTGCTCCTTCTCAGCAAAATAAGAGAGAAAGGGGGAAAATAATTTTAAATAGAGAATAAGAAAGAGGGAGTAAGAGAGACAGGGACACAGAGTAAAAAAGAAAGAGAGAGTGCTAAGGAAAAAAGTCAAAGTTAGAAGAAGTAGGGAGAGACGTGGAGAACCACAGTAGGAAAGAGTAAAAAGAGGGAGCAAAGGAGAAAAACTAAATAGCAAGAAAAAGAGTGAGAGAAGATGTGCCGAGAAGAGGAGAAAATGGGAAAATGCAAAAGAGAAAAACAATGCGTAAAAGGAAGAGAAAGAAAATGGGAAAGGGCAGAGAAAGTGGGAGAAAAGAAACAAAATAGAAAGAGGCAAATAATTAAGAAGACGAAGAAGAAAGACAAAGAACAAAATGAGAAAAGACAGAAAAAAAGACGAAAAAATAAAGTAGTGCAGTGAGAGCAGGCCGTGAAGGACTGAGCAGACTCCACGGTGTGAGTTTTATTGTCTAACTACTTAATTGTAAATAACAGGCCTCAGCGATGTGAACGACCATTCATTCGCCCAGACAGAGTGATTAATCCATGCTGGGCTTTGGGAGAGTGGGCAATGTGTGTGTGTGAAAGAAAGAGAGAGAGAAAAGAGAAGGGTCTTTCTTTTCCTTTCTTGTCTCTATCTCACTACCCTGCAGGTCCTAATTGGTTAATTTCATAAACTTCTCAAAGGGGGCGCTCACTGAAGCCCTCCCTCCCTTTTATTGAAAAAACAGGACCCGGTTTAGCATCGCTACCTGCAGCTCCTCTGGTCTTTGTTGCAGAGGGGGATGAGAGTCAGACGGCGACCCCGGGGGTTCCTTCACAGGGAAATACAGCAGAGAGATAATGGCGCTCGGGCCAGACAGGGAGGGAGTTCTGCGCCCGGCTTGAAGCTGGTCACTTCCCAGTGTTTTGTCCATGGGAAGAGTCTATGACCTGCTCATTATTTCATTCTGGGGTGCTGCCGTGATATCATAGCTAACAAGCTGGTCGGGGAATTGAGCAAATCAGATGTGTTGCCCTGCAAGGTGCTTTTGAACGCCACGCTGACTGTTTTGAAATATATGTAGTTTCATGCATACTCAGTCCCACTGCACAAAAGTTAAGGAGATAGTTGCGTTAGCTCTTTGTCCAAGTTCAAACTTAGCCAAGTTAAAAAGTAAGTGTTAAGAGTTACACATCACTGTAGTAAAATGGGTTGCACCACACAAACTAGTTCTTACGTAGAGATGAGCTTTTATTACCTATTTACATCCAGTAACTACCAGGTGTAACTGTTGCTACCTGAACAAACTGGGAGGAAAAAACAAAAATAACAGTATACCTTTCTAGCAACAGATTTACACATTAATAGTCTTGCAGGTTTTATTGGTACAACCTGATTTTATAAATCACTTTGAAACTAGCTAGTAGTTACTAAGAACTTAGAAAGGACTTTACACACAAACTTAGTAATAAACAGCTAGTGCAACCCAATCCATTGTATGTACATCTTATATGACTATGTGTTCATACACCACTGTCACCACAATAAATGTCTAGTCTGTCTATTTCACTTGGTAACTGAAATGACTCAGTCAAAACATTTTTGGCCCAACTACATTGTTTTCATGCGAGGGAGTCATTTGGCTTCATGCACAAAAAGTGTTAATGTTTGTTTGCTAACCGACCAGGGAAGTTGTTTCTTCTATATGAGGCTGAAAATAGATTTGATACGCTTCAAATAACATTCAATGAATGAAGCATAATTGTGCATTACCAAAACAGCCAACCATAATCACTCAATAATAACGGCATTAAATGGCCGCCTGCAAAATTGGTGCGGCCAGACATTGAAACGTCTACATCAGTTACTCTGCAAGCAGGAGTCGCCACGCAAATGCTGCTCTTTTGGAAGAAAGGCATTATGGAAACCTCCCTATCAAAGCTCGGGATCAGAGTCTTTAAAGTGTTTTGCCCCCAAAATGAGCAAGCCAAGGCTCTGAGGCCGTGTTTACACTCACCCTCCACGGCAAAGTGGACCCTGCATGCATGTCTGGTCCGGGGAGGAGATACCATCGAACCCCCTTTTGTTGCATGCGACGGGCATACTGCTGCCTTTCCACCCACCTTGACTGATTATTCCTTTCATTTATTTATTTACACGATTTTTTGCTGCAGTATCGAGCTTTTACGAGAGGAATTCCAGCCTTTGTACGGTGTAGGACCCTTCACAGCAGATAAAAACTCAAAGTATAAACACGCTCCCATTAGGGAACTGGCGGCCAACCAGCCTTTACCTCAAAGGGATCTGTGTTATCTGCAAAGCGGCCTCGGTCTGCGTCCGAGTGATTCACTGCAGGGACCGCTGCGGAGGACTTTGAGATGAGCCAGGTCTAGGTGCAGCTGCGGTCTAAAGGCCAATCTGTCTCCATAAAATTGACTCGTTCGCTCGAAATGAAAGAACAAGGGGTGTCAAGATGTTTGAATCAGTGTGTACCTTCTCTCAAAACAATCCTAAACTTGCTATTGTGTGAACTTTGTGTTTTAAGTGTGTATTAAATCAGCAAGTATGAGCCTCACGGACCAAATACCTAAAAAGACTGAATTTCCCTCAGGTGGCATTTGTCTTTGAGCTGTTTCACTTAGAGGTTGATAAATATTGTCCTGTGTTTGGTATTGAAGGGGATTTTAAATCGACCCCTCCCTGTGCTCATGTGCAACACTAGAGGTACTGTACTGCTGCTGCCATCCATCAGTATCACCGGAGCAGTTTACAGTTCTATAAAAGTGTTACTGTGTCTTTGCCTATCTGTAAATCAGGTGTGTAGAAGACTGACATCATAAGTAACATAAGACTAATAAAGCAGCAACTAAATCTGAAGGAGTTTCATAAATAACGTATATTAAGAAGGTAGGGTGGCAATAAAAATGGAGACTGGTGCCCCACGGGAATGCTGTCCTGCTGCTGAGGCTTTTTTTTTTAATTCCTTGTAGAGTCTTATGAAAGGATATTTACAGATTTCAGTCAGACTCATAAGCTCAGTTGGTTTGAGAAGAGACAAAAGTTTGAGACAAAGTTATACCATGAACTGTAAAATGAGCTACAGGAAAAAATAGTTTGCAGGATGTGTTTCAGTGAGGGAGCCAAAAAAAAAAAAAAAAGAAGCAGAAACACAAACATTCACATCTGCAACTTTCTTTCATCTCAACTTTCCGTGCCGTTAGCCATGACCACTGTTCACATTTGCATTTACATATACGACTCTGCAAAAGCCATCTTATTTTTTGCTTATTGAGGCCGCTTATCAGTTGCTGTTCCCAACCCGGCATAAATCCCGAGGATTAAAGGACTTCAAAAAAAAGAAGTTTTTTTAAGGGTGTAGGAGGGTGGGGGGAGGGGGAAGTGAGGGTTTCGATGGGGGGAAAGAAGCCGACAGGATGAAAAGAAGTTGGGGGCCCATAGAAATGCTAAGGAAGTGGCCCTTTTTTTTCCCCCCAAGTTGCTCAGGGGTAGGAAGTTCCCAGCTCCGCCACTTCATTAATTCATGCTATTTAACAAGTGGGATTGTGGTGGGGCTTCTTCGGCCCCCTTCACACTGGAACCAACAACAGTGCCATCAGTAACTGACAACCCCCCGGGCGGAGGGGCTATGGCCTCCGGGGTCCACGCTGCAAACAGAGCCACGGGAAGCAGAACCTTGCCATTCAAGAGTTCAGCCTTTATTTGTCATCCCTGGTTTGTCCCCACCATACACATCCCCAATCATGGGCCTCCAGGGGTGGACGGCGGATTGGAGGATGAATCTCCACTGTTTCCTATTAGGACAGAATAGAGGAAGGAGGGGGGGGTTCGCTCATCAGAGGAATCAGTATGCTCATCCATAACTTCTTAACGTTCGCTGACCACAGGGTTTGTGAGACGCTGGGAGAGGAAGAGGGTCGAGGTGGCAAGTGCCAAAAAAAATAAAGAAAAAGAAAAAAATAGCAATGCGCTTGCAGACCAAATCATCCAAACTTTAGTTGTGCATTTTGCTACGTTTTTGTGGGTAAATGATTCACAGGGTGTTTTCTCTTCCAGGAGCAACGAAACAACCAGAGCTCTGTCCAAAAGAAATTTACAGTCTGTGAAAAATGCAACAGCACAAGCTCACTGAGACAATTCTTCACAGATAGAGCTGATTATGTCCCAAAAGCATCGACCTGCTTAGAAAAATAGGCAATATTGACTACTGAACTTTTTATTACTTAAATTTCAGTCATGAAAGTCATGGTATTGATTTAAAAATATAACATAGGCATACTTTTCTAGATAGATAAGATGATGGATAGACAGACAGATAAAGGTAAGAAACAAAATACAATTAACAGCCATAAATAATCAACTAAAATCAGAGAACAGAGACTGAACTAAAACTAATGTAGGACCATACTCAGTGTTTCCCAACCTGAAGGACGGGACCCTTCAAGGGGTCAAAGAATTAATCTGAGGTCACAAAATTCTTAACAGAACAGGAAAAAAGAAAAAAGCTAGTTTTGTCACACAAAAGTATATTAATTTTCTGTAATCTTTGATTTTTTTTCCTTGTGAAATACTGGTTAACCTTTTGTCAATTTAAGCCTAAATGTAAGTTATTCTAGTCTTGTAATACAATTCAATACAACAATCCTGCATGCTGTATCCTATATTCAAGTGCTTAAAGATGAGCTTGCTGCTGAAAATGAATAATTAGAATCCACATAAAACTACGTAATTGAAGGCCCCAAATCATCCCTCAAATTATATATTTCCTGAATATAATTATTCCGGTTTTTGAATTTTTGTGTTTGTGATGTTCCTAATTGCCAAAGTGATAAATTAAAATCTAAAGTTTAGATGGAATTATAAAAAAAAAGACGCCACTGAGATTTATAAGAGATCAAGCGACCTGTTTCTTTGACAGACAGATTCACAACTGGACTTGGATGGAAGCCAAGAATGTACCCTTTAAAACGATGACAAACATATTACAGCAAAACATTAATAAATGTCTATAAATTGGGCCTAAATGAAGATATGCACCAGCTTTAAAAGTCAAATTGTTTTGCGGTGGGTGGGTAACTTCATGAGCTTACTACAGTGACAAAGCTGCCACTCAGCAACTGTTATCATACCAAAATATTAACTAGAGACATTAAATATGTTAACTAGATTTTGCCACTTTGAGTGGAACTGACATTTTGGGAGCTGGCCCAGAGACTAAAAAATAATTGAAATGACACAGTCTAAGAAGATTATAAAGGAATATCACTCACTGGTGGAACAGCCCACAACTCCAAGACACAAGACAAATGATTAAGGTTTGCAACTAGACATGGCTTCATTTTAAAGCTTGCTGTAACTCTAAATATGTACTGAATATAGACTGTACAATGATTGTGTCCAATAATATGCTGTACATCTGGGTTTCGTCCAACAACAGCTTCATGCAAATATGCCCAGAACCCCCCAGGGAAGCCTCATAAGCTGACAGAGGAGAGGCCCGCAATTTAGCCTGAAGAAACCTGCATGTGAGGTTTACTTATGATTATGGAATGAAAGCTGGGTTATCCTCTTTGTGAATAAGTCCAAATGAAATTGCGTTAATGGCTGTCTGAAAGAATGTTACCCAGAATCCTTCAGGAGATCCCGCCTGGGCCCCACATCACTCACCGTGCCTGAAGGTGTTGAAATCGGGGTTTAAATTCCCATATCTGTAACCTCAGCTGTTCCACAATCTGCTCATTTATTATCTTACACAGCCGTCGAGGGACGGCGACTGAAAATAAACACCGCGTATGGTGTTATATCGTCAAGTGACATTATCTTGAGTCTGTTATCTATTATGGTGAAACCATAATGAATGAGGGTTAAAGAGAACATGGATGATGTCTTCTCATAGCCCATTAAGCCCGGCCGCAAGCGGACGAGATCAGGGAAGAAGGGACAATTTGCGAGGGCGGCTGCAGGCTGCGATTGTGGCTCGGCCTCGTCCCTTAATTGCTAATACAGTTATTAAGGGATGCCAATGGGGAAGACCACCGGAGTAGGATTGTCCCTGAATTATCACAGTTTCCTTTCAGGGCCGTGGAAATCCTCTAAAGGCCAGTGATTCAGTGTCACACAAGGCTTTTATCGAGGTCCCACTGGGGCCCGGGAGGATCCCCACCAAGACCCACAAAGCGCCACACCAACCTCGTGCACACATCTACACACATGGACTTTGCTCACACATACACTGCACACATATGTATAAGAATCCACATACATACAGTACCTGGTGAGCAGTGACAGTCCTTGGTGGTCTTCATACTACATACAAATTCTGCGAAGGTTTTGAGTATGAAGTGTGTTTAGCGCTAAAACGATTCGTTGATTAATTGATAAGTCGATTGTCAAAAAACAATCCGCCACTATTTTGATAAGCGATGAATTGCTAAATTTTTCACTTACAGCTTCTAAATTTTACACATTTTGCTGCTTTTCTTTGTCTTATGTGATAGTAAACTGAATATGTCTGATGATTGTACTTACATTGGGCTTTGGGAAACTGTGATGGGCACTTTTCTTCTTACATTTATTAGACCCAATAATGACTTGATTAATCGAGAAAATAATTGCCAGATTAATCAATAATCAAAACAATTCTTGCCATCCTAAGTGTGTTCACTGTTGAAAAAAAGACCAAATTAAGTACTCTCAAATATGTCAGAATGCAAACTATTTCCGCTTGATTTTTGAGTGTGCTGTTGATGGACACTATTGTCCCACAATGCAATGCACAAAGGAAATGAAGAAGCTATTTACAGCAGCAAAAAAAGTAAAAACAGCTCCAGGAAGAAAACCAAAGATAAAACATTAAATCTTTGGAAAGCCATTTTGCTTTCTAGTTTAAATGTCAGCAGTGCTCTAAAGTCGCAGTTTGATTTATGTGTAACTGTGCACATCTTGTATCACTTACTGTTAGTAAAAAAACAGAAAAGTGCATTGATTTCTTGTATATAACATCAAAACAGAATACTATCAAAATTAGGATATAGTGCGAACTGTATACTATTAAACAGTATGTAGTACAGAATAAAGATACAACCTCTGTCTGTTCTCCAAATCTGCAATGGGATAGGGATGTTTAGTTACGAACATAATTGCCACAGACATCCAGAACTTTCTAACAAGCCAAACCATCAAAGCTTCATACAAACAAAACTCTGATACGCCTTTGGAGAAGACAGCTAAAATTAATGGCACAGTTTCATTTTAAGAGAGGTCATCTTTTAGCTGAAATAGATCTGAGCAGAATCAAAAGTGCTGTTTATTCTTCAAATGTACACAGAAGCGAATGGAAACACTTGCAATTAATACATACATGTCTCCTCCTTGAGTAAACTTTATTCCCATTACTAGGAGCTAAATGTATCGTGACAGATGTAAAAAAGAATGTACCATGTAGATGACAAGCCTCTTGTCTCCATTTTTCTTCAAGTCTCAGTTTTAAAACATTTCCCAGGATGGGACACATCTTTTCTGAATGAAGTAATGAGCATTAAGGACGCTCTTGCACACATTTGTTTTTTTCCAACTGGCTGATGACTTTAACATACTCGGATGGGTAGAATGGGTTGACGCTACTTTTTTCCCTTAGCCAAACAAGGGGAAATGCCTGGGAATTACCTGTTGGACCCAAGAGATCTTGGCAAGCCCCATGCCATGGCAAAAGGGCTGCAGTGAAAACACTCAGTTTAACAAACAAAGACAGAGGCAGCTCAGGTCTCGAGGGCAAAATTCGCTCATTAATTCCACTTAGCTCAATTTTGCACGGCTTTCACTGAGCACTGACTGACAGAGTTTCCTACAAAGACAGCATTGAGACATCTTCACTTCTGTGGCGAAAATCGTTAAAGTTTGATAAGGCTACTGTCACGCTACTGGAGCAGAAAAACTACGACTTTGACCACCAATTTGGCAGGGGGAAAGTTTCCGATCCACCTCCCCTTACGACAACTTGGGCTCAAAGAAAAGAGTCCTTAACACACTTTTTCCAAATTAAACGCAATATGGCGTTACATCTGATTGCTGGAGTGAGCTTTGCTCAGCTGGGTTAAGTTAACCATCAAAACCGGTCAGTGTTTTTTAATGTAACTTTGGTGCCAGGAAGGACAGCAGTCCTCAATTAATTGTCAAAGGGAAAGCGGAAATCCTGCAATAAGAGTTTCTAGGACGGTCTTGTCAATAGGCTGTAAAATGGGATGGAAAAAGAAAGAAGACAAATTTTGGCTGAGCAGATGTGTCACAGTTCATGACTCCTTTCCCCTATTTCTGCCCTGTATTGTTTTATCTGAGTCAGTGTGATATAATTAATGGTGGAAAAGACTGACCAGGCGTCCCTTTGAAGGCAACAAAAGCCCCCTGGGCTTGTGACATCTCGGCCTGGTAACGCATAATCTCAGCGGTCCCAGGCTGTGCCACTATTAGCATGGCAGCAGCGGTGCGCGGAGAGCCGGCAGGCCTCTGTGCTTGCTCAAACCTCGGCTAAATCTGTCTGATTCTCATCAAACACTGAGGGGGGAGAGACTGAGGGGGGAAAAAACTCAAGCCTAGACTCAATACAGACACTGCACCACACAACTCGCCTGGCAGGCAAAGCTGTCACCATTCAGTTTACTCCAGTCCTCCAAAGAGACAAGCCAGCTACAAAAACAGTCTGGTGGTGCCTTGAATCATGAGAAAGACAGAGGGTACAGAGAGGGGAGAGACGGGACTGAGGTAATCTCAAGTAAATGGAATATGATAAGGAAAAAGTGTCTTTACCAAAACAAGTCAAGATGACAATTGAAAGGTTAGTTTTAATGGCGTTATCTCAGCGTCTTTTAGGGTGGAGGCCTTGGCAGTAGTGGGTGAGATGTATCCTTGACCTCAGCTTCTGCAAAGTTTCACATTTTCTTAAGAGGGACAAGATGTTTTTTCCACCTTTTGTGTGACCCATTTTTACCACCTCTATCCGTCCACTACGCTCGCTCCGACTGCTTTTGTATTTTTACCCACCCCCCTCCTCTCCAAGGGTTTAACCTCGGATCACCACCAACTTCTTAATCAGTCCAGCACATGACCATTCCTTTCAATCCCCACATACCAGGAGAGAAGCACTCCCTGATACAGTAAATTACGATAAAGAGCCCACGACCCAAAATCGAGGGACCATATCCCCATATGAAAGCTGGGGCCCTGATACATCAATAGACAGATTTGGGTGTGGGGCGGCAGGGAGGGGCTGCGAAGCACTTCTCCAGAAAATCCACACTTCAAAAGAAGCCAGTATTAGATTGAGGGGGGGTGTGTGTGGGATGTGAGGAGGATAGAGTCCCTCCATAAAGTCTGCCATGCCAATCCACTGTGGTCACCAAGAGAAAAGAAAGAAAAAGAAAATATCTCAAGGGAACCAAGATGTTAATGTGCGTGTTCACGAACTTCTTTGAAGGATACAGGCCCGAGTTTCAAATAGCCTAATGGTTACCAGTTGGCTTATCATCATTTTTATATCTTAAAACTAAAATTCATGGACTGTGAGGTCCTACTGTCAACACTGCATGATTTCTGAGTGTTGGACTCTCCATTGTGTTCTCATTATGGCTCTTTCACCAAATGTCGGAAAGATGGTATTGAAGGCAGCGTTGACTGGCTGTCAAGGGGGCCGGGGCAATTTCCTGGGTTAGCCAAAGAGCCTGAAGGTTGGAGGTCAAAGGGTGTTCAGAAAGGTGGGAAGCCAAGTCAGGAGGGGTTAGAGTTCAGCCTTGGCAGTTGTATTTCTTTTTCCTGCTCATGAACCCAGAGGGTCAACACCCCTTTTCTGTTAAAAACACTGACAGCAAAAACTAGCAGGATCGCCTACATCATCTTTTCTAATCGTGTAATTTCTTCTGTTTAGTGTGTTCTTTTCATCTGTGTGCAAGATTACAGATTGAGCTGTGAAAAGGTATGAGATATATAAACCTGATGTGTAATGTCAGACTCCAGGATTACGTCAGGCTGATGATAAATGTCTGTTTATGTCATTTTTACCTTGCGTTCTGTATTTGTTGATATGTAGAAACAGCAAAACGAAGGCGCTCAGAGGTCAAGAACTGGACCGAGTTTGCACCCAACAACGCAGCACTGCATTCTTCAGCATCAAATCAGGTTTAAAAATTATTTTTGGCAATCCTTGGCAATATATTAGTTGGTGTTTTGGAACACATTGAAACACGCACTACCAGAAATTATTCCACCCTTCACACATTCTGGACGTCTGCCCAGACTAAGCCCACATACAGTATTTATCAGGAGAGAAACAGAGCCAGGGCTTACTTCAAAGAGAGGCCTCGATAAGAGTGACCCGATAACCTTAAACCTAGACTAGTGTACTACACACTCTGATGAGTGGCCAGAGCTCTTTGGCTCTTTGACATGAACTTGTAAAAACAAGAGCAAGTGCTTGAGAGCAGGACTTGACCAGTATTGAACTATAAATGTTTTTGGACAACAGCCGCCAATACGCCAATATTTCCAGCCATTATTTAGAACTGAGACTATATTTCATTCACCTAGTATTTCAAATGGACCCTTTTTATGTGATCTACTTAACATACAGGCCTAGTGGTGGGTACATTTTCCTACATCAGTGCTTCATATTTTATAAGTTGATGTGTGTGTTTTGTAATCTGTAGTAAGTATAGTGAGTACCTATAGCTGTCAGGTATTATATTTCTCTCCACAATGTAGTGAGTAGAAGCATAAAGTAACATAAATGGAGATATGCAAGTGAAGCACACGCACATGAAAACTGTACTCTATGGCAGAACTTGAGAAACTGTACTTAGTTACTTTTACCTTATACCCTATTACCCTATACTCTGATTTTGGGTATTAGAATCAGTATCTGAAGATAAAAGTGGGATCAGCGTATCCTTAGTGGTAAAGGAATGACACTGACAGGACATGTTGTATTACAGTAAAAGGCCAACATCGACCCAGAGTCAGACTCTAACCCCTCCTTGAGAACACCGGTGAGGCTCCCCGTATGGTCCCTGCTAGATACAAGTGAAGAGCACTCTCCTGCAAATGAAGATGACAAACAACCTCTGCACTCAGAGGCGATGGGACTCCGAGGGAGGGTGTCAGGGGTCAGACAATGAAACGGCAACACCTCTGCAGCCACTTGACAGGATGAAAAAAGAGCGGGAGACGGGGGTGGCGGGGTGTTTGAGAGAGGGTGGGAGTAGCACTTGAGGCCAGAATGGAAGACACAAGCCTCCCAGCAGCAGCAGTCAGAGGCAAGGGGACACAGGGGCTACTGTTCCCATTGAGGTCTTTGTCTCCCAGGCGCTCTCTTGTTTTTCCTCAGCAAACCGTGGGTACAATGAAGGCGGCATGCTCCCCTCCCCTCACGCAAAGGGCTGTCAATACCGGACCTATCAGACCCTGAATGGCCGAATCAGCCTTCCCATGAAAATCAAGTCAATGACCTGCTTCCCCTGGCTCTCCTCCTTGTGAAGTGGGTGACAGCTATAATTTCAATAAGTAAAACAGAGGGAGAAAGAGAGAGAGCGCAAGGAGAGAGTAATGGAGAGAGAGAGAGGGAGTTTTCTCACATGTTGCTGAGGGGACTTTGCCTCAGACTCGGCATCCTCATATAAAATGCATTAATTCCTTCGCTGTGAGCTCACCGTAAATGATTTGATTGTGGCCGATTCGACATAGTTTTCCGAGCTTCCCTGAGCGCCGTAAAAAAAAAAACAGAAAAAGAAAGAAAAAACATGATGCTGGGAATGCTAAGACAATTTTGAACCAAACATTTAACTTCAGCCTTCTGACCCAATCAAGTGGAAGAGAAGACAGGCTTTGTCCACCTTGGCCCATCCAAGAAAAGTTAGCCAAAGGAGGGGGGAGAAAGGAGGAAAAGAAATGTAAAGATTTTGCCAAGCTTTTGTCACGCCTTAAGGACTGGCTTAGTCAATTGCTGTCAGATCAAGAAGACAGAAAGGAAAACAGCCGTGGTTGCCTTATATAAAAAAACACTTTCTCTCGCAGCCAAGTCGGGAGAGTCCCCATAGACAGAATTACACAGTTACTTTTAAAGGATTTGCATTTAAAAGATTGCGTACAGGCCTGAATGCGGGTCGTTTCCCCGTGACCATAGAAACACTAGAAAAGGTGGAAAATTCAGTCCACTGAACTTTAAACGACTTTATTAAAGTGTCACTAATCAGACGTGAAAGACACAAGGTTTTAGTGTTTGGGCAAACTTACAGAAAAACTAAAAAAAAGCTTAATGACCTGTTAAGAGCATTACTTTGAAAAGCCTTGTTGATGTCCCGTTCAATAATAAAGAAAGGACCATTGCTCATGTCAGGAAAAAATTAATACCCAAAATATTCCAAGAATTTGACTTAAGCATTGTGCTGAGGAATTCTGATATCAGACCAGCAGAGTTATAATAACAATCCCTTAATACCTGCCTCTCATCTCGTTTTCTTATTTTCTAATAATTTAGTACAGAGTTTTTGCCTACGTAAAGCAAGATATGCTTTTACATTTAAATACAGGATATCACTGCCTCAATGAAAACAAATATTTTTCACTTTGGATCCAGACGACAATTGAGAGAGTCATCCAAAAAGTCACCAGCCGTAGAAATGTAATCTAACGCTTTTTACAAATTGCTGATGATAAATGCTTGATTCAAAAACTTTCTGGCATGTATTTCCCCACAGAAAAAGCCAAATTCCAAAGCAGAAAATTGCTACCATTACAGCGTAATGGGATAACAACCCAAAGAATAATCCCTCGTTAACAATGGTGAGGTTTGAAAAGACTCCTGTGAGTCCTGTTTGGTGTCTGCCAGGGGAGAGCTGCATTTTACAGCCACCAACCGGCGATGTAATCTCCGCTCAATGGAGACCTGGGGAGAGAGCCTCCACACGGGGGTCTCTATCCCCTCCATCCATCCAGCCACTGATCTATCTATCCCATCCCTAAAGAAATGGATAGACCTCATTTCCATCCGACACACACTGCGTGAAAGGGTTGGGGGTCTTATGATCGGAAAGAATAAAACCGCAACAAGACAGGAAGGGATTGAGAGAAGGAGGGAATTTGGGGGGGTTGGTAGATGAATTAGCATTGGTGCTACAGATTAAAAAGAGCCTCTGATCTTCCTGGCTGGTCCTAATCATATACACCCTAAATGAATCATCCCGGGACTTCTCCCAAGTTAATTTCAGTGCAAGAATTAATTAACGCGAGAGCGAACTAATGTATGCAGAGCAGTGGAAAAACAACAATGTAAACAACCCCAACAATGGGGTAATGATTGCAGGGGGCTAATTTGTGTAAATTGATATGAATTTGATTTTGTGAACCGAGCAGGATTAATGAGGGAAACAAAAACGCTTTTTTGAAGATGAGAGGTGTGGAAGGAATGTTGGTACTCATTTCTTCTTCTTAGCATAAATCCTGAATAATGCGTTCAAGATTGTGCAAGAGGTGCAGAAATGAAAAGAATTCACTTCTAGAATATTTGACAACCAATATCACTGGTTTTACTGTGTATTTATTTGAACTCTTTAACTATAAATGTGCTGTGTGTATACTTTATATTTTTGCAAACCATTTTCAAATAGAACGTTGCTGTAAGGTTTTGATTTTTGGATTTACTTTCTATTCCAGGGGGCCATTGGTTTACATTCAATTTATCGTGCGATTTTGATGCAAAATGAATGCAGACTTGATGTTTTCTGTAATGAATTACACAACTCAAGCAAGTTTCAAGAGTCTACTAATAGATGTTTGTGTCATATGAATGTAAACCAATGGCTGCCTGAAATGGGAGAAAACCCACATTAAAAGCTATGATGTGTAATGATTTGTAGTGAATGAGCTAAAAGATGCAAAACCAACAGCATGGTCCTTTAAATGTAAATATTCCTCATATAAGGGCCACAATTATGAATTATTACAGTATTGTACAATTAGCATCCTCAGTTCCAAAAAAAAGTCAAACTCAGCCCTTAGCAGTATTGTTAAACTCTGCTAATCTGCAAAATCTTCAAATCTTTATTTTAATTTGCAAAGCCGTCATTGCTGTAGTGTCACTACACTGCATTTCCCAGAAATCACTTGGTATAAATCAAACCGTGTGTTTGCTTCTCTGTAGGTGGGACTGCTTGGACAATGTGGCTACAATACAAACTACCAAACTACTGTTGCTGTTAAAAAACAATGTAAAATCACTTCCTGTGCGGCGGATTATTATACTCAAGAAAGACCACCTGAACACAAGAAACAGCAAATGTAACTTTTATAAACTGTCTTCAGGTCAAACTGCTTTTAAATTATATCAATAAAGGACAGAACATATCAATATGTAATTTGTATAAAAATGTGTATTATGACTATAACACCACCAGGCATCTACAGTAAATTCAAAAAATTTTAAATCAGAATATTTACTTGGCGTCAATGTCAAATCCACTTCATACTTCAACATTTGCCCTCTTAGCCATCTAACCCCCAAGTGGGGAAAGAGGAGGTAGACACACAATCCGAAGTCTTGTGAGAGACTGGAGTCGTTGTTGTGTTAATACCAAACAGCACCACGTCCACGCAGCCTCCATATGGAGTCTTACACTGGGGGCAGACGGGGCATTTTGACAGTCAGGGGATCAAACCGGTTCCATATGACCACAGCTGGCATTACTCCAGGCCTGGGGCAACTACGGCTTCCTCACAGTCCGAGTAGAGGGCTCGTGCAAACTCAACAGCGGGTGTCGCGTATAAAGCCTGAGAATAAATCTTGAGTTTCAAAGACGATTCGAAACCTGATGCCCACGTCCTATTTCTGATGGATTTCCATGAGGAGAGTTTAATTCCCAAAGAGGGTACTCAGAATTCAAAAGGAAAACTTCTTACTGTAAAAACAACTTGATCTCCTACAATAAAAGCTACTATGTGCAGAATTTTTACGTGATTATGGCATTCTTCAAATTTTCTGATGGCATAAGATTTTTTAATTTAATTAGACACACCTGGTGAAATTTGATACTGTCTGTGTTGCTTTTATCTCTTTAGTGTCAGTGTCCCCGAGTGTGCATTGCTCATGCCACAGTGTCTTTTTTATACTACCATTGGTGCCAAAGCTAGTTACATAGTGGCTTTAAAGATTTGACTCTGCTATGATATTTACGTATAATTTTTGTGTTCTTTTTTTATACTTAGAGGTTATTGGAAATGTCTCAGTGTTTGGAGAGGTAAGTTTTTCTTCACTTAATGCAGGTTATTTAGCCTTAAATCATTAAGAAAATACAAATAACTTTTCAATACTATATCTTTTTTACTGCTGGGGAAAATCAAACTGACACCTTACATCGGTAATTATTTCAAAAGTATGCAATATATATCAAATGTTAAAAACAATATCACAGTCCTAAGACATGAAATAGGTAAACAGGGTTATATGTTCATGTTTGACATGATAATATGATGAAACCACACATTAAGCTGGAGAACGGTTTTGTGAATGAGGTCCCAACAGAGTGAAAACGCTTCAGAAAAGAGCAGCAAAGTGCTGGTCTCCATAGGCAGCCGATGAGGGACAAAGAGAATATGCCGCACTGTTTTACGGCCCGGCCTGCAGCGAGGCATGATGGGAAGTAATAACCACATCATTACCAACAGCGCCTCAGCCTTGTCAGACGTCAGAGGAATAAAGGAAGCATGCAGAGTTCACACTCGGGCTGCCAGTCTACCACGCTGTAGGACCCTGTCACACACATGCACATGCTCATTCACACATGTAACACTTAACTGCCTGATGAAACGCAATCGCACTTTCTAAAAGAGCATATGCACAAACACACACACTTAAGAGACACACATAGCTGGTTGTTTAGCTGCCAAGACAGGAGGCAGTGCTTCTGCTCAAGTTCTGCCAAGCTGGGTCAAAGGTCACATGATTCACTGGGAAGGTCCTGAGAGTGTTGCTTTCCATTGGATCACTCACTCATGATCAAATAGCTGCATCAAATGACATGAAACTGCTGCAAGATCATGTGTAAATCTGCAAGGGGAGGGATTAGCGCAGAGGCAGCTGGCGTGCTGGATGACTGCAGAGGTTTTAGGGTAAGATGCAAACACACACACACACAGAGCATGCACAAACACATGCCTGCTTTCTCCCTCATACACATGTGAGGGATTTCTCTTCTGCTACTGTCTGTCTCTCTTTCTCTCTCAAATTCAAATTCACCTTAAGTATGAGAAGTAATTCAGTAAATTATTGCCCATGCAGGTTAAACAAGGTCTACAAGTAAGCATAACAAGTCAGATCCAAAGACCTCCGGAGCTGCAGAAGACATAATAATGCCATCAAACACAACTGTTTTCATAGGCTGAGCAGTACTCCCCATGATGAGTCAACCGATCTTGATGTGTACAATAAGTGGGGTTTCCCTTTAAAATCTCATTTGAGAAGTGGGAATATATAAATAATATTTTATCCAATGCAAACCAACTTGTCTCTAGTATTTTCTAAAATCTATAAAAGATTCATTTTTTTATTCTAGTGCAGCTACTTAGTGTTTCTTGTTTCATAGATACTGACAGAAATTTCAAGAAAAGTCTTGAAAGTTAATTTCTCTGAAGTTAATTTGTATTGGAAACAGGTTTAAAGATTCTTACAGCACTGGAATATGTTTTCATTTCTTTTAAAGATCCCCTCCAGACATGTATTAAAACATATATACAAACAGTCTGCTTGGAACAATAATGTGTGTCTGATATGTTTTTTCCACAAATATAAATATCATTTCCACAAAAGGCATCTACTCCTTATAACTCATTAAAAATTCCAGAATCTATGAATATGCAAATTTCGTTCATTTCTAAAGTTTTCCTGCTGGACACACGATGTCTCCTACTTCACTGTAAAGCCCATCCTCAGTGTGTGTGCACTGGCAGCTTCAAGTTTCTACATCACACTTGTATCAGTTGAATACTGGACCATTGAACTATTTGTGATGTCACAAATCATGCTTGTAGGCCCGCCCCTGAAAATCAGATTTTCAGAGAGCACATAGAAACGTTCCACTTCCAGCAGATGAATGTGAAAACATCCTTCTAGTGTCAAACTCTGCACAGACGTCGTTCAGCACAGTGAAGCTCAAACATCCAACTGATGGAACAAGAAGAAAAACATATTTTTGAGTGGAGGGGAACTTTAAAAACTCAATTATAGAGAGAAATGATTTCATAATTCATAGATTTTATGCATTGTGAAAAGGTTTTGGAGGCTGAAGCTAAGAATAAGTTGTCATGTGTTGTATTGCTGTTGTACACCCCTCTCTCTCTCTCTCTCTCTCTCATATATACCCACAGGCTTCTGCACTCAGTCTGCAGACCTGAGTGTAAGTGAAGCCCCAACAGCAGCAGCCCCCTGGAGGAGATAGAGACTTAATGTAATATCTGATCACCCTCCATGTAATACCATAAGAACACAATGTCCTGGGAGGGAGACTTCATTACGATCTGTCCGTCAACAGCGGGCCAGCCAAGTTTAGACAAAGTTTGGATGATTCATTTTTCAGTGGGCTGTTTTTTTTTCTTCTTCATCTCGGGGAGCTACGTGTCAGTGCCAGAGACGCCAAGCAGGATAACTGCAGAAAAATGAGAAGAGGGCGCCAAGATTTGGTAGATTGTGCAAAAAGTATGCAAGAAGAGTACTGTTTAAGGCTGAAGGCATGTACTGTTACAAGCAGGCACACATGTACACACACACACACTAACACGAGCAATGCATACAGAGTCAAAATAGCCCAGTGTTTGAAAGGAAAGACCATAAAGTCAACTTTCAGAACAGCACTTTGTTAAATTACACCTCAACATCCACACACAATAGAGCCTGGTGAAATTAGGCCACTTCATCCATTTGCATAGGAAAATCACAGAGTGGGCAAAAAAGAAAAGAAATAAAAAGAGTAAAAATAGCACACTGTCCACGATTGTAATCGAAACCAGAGCCACAGCTTTCTCTTTTACCCTTTCTCAAACAGTCAGACTTTCCTTCGTTTGCAGCTTGAGATATCACCAACTTTAATAAAAACATAACTTTTGTCTGACAACAGAACCAGCTCAGGTACCCTGATTTGTGAGCGAGAGCCTGAGTCACGTTGACTGGACCCGCACATCGCTGCCCAGAACCCTCACCAGCTGGTTTCAATTAAACGGGCCCAACTGGAGAGGGGAGAGGAAGGCCACATTCACCAAAATGGCTAGCTATTTCAAGCCAGGAGTCCTTTCTGCTCTCCGTTTCTGACAGCAGATCAGTTGTTCGAAATTTGTGTAAACACAGTGTTTTTGTTTGCTGTCGAGGGCCAGCCCTTTGCTAGCTGCCATGCAGAGCCACACAGTATACCGTGCGAGATGGAAATGTTTGAAGGCAAAGCTTGCATCCAGCATGCTCTATGATATTTCACTGAAAAAAAAATGCTTCAGGATTATTGCTTTGGAAACGCAGAGTAGCCGCGCCAACATCAAGCCGACTCTGATCCAAGAATCTCCTTGAATGAGATAATAATCCTCCAAAGTGAGGCTCATGCTCTGCAGTTATTGTCTTGGTGACCACAAGCTATTTTCCCCGAGACGTTCCACTCGGCTACGTGCTCAAAGAACCACAGCCTTTCTGCAAAACGACCCATGGGAGGATGATGTGTACGGGCAATTTCACGAGTAAGGAAGCTTGTGTGTTGAGGAGGTTTTGTTCAGAGTCAACAATGCTGTGCAGAAACACCTGATGAGAAGCACCTGTCAGTTCAATAAAAGCTTAAAGGGTCAGTTCACCCAAATAACAAAATAACCCCACTTACCCTTTGCAGATTTGGCATCATTTGGCCAGTTTTTGAGATATCTGCCTCCCTTGAAATGGAATTGGATACAGAAATCTCAGCGACAGATATATGAAAATTTGGGCAAATAAAACATAACTATCTGTATGGATAGACACCACTAGAGCAAAATGAGAAAATATGTTTTGTTTTAATTTAGGTGAACTGACCCTTTAAACTTAGGTTTCCCTTTAAGTAGCTTTTAAGCAAAAAAAAAAAAAGACAGTATCATATATATTCTGTATAACTTGTTCCAGCTCTTAAACGAAGATGAAATATTCAAACCCAAGACTCCGTGTTTATTTTTTTATGGCTGCATTGTTGCATTAAATGGGAATGTTCTAGATGATTAGTACAACATTTTATACACTCGTTCCCAAACTTGAGCCTGATATATGTGGTATTTTTGGAAACTTTGGGACCTCCACTAGAATTTTAAATAAAGTTCTGTGGCTTTGAACAATGTTTGGCTGCACAGCACGAAATTACTTGCCCACCGCCGGGTGGATAGGGTTTTAGGGGTAAATAACACTGCACAATTACTATACATGCCTCTTTTCAAAAGAAGGGTATAAAGGATTTGAAAACAAAGGGAACAAAACATAAAAAACAGCTATAATAAGGGGGAAAACCCATTAGATCACACTAGATGGGTCGGTGGATTTTGAAGGCCAACAAGCTGTCAAATGAAGAGCATGACCAGAATTACGACTAACACTCTCTTGCATGATTTTAAAAATCTAACAACTTGCATAGAAATTGAGTGCCGGAAAAGTCATGCAGGGACATTTTGAAAGCTGAAATATTTCAATTCCAAAATCGAAAACAGCTGCAAATCGACTGTGGCTTGGCTTATTTTTTGAGTTAAGACCTGCACAGCAGAGCGAGCAAGAAAAAGCACAAGATTTTGCAAGCTTTCATAAGTAACATAATCACAACAACACTACTAGAAAACATTAAAAAATAAGTTCTGTACAACTGCTAAATCACAATATGGTTAACCTCTAATAATGAAGCTAGAGTGTGTGCTGCACACAGAGCCAGAGCTACAGTGGATCTCCTGATGGAAAACTCATAAAATAAGAGGGGAGATAACAATAACATGGGATCTCGCTTTCTGGTGCCAGTCTATCTTTGCTTGTCTCCTGCCTCTGACACTAAAGCCCTACTCCAGCCCTCCCTCCCTCCCTTGCTCCCAGCTCAAACCTCACTGCCCTCCCCCCCTTCCTTTCCTCCCTCTTTTTCCTCCCTCCATCTCCCATCTAGCTCCTAAATTATCTGCCCGGGCTGTGGGAGATACCCCTTCCTGCTCGGGGTCGCTTGTCTCACCGCAAGCTGTGGAGATGAGGTGTGTGTACGTTTCTGTGTGTGTGCGCGTGTGCATGTGAGAACAGTGCATACGATGCAGAAACGCACATCCTCTCTCCCCTTCTCGTTGGATGTCCCTGGAGGTGGGAGGATCTGTGAAGGAGACGACCTCACTAAATGTCACTTTGGAGGTGCCGTTGATGGACGGCCAGCGGGAAGTGAGATGTGCAAAAGAGCAGGATCGAGCTCTTTTTTTTTCTTTTTTAAGACAAAAAGCAGAGAGAGAGAGACGGGTCAGTGGCGAGGCAGCACAGTGAAGTTTGAGCTCTGAAAACAATGGAAATTTGCAGTGTGTATCTCTGCATGTGGATGTGTTCGAGTGTTTGTTGATGCTAGAGAGCTCGGTAAGTCACGTGTAAGAACAAATCATTCTGTAGCTGGGATCCATTATTACCGCAGAGAATATGTGCCAAAATCAACCCTCCACTCTCCCCCTTCTCTCCAACTCCCTTCGTTTTACAAGTGAAAGTAGTGGAACATTATTTTTTTTTCAAAGCTGGACAGACTTGGGCATATTTTATGGTCCCTTCACAGTCAGAGCTGAGCAGAGAAAAGTGATGAAGAAATCTCCTGGATGTAGTCATACTCAGGCAAAGATTTATTTCCCTGCGTAGCACTTGCTCAGGGAAAATGTACAACCCAAGTCATAGCTATACCTGATCATTCCCACTTCAACTACTCCCAATCAACCTAGCTGCGGTTGAGTGACTATAAAGCTCGGAAACTTTAGATCACAGCTTTTGATGGACCTTTCTGATTGCACTTGAAGAAATCCCTGCCTCCCGGTACAAAAACGGTAAACGGCTCCCTTTTGATCATGCCTGATTCTGCAGACCAAAGGAGAAAAGCGTTCCCAGCGGAGATTAATACTATTTCAGTCGCACATTTGGTCCGAGCATGTGTGCTTAAGACAGAGGAATGACCCCTCCCAAATGAGGCATGACAATCAAAGTCACAGAACAAGAGAAATGTATCTCTGATGTGAAAATAAACCTGATGATGCAAAACTCTGCGGAGCATGCACAGCTCTGGCCACATTCATTTATTATTCTAACCCAAGGTCCTGCATTGACTTTGCATGAGGCAGAAAGGGGGTAAAAATGAAAAGAAAAGAAAACTGGCTGCGGACAGTCAACCGCAGAGCTGAAAGAGTTTTCTTTTAATATACATGTACATTCTTTATAAACATAATTTAGCGGCGAACCAAAAAGTTTTAAAATAGAGTGTGTGAATAATTTTTGTTTTAACCTGTTTAGAGTAGCAGCAGGGTGGAGTTACCACACCAGGACAATTCCGTTTGCCACAAAAGACAATACAATGAGTGCTACAAAGTTAAGACAATGCCATTGAAAGCTCAAAGGTAATTGCATGTACTTTTACTTTAGTTTACTTTGACTAGACCCAACAATATCTAGATTTTACTGATGCAGTAATCTAGGGCTGGGTATTGAACATCAATACTTATTTGGTATGGACTGAAATGTGTCCATAGCAGCCTCAGTAACTGCTTGGTCAGATACATAACCTTGTTTACTTACTATTTTGATCCAATAGTTCCTGATTTTAACCATATTTTGACAATTTTATACTGTTTTATTAGGCAATGTCTTTATAACTGTTTGTTTACAGACGACATTTAACACTTGAGAACTTTGGCTTCTTTTGTTAAAAAAAAGTGACTGTAGGAAAACACAGTATTTCTCAAACTATGACAGTGGTTCCCGACCTGGGGGTCAGGATCCCCACAAGAGGTCACAAGACCAATTTGAGGGGTCACTAGATGATTAACAGGATAGAAGAGTTGAAAACACATATTTCTGCTACCTCAAACCATGTTACATTTTCAGACTTTTTTGTCAGTAGCTCTTTAGTTGAACTGCTCACAAATGGTTAACGAATGCAACCTGTGACAAGGAGTCAAATGCTGACATTTCTTCATTTTAAAAAGGGTCACAAAACAAAAAGGTCATGTATTCTTCTGCATATTATCACTTCGTTTATTCAGATTTTTGACTGCGCTGTACACCGTTCTGCAAGCCATTTTTCTCTGTTACACACAATAAAGTCTTAAACTTGAACATTTTGGATTTTAACAAACCGAGCAAACAACCGAGCAACACAATAATGTAGCTTCATGTATGCTATGGACAATGAATTTGACTCCACACTCACTTGAGCAGATAACCATCTATAAAGATCTGAATCTCTTCTAAAAATCTGGTTTTTAAAATACCAAAACTGACCGGGATTTAACAGCCTTTGTGGCTTCTGGCCAAAAAAAAGTTAGTTTTGCTCTTTCATTTCCAATGTGACGCTTGGCTTAACTTTATAGAACATGGCACAGCAGAACAATATGACCCTGCTCCTGACCCTTCAGCCCCGAGTTTGACAAATGTGTATTATGAGCTGTGCCAGTCGCTGCCGATGAGAAGAAAGTCAAACATGGTGAAATGTGAGACAGCTTGTTAATACAACTACAGTTAAAACTTTAGAGACTTAAAGCTGTAAGAGCTCTATAGAAAAACACAAAGCACCGTAACATTAATATTCATCTGCAGTGGTCAAATGAGCTGGAGAGCAGCCATAACTGCTTCCAAACAAAGTTACACTGTGCCACAAAATAAATGAAACAAGACAAACACTAACAAACAGTCTCATGTAATAAAACTGGGACATAAACCTCTGGCTTCATTAAGGCTCAGTTTGAATCTGCAGAATAGAAGCATCCCAGTGATCTTATTTGACTGTAACATAATCATAATAATCTAAATGAAACTGAATTATTTTGACTGTGGCTACCATTTAAAGTTTTCCTGCACTTGAGAAGTAGTGTGGTCAGTGTGTGTGTGTGTGGTCAGTGTGTGTGTGTGTGTGTGTGTGGCAACATTTGCTTGCACGCATCTATGCATGACTGAATGTTTATCCAACTTTTATGGCGATTGTCTCGTAAAAACGGACAGGCACTCTGGGACAACCTGCGCTCCTCGGCGCCGGCTCACCCGCAGGTTCACCCGGAGCGACCACCTACCAGGAGGGCCGAGCAGATGCTCACCTCCTCGATGACCATTTCAAAAACGCGTGTCCAGCCGGATTACTGCGTGAATTACAACCTCGGTCACGGCCGGACTGGACTGTTACCACCCTTTCTCAAACAGATGTGCACGAGCAAAGACACACTCAAAAAAATCGCAATTAGACCATGAATTACAATACACAAGGAGGCAGTTTGTTCTGCATCATTCCTCTTCCAGTTGTTGTAAAATGTCCCCTCTGAGAAACATGAAATTTTAATACTAAGCTTGTGTATGATTCGAATGTAATTAAAGCAATTGTTTTTTTCAGTTTGATTCAACAAAGAACACTAAACGCTCTGCTTAGGGGGCTATCAGTATCACTGTTCGACCTTTGTCTGGAAACTGCAGTCATCAATATTTAAATTTGTATTAATACTCTCACACACAGACACAAATACACAAACAAAAACCAACATCCGTATCATATTGTCCAGGCGTACGTGACCTTCTTCTCCCTGCCTTGTTGACCTGGCTGGCTTTAGAGGTTTTATGTATTTTCAGAGAGGTCTTCTCTACAACCTCAACGCCGCCTCTCACGCCCTAATCACATTTCCCTCAGAGTTCATGATGGAGGAGGTTCAGCATCACCAAAACACGGAGAAAGCAAAAAAAGGAATGAAAGAGAGACAGAAAAGAAAATCAAAGAGACTTTGAAGTTCGTTGCCAACGAGATTTATGAATCAGACTGATCCACAACACAGAGAGAGATACAAACAGATTCCCAGAGACGTAAAACAGGCTTGCAGACACAAAAGAGATGCAAAGACACAAAGATATACAGCGTGACGAAGAGGAGGATGAATGTAACAGAGCTCAAGCTATCCATAGCAACAGAGATCAACTCGGATTTCCATTTCTGCCTCAGCCATCTGCATTCCCTGACCGTGATGTCCAAAAGCTCTGGGCAGGCAGATTGAGCACTCTTGCTCCCACCTGCTTAGGACATGATCAGGAACCATGCCCTTGCCTCTTCCTTCCCGTGATTCCTTGCAACGGCGCCTATGTCGGGCACTTCCAGAACCCTCCTAAAAATGTTTCCCTCCACCCCTCCCCTTCCTTCATTCCCACAACTCCCAATAACACCGTCTGACATGTCCAGAACCCTCCCAAAAACACTCTATTCTTTCTTTCTTCAATCTCACAACTACAAACAGCCCCACCGTACGTCCCTCACTGGTGAGGAGAGGGGAGGAAAGCTGGCTGACAGGGGCATCCATACACACTCCTAAATCTGCCAAGGCGAGACGCTGGCACAGACAAAAAAATAACAAAAGACTCCCGATCCGCGGCCGGGGCAGCGCAACACTTTATCTGCAAAGGCAAAACAAAGGAAAGCCTGTTGAACACTCCGACTGTGTTTACTTTCAAGGGGGAACAATGCCTTTAAGAGGGGGGGGGCAAGGACTGATGTGGCACTTCAGGGCCTCTCCGAAAAAAACAGCACTTCATTTTGATTCACAGTGAGTTTAAGAAAACAGTTGTAGCAGGAGCTGGAGGGTTTGAATGTGAGGGGGCAGATGAAGGGAAAGAGTACAGAGGACAAGTAACAGAGATAGCTGCGATGAGAGAAATCTTTTCTACTTGTTACTTCTACTTCTTTCTTTCTTTTAAGGAGTACTCCACCAAAAACCCATCTTTTGGGCAGGATACATTGGTTTTGAAAGGTGGCTCTAAAAAAATTAGCAGCAACTACGTTCACTTACATTGGTCACAAATGACAAACGGCTGACAACATTGCAACTAACAAACAGTAAGCAGTGTAACATAATTGTGCTGCTGTTTGTGCTGCCATTTAGATCCCTAAGAGACCAAACAGGTAAAATAAAAGTCACAAAAAGCTATATTTTGGCAAAAATGTGTTGGAAACTAACTAAGACTACCAAACCACAAACTTTCACCTTTCAAGCCTACAGGTGGTGAGCGTTTGATACTCAAATGATGCTTTTCAGTAGTGTATTCATTTAAGACTTCCCTATCATACATAATCTCTCTGAAAATGAATATCTGCTATGCCTTCTGACTTTAACCTTTGCTCTTAAAGATCATTCTACTGTTGGAAAAGATGTGTTGTCAAGCATATGAAAGCATCCCTTAACATAAGCAAAAAAAAAAAAAAAACATTTTGCAAAACATGCACTTCTCTCTAATATCTGAAACATTCAAGCATATTGCACTTCTCTGCTCATACCCCAATCAGTGCAGGTGTTCTGTCTTTAATGGCTGATGGGAAACACCTGCTGTCACATCACTGATTAGGCTGTGGCCAAAAGTGGAACCAATACTAGAAAGTTGCAGCTCTTAGAGAGAAGTCTGTGTGAATTTACTCTGTATGAGTTATGGGGGCGAAGGGCTTCTCTCCACTTCTAAATGAGGACATAGCAGGATGTGACGAATCAAAACTTGGGAGTGAAATAAAAAACATCCTCTTGAATACTTTGAATGGAATCTGGATTCACCAACAATGGATGAATCTGCTGCCAAGATATTTCATGTCAGCATCTTTATCTGTATTGGCTAGAGGAAGACACACAAAGATGTCTGGGTAATGGAGTCATTTGTACGACATTCCAAAGTGACACTTAAAAGCTGCTGAAGAAGAACAACCAAATATGATCATCAAAATAAAGAAATGCCCACTGCACATCATACGTGACCCAGGTGTGAGACAAAAGGCAGATACATGACAGATCTAATGAAACTTTCTAAGATGCCAAGGTCAGGAAAAAAACCCAGAATCCCCTCTCTCCACTCTTTCCACTACAGACCCAGCAGGGTCCTGAGTTGTTTAAGATCACAACCGTCGATAAAGCATGTCCAGCCAAATTCTCTTTGTTTGAGTGTTTCCAAAACACCACACATGGTGCATAGCAGGGGGGAAAAATGCCAGCTTTCCCTCATGCATCCATTCAATGGGGAAAATGGGAAATGAAGAATGTGAAAGGGTCACAACCTCAGGGGTGGAAATAATCCCCCAGTTACTACCGGGTATCTGGTATATAAACACTGCACTGGAAAAACATTAGTCTAAGTCTGAAGGTTTACACTATTGTACCACGCTGTCCTTTGAGGTCCCATTGACAGAGGAGATACAAATAGAATCAATATGACCTGTTCAGTTTTGCTATTAAAAATATAGCCATTGAGACAGCTGCCCATTGCATTTCAGCACAAAACCAGCCCATATTTCCAAATGTGGAAGGTCATTTGAATTCCTCCAAGTTATTAGATCTCACGCTTCTCAAAATGGAGAGATCGACTGCTCAGCCAGGTGGTATGGTAAAGTCATCTCTCCAAGGGGTGAGAAAGTTCAAGCTTAGCATGAAACCAATCTAGAGTTTAAGGTTTGGGAATGGAGCACCAAAGCACTATATTCTCTCATTAGCCTGACAGTAGAGTCTGCAGAAAAGCAGATTGCCATCTTCGCTGCAGGCAAAGTGAGAGAACATTTGATATTCCCATTTGGCCCGAGCAAACCTTTAAGTTAACTTAGCTAACACGATTTTGCCAAGTAATCCTTGATTTCAATAATATGTGAGTTTGTCTCCAAATAACTGATTTGCTGTCTTGGATTTCAGTTTCAATATCTGCAGTGGTTGAAAAGGCATCAATAACAACTGTCAAAGGCATCCCGCTAATCTTAAACTCTTAAATCATTTCACATCAGGCATTTTTGAAATGTGGTAACACAAAACACATTTTTGAAGAGAAGAAGCTTACACCTTTTTGTTTTTGCTCTGAAAAGTCCAACGTATATGCAGTATGTGTGTCATCAAGATTGTAATAACATGGCATTTCAAGTCCTGGTTGAAATTTCCAAAACATATATAGACACACATTTGTTTTTCATTTGACTAGCGGCTAGGCCTCAGCCACCCAAAACTGGGTTTAGAGTTCCCGCATTACACTTCAGAGAATTTAACTCCCTCTTTCTTTAGGGAAAGCCTGAAAAAGGTGCATCGCATAATACAAACTCAGTGGACAGCTTAAGTTTCACTCTCTCTGCCCTCAGCATCTTTTCACAGAGTCTTAAGAGGTCACCCAATTTTAATGGTCACTTATTGCCTATGGAGCAGTTCCCGGTGGTATAAAGGTACCCCAAGACCACCCCAGTGCCAAAACAGCCTCAGGGTCAAGGGCTCAAAGTAATATTGGCACTGATGATGCATACCTGCACTGACCTTATGAATTACTCTCCTTTTCATTTCTACTTGAGACACTGTAGAAACCATCATGGGCCTTGAACCTGAAACAGCAGCCCTGAATGATTTATGTCTACAGTGGGGAAATTAAAAAGCGGCCCTTTTTTGATTTGTGCACTTCATATCCGCTGATAAGAATATTTCAGTTCATGAGAGCAGGAGAGGGGCTCGTGCAGAAGACACGCAACACTCATTTCCCTTTCCCAGACTGCTCAAATATTAGAGGAGGCACATTCATGATGAATTGTTATGGCTAGTATGTTTTTGGGAACGGGAACAATAAAGTTATCATGCCAAAGAACAAGGCCTCCTTACTCATGTCCAAGAAAATTATGATTTAATATAACGCAGAGCCATGCGTAAAAAAAGGAATTTAATTAATGAGCAGACAAATGCAATAGGTGGCTCTGTTTTATGTGTGACTTGGACAGTCTCACTCCCCATTTTTTCCAGTTCAAAGCTTGATCTCATTACACTTATTCCATCCAAATGTCTATAACAAATGCCAGTGGGTGAGTTCATGCCCTCCCCCTGCCAAACAGATCAAATAGACCAATAGAGCAAAATATGAGGTGGCTTTTCAGTACCTGTAGAGAATAGAAAAGTCAGCAGTGTACTAACCTCAGCACGCTGTGTTCTGGGCTGGCTGGCGTCTGTCTCGATGGCGTACACATCCACCAGGTAGAGGTCGGAGCCTTGCTCTCGGTCCAGCTCAGCAGCCGTCTGTATCACTCCAGTGTGGCGGCCGATGGTGAAAAGGCGTCCCACGGCTTTTCCACCACTGCGAACCGCCACGATGAAATACTCCACTTTGGTCCCTGAGCCCCGCGGGCTTGAGGCATCCAGGGAGATGACGTTGGTGCCCGGCGGCTGGCCCTCTTTGAGGATAGTGATGTATTTCGGCTGGGAGAAAACAGGCCCATCCATCCCTTGGAGGATGATGGTCAGCTCAGTTCTGGAGGTCTTGCGGTCGGTGCCGTGGTCGGTGGCTGACACCGTGAGGGTGTACATGAGTCGGGACTGTACCAGCTGAGAGGCCAGACGAATATCTCCGCTGTACCTGTCCATGATGAAAGTGTTAGAGTCCCCTTCAACAAGCTCGTACTCCACTTCCCCGTTTGCCCCCTCATCGGGGTCAAAGGCCACCACTGTTGTCAGGATGGAGCCGATGACTATGTTGGGCTCAGCCACAAGGGCGTTCTGGGACACAAAAGTGGGAACATTATCATTCTGGTCTGTGACCCATATTGTGACATTTTTCAGGGCAAAGCGGCGGAATTCAGCTGGAACTGCCTGGTCAGTGGCTTTGATTGTCAGCTCGAACAGATTTGAAAACTCCCTGTCGACTTCCTTGTTGGTGTAGATAAGCCCGGTGCTTGGGTCAATGCTGAAGTGGCTTCCCCGGGGAATCTGTTGAACAATGGAGTACTCCAGCTGCCCGTTTATGTCTGCATCCGTGTCATGAGCTGTAATTGTCATGACTGAGGCTGAGATGGGAAGATTTTCAGGAATGGATTTGAAAATGTCTCCAGGGGTAAATATGGGAGGGTTGTCGTTAAAATCCCTGACATGAATGACCACAGGAATGGACGAAGAGCGTGGTGGTCTGCCATTGTCCTTTGCAGTGATGTTGAGTTTGTAAAATGACTGAGTTTCAAAGTCCAGCTTTTTAACCAAAAAGATGCTGCCGGTGTTGGGGCTGATGCTGAAAGTGCCGTGGTTGTTTGTGGCTGTGATGCTGTACGTTATGTCTGCGTTCTGACCAGAATCTGCATCAGTGGCGGTCACAGAAGCCACCAGCTCCCCTATCCTCATGTTCTCCAGGACGTCCACAGACAGTGAGGATTTAGGGAAGGAGGGGGAGTTGTCATTCTCATCCAGGATGCTAATACTAAGCATACAGGAGGAGGACAAGGGCACAGCTCCAGCATCAACAGCTATGATTTTCAGTGAATAGGAGGATGTAGATTCATAGTCCAGCTTTCCTACTAAAGTAACCTGACCAGAGCTGCTATCAATAGTGAACTGTCTTTCCTCGTTGCCTTCAGGGATGTGATAATGAACCATTCCATTTTTGTTCTCATCCACATCAGAGGCAGAGACCCGTAACAGTTGTGTCATGTTTTGAGCTGACTCGGAGATGGAGGCCTGGTAAATGTCTTTGGTGAATTTAGGCGGGTTGTCGTTGATGTCTTGAATGTAAACTTGCACTTTGGCCTGGTCTCTGAGGGGCTTGGGGAGGCCCTGGTCTGACGAGACGACCACGAAGCTGAACACGGCGGCGCCTCTTTGTCTCATGAGCGACTCGCGATCAAACTGCAGCGTGCTGGTCAACTCCCCTGTGATGGCGTTCAGCTCAAAGTTGGGCTGCGGTGTCTCAAATGTATATCTGACCTCACTGTTTGGGCCAAAGTCCTTATCCTCGGCAAAAACACGCCCCACCGGCGACCCCCTCTTCTGCTCTTCCTCAAAATGAAACACATAATTTGTGCTGTTAAAGAGGGGACGGTTATCGTTTACATCATCTAGAATCACACTGACATTGACAGTGGCACTTAGCGGTTCCACAGCTCTGTCTTTGGCCACAACCACTAAGTTATATCTGTCCTGTATCTCTCGGTCCAGCTCTGCTTTGATGTACAACTGCCCGTCTGGAAAAATGCCAAACACATCACCTGTGTTGCCACCAGCGATGTCATACATAATCTCCCCATTAAGACCAGAGTCTTTGTCGGTGGCCTCCACTTTAAAAAAGCGGCTGTTGACAGGCTCAGACTCCAGGATGATGATCTCATATGAAAGCTGGTCAAACACTGGTGAGTTATCATTGACGTCATAAACACTGACGATGAGGATGAGGCTGGAGGTGTGCTGGGGGACCCCCATGTCTGATGCAATGACCTCGACCTCGTAAGAGCTTGTGGTGACCTCCAGCGGCCCGGTCAGCGTGATGAGGCCATGCTTCTCATGAATATGAAACAGGCCTTTGGGGTTTTGTTTGAGGCTGTAAACCACCATGCCGTTTGTCCCTTCATCAGGATCTGAAGCTTTGGCCTGGAATATGACATGACCTGTGCTCCAGTTTTCCACTGCACTCACGTGCTCCACAGCGTGAATAAAATGAGGGGCATTATCATTTAAGTCCTTCACAGTGATGTTAACAAAGGCCTCTCCTGTGATCTCCCCAGCTCTGGCTACAACTTTCAGCTGATAAAAGCCCTGCTCCTCTCTGTCTATCTGGCTCGATGCTGTGATCTGACCTGCGCTGTTTACAGCAAAAAGCCCCCTTTGGTCCCCTGAGGTGATTAGATATGAAATGTTTGTGTTCAAATCTACAGTGGTGGCTGATATTGTCCCTATAACTGTCCCAATGCCCACATTTTCAAACATGACAAAACTGTACACTCTCTGACTGAAGACCGGTGGGTTGTCCTGTGTGTCTATGACAGTTACGGTGACTATGGCCTGGATGTGTGAGCGCAGGCCGCTACCATCTGCAGCTGTCACCTGCAGCTGGTAAGCAGTTTTCTCCTCTCTATCCAGGGACACAAGTGTGGTAATTTTCCCTGTGTTGCTATTAATGCGGAATTTGGAAGCGTCTCCAGCTGTAATTATATATTTGACTGTGCCATTTCGACCCAAATCGGGGTCTGTGGCTGAAACGGTGGTTACATAAGAACCTGAGGGCTCGTTCTCTTTCACATTGGCAAAGTACTGCACAGGGTAGAATACTGGCCTATTGTCATTGATATCCCTCAGGGTGATGTTGACTTTTCCTACAGAGTGCAAAGGAGGGCTGCCTGCATCTGCTGCCTGGATGTGGAGTAAGTAGGAGGCCTGATCCTCCCTGTCTAGCTCCACGGCTGTGCTTAATCGCCCTGACACGGCATCCAGGCGAAACAGCTCCTGGACTGTGGCTGGAGTCTCTGCATCAAATGAGAACCGGATAGTTCCATTGGCCCCGAGGTCGTCATCTGAGGCAGACAGCACCACCAGCTCAGAGCCGGCAGGAGCGTGCTCCACCAGGGAAACATGAAATGTGCTCTGTGTAAAAGTGGGCACTTGGTCATTCACATCAGTGATGTTGACTATAAGTTTAGTGTAAGAAATCTTGGGCTGCAGCCCCTGGTCTTTGGCACTAATGTTGAGCACAATTTCAGATGCTATTTCCCTATCCAGCAAAGCGGCGCTGGTAACCAGACCACTGTTTTCACTGATGGAGAACCAGCCCAAAGCGTTTCCAGACACCAGGGAGTAGCGCAGGTTGGCATTCTGCCCAGAGTCACCATCTGTTGCAGAAACCCCTTTAATGTAGCTGCCTTTTGGTATGTCTTCACTGATATCTACTCTGTACAGTGTTTCCTGGAATATGGGTGGGTGATCATTGATATCATTCACAAAAATAACCAGACTGGCAAAGGAGGACCTAGCAATGGGCTTGCCATTGTCTGACACAGACACAGTCAGGTTGTATGAGGAAATTCTCTCTCTGTCTAACACACTGGCCACTTTGATCAGACTTAAATTGGGCACAGGAGACGTGTGCACTTCAAAGTGTCGCTGCTCGTTGCCTCCTAAGATTGAAACAGATATGTTACCATTAGCTGTGGGGGAGTCTGAATCTGAAACAGTGAGTAAAGCCACAACTGTGCCAATCTGTGCATTTTCATCAACAGAGGCAAATTTAGAAGTTGTGGGAAAATACCTAAACTTCACTACTGGGTCATTATCATTCACATCTAAAAGTTTGATTGTGGCTTCTGTTCTGCCTGACAGAGAGGGGACCCCGTTGTCTACTGCATGAATAGTGAGGGAGTACTCTTTCTTACTCTCATAATCCAAACCCTCTTTTATAATAATAGTACCTGCTTTGGGGTCAATTTGGAAAGGTGTTCCTTCATCTAAAAAGTACCTGATTTCAGCATTGGCTCCCTCATCCTGATCTGATGCTGTAATCTGCAGAATGCTAGAACCTACTGCTGCATCCTCAAAAACACTGGTTTGATATTGATCTTGCTCAAAAATAGGGGGGTTGTCATTTATGTCTTGAATAGTGACGTTTACTTGCAGGTAGCCAAACTTTTTCGGGTCTCCTTTGTCCTCCACTTCAATCAGGAGCTGGTAGAAGGGAGTAACTTCCCTGTCCAAGCCTCCAGTTGAAACAAGGTGCAAGAATGCCCCCTCTCCACTAGGATTGACTGTAATATCCAAGCGGAATTTCCTCTGCTCGTTGCCTTTCACTATCCTGTACGTGGTGTGATCAACTCCGTTACTTCCAATGTCTGAATCTGTAGCAGTGTCCAGAATCACTTGCCTGCCGCTGCTGGCGTCCTCCTTAAAAGACACGACAATTGACGCGTCTGGAAACACCGGGGAGTTATCATTAATATCCAAAACTACTATCCTGACCTCAGTGGGGTAAGTGGGTTGGCTGGACAGCACCACGACGTTGATGACATCACTTTGCAAAACCTCTCTGTCAATCACCGAGGAGGTGTAAATGACTCCAGTGGTGCCGTTAATTGCAAAAAGTTTGTGGTTCTCGCTGAAGCGGTACGTGAAGCTGGGCTTGGTCTCTATCATGCCCACGTAGGTGCCGATGGGCTGCTCCTCCAGGACCTGAAACTCTTGACGGACTTGGCTGGATGCTGAGTACTGCGACAGAGTCCATAACATCAGCAAAATCAAATGAAACCGGCCTAAGCCCCTACCTGTGAGCGCCATGGTCAGTTAGCCAGTCCACCTTTCTCAGACAGAGTCCATGCCTATGATGCATCAACTTTACTGAGGTTGGACGAGTCACTAAAGCATTGTATTCCAGCAAATGTGCAGAGAAAACTCAATGGGAAACCCAGCAACGACTCTTTCCACACTTATTCAGTGTCCCAAAGTACTCCAGGAGTGTTATTTTATCCGCGCAGCGCTGCGTCTCAATGCAACACAATCCTCTGAATGGAGAGAATGATTCCTACAGATCAGGGAAGTTTCATTTCAACTCCTCAAATAGCATTTTCAAAACGGAATCTGACAATCCCTTGAAAGACAAAACAAAACAAAAGTCCCTGGCTCCTTGGAGATGCGTTGAGAAACAAAAAGAAGTTTATCCAAAGTTAGGGTGCAAGTGAGCGGTGTTGAGTTCGAGCAGCGGGCTCAGCCTACGCACCGTCCCGTGGAATAACGGTGCAGGCGCCTCAGTCATATTGTGCTCAGGAGTCCCAGTAAATTAGGACAAAGCTGGAGTTCGACAAACTCCCTCCCATCACTGATCCCATTGGATAGCGGCGCTCCTGCCCGCCCTCCAACCGCCGTTCCACTTCCATTGTGCAGCGCAGCCCGTTGTCCCAGCTTGTGGAAGGGGACGTCAATCAAATAAGACAGGTAACGATGCCCTGAGCGCTCTTAATTACTGCAACAACAGATTAATGTGAGTTAAAACGGTCTTAATGAGCTCAGGATATGAACGTTACTCAAAAAACACCAGGAAAACATCCAGAAAGTAGGACATGATATGATAGAAATACTTATAACAAAGCATGTGCTCGAAATATATCAGATACATATTTTAAAATTCTAGAGATAATCGGAGGTAAAACTAAGCATAAAATGTGTATTTTTAAAAACATATTTGAGTACAACAAAGTCCTATTTGGAATGTTATAGGAGTATTATAATGATACCATAAAAATATGATTAAGTCTAGATAAACATAAACTTATTTGTGCTACAACTTGATGTAGAAACGAGATTTTATTTAAATATAATAGTATATTATTGTTGGGTAAATTCAATTATTTGCACTGTAGATTGTCGTATGGAAAACAAAAATAATTCTGTGTATGCCAGTGTGCTCTCTTCAGTTATTTTGGAGCCAAGTGCTGTTAAGATATATATTTCTCAATTATAACTAGGTGTCTAATAAAGCTCATTGTTTAGTGTCATTTCCAGAATTAATAACCAGTGAGATATTTGCATATACTGGAAGTTGCAGGAAGCTTCGTAAACACGGGTAAGTAGCTCCATCTAGTGACCAAATGATGGTACTTCATCCAAAATACATTTCAATAAAGCTTTAGGAATATACATTCAAACATATGATAACTTTGGTGCTGTGTGACAAAAAAAAAAAAAAATCAGTAGTAGTTTTTTTGTCTTTAGGCACTTTTGAACTTTGACACAAAGTTATTAGAAAAGACTAACAGTGTACCAGAGTAAGAGTATGATCTTTCTGGTAGTTTTTCTTAATGTAAAATGATCCTCTTGCAAATGTATTAGTTCATCCTACATGTGATGAAAGGTGAGACGAACCGTAGCACCAATCTATCTGATCATAATGTTGCATAACACTGATCAACACGTGAACAATCATGTTTCTACAGATCTTAAACTACAGCTGGAACTGTCACGTACAACACAGATTATCACTCTCTGCAAATAAGCAGGTCCTCCTTTATGTCCAGGGGAGGGGATTGTTTCCTCTAAAGAAGAATCATATCCTCAACTTGGTTTACATGATAGGACAGCTGTTTAAAATTTTAGAAGTGAATAAGATATCTCAGTGTCCTCCATGATGTTTTCCAAATATACTTTTCTATGAAAACAAGTGATTAAATGTTCTAAAACCCCCAAAATATAAAAGCTAAATTATTCATTGTTTTTTTTTTTGTTTGTTTGTTTGTTTTTTGCTTTTTTTTTTTTTTTTTTTGGTGCCATGTTAAGCAAAATTAAAATACATAACACAATTACACAATTATAGGATTGGGACGATATAAATACAAAATTATATATTGGTCAAACAACAGTATTTATACAAATCAAGGGTTGCAATTAAATAAATTATAGACAATCTGGGCAGTGGTGTATTGTTTAGATGTATTAAATATAACTTTATTATTTATGTTGTGATTACTGGCAAATATGTAACTGGGAACTTGATCATTCTGGTGACAGCTTATTTCTTGCCATTCTTTAATGTTTTTTCTGACTTTTGTGCTAACTTATGCTATTTTAGCTTTACAAAGCTGTCTGAAGTTACACTCAAACACTAACTTCTTAAAATTAGTCTAGTCATGCAAATCTTGGAATTGACTTTAAATTGAGTTCCATAATGTAAATATTTTAATAAAGTAATATTATTTTTATATTTTACATTTCTGCTTGATGAACAGAACACTTTCACGTTGGTGTATTCTTATTATTTCATACATTAAAAATATTGTAATTTTAGAAAATAATATGGTTTCATAATCACTCTTTATAACTTCTCCATCAGTGTTCACATTGTAGTTTCACTTTGATAAAGTAACATTCTAGAGAAAGTATCAGAATGTAGAAATAAGGCAGATAATAATACTACTGTGGTACTATCTTCAATCATTTTCCCACAAAAGACTCAGTACACATGTCTACAGTAAGTGCTTGCATGTGAGCATTAATGGTGCTTCCTTTATTGATTGCAATGTGGGAAAAGACATGATCATGTGGAATTCAAGGCATTAATCATTTCCAGAAACACACTTATGATAAATGTCTATAGGCTGTGGGATGAGGTTGGGTCCAGGTCAATAAGTTCATTGAAAAGTCTACTTGTGAGTAGGAAGAAGTGTTTGAATTTCTATGTAGATGTAGGAAGCGAACTCCTGCACTGCACTTCATCTGTCCTGTGAAATAACATTACGGAGGATAATTACAACCCTCCTGGTTTTGAGAGACATAAATGTTTATTCAGGTTTGGTATTTGACAATTTGTGGCTTCTGTAATCAGGCTGTTGGCTGCCTGGACGTTAAGTAGGACATGAGTCAACTAATGTAATTGAATTACAGAGTGGGCTGGTAGCTGCTCAGCCTGCGCAGCCTGACACAGATTCAATGTTTTGGTAGCAGACAGAGCATCAAAGTAGATTACTTCCCCACAGGAGACGTTTAGCTAACCTGATTAGGCCAGCTAAGCCAGGAGCTCTCAGGATGCTTTTGATATAAATATCAAGTTGTTGTTATGTTTGAGTTAATTCCCATATGCTGAGTGATGTTTTCACGCGCTGTCACTGATCCGAGCACTCATTGTGACGTGGATGGGATGTTGATCCGATGGCCTGCCTCATCACTGAAAACACATGCAAATACAGTAGCAAAATAAAAGTTGAGAGGACTTGTGAAGCTGTCTGTGTATGAGTTTTTACCCTGTTATCATACTGTATTATCAAAATGCTGAGATTGTTTGGATTGCCATTGATCTTTGCCTGTTTTTGCTATGTGTCAAATACCTGTAAAGAAGGATTCGTGTAATTCCTGATTCTCTAGTTGTCTCTCATTTTCCTTTGTGGCACAATTTTCATCTGTTGCCACTTTGTGACAGCCATTTTGCATCTGTCCTAGTACAGAAAGCTCTTTTGCCTGTTGGTCCCAGGACTTAAAGATGGTAAAATCAGTTTGTCAGTGAATCAGCGGGTCAGTCAGCCCATCCAACACCAGAGCACATCTTGACAACTACTGGCCAAACCTGGTATTAATTATATTCATGGTCCCCAGAGGCAGATTCCTAATAATTTTGGTGACACCCGTGACCGTTTGTCTGGCGCCACAGTCAGTTCAACACTTCGGTCCATGAGAAAGTATCTTGAAAATACATAATCAGGTAACAATTAAATCTGTTGTGGTGGATATGCATTGTCTCCAGAGGATATAACAAAGTTTTTGGTGATCCCCACCACCATTTCTTTCAGACCTATTATTGTGCACCTCCACATCACCACCATGACCTCCATGATGTTCAGGGAGATTCAACTGAAAGTTTCCATCCACCACCTGCAGGCTTTCTACACCACCATCAGCGTCTAGACTCTGGGGATCCTGTCCTATCTCCTATCTTCATATGGGCCTACGCTTAATGAAGATGCTTCACATCGATGGAGTCTAATCGCCAAAGTCTGTCTCTGCTGCTAACCACAATAAATATTGTTATACACTTCCAATTGATCTCTTCTTATTTAAAGAAATAATATCTTTATCATATAGTAAGTGCATTTAAAACTGACTGCAATAGAGAACGCGTTCAGTCAGTAAACTACAAACGGCACACTTATTTTCATCTTGAGTTCATATTGTGAAATTTAAGGAAACCAAAGGAACAAGAGAGACAACAGATCTGAGACTGATGAGTCAATCTCTTTCTAGACAAAATGTTGCTTACTGCTGTTAAGGAGACAGTTTGTATCTTACCTTTACCTTCATTTAGTAGATGCTTTCGTCAAAAGTGACTTACATTTTTCCTCCATTTAATACAAAAGGACCAATTTCGGGGTTCAGTGTCTTGCTCAAGAACACTTTAACCTGTGTACAGGACAAGCCAGGTATCAAACTGTCCATTTACGATAAATGGTCGACCTTCTCTACTACCTGAGCCATAGCTGCTCGTAAATATTGTCATGTCACTTCCACATAAATTTGGTACAAGTAACTTTCTCTGCAGCAACCCACCTTGCGGTTCCGGCTGATCAAATGGTTGGATTTTAAAAAATGGTGCTGTCAGTCTAGAGCCAGTGCTGAATGAAATACCAGGATACTGTCTTGTAAATCAATCATGTACCAACTAAGTGATTTGGTTTTTTTGTTGATGGTTCTGGAAAATTACATTTCTGCTGCATGCAAAACAAGTTTATGAGGATGTTGAAATGAAAGTGAAATGAAATTATCTTTGACTCTGTTGACAACCGAACGTGGACCAGGCAGACAGATGTCAGATAGAAATGTGAAATCCTCTCAATAAGATTAGTTCAGACCATCAAAGGCTGTTTCCTCCACTCTGAAAAAGCTCAGTGCAAGTACAGTGCCTACTCTCATAAAATCTATCAACATATTGTAAAGTCAAAGCTCGGCCATAAAGATCAAATGCAGGAGTCAATGAGAAGATGAAGGGCTGCAGTAATCCAAAGCAGCCATTCACGCGCCATGTTCTGTCGTCTGTGAAGTGTACGAAATGGGATCTGACCTGAATGAACTGACGCAAAAAAAAAAGGACAATCAGGTTTGAACTTGAGTTCCATTAAATATGAGGACAGATAATGAAATGCTAATCATCGTCTTTTCACTCTCAGGCACTTGACTGCAGCTTTCAGGGTCAGCCCTGTCTCATCCTTCGAGGGTCGTGGAAAACAATGTTGAAGGGGAGGGTAAATTGGTACTTTTTTTTTTCTTTTTACAAGCGAGTCATTGGTTTCAGTCTCAAGCAACAGGAATTTGGTTGAATAGGCTTTTAAAAAGTGAGCTACAAAAAGGTTATTGTATGCCTTCAGGGAAGTGAGAGCCAGCAAAACAACGCTGCCCTCTTTTCTAATAACGAGTGTGTGAACGGCCAAGCATTAATGCTGACAGTGGATCTATTGCATGTCTGTATTTGTTTAACATGCTTCTGGGTTTTAAATTGTCGTCCTGGTTTTCTGCAACAGTTTTCCCAGCGACCCCTTGTTGCCGAGTCTAATGTGAGGGCCTGCTGTTTCCTAGCGTGCTCGGCTTCTCCCAGTTTCCATCTCCCTCGCCTGCTCACGCTGAGGAAATCTCAGTGCGAGGAAATAAATATCAATCAGTAAACTCCGCTGTTGGGTACATTATATGGGCGTTGCATGAGATATCATTTGCACCAGCATTTGCCAAACAAACCAAACAGTCATTCATTTTGGGGTGGAGGGCCAAATGTTGCAGCCATGTTGAAATGTAGAATTACAGTATACAAATCTTTTGATGAAATATACAGGAGGTATTTCACTATTTTCTCAATAGAGTGAGTCAGAAGGGAAAAGAGTGGGATGATGACATGTGATGGATTGGTTAACCCATCCTGGCACTTAAGAGCAACAGCTAACTCACTAATGAAGCTTCCAGTAGTGTATGATTTAATGGCTGGTATGATAGCATTATTATCTTTAATCACTTTGACAGTTGAGACAGATAAATACACTATATGGCCAAAGATCTGTGGACACTGCTGTCTATTGCATGTCTGGTTCTCACAGTTTGGTGTGGAACAACTTGACTGAGCCTTGAGTCGATCCCCATCCAACACCTTCGGGATGAACTAAAATGTGGACTACGAGCCAGGACTTATTGCCCAACATCAGTGGCTGACCTCACTAGTAATTGTTTTGGACCAAATAGTTTCAGGAACTATTCCAGGAACAGCTGATTGGTCTGTGTTTGACCAATCAGCTGGAGTTCAGCCCTTCATTCTTTGGCCTGACAGTTCCTCAACCATCAGAAAGTACTAACGCCAGAGCAGGGATTTTTTTTCCCATGGAGCTTGTCATAGAGGAACAAAATATAGTCCCTGGTTCTTCTGGTTAAAACGCAGATAAAGTGAATTAATTCCTCAAAAGGTTCTTGGTCTGCTGGGAAAGTTCCTGCAGTGAAAATGCCCCATAATGCTCTTGTGTGAATGGGAGCAAATCCCTGCAGCCAGGTTCCAAATTCTGGTGGATCTTCACACAAGAGTGGAGGCTGTTCTAGCAGCAGAGTGACACTCATGGTTGATGATGATGATGGTTGAACTAAAAAAAAGTTCCCTAGCTGCCTTGAAAGATAAGTTAACTAAAATAAACTTCTCATGTAATATGTAAGATGTAAAAGTAACTGAGTAAGTTCACTGAACTTGTCCACATACTTTGGTCAATATACTGTAAGTGAAGGGTGGCGAGGACGGGAGCTTGACATAAAACAACCAATTCAATTGTAAATTTGTTTAAAGATTCTTAAATGGTGTGTTTTCTGGTCCTTTCTTTTGTTGGCTCCTTTTTATTAATTGTTTACATCTGCCACTCCATATGTATTACAAAGAAATAGGGAAATAGGGCTCAATAAAGTCTGTATAAGGTAATGACTCAGTCTAAATCAGTCACTTTATTCCTTTGATTTACAAAGGCAGAATGCCTTAAAGATCCCTTCCAGACTTGTTTGAAGACATAAAAACACTCTTTGAATAATCATTTGTATCTGATAGGGTTTCCACGCAAAAAAACGTTAAATTATCTGGTTCTTAAAATGACGTTACTCCCACACCCTCGTTGAAAAATCCCAAATCTATGAATATGCTGATATTTTTATTTTCAAAAGTTTAACTACTGGACACAAGATGTCGCCTTCTTCGCTGTAAAGTTCATTCTCAGTGATGGTCCACTGTGTTTCACGTTTTCACATCATCACACTTGTGTAAG